>OX246744.1:16020653-16183153 GCA_945910005.1 Isoperla grammatica
TACACGGAACTGCTCGGCGTCCATCGCTGTAACAGGTGTCAGTCAGTCAGTGTACACACACACATCAACAAGTACCCGGGCTCGACGCTAGGGGTGACGCGACGGTCCTCCAGTGTCTCCGTGTACGTACATACTATCTCCTTGCCGCGTACACGGAACTGCTCGGCGTCCATCGCTGTAACAGGTGTCAGTCAGTCAGTGTACACACACACATCAACAAGTACCCGGGCTCACAGCTAGGGGTGACGCGACGGTCCTCCAGTGTCTCCATGTACGTACACACGTAGTCCACCATCTCCTTGCCGCGTACACGGAACTGCTCGGCGTCCATCGCTGTAACAGGTGTCAGTCAGTCAGTGTACACACGCACATCAACAAGTACCGGGGCTCACAGCTAGGGGTGACGCGACGGTCCTCCAGTGTCTCCGTGTACGTACACACGTAGTCCACCATCTCCTTGCCGCGTACACGGAACTGCTCGGCGTCCATCGCTGTAACAGGTGTCAGTCAGTCAGTGTACACACGCACATCAACAAGTACCGGGGCTCACAGCTAGGGGTGACGCGACGGTCCTCCAGTGTCTCCGTGTACGTACACACGTAGTCCACCATCTCCTTGCCGCGTACACGGAACTGCTCGGCGTCCATCGCTTTAACAGGTTTCCCGCAGGGTTCATTTGTCTGCCCCAATATTAACAGGTGTTCACCAGGGATCATTCGTCAGTCCAAACATGTTTCTATGAATTGATTCGACGAGTTAAAATAATAAATCGTAAATGATAAATAATTGTATATACCCCGTATATCCTATTTCTACTCCATTTACTCGGACTTGCGTCTTCGCTGCCAAATAGACCAGTGCCACACATCCACCTGTTAGACCTTCTGATGCATTCATTTATATGTGACTGATGATAGTAATAATACTTCTATTTCTATGATAATGCAATATATAAAGTATGTCAATAACGGACCGATTTATGTACATTTTCTTAACTCTCGCTAACTCTGTGTTATAATGATCGACCCCGGACGATGAAAGAGAAGGATCTGAGATCAATATCCAATAGCAAACATTGCGAGTACATAAATAGTTACTCCACATAATATTGTTTGAGACAAGTATCGAAGGTGCGCCAGTAAAAGAAAGACACAACAATGAAACTATCCTACCTGTGTTGTCACAGTTCTTTTAATTAAAATCAACGCTATTGTTTTGTACATGTTTTTTTCGTATAAAAAACAAGTTCCTATCAGCACCGTATTGTTACATGTTTTTTTTTTATAATAATATATAACAAAAAAAATCCGGCGACTATGTATTCTTGGTACACGCAATATTATGATGTTTGGTTTGGGGACAACAATGGCACTGGATGATGCAACTGCAATACCCCCAGCAATCTCCATGACGTCACGCGGACCATGATTGGCCGAGGGTCGTGGATGCCGAATGTGCTCTCATCCCCAGCAATATTAATGACGAGACCATGATTGGCCGTGTGTCGTGGATGCCGAATGAGCTCTCATCCCCAGCAATATTAATGACGAGACCATGATTGGCCGTGTGTCGTGGATGCCGAATGAGCTCTCATCCCCAGCAATATTAATGACGAGACCATGATTGGCCGTGTGTCGTGGATGCCGAATGAGCTCTCATCCCCAGCAATATTAATGACGAGACCATGATTGGCCGAGGGTCGTGGATGCCGAATGTGCTCTCATCCCCAGCAATATTAATGACGAGACCATGATTGGCCGAGGGTCGTGGATGCCGAATGTGCTCTCATCCCCAGCAATGTCCGTGACAGGACCATGATTGGCCGAGGGTCGTGGATGCCGAATGTGCTCTCATCCCCAGCAATATTAATGACGAGACCATGATTGGCCGAGGGTCGTGGATGCCGAATGTGCTCTCATCCCCAGCAATATTAATGACGAGACCATGATTGGCCGAGGGTCGTGGATGCCGAATGTGCTCTCATCCCCAGCAATATTAATGACGAGACCATGATTGGCCGAGGGTCGTGGATGCCGAATGTGCTCTCATCCCCAGCAATATTAATGACGAGACCATGATTGGCCGAGGGTCGTGGATGCCGAATGTGCTCTCATCCCCAGCAATATTAATGACGAGACCATGATTGGCCGAGGGTCGTGGATGCCGAATGTGCTCTCATCCCCAGCAATATTAATGACGAGACCATGATTGGCCGAGGGTCGTGGATGCCGAATGTGCTCTCATCCCCAGCAATATTAATGACGAGACCATGATTGGCCGAGGGTCGTGGATGCCGAATGAGCTCTTATCTCCAGCAATGTCCGTGACGGGACCATGATTGGCCTAGGGTCGTGGATGCCGAATGTGCTCTCATCCCCAGCAATATTAATGACGAGACCATGATTGGCCGAGGGTCGTGGATGCCGAATGTGCTCTCATCCCCAGCAATATTAATGACGAGACCATGATTGGCCGAGGGTCGTGGATGCCGAATGTGCTCTCATCCCCAGCAATATTAATGACGAGACCATGATTGGCCGAGGGTCGTGGATGCCGAATGTGCTCTCATCCCCATCAATATTAATGACGAGACCATGATTGGCCGAGGGTCGTGGATGCCGAATGAGCTCTCATCCCCAGCAATATTAATGACGAGACCATGATTGGCCGAGGGTCGTGGATGCCGAATGTGCTCTCATCCCCAGCAATATTAATGACGAGACCATGATTGGCCGAGGGTCGTGGATGCCGAATGTGCTCTCATCCCCAGCAATATTAATGACGAGACCATGATTGGCCGAGGGTCGTGGATGCCGAATGTGCTCTCATCCCCAGCAATATTAATGACGAGACCATGATTGGCCGAGGGTCGTGGATGCCGAATGTGCTCTCATCCCCAGCAATATTAATGACGAGACCATGATTGGCCGAGGAACGTGGATGACGAATGTGCTCTCATCCCCAGCAAAGCAATATCCATGACGGGACCATGATTGGCCTAGGGTCGTGGATGCCGAATGTGCTCTTATCTCCAGCAATGTCCGTGACGGGGCCATGATTGGCCGAGGGTCGTGGATGCCGAATGAGCTCTCATCTCCAGCAATGTCCATGACGGGACCATGATTGGCCGTGTGTCGTGGATGCCGAATGTGCTCTTATATCCAGCAATGTCCATGACGGGACCATGATTGGCCTAGGGTCGTGGATGCCGAATGTGCTCTTATATCCAGCAATGTCCATGACGGGACCATGATTGGCCTAGGGTCGTGGATGCCGAATGTGCTCTTATCTCCAGCAATGTCCGTGACGGGACCATGATTGGCCTAGGGTCGTGGATGCCGATTGTGCTCTTATCTCCAGCAATGTCCATGACGGGACCATGATTGGCCGTGTGTCGTGGATGCCGAATGTGCTCTTATATCCAGCAATGTCCATGATGGGACCATGATTGGCCTAGGGTCGTGGATGCCGAATGTGCTCTCATCTCCAGCAATGTCCATGACGGGACCATGATTGGCCGAGGGTCGTGGATGCCGAATGTGCTCTCATCTCCAGCAATATTAATGACGAGACCATGATTGGCCGAGGGTCGTGGATGCCGAATGTGCTCTTATCCCCAGCAATGTCCGTGACGGGACCATGATTGGCCGAGGGTCGTGGATGCCGAATGTGCTCTTATCTCCAGCAATGTCCGTGACGGGACCATGATTGGCCGCGGGTCGTGGATGCCGAATGTGCTCTTATCTCCAGCAATGTCCGTGACGGGACCATGATTGGCCGAGGGTCGTGGATGCCGAATGTGCTCTCATCCCCAGCAATATTAATGACGAGACCATGATTGGCCGAGGGTCGTGGATGCCGAATGTGCTCTTATATCCAGCAATGTCCATGACGGGACCATGATTGGCCTAGGGTCGTGGATGCCGAATGTGCTCTCATCCCCATCAATATTAATGACGAGACCATGATTGGCCTAGGGTCGTGGATGCCGAATGTGCTCTTATATCCAGCAATGTCCATGACGGGACCATGATTGGCCTAGGGTCGTGGATGCCAAATGTGCTCTCATCTCCAGCAATGTCCGTGACGGGACCATGATTGGCCGAGGGTCGTGGATGCCGAATGTGCTCTTATATCCAGCAATGTCCATGACGGGACCATGATTGGCCGAGGGTCGTGGATGCCGAATGTACTCTCATCTCCAGCAATGTCCATGACGGGACCATGATTGGCCTAGGGTCGTGGATGCCGAATGTGCTCTTATCTCCAGCAATGTCCATGACGGGACCATGATTGGCCTAGGGTCGTGGATGCCGAATGTGCTCTTATCTCCAGCAATGTCCATGACGGGACCATGATTGGCCTAGGGTCGTGGATGCCGAATGAGCTCTTATCTCCAGCAATGTCCATGACGGGACCATGATTGGCCGAGGGTCGTGGATGCCGAATGTGCTCTCATCTCCAGCAATGTCCATGACGGGACCATGATTGGCCTAGGGTCGTGGATGCCGAATGTGCTCTTATCTCCAGCAATGTCCGTGACGGGACCATGATTGGCCTAGGGTCGTGGATGCCGAATGTGCTCTTATCTCCAGCAATGTCCGTGACGGGACCATGATTGGCCGAGGGTCGTGGATGCCGAATGTGCTCTTATCCCCAGCAATGTCCGTGACGGGACCATGATTGGCCGCGGGTCGTGGATGCCGAATGTGCTCTTATCTCCAGCAATGTCCGTGACGGGACCATGATTGGCCGAGGGTCGTGGATGCCGAATGTGCTCTTATCCCCAGCAATGTCCGTGACGGGACCATGATTGGCCTAGGGTCGTGGATGCCGAATGTGCTCTTATCTCCAGCAATGTCCGTGACGGGACCATGATTGGCCGAGGGTCGTGGATGCCGAATGTGCTCTTATCTCCAGCAATGTCCGTGACGGGACCATGATTGGCCGAGGGTCGTGGATGCCGAATGTGCTCTTATCCCCAGCAATGTCCGTGACGGGACCATGATTGGCCTAGGGTCGTGGATGCCGAATGTGCTCTTATCTCCAGCAATGTCCGTGACGGGACCATGATTGGCCGAGGGTCGTGGATGCCGAATGTGCTCTTATCTCCAGCAATGTCCATGACGGGACCATGATTGGCCGAGGGTCGTGGATGCCGAATGAGCTCTTATCTCCAGCAATGTCCATGACGGGACCATGATTGGCCTAGGGTCGTGGATGCCGAATGTGCTCTTATCTCCAGCAATGTCCATGACGGGACCATGATTGGCCTAGGGTCGTGGATGCTGAATGTGCTCTCATCCCCAGCAATTAGGTTGAGGGTCTATATCGGCGCGCAGCACAATGCAGCTCATTACCTTGGAGTGGGGCTGTGGGTGACAGCGCTCATCTCGCCCCGCTGTGGCCGCCTCGAGTTAATAAAACATTCCGTTCATATTTCTGCGAGGAGACGAGGCGGGTGGGTTTTTTTTTGCGCCTGCGAATTTGCATTTTTATTTATTTGTCTGGGTTTGTATCCCGGTCGAGACGAAGGAAGCACCGACCTATACGGGGACGTTAGCGGTCATAATGTTCAGTGGTAGACTTGAGGCGTGTTTGTTTTACATACGCCAACCGCAATTGTCGGTATCGGGATTGTCATCGCAATCCGGTAATCGTGAGAAAGTTCACTTTAATGGTTTTCTTATGGTTCACAATAAAATCGTTATGATTTAGAGTGAGATAATGTACGATTGCGATCCCGATGCTGACAATTGTGGTTGGGGCTTATCCTACACTTTACACTATAGTAGTTTCAGCTCAATTGCTAGAAAAGTCGTTTTAGTATTAAGCTTAGTGCAAATTGCGGCGTTTTATTTCTCTCAGTGTTACACTTTCTACAACTGTTTTTCGGTGAATGTAGTGTAATGAAAAGGCGCAAAACAATTGTGTCAGTTCAAAATTAGAAGATCACTAATCATGAAAAAATTACTATTTCTACGTAAAACCGTAACACTTTCATAGTAAATTTTCTTATTTTAAACTGGTAGTAAATGTATATTAGGCTTCTTTGGGACTATATCTGGGATTGAGTCCTACTAATTGCCCTCGGACATTCCTGCCCAGCTATAGTTAGTCACGTGAAGAAGAGCACATCAAGTAAAGCTGGTGTGCACCCTATAACGGGTACGGGTATTTCTACGGAAAAAAATTATGTGAGCATGCTTAAACATAGGTCAGTGTAAAGCGTGGTGTGGTGAAACGTGTAGACAAAATATGTTTTATTATTCTGGGTGAGGTGTAACAGAATCAGGTTTATAAGTCTACAATTACACTTTACACTTACAGTACATGGAATAGGATACTCTAACCAAGCCTTTTTTTATGCATATGATTTATTACTCGTATATTCCATAAGGACAACTTGATAATTCACTATTTCTATATTTAACCCAGCTGTGGACCCGGGCATTGTGATCGTATTTCATTTTGAGTCTCATATTTCTTGAAGCGATGCTAATCGAGACAATGTGTGTTATTCAGTTCCATTACTTCTTGTCTTAGGAATAAGTAAACGGTGACCTGGGAGCCGTCCCAGCAACGAAGTACTCAATAAATTCAAAGTTGTTCTGAATCGGCCTTGTTGATTCTGACATTTGTCCGCAGGTGTTCGCACTGTCTAATCACTGATTCATATGTTTTCTATTTGAAATATCGATCTTTGATTGGTTATCGGTCGGTCGCTCACTCGTCGATGGTGTTCGGAGCCTACAGGGTTGGTTTAGTCGCTTTAAATTAAAGTCTACCACTGAAAATCAGTTTCGTTACTGAGTGCGTAGACTAAATGTGAATTTATTTAATTTATTTTTTATTTATTTATTTGTGAATGGAAACGCCATATTATGATATCCATGCCCAAGCTTGGAATTGAACCAGGGACCGTGGTTTACTAGACAGACGCATTATCGATCCATGGTCCACTAGTCAAAACGCTTATACGAACTGATCGTCACCAGGAGTGTATCGAGAATGATACACGAAATCGATAACATGAGCTACCAAAATATTACCAGTATTGTGAGCACTGCAGACTGTAGGCCAAATATTTATAATATTTTAATCGATAGGGATTTTTGTTTTATCTAAATAAATTCATAATTAGGAATGAAAATAATAAATCTATTGATTATATTATCATAAGAAATATCTTCTTACGCAACCATTGGGTACATCGTTCACAATGTTGTGAAAGAGTCCCACTGCAAATCAGTTCTTGTAACTGAGTGGGTAGACTATAAATTTATATATATATACAAAAAAAAACACTTCTTAAAACTGGAACCACTTTATGTAGTTTTGAGTGATTTTAGAGACTATAAATGAAATCTATTTATTTTATTTTATTTTAATTTTAATCCAATTTATTTTTTTTAATCTTATAGTATTAAAAACGATAATTTCGCCCGTTTTTAGGCCTAATTAATATCGGTACATTTCCTCAATAAGGGTATGATATGAGATGAGGTTTAAGTTTACACTTTTTATAACCCTTCTTATCTACTATCTATTAATTATATTGAGTACAATATTTCACCATTTCCGCTCGAAAATTATTATTTTAAATACTAAATAGTCATGTTTTACTACGTATGTTGCTAATATCTAAAATTACGAGTAGTGAAAATAATACAAATATATATCTATATATAAACATTCATAAGTGAACTACTAAAAACTATGAACTCCTTGCCACTACATATATGTCTACATCTTGTTTCTTGTAACAACACATTAATTAACGTGTCACTAAAATTATATTAATTGTAATGCTAAATAGTCATGTTTTACTACGTATGCTGCTAATATCTAAAATTACGAATAGTGAAAATATAAACATTCATAAGTGAACTACTAAAAACTATGAACTCCTTGCCACGCCCCCCCCCCCCCCCCTACATCTTGTTTCTTGTAACAACATAACGTGTGTCCGAAGCAATCGCATGTTAGTTGTCACTGGTCGGGCAATCACTGTAATAGATGTGCGCGTGGTGACGTCATGCGCACGTACCTAGTCGCCTGCCAAGTACTTGCAGTGTACAGAGAGTGGTGACCTCCTTGCCGTGCATACGCTCCTGATACTCTCTGTACGCGCGCGGGTATGTGTAACGCACACAGTGCAACACAATGTGCATCCATTCATTGGTTCATTCATGCATTCATTCATTCATTCATTGATAACAATACAATTAGAAATAATAAATTGTAAGTATATGTATATTTAATTGGTATTAATAATAAGTTGTAACTAATTATAATAATGTATCGTAGCAATACCCGTTATAGGGTGCACACCAGCTTTACCTGATGTGTCCCTCTTCAGGTGTCTAACTATAGGTTAATAGGGTGTTTGGATAGTTGGGAAGGAATGTCCGAGGGCTGATAGTATGACTCAGTCCCAGCATTCACCTTAACGACTGAGGAAAACCTCGGAAAAAACCTTCAGTCAAGACTGCCGGTGGCCGGAATCGAACCGGCGACCTCCCGAATTAGAGTCTTGCGTCTTACCTCTGAGCCACCTTTATCGGTATAAGTTGTAAAGGCCCAACCACAATTGACGGCATTGCATTGTAATCGGGATCGCAATTATTGTAGAAATATGATTTTTATACCATTAGTAGTAAGTTTACTCTTTTACGATTTTCGGATTACGATTACAATCACGATGCCGTTCAGTTGTGGTTGAGCGTACGACCATAATAATAGCTGGGGAAGCTAAATAAACACCATCTTATTAAGCGAGCGTCTCCACTAGACTCTTATGGCACTTCGTTCTGTTTTTTTTTTATTTTTTTTTTTTATGTCTGTCGATAGCGGTCGAACGGAAAGTCCGATCAACTTGAAATTTGGACCATCCACAAGCCTCGATGTGGATTGAAGGTGTATAGTTTTGAGGCAAAATCGTTCGAAAAGTTACAAAGTTACACCATAGTTAATGCAAAATATTTTTCTGAAACAAATGGCGGCAAAATGTGAGATAGCCATATTTTTCTACAGATTTGTCCGGTCACGTATATGGTCATTTTATGGCGATCTGATAAATATTGGCAGTTACACAAAAGTTACTCGAAAATATTTTTCTGAAAGACAGTAACGGCAAAATGCGAGGTGGCTATATTATAGTAAATTTTCATCCGGTCACGAATATACTAATTTAAACGCGATCTGATACGTATAAGAGGCAGAAACTACATTTATATTGCAGTCAATAACTGTTAGTAACGGTGGCGGACCGCGGCGAAAACACCAGACAGAATGACAACGAAAATTCTTAGCAACGCACATTGCACTGCATTCAACAATATCGGGAAGTATAATAGCTATGGAAATTAGAACAATTTCTGCAATGCGCATTCTTGAATTGTTGTTTTTATTAGCTTTGAAATCTTTTCGCCAGAACGTTCGTAGATATGGACGCGCTCGCTTATCAACGCGTCAAACAGAGCGTTTTCCTAGTCTTATCATTATGTTATTATGCAAGCAAGTGCATTATTTACACGCTGGCTGGCTTGTAGTAGTAGTTGATGATAAGAATTGAGTCATCCATTCATAGTGTCTGAACATTGTTATCTGGTTCGTTACGGCCATGATAATCTATGTATACACATTAAATGACCTCTTCTGCATCACTGGACAGTTAACTGGTGTCAATTATTGTGCACCCGTTAGCGTGTAGAATTACTTTAAAATTTGATTAATTGTAATGTAAGTGGACTTTGATTTGATACGTTTGCATTGCATCTGCATGGCTAGTTGCTGGGTATAGGACTTCAGTTATGTATTGGTCGATAACTAGGGTCAATTAAAGAACATTGGCGCGAAATATGTACTTGACTGTTGGCCTATCGGTAAATACTTGTTTTATTTATAGTACAAACTGGTGTAATGGCGGTTCGTATTAATAATTTTACTATTTTTTTTTTTTTTTTATATAGAATAGTTCTGATTATGTAATAATAATAATAATTATTATTATTATTATTATTATAATAATACTAATAATAATAATAATAATAATATTAATAATAATAATAATAATAATAATAATAATAATAATAATAACAATAATAATAATAATAATAACACGTCTTCCTGGACTCACTGTGAACTCACAAAAATTAGCATTATGAATTTATGGAAGAAAAATAATAATGTCATTATAGTTTTAATCGTTGCACAATTATTGTACAGAGGAACGAAATCAAAGCATGTTTTAATAATGGATAGCAAGATAAACTTGGGGGAAAAACGTACAAGAAAGTCTCGCCGAATTTTGTACAATGACATGTATTTAATTAACTTCTGTTTGAGATGAGACTGAATGAACATTAAATGTAGACTTTGCTGAGGATTTATAATTACAAGTTGTCCTATAGTCATAACAGTGACATTAATTCCTTCCCCCAAAATCGATGCACAAAACTCTGACGTCGATGCTGTTAATGTGGTTACTATGTGCATTTTAAAGCTAAAGTTAACTTTAAAAGTATTCTTTGTATTTATGTATTTGTCTAATAATGACTGTGTTTAGTTGGACAGCAGACAAGTAGATGATTTCAGAATTGATAAGACGCTTAGGGCCGGTTTCACCAAACTTTAATCTGGCGAGTTTCTATTTAACGGATATCAAAATTGCGCCCGGTAGAAGCCACCGCGCATTTTGTATGTAATGTTTGTTGAAACCATGGCAACCAATCCAAGATTAGTAAATTGGTCGATTAAAAAGTTCCTAGATCAATTCTGAAAATAATCTATTTTTTTTAGATTTGAAACAAGTTATGTATACACTTTCCTTTCGAACAATTAATACGTTTCGAAAATATGTATAATGTCTTAATAATTAATTAATAATTTTTCGTAGGAATACCCGTTATAGGGTGCACACCAGCTTTACCTGATGTGCCCCTCTTCAGGTGACTAACTAGGTATATTAGGGTGTTTGGATAGCTGGGAAGAGTCCTTCCTCATATTTGATTCTGGTTTATTAGATTTACGTAGTATTGTTGTGTATTTATTTATAGGTTAATTATTAATTGGCTAACTGTGTCTGGTAGTTGGGCAGCTAGCTGATGCAATGAGTGTATGTCTTATCAAGACAGTTATTAGTGTCATCTATAGACTCTAGCTAGAGTCTAGTGTCGAAGTGGTCCGCGGACGGTTACAAAGAATTCCTTCGTTTTGCGTTTGTAATTTTAAATTTTGTGTAAGTCCAGGCTTACAATGTCCCAATAACTACTTATTCGTCGAATAGCTTGTTGTCTCCATGGCAACGACCAATCAAAACTCTTGAAATCCTCCAAATAGCTTAATTGCTACAAATAACTTTCCTATTAGAGCATTGAAAGACCGGCCCTTAGAAACATGCTCTTGCTCTTGGTAAAGCTTTTAAAGACGAATCTGAAGATTTCCCTCGTCAAAAATTAGAGGACCTGAAACACGAGAAAAAGAAGGTAGTGTAAACGGCTGGTACCGCAAACCAAAGAGCGTTAGAGGCTTCGTAAGAAATATATATGTTCGTTGTTTCAATACGTTTTGCTCTTTTGTGGAACATGGGGGTCCGTGTTTCAAATTTTGATTTTTTATGCCCCGTCTGGGCCCGGGTTGACCCCCAGCCAGATTGGGCGCGGTCAAACCCAGCCCGGCGGAGCTTGGGGTAGAACAGGCCCAGAGTGACTCTGCTAGTCGTAAGAGGCGACGAAAGGAGACCCTGTCCCTTCCCCCCCACTTTCCCACTGAAGATTTGTCCTCCCACTTGGCCCTGCCCTCCCTTGCTAGACTCCCCTTATGACGACTCCCGCGATATAGATGGACCTGATTCGGAAGACGTCATATGACCTAAGCTGTCGAGTACGTCGTTAAACACCACCAATCAATCAATCAATTTGATTTTTAGGGGTCCGCGAACCTCTGGTCTAGACCATCCAGTGCGTCTCACTCTAAAACTAGTCCCGTCTGTCTCCTCTCCTCACAAGTCGTGCGCACTGTCCGTCTGTAATGAAGCTAATAAACAACAAGACGCAATAATCCGACCCCACCATTGCGCGATACATCACTGGTCAGTTCGTCGACTTCGACTGGGCAGGATTACTGATCGTGACGTAGGTCAGTAAAAACATATTTATAGCAACAAGTAAAATCCCCATTGAAATAAAAAAAAAAAAAAAAAAAAAACGCAATTAAACAGTGAAAACAGTTTTGGTGCCAAAGAA
This sequence comes from Isoperla grammatica, assembly GCA_945910005.1. NCBI lineage: Eukaryota > Metazoa > Arthropoda > Insecta > Plecoptera > Perlodidae > Isoperla > Isoperla grammatica. Next base: position 16,032,902 of record OX246744.1, read on the forward strand.
ACTTGTGTTCGAGCGTTGAAGCGGATCTCGCAGTTTGCAGGACAATATTGTACGGGGATGTGATAAATAACTTAGCAATGAGAGAGTGTAGTGTACTGTACTAGACCAATCGATATGTTCGGTTCGATACAATACATGTTTTATATCTAGTAACATGTGGTGCATTGCGGGAGAGAGAGAGAGAGAGAGAGAGAGAGAGACGTCATGCTCGGGAGTCGAACGTCTTACTTCTTCAACTCATGTCTCCCTGATACTTCCAAGTCGACGCCGCAGTGATGCACATTTACCGACAGGAAAAAGAAGAAAACTAAAACAACAACTAAACTAACTAAATCAACAAGATCGTATAAAGCTGAATGTTTACTTCGGAACCCGATACATAAATTACATTTCATTAATTACATACATTTCAGTTGTCGGATTTTTTTAAAGTGTAATCCCTTACTCGTTTATAGTTTAATTTAATTTAAAACTAATTGAAAACAGCGCGTAGCCTACTCCTGTCCGTTAGTACCAAGCCAATAAGTGTCGTCACTTGGTCGGACGCCAGCAGGCTAAACTGTGACAGTACGGCTTTTCTCTTGTAATATTTACAACGCTTATATTAACTTGCCTTGTTTGTCTGGACGAAATCTTTGAATCGATATTCCACCTACTTCTAGATGTTCGATCAAGCTGAAATTTTTTACACAGACGTATTTCTGATGACAATACATGAATCAACTGTCATATTTACTAAATTGTCAATTTGTTCATCATAATTAATTAATTAATGTTTTACATGGAAATCGATGAATCTTTGAATCGATATTTCACCTACTTTTAAATGTCCGATCAAGCTGACATTTTGTACACAGACGTAGTTCTAATGACAATACATGAATCAACTGTCATATTTACTAAATTGTTAATTAATTTATCATAATTAATTAATTCATGTTTTATATGGAAATCGATGTTTAACCCACTTTCCAACGTTAAATCGAATTAAAAGATTTCACACAGACGTATTCCTAATGATAATACACGAATCAATTGTCACATTTACTAAATCGTCAATTAATTCATCATAATTAATTAATTAATGTTTTATATGAAAATCGATGTACAGTCCACTTCCTAACGTCAAATCGAGTTGAAAGTTTTTACACAGACGTATTCTTAATGACTTCACACGAATCAATTGTCATATTTACTAAATCGTCAATTAATTCATCATAATTAATTAATTGATGTTTTATATGAGAATTGAAGTTTAACCCACTTCCCATCGTCAAATCGAAATAAAAGTTTTCACACAGACGTGTTCTTAATGACAATACACGAATCAATTGTCATATTTACTAAATAATCAATTAATTCATCATAATTAATTAATTAATTGATGTTTTATATGGAAATCGATATTTCAACCACTTTCCAACGTTGAACTGAGCTGAACGTTTTCACACAGACGTATTTTTAATGACAATACACGAATCAATTGTCACATTTACTAAATATTCAATTAATTCATCATAATTAATTAATGTTTTATATGGGAATCGATGTTTCACCCACTTCCCAACGTCGAATCGAGTTGAAAGTTTTCACACAGACGTATTCTTAATGACAATACACGAATCAATTGTCATATTTACTAAATAATCAATGAAGCCATCATAATTAATTAATTGATGTTTTAAATGGGAATCGATATTTCACCCACTTCCGAACGTCAAACTGAGCTCAAAGTTTTCACACAGACGTATTCTAATGACAATACATGAATCAATTGTCATATTTACTAAATATTCAATGAAGCCATCATAATTAATTAATTGATGTTTTAAATGGGAATCGATATTTCACCCACTTCCGAACGTCAAACTGAGCTCAAAGTTTTCACACAGACGTATTCTAATGACAATACATGAATCAATTATCATATTTATTAAATAATTAATTAAACCATCATAATTAATTAATCGATATTTCACTCACTTCCCAACGTCCGATCGAGCTGAAATTTTCACACAGTCGTATTTTCTAAATGACAATATATGAATCAATGATCAGATTCACTTATTAATTAATCCACCATGATTAAATTATTAAACAATTAGCTTCATATGGGAAATTAGTCACAGCTAGTGAGGATGGGCCAACCACATGCAGGCATGGTTCGGGACTCAAATATCCGTGACGAAAGCATCGGATATGTTTCTATGCAGCAAGAATGTCAACACGCTCCACTTGTAAGTATGGTACAACCCCGTGCGGTGAGTCATTCACCATGTACGCATACGTTGAATTGTGCTGAACGTTTTCACACAGACACCACGCGAAGGGAACGCACCGTTCCCTTCGCGTGGTTCGACCTCACAGTTGATCTTTGGTGTTAGTTGGTGGTAGTTGGTGCTAGCGCAACTGCTGTTTTCTATCACGGTAGGAAATGATTGTTTTAATATAATATAATATAATATAATATAATATAATATAATATAATATAATATAATATAATATAATATAATATAATATAATATAATATAATATAATATAATATAATATAATATAATATAATATAATATAATATAATATAATATAATATAATATAATATAATATAATATAATATAATATAATATAATATAATATAATATAATATAATATAATATAATTCTCCCATAGCCACATAACCCCACTTTTCATAAGCATTGTTGGCCGATCGCTGGATCGTGCATGAACGGAACTGTCCGAAATTCAAGTTTGCAATGCGAGCACGGTAGTTTGCGAGTGAAGTTAACAAGTACAAGTACACAAGTATGCAGTCTTCTAAATTCGGACACGTCCAGTGAGCATATATTTGATTGCAAGATTCTTTAAGACTAAAAAGTATAAAATAATATTACATGAAAAAAATACTTTTTTTAAAAAACAACGCTTATATTAAAATGCACTAACAAGTAAAAAATAAATTTTCGCCCAACAAAGTTTTGCCTAACTCGGAAAATAAAAGCGTTGGGCGCTTTCGGTATTGACATAGATAGCAATATTCTGCTGTTTATGCAGGGAAAGCGCCCAACGCTTTTATTTTCCGAGTTAGGCAAAACTTTGTTGGGCGAAAATTTATTTTTTACTTTTTAGTGCATTTTAATATAAGCGTTGTTTTTTAAAAAAAGTATTTTTTTCATGTAATATTATTTCTGTTGCACTTGTACGTATGGTAGACCGTATTATAGCAAGAGTGCGCTGTGAGAAATCAAGATCAATTGACAGATGATAATTAGCTCAACTTAAGATCTTATCCCCCTAATAAAATGTCTAATACTAATTGTTATTACATACAATTGCACATACCTATAAGCACTAAACAACGTAATATATTATAATCTAATAAACATCTTATGTGTTCTAATAAGATCTAGTAAAGAATCCAAACGAAAAACTTAAGCCGTCTCACAGTCATCTGTATTTGCACTACATCATAATTGCATGCGTCAATTGAGGGGCATACTGAACGTTTTTGGGGTCACTCGGTCTCCAATATAAAACATTGTGTACATTTACAATATTCTACCGTGATAAATTATGCTTACTAAACATGAAATGATTTCGATCGCGAAAAGATCCTCCTTTAATGGATTGTGTTGAAGTCACGTTCCCCCTCGCCAACAAGCACCCCTCCCCCCCCCCCCCCCCCCCCCCATAATCCCCGAGTGTTCGCCGGTTTCGTCTGGCACATTTTGTAGACCCGTTGTTCAGTTTATAAGTGTATTTTTATTTTTTATTGTCATTTTATGCGTCAAAGCTTTTTGAAATGATTTTATACATTGTTGTAGCATTGTAATTATATAATTGTATATTAAAACAATATAAAATAAAAATGTGAAGAATTGTCAAATATTATGTTAACTAGAGATAGGGCCCACACTTAAGTGTGGATTTGCTGTGTGATAAACTAGTCCATAAGATAATATGTGCTTGTTGAGTTGTTGGAGGCTTTCACGACCCTTAGATGGGAACAGATTGAAAGATCAGTCTTGAAAAAGCCACCAACATGGGTGGCGAAACGTCGAGTGAAAACTCTGTACCGACACGACGAAACAACCCAGAAGAACAGGTCAATCTGTTCCCAATATGTACTTGTATTGTATGTAAAAATAGCAAATTGCTAAAAAAAAGTTATACTACTACGTCTACTACTACTACTACTACTACTACTACTACGTCTACTACTACTACGTCTACTACTACTACCACTACTACTACTACCACTACTACTACTACTATAGTCTATAGCGGTACGTGTTTGCGCAGAACCACCTAGGAACGTGGGTTCGAATCACGCATAACAAGGCATTTTTAATTTGTAATTGTCCTTTATCTGTATCTATCACCTTCCTTCTCGAATAGCACAGTTGTTGTAATAATAGAGACGTACAACAACAAAAATAGTTACTTGTCTCCGGTTTCAAGTAGATGTCAGGAAATACGTTGACAACGATCGTATATCGCCAGGATCAGAGTACAACATAACCACAGTTATTATTAGTTAGAAGAAAACATATACGAACAGAGTCAAGTTATCTCCTGCGTATGAGAAAAGGACGTTTTCATTAATACACATTTTTCACAGCGCTTGTTGCTGTGTGTGAGTGTCCGAACCAGTGGGTTTTTTTTTCAACTTTTTTCCCCAACACACTATACATGTTTTCGTTCTTTTTCCACAACCTTTATGTTATCTTTAAATATTATCAATTTATCTTGGGAAAGTTAAGAGTTATTATACTCAGGAATTTCTGTTTGTATTGAAGTGTTGCAAAAAATATGATTTATCTATATGTTCAATAAAGTATTATTAATTACCACAGTTGTCTGTGACGACACAACAGTTCTCGTGGTAAGCGACTCTCACGCTCTCTAGTTACCTGGTGACGTCACACTGGTTGTAATAAGCCTGTTCACGCACGGTACTTCAGTAGATGCGCGGCGTTTGGTCGTATGACGTACGGCTGACCTTCGCTAGCTGGTGTGAACTAGCCCGGTATTTCAATGACCAGTTAAAGTGCCAGGTGATGAGGTAAGCCAACTTTGTTGTATGTCTATTGGTCGTTGTCATGGTGAAAACAATTTAACTGAAGAGTGAATTTTAACTGGACAGGAAAATGCTGCCCCTTTTAGCCCCGGAGTTATGCCCAATACCAATTCACAAGCGCTTAAAGTATCGCTTCTATAACGGGCTCAAACAGATGTATGTAAGACAGATAGAGGTGAGTTAGGTAAGCGAGCGGAGCGAGCGTCTCCATTATACTTTTATGGCACTGGTTCTTGTTTTTTGTGTCTCGCGATAGCGATCGAATGAAGTCCGATCAAGCTGAAATTTATACCATCCGCAAGCTACGATGTGGATTTTATGTCTAGTTTTTTGGCCAAATCGGTAAAAAAGTTACAAGGTTACAAATTACAATGCAGTTATACTAGAAAATAATTTTCTGAAACAAACTGGCGGCAAAATGTGAGATAGGCACATTATAGTAAATTTTTGTCCGGTCACGAATAATCTGATTTTAACGCGATCCGTTAAGTATTGTAGGTACAAATTACATTTGTATTGCTGAATTGTAGTGAAGTAACTATGACAACGAACATCCCAAGCTTTAATTTATATGGACAATCAATCTTTTAATGAACAATGGCAAGAAGTATAATAACTATGACAGTAAAAACTCTAATGTTTGCACATTCTTAGATTGTTGATGATATTAGTGTTTTCAGTATAGAGCACTCAAAATAGACTAGATGCATTCTGGTGGCAAGAAAATGAACTTCTATTAGGAGTGGTTTAGCTGTCAATTTTCATTGTTGTTTTATTGTTATTATTCATCAATGGCGCTGAAAGGAGGTTGCTTAGCAGCGCTATCTATGTTAGTTTTGAGTCCTCTATAACGGCGCTGGAGCAACAAGGTCGTTTGCGACACTTTTGTCTTTAGTAGTCCTTTGCATAACGCTCGAAAAAGGCCTGGTCGGTATAAAATTTGGGTCAAAGAATGACATATATCAAATGAAAGCTTGAGACGAGTACTTTTCAAAAAACTATGATATACCTCTGGCAAATCCAGCTTTCTATGTCAAAACTAGGGTCAAAGGTCACATTTGTAATTTTTTAAATAATTTTTTATTAAATAACGAAAAATGTTTGCAGGTTTAAAAATACTCTTTTAGTAAGATAAATGTATAAAGTTTATAAAAAAAAAATTAAATTACCTACTTACCTTTTTTGACCTTGATTGGGGTCAATTTCCTCAAAATGGGTAATTTCTAAAATTTTCTTCGATTTAATGGCCAATATTCAATATATCAACGTACTTACTCATAAATACGTTAAAATGAATAGTTCTTATTGTTATCACATTGTTTTCACGGTATTCATTCAAAATGGCGGTCAAAGGTCAATAGGTAAGTATCGTCAAACTAGGTCTAGTAACTAAAATATTACTTGTGGGTACTCTAAAGACGCAGAATTTTAACTGCAATTACAATAACGAATAATAATTTCATGTTTTAATCGTAATAGAATGTAATTATCATATAACTTATAAACTACTTAAGATAGTTACTGAATTTCTAATTAATGTCCTCAGACATCAGGGTATTCTTGAATGGGTGTTCAACTGCAACAAAATACATTTTTAGAAAAGAGCATGCATGACCATGCTGAGATACGTGATATGATACTAGTATTATGTTATATCTACCTTAGCAGTCACTGTCCAAGTTGTCAGATTAATCACCTTCTGACTCACTGGAATTCTCATGCTGGCTACTGGTAGTCTACTGGTACTGGTATTTGACATTTGTACAATCCTTCAGCTTACAAGCGTGGGTACACTTTTATTAATTGGCCAAACACTCACATGTCGGCATCTTGCAAACACGGCAACAGTTACAGGCTAGGAGATCCATAACGGTCAAAGGTACTGGAGTTCCAATCATCCACTCGTTGCTCAGATCTCCTTTTGCCGTGGTTTCCCATCCATAGCCACGCGGATCAGGAACATCAGGGTTGGCGTCCAAACAACGTATCCAGACCGCTGTTTGGTGGTTAGCTTGCAGCCGCAGGATTTGAAGTAGTAGGTAATCTTTCCAGGTGGTAGCTGATTAGACTTAATATCATAACATTTACTTTTAAAAAGCTCGTAGGGCAGCTGGTTGACGCTTGACTACCAAAAATCAAACACACTTCGAAGATGTGCAAAAACTAGCGAGTTCGTTGGGATTCGAAGTATGTAATACCCTCCCTGACGTCCATGCACTGGTTGTGACAAAGGTTGGAATTCATAGTCGGCCACTCCACCTAGAGTACCCAATGTTGCTATGGATATGTTTGCTATATGGGAAATGACATGTATGAAACTGTTACCTTGTTAACAACAGGCGCATTTATAGGTGTAGGGGACGACTATGAGTTGCAACCTGAGTGAGCTCATTCAGTGGTAAAGGGAAAAAGAGAACTTTGAATATCATGAGAAAAAAACTCGCATTTCTGTGTCAAGCTAAGCAAGATGGGTCAGGACTGGAGAATTTCTATCGATGTCATCAAAAAAACTCGAAAAGTTTGTCTGTAAACTCTGCTGTTTTACCACGACTCTGTCATGCGTCAACCTGCTGCGCTACGAGCTTTTTAGAAGTAAGTGTGATGATATGAAGTCTAATCAGCTACCACCTTGTAACGAATGCTTACTGCTTCATATCCTGCGACTGTGAGTTATCAACCAAACACGATCTATTGATACGTTGCTTGGAAGCCAACCCTGATGTTCTTGATCTGTGTGGCTATGGATGGAAAACCACGGCAGAAGGAGATCTGAGCAACGAGTGGATGATTGGAACTCCAGTACCTTTGACCGCTATGGATCTCCTAGCCTGTAACTGTTGCCGTGTTTGCAAGATGCCGACTTATGAGTGTTTGGCCAATCAGCTGAAGTGTACCCACGCGTGCAAGCTGAAGGACTGTCCAAATATCGGTACCCAGCATGAGAATTCCAGTGAATCAGAAGGTGATTAATCTGACGACTTCAATTTTGAGTGATTTTGACTTCAATTCTGATTAATTTGACGACTAGATAGTGACTGCTAGGACAGATATCATATCATACTATCATATCACGTATCTGAGCATGGTCATGTCCTTTTTTAAAAAATGTATTTTGTTGCAGTTGCACACCCATTCAAGAATACCCTGATGTCTGAGAACATTAATTAGAAATTCAGTAACAATCTTAAGTAGTTTATAAGTTATATGATAATAACATTCTCTTACGATTAAAACATTATATTGTTATTCGTTATTGTAATTGCAGTTAAAATTCTGCGTCTTTAGAGTACTCACAAGTAATATTTTAGTTACTAGACCTAGTTTGACGATACTTACCTATTGACCTTTGACCGCCATTTTGAATGAATACCGTGAAAACAATGTGATAACAATAAGATTTATTCATTTTAACATATTTATGAGTAAGTACGTTGATATAATGAATATTGGCCAATAAATCGAAGAAAATTAAAAAAATTACCCATTTTGAGGAAATTGACCTCAATTAAGGTCAAAAAAGGCTAAATGGTTAATTTAATTTTTTTTTAAGAAACATAATACATTAACCTTACTAAAAATGTATGATTAAACTTGCAAACGTTTTTCATTATTTAATTAAAAATTATTATAAAAAATTCAAATTTGACCTTTGACCTTAGTTTTGACATAGAAAGCTGGATTTGCCAGCGGTATATCATAGTTTTTTGAAAAGTACTCGTCTCAAGCTTTCTTTTGATGTATGTCATCCTTTGACCCAAATTTTATACCGTCATTCTCGTTATGCAAAGGACTATAGCTCCTACATTGAACAATGATCGACGATAGCTTTGAGAACTTTTCGCCGGAAAGTTGGTGGACATGGACGCGCTCGCTTATCAACGCGTCACACAGAGCGTTTTCCTAGTAGTGACAGTATCGACAGGTCGCCGGTTCGATACCTACCACCGGCAATCCCGACTGAGGTTTCCTTCAAGATTATCCTCGACGGTGAAAATGTGAATGCTGTGGACATTCCCTCCCGATTTAGCTGTTGACGTCACAGTCCTCCAAATATTGAGGACAATCTCTCCTATAGTTGTCCCAACGTAACTAGTCCCATGCTGACAACATAGCTGAGTCCAATACCAACTTAAAGGAATAGTCAGGTGAAAAACTAAAAAATCACCAATGAGTCATAAATGCATGAAATTCAAGTTATGTGTAAAATAAAATTGAAATAGGTTGCTTCAATGCAAGAAAAAAAAAATAGTGAACATTTAGCTATTCTACTAGATTCCCTTCGCCAGCTCTGCTGCATTTTTCTTCTGAAGCGTAGTACAGCTGTATCGGTTCTGAGCTCGCTAGCGCCTGCCCGATAGACAGAGCACTCATTGTGTTATACGAATCCAGCCACAACACTCGGCGACTGCGGACAGTACCGCTCAAAACAGATTGTCACTTTTCTACACATCAAGTCACAAAAAAATTAATTGCAGGGCATTTTGTAGGAGTACACGTTCGTACTAAGAAGCATGTTATCGGTAGGGAAACGATGCACATTAAACCTCCTGATCGATGTTTGATAAGTGCCCTATTTTAGCGGTGGTTCTGGTTTAACTATCTCTAGGGAACATTTTTTTCATATGGGAATTACCATGAGAAGAGTTGCTCGGTGCTACTTGGTAGCAACAAGCCAAAAATCGCGTTTTCTTTAATTTTTTAACCGCCTGCTTTTAAAGTATGGTATCTTTTAGTCATGCTTTCCATATTTGAGGGTGGGCATATACAAATGGTAGTTTTTTAGTTTTTCACCGACTATTCCTTTAATTTCCTTCTTTTTCTCTAGTTCCTACCATCTATCTGAAACAGGTCCATTAAGGATTGTTTATTGGTTATCTGCAAACTCCAAGCATAGCGGGCGTGACTAATGAAGCTTGTGTAGGTGATGGTATTGTTGAGATCATAAGTGTCAATCATCCCCGTTATTCAACAAACCACTCACCCACTCAGCCGGTACCGATAGCTACAAACCCCACGCACAAATATAGTCGCGTCAAATTAACTTGCAAGGTGTTGTCGTCACGGATTATGTAATAGGGAAGTGACGCGTGTGACAACTACCAACCTAAATCTAGTTGCATCCCGTTCTCTTGCCTAAAGTATTATAGTGATAATATCGCTCGCCTGTTGTCAGACTTGGTGGGGTCGCATTCCATTCACGGTCGGTGCAGTCAATGCAGTGGACAATAACGATGCAGGTATCGGGAAATACAGCGGTGAGTACCGTTGAAATAGACCGTGTGGAGCGACCGTCTCTTCTCAGACTGTTAGGGGACACCTCGCTTCTTACGGCGTGGCCAGTATAACTTTACCACTACGAGTACCGCTGACCCTCTATAGTGGAGGTTCCCCTGTTACGTCATACTTGTCTATTTCCTTCAATCATCCCCCGTCGTCATATTACCTAGTTGTCGAGTACGTCGCTAAACACCAAACAACCTAAAGTGTGGCCACCGAATCTAGTGTCGCTTGAGATGTTAAGACAAGACTGACGTTCACATCTTTCAACAAAGGAGACGACGGCTACAGTGGTTCCGTGGCTTAGTTGAGAACAAGAAAATCAGTCAATCTTAGCATTTCACAAATGATGCACACCCCCACTACCTGGCTAACACAAACATGATGAGACGAAATCTCCGAATTCATTACCGGAAGCCATAACAGAAGTTCAACCATGCGCACATTTCTTGGAAACCCAACATCTAGTCAAATAATAGGCGTCCACACAACAAACATTTGATTACTTTTTGGCAGTTCGAACCCAATAAAATTAAGAAAACTGCGGTCGCACTCGGGGTGTACAAACAACTTATTATAAATGCAGTGAAAAAATGCTTTGTGGCGTTCTCAGTTTTGCCACGGACAAAGTTTAAGTAGCCCTTCGAGTCTCGTTCTTCAGGGGTATATTTCTTGAACCGAAGCGACCTATAGTGTACGGACCTACCTTGCCTGTTGGGTCTCCGGTCTTCAGCCCTCTTCTTCTTCTTCAACGACGACAACTCCCGGTCGACAACCGCGCTCACTTGTTCGCATCTCTTGCGGCCGCTCTCCGACGCCCATGCGTGGCTACCGACGCCGTCCTCCCATTGGTCGGCTGGTCGTCACATGCGCGTCGCGACGCCCTGGTCAATTGCGTGGGGGCTATACTTGCTGGGTACTTTGCAACGCCTTCAAGCTAATGATGGAATCAACAGCTGTCAGGCGGGCCTGGAAGGTAAGGTTGATGGACATCTTATTCGTCATCACGATGTGATGGATGTTGTATTGGGGAGATATGTTTTTGACTTCATGTGGATTTTTTTGTAGTTTATTTTATTGGTTGGTCATAGGTATGATGGATGTTGAGGTTTTTGACTTCACGTGATTTATTTTGTTAATTTATTTTATTGGTTCTTTAGTTTCAACGCGTATATCATGTACCACGCAAATTAATAGATATCTTCAATAATGTATAAGAACTTGATTGATTAAAATGTTTAAGTCATAAGTAATGGTGTACAGCCATTTTAGATAAAACATTAAAATTCTAGCTCAGAAATTATCCTTCTTGTGTATGCAGCAAAAGATATGATATAATAATGCACAAACTATGCAAGATATAGTATTGAATATCTTTAAGTGTGGCAACAGAACAAATATACAAGACAAAAATCAACTATCCACCGTCTACCACATATCTTGTGTCGCTATTACATTTGTGTGACACCGATAGAGGTGGCTCAGCGGTAAGAAGCGAGACTCTAACTCGGGAGGTCGCCGGTCGATTCCGGCCACCGGCAGTCCTGACTGAAAGTTTTTTCCGAGGTTTTCCTCAGTCGTAAAGGTGAATGCCGGGATAGAGTCATACTATCAGCCCTCGGACAATCCTTCCCAACTATTCAAACACCCTAATAACCTAGTTAGTCACCTGAAGAGGGGCTCATCAGGTAAAGCTGGCATAACGGGTATTCCTAAGAAAAACTATCAATTATAATTTGTGTGACAGTGAATGAATCTGTGTTTGTTGTAAAAGTCATGTTGTGTGTGAGTACATTTATCACTGAGAACCTGTTTTGTCTTCACGTATTGAATATATTGTGTTTGAAACCGTTATGTTTCCGGGTACATCCGTGTTTTCTGTTTGGTTAAAGGTTTTGTTGTATCTGTCTATAGGGGTACCTAGCCGAAACGTTGGGTTATGCAAATACGGATGTACCCAAAAACTCAATGTCTTTAAAACCAAATATATTATTCAATTATCTTGAACCTCAGAAAATTGTGGTAAAGATGTAAAGTCTGTCCGCTCATGGTAGAAACGAAAGGTTTAGAGCTAATGACCGATGTTTGTCTAATAGATCGTGAAATAGGGTTTAAAGGGCCAACAGGTAGCGCGCTGTTGTCATTTCATTGCAATTCTTCGTTTTTCAAAGGGTGACATTCCTTCAACTTCCGTTATTCTAAAATTGGCAACCGTGTTTTTCTAGTAAATCTTGGCTTTCAAGCTGTTTATAATGGTTCAATATACACAAACATGGGACATTAGCTCTAAACGTTTCGTTTCTACTATGAGCGGACAGTGTGTATCCAAAAACATAATGTCTAATTAATTTAGGTGGCTCGTTGGTCCAGTGGTTAGCATCCCTGCTTCCAATGCAGAAGGTCGCAGGTTCAAATCCCGGGTCAGGAAGAAGTTTTTTAACTTCTAATAAGTATTCAGCTCCATTACTTCTTGTCTTAGGAATAAGTAAACGGTGACTTTGGAGCCGTCCTAGCAACGAAGCACTCAATAAATTCAAAGTTGTTCTGAATTGGCCTTGTTGATTCTGACATTTGTCCGCGGGTGTTCGCACTGTCCAATCACTGATTCATATGTTTCGTATTTTAAATATCGATCTTTGATTGGTTACCGCTCACTCGCCGGAGCTTGCAGAGTTGGTTTAGTCGCTTTAAATTTAAGTCCCCAACTGTAAATCAGTTTCGTTACTAAGTGGGTAGACTCTAAATGTGAATTTATTTATTTATTTAAAATGACAGAACATTGTGGTATAGGTGTACTTCGTGGCTTCGAATGTTGAATTCGTAATAACTACAGTGTTGCCATTGAAGACTATCTCTCGTTCTAGTATAGTTGTCTTGTTGCATCACTTCGCGAACAACACGATTGCAATACTAGAGTCGTAAAGAAAACGACAACAACAACTACAACACAATATTGCATCATGGTAAACCGCTCTGATAATTAAACAGATGGGTATATTGTTTTACTGAAGTGTGTTTGTCGTCGTTGTTTGCCAATACACTTGACGTTTAATTCTTATCGTTTACCACACAACGGCCGCCCCGATAAGCGATACGTGCGTTAAAAGCGAAGGGTACCTCTACCAAAGATTACAAACTAGTTTGTAATCTTTGCCTCTACGTCGAAAACCGCAGAACATTTGCATTTTTTAATTATATCTCAAGATTGCAACACAAAATCGAAAATCTAAGTCAACAGCGCACTGTGTCTTGGTAAGCCCTACAGACGAATGAAATATTATGACCATTAGCGTAGTTATTTTGATTATTAAATCCATTATTAATAATAAAATTAATTAGAAATAAAAACCATACTGATTATAAAGTCAAGACACAGTTTAGAACATTCAGTATGTAGGGCTTACCAAACCACAGAGCGCTGCTGATTCAGATTTTTTATGTCAAAGTCTATTCTTGAGATATAATTTAAAAATGAAAATGTGTGCGGTTTTTGACGTAGAGGTATCCTTTCCTGTTAAAGGCTGGTCCACACAGATTTTTTAAGCATAAGTTTTAACGCGTAGTCGTAAAGTTGGATCACAGGAAACACGTACTGGCGTTCACACAAAGTTTTAGTTTTAAGACATTGTTTTCATTGTTGTTCTTAAAACAACGTCTTAAAACCTTAAACATTATGCTTAAAAAATCTGTGTGGACCAGCCTTAACAGGGATTGCTCCTATGTTTACTGGTGGTGAAGCCTCTAGCGCTCCATAGCGGCAGGCGGGGGAACCATCTTGCAAACATGCGAGTTTGTTATTACTTTTTCAATATTTCATTGGACTATTTAGTGTTAAGCGACGTGCTTGGCAACTATGATCATATGACCTCGGGAGGTGTTTGGAGCCAAGAGGCAAGTGGGTCGTGAAGGGGCGAGGACGTGGACTGCTTTTCGTCTGGCTACTTCACCTCGACCTGTCCGAATAGACCCAGAGTGACTCTGCTAGTCGTAAGAGACGACGAAAGGAGACCCGTCTCGGCCCTTGGTAGAATAGGCTCAGAGTGACTCTGCTAGTCGTAAGAGGCGACGAAAGGAGACCCGTCTCGGCCCTTGGTAGAATAGGCCCAGAGTGACTCTGCTTGTCGTAAGAGGCGACGGAAGGAGACCCTGTCCCTTCCCTCCCACTGTGAATATTTCTCCTCCCACTTGGCCCTGCCCTCCCTTGCTGGACTCCCGTATGACGACTCACGCGACGTACAATGGATCTGATTCGGATGTGGCTTTATTCTTCATCGTCATCTTTCTCATCTTCATTATCACCCGCTCATCGTCTCGATTAGCCATTGTTGCAAAAATATGAGACGTTACGCAAAATTAATCAATCAATCAATCGACCTGTCCGGCTAAGGTGGCCCTACCAGAAGCATACGCTTCCGTCGGCATAGCTCTCGGGATCAGCGAAGCACGCAAACTGTCCACCACGATAGCAGTCTTTGGGCAGGACTTTTTCAAGCACAACATCAGTGTGTTTTCCTAATCATCTGCATCGCTTTGCCATTTTTCTACACAGACGTAGAATTAAAGATCCTGTTGTCTCTACCATTGTCTGCGGAACTCCCGATTTCGTTCTGTTGAAGTTGCTTGAAAATGTGTTTAAACTGTCCCAAATGTAAATCAAAATATTTAATCATTCTCTTTCTTATGAATCTTTCTTTGTTCCAATCAATATTTCCGTTTTGCAGATGTTCTTAATAACCTTCTGTTACGTGTTTCATGCTGGACACCTTGCCCACCTAATTAAGAACATCTGCGCAAAACAGAAATATGTATTGGAATAGAACACCATTATTAAGATTGAGCATTAGATTCTCTATAAGGAAACGTATTTTTATTTTATTTTTGGACAATTTAAAACTATTTAAAATCAGTTTCAGTTTTAACCGACCGAGATGTTTTAGTGGTGAAATAACCACAAGACGGCTGAAAGTGTGTTTCCTTTTAGTGGTATTGGCTCCCGAGGATGTCCGGTGGGCCGAAACCGCGGTGGGGCGGCCACGTGACCGCGCGTTGGGAGCGAACTACCCGCGCGTGTGTGACCGACCTCCAGTGACATGCGAGAATCGAGATAACACAGAAATGTGTTGAAATGATTTTATTTCGCTAAACGATCGGACATAAATTAAACTAGAAAATAGCTAAGTTGAATCATCGCCAAACGCCGAAATTGGTATAAATAAATTGGTGAATACGACATCGAAACTCATGTTATTTACGCACTTTTCTGTTCTATGTTTTAAAGCATTAAGGGGAATGGGTATTAAAACCGGCCAAAATTAAGTTTTTTTTTTATTAAATAATGAGAACGCTTCCAAATATTGAAAAAGTGATTCTGGTCCTGTCTTTGGTTTTGTATCAGCTACACAATGGGTTTAAAAACATTTATACATGCAGTTTGTTATCGTTACGGTTGTTATTTTATTAATAATTTTATAATTTATAATTACCAAAAAATTAAAATAACGATCGTAAAAATATTTTTGTTTTTACTTTTTAAACCCATTGTGTAGCTGATACAAAACTTAAGGCAGAATCAGAATCACTTTTTCAATATTTGAAAGCGTTCTCATGGTATAATAATCAAAAACATAAATGTTGCGCGGTTTTAGTACCAATCGTTCACAATGCACGTGGGTGAGGTTAAGCCGTGCCACAGCCACCTGTATTTGCACGCATCAAGTGAGGGGCATACTGAAAGTGATTGGGGTAGGAATGCTCACAACGCTACTGTGCACTCTTTTCGCACTCATTTTGTTTTGTTTTTTTTTGTCTCGCGATAGCGGTCAAACGGAAAGCCCGATCGAGTTGAAATTTGGATCATCCACAAGCCTCGATGTGGATTGAACGTGTATAGTGTTGTGGCTAAATTGGTCAAGAAGTTAAAAAGTTACAATTACAGTTACTAGAAAATATTTTTCTGAAACAAAATTGTGGCAAAATGTGAGATAGCCATATTTTTATAAAGTTTTTCCGGTCACGAATATTTGTATTGCTATATGAAAAGTATTGACAAAGTTACACAAAGTTACTCGATTTTACTTTTTTTTTTACAAATTCTCAATATAACGGCAAAATGTAAGGTGGCTACATTATAGTAATTGTGTCCGTCGTCACATGCTACACAAAGTTACTCGATTTTACTTTTTTTTTTACAAATTCTCAATATAACGGCAAAATGTAAGGTGGCTACATTATAGTACATTGTGTCCGTCGTCACATGCTCGCTTATCAACGCGTCACACAGAGCGTTTTTCTACTAAGATAATAATAGTAAATGTATTTATATTCTCACAAACATAACAATCAACAACAATATATCGAATAAACATTTTCTATTTTAAACTAATGTAATGTAATACATTTTATAATTATATAATGTAGTGAGAAGCCCGCATAATAAACGCAATCATTGTGCGCGGGCATTGTAGGTACAAGAAAAAGAATACTTGTAGTTAGAGTGCAGTCTGTGTTCTTACAGACAAAATAACAAATAAGCCTACCAAAGAAATTACACAATCAAATTCATGTGAATAATAAAAACATACAAAATAATAGAGAAAAAACACATATCTTGCGCTATACAATCATGGTAGAAGTTTCTTCCAAAATCTCTAATCTAAGGATGTAATTGCCCTTTTAAATAAATTCCAATATCCAAGTAGTCCATAAGAACTTATGCTTGTGGCCACTACTTAAGAGGAAAGATTGTAAAAAATAAACGAAATTGTGTTTTTGCACGGGGGATTGGCGGACAAACAATTTACAAGAAAAATCGATTTCAGTACCAACCGTCGCGTCATTTCGAGATAGTTGAAGATGTGCAAAGTCAAAAGAAGTTAAATATCTAATAATCCGCCAAGGTTTATGCAAATCCCTCCATTGTGGTCTGCGATTATTTTCTCCTTCTCGTTGAGCGTAATTGACTTCTCGAGACGGCACGAAGAGCCCCCTCCCCCTCCCCCCCCCCCCCCCCCCCCCCCACCCCCGCGTGACGTAAGCGGATCGGGGCGACATATGAATTTAGGCGGCGCAATATCAGTTAATGGTCGCCGTGTTGGCATCCCTGGTATGACGAGCATCACTGCCGCCCTCTCTCAGCATTCCGTCGTCTATACTATAGTGCGTTTCACCTCGAGACTCGAGCTGCATTCTATGGTACGTTTCAAGCACATACGTAGGCAGCGGTGCACAAAAATAGGGTACGCACAACTGACGTAACAGCCGAACTACAACAATGGAATAAATTAATTGAACTGGTGGACAAACAACAAGCCATCAAAGTAATATCTTTGCAAATAATGAGGATAAACAATTAGTTGTAACGATAGTAACTGCTCGTCAGTTAAAATTTGTGTTCGGACAGCAACTATCTGAAAGTTTGTAAACGTTCTGAACGTTTGTTTTTTCCAACTTCAGAACTTCATATTTTTTTTGACAGCTTGTTTGTCCATCGGTTCAATTCATTTGTTTCATTGTTGTGTTTTGGTGTTGTGCGTACCCTATATGTTTGCGTTTTGAAATTTTGTAATATTTAATTTTTTTATTATAAGTAAAAAATTGTTCGGACCAACACGGTTAAAAAAGATTCACGCAATACTCACCGCGTTATATTTCGGCAACATATAACGCGGTAAATATAACGCGGTAAATATAACGCGGTAAATATAACGCGGTGAGTAGTGCGTGAATCTTTTTAACCGTGTTTGTCGGAACAATTATTTACTTATAATATCATCTTCCGGTTAATGAGTCCTATTTAATTTTTTGATTTGTCATTACAACGAAATGAAAGGGGGTTAGTTGGAACGAGTATAATTGGTAATTGCTAACAGATTTTATTAATTACTAAAACACTCTCGGCCAAATGACTTAATAATTAATTGTCTTCCCTCATGATATAAACGTGATCACGGATAACGAATTTGTTATCTGTTGCGTAATGATTGAAATATTTGAAATTTTGTCGGACCACATTTTAGTTCTAATGACAATAAATGTCCGATAAAAACACCTTTTTAATAATTCAGTATCTTTGTTCACATTTGATTCTTGGACAGTAGCAATATTCTTCTCCAATCTCCAGAGAGAGAAAGTAGGCCTTTTATAAAAATCCATATTTTGTTTGACAAATTGCCCATACGTGTAAACAATATTAAAATACAAAACTATTTAAGTCTAAATTTATAAAATATGTATTTGAACATAAATTGTATAATTTAAAATAATAATGAATGGTAATAAGTTGTAACTGTATGTATTTGGATGTACGACAATAATAGCTGGTGAAGCTAAATAAACGCAATGTAACGTTAGTATTTTGCTCATCCCTAATAGCGATGTACTGACGGGCGCAATCTGTCACCGAAGGTTTATCGACTTACAGATCTGCAGTTGTTTGAAGACAGGTAGTGCACAATCCACATGTCATGTGATGATGAGGGTAAGAGGTAAATTCAACTTAGATGCTATTACTACAATTTGTTATTAACTCGGTAATCTGATGTAATATGAGTTTGGGACTTCAGTAATTCAAAAAATGTCTGAAAAAAGTAACCTGATAGGTTACTTTTTCTTAGGTTACTTTTTCTTTTTCTTGTGAATCCGGCCCCTGGGCCGGATTCACAAGAGGTCTTAACTTAGGCCTGGCCTAACTATAGGACCACTACGCCATTGGCTGATACGGACCTACACATAGCCTCGACTCGACGTTGCTAAGAAACCCTAGTAAATAACAAACACTTGAGACAAATATTGAGGCCCAGTCTGAGGACGTGTCCGAATTCCTCTTTATCATTGCTAACTCTAGGTCTAAGTCTAAATTTGACGTCATCAATCATCGGTGACGTATGAAGTACTGTCCGAAATCGTTAGGTCTAGGTCTAAATCGAAGATTAGACCTAGCAATCGAAAGTGCACGCTCGTTATAAGTCTAAAAATGGCGGACGAAAAAAAGCAGTTGCGAGAAGACGAAGACGGAAAATTGAAATGTAACTTACGTATAATATTAGTATTATTCTATCCTCAAGTATTCTTTTATGATGTAAACAGTGATAGGCCCACTCTAGAGCCTAAAACCTGCATCAATACTGGAAAATGAATACTTTTACATTTCCTAACCTCCAAAGGCGTCGGTACAATTCGCGGATTGACCCGTTGAGAAGGCTGTGAACCAATGCTTCAACTCTAGGTCAAATTTCTCCCAATAGGTGGCTCTGCAGTCGGTTTAGTACTGTCCGAAATCTACTTAGAATTAGAATTAGAACAAGCTAAATAATTTAAACCTAGACTTAGACCTAGACTTAGACTTATACCTTAGACTTTTAATTCGGACACGTCCTGAGTTGGTCTTATCTTTCTTCAAAGATGGTGGCAAGACTTTGAAGGGTGAACATAAATAAATATCGTTTACTTACCTTGACATACACATTTCTCTGTTTTTAGATTGTGGAGGTATAAGAAAACAAAACACTAAACTTTAAAACACCGCCTTGCAATATTTTAAGTTCACTGTGATTTCCACGCAAGTAGCTATCAATTGGGCCGTGTAGTAGGCCTACCATGGATTTATAATAGCACATACGGTACAGCAGGACTTAGGACCGGTCTTAAGACCTCTTGTGAATCCGGCCCCGAACAGCAATTTTAATCAAAATTTTTAACACAAAATTAAGCGGTAGGTTAGTTAATAAGTTTTAATATCTGTATCAAAAATAAAATCGTCAATATTAAAGCTATTAGTGCGATTCAAACATAGAAACGTATTAGTTTTTATCAAAGATTTGTAATCTTTGTTTTATTCAAGAGTCCAAATAATTTGTTACATTGTTGTATTTGTTTCTTATTTGTTGTTGTTTGTTAAGTTGCGAAATATTGAATCTCTGATTTATAATGTTTAACTGTAGACAATCACCGTATGAGTAAGCGACATTTGACAGGTGAGATTTACCGGTAGTGTATAAAGCTCATTATCTCCGCTAAAACGCTTTTTCCGCTTTTACACCTGGACAAGGGTCGCGCTACGTCTGTCAGCGTCTGTGAACAATTAGGGGTCAGTAAAAGGGCCCTCTGTTGACGAAAACGCCACGTCTCGCGCTCACTTCCCGGGGTGAAAAGAACTATACAAAGATTATTTATTTATTATATTCTAATTAAGGCCAGTGTAGGGCACAGTGCCTTCTCTAGCCTGATGAATAATGATTGATGAATGATAATGAGAAAGGGAGGAGGGGTTGCCTGGTACCGGCACGTAGCCTTCTCCTGTCGTAAAGTACCAAGGGGACCATCGGCTTTACGTCCCACCCGAAAGGACGGTGTAGCTTTGACCAGTCATATAGGTTCCTCCACTAACCTGGATTGCCGAGCAGTTGACGAGAAGAACGAAGCTGTTAAAGCTTTCGAACCCTCTTATCTGTTCTAACCAACGGTTCAGAAGAGAGTGGTCACCCATCCACCTCCTGACCTAGCCCCGAGGTTGCTTATCTTCGGTGTTCGTATGGAAACCGGCTAAGCGACCGCGGCTAAACCGTTGGCTTTATACAGGGATGCTATGGACGTGTCCGAATAGTACCAAAACGACGTTCATTCTTATTCTCATTCTTGATTTTACTTCATCAATCATCCGTGACGTATAGTATTGTCCGAAAAGGGTACGCACAACACCAAAACACCACAATGAAACAAATTAATTGATGGATGAACAAGCTCTCAAAAAAAAATATATGAAGTTCTGAAGTTGGAAAAAACAAACGTTCAGAACGTTTACAAACTTTCAGATAGTTGCTGTCCATTACTGAACATAAATTTTAACTGGCGAGCAGTTACTATCGTTACAACTAATTGTTTCTCTTCATTATTTGCAAAGATATTACTTTGACAGCTTGTTTTGTCCACCAGTTCAATTCATTTATTTCATTGTTGTAGTTCGGCTGTTACGTCAGTTGCATGTTCCCTATACTGTTGCGCGGCGTGACAACGTCATAAGAATAAGAATAAGAACGAGAATTGAAGATTTCATTCCGGAAGATTGCGGACGACGGGTCAGAACATTATCTCATTTAATTGTTAAGTATTTAAAGCCTGTGGCCTTTAAAAGTTACTACAATGTAATTATTATTAAATACAATCCATATTTGATCCTACGTTTTGGTTATACATGTCGATTTAAAAAAAATGTGGATCTGATGACGCGTTACGACCCTAACCCTATTTAAATCAAGTAATGTCCGGCTCTCGTCCGAATACGTGTGACTGGAGCGAGAATAAGAACAAGACCAAGAACAAGACTAAGAATAAGAATAAGAATGAAATCAAGAATAGCCCATATCACACTACAATTGGAATCGTAGACTGGAGTCGCCAATTGCAATCGCCATCTACAATTCTCCAATCACACTTGACCAGCTGTAAATCCTAAAATCGTTCAACTAGGAAATAAATTCAACAAAAATAACTAATAAGACAAGCCTTAATCACAAACAAATATATAATTAAAGTTATTGGCTCTTTGTTTCCATTAAAGTAGTTGTTGCTTGAGGTTATGTAGTGACAGTGCTCAATTCTTCCCGATTGGTTCTCGTGACTCGGATCTACGATTTCCAATCTTATTTTAGAGCTCGGTCTATAAAAAGATTGCAATCGTAGACTGGCCGAACTGAGCTACTGCACATGCGCCGCCAATCTAAAGCTCGAATCTACGATTGCAATTGTCAGTTCGGAACCTAATGTGATATGGCCTAATGGTATTCAGACACGTCCTATGTATGAAGCAGCAATGTAAGTGGCTAAGGCGTGGGCAGTGAGGCTGTCTGTGTAGATGCAACGGGCTGCGGTTGTGTGCTCCACCCTGCATGGCAGAGTGATTGACAAGCAACAAGTAGTCTGGTCGAGCTAAAAGCTCTGCACCCTAGGTCGTAACCTTCCCCTCCTACATACACCTTGCACGGTGGAGCCTCGCCGGACTTTGAGGTTTACCGAACCGCCTCTGGGAATGTATGTATTTTGACAACGTTGGATGGAAGAGAAGACCCTACTGGGTGTCAAACCAAGGTCGAGTCAAAGACCCGAATGCATAGTTCACACTCAAGCCCTCCTCAACTCAGCCTCTCCTCAGCCTCGCTTAGCCACCAATCACAGAGCCGTCCGCATGGCAATGCTTTTCTGTGATTGGTGGCTAGGCGAGGCTGAGGAGAGGCTGAGTTGAGGAAGGCTGGAGTCTGGACTATGCATTCGGGCCTTAGTCAAGGCCAATCAGCGCGCAGGACTCTCACTCTCAGCCAATGAAAGGAGCCTTTGAAGGTTTTGAAGCTTAGTCATAGCGCTGAGTGAGTAATATAGGGTAGAGGCGCAACGCCATTGGCAGTTTGTCTACCGCCTTTTACTGTCCAACATACTTTAGTCGGGTAGTAGAAGTACGCCAAGCGACGCGATGACGGAGCCTGATTGGTCGGCTACTTTACCGAAGATATACGAAGACAGCCGTAAACTCCGTCATCGCGTCGCTTGGCGAACTTCTATACTCGTCGTTCAACATCTTCGGTAATGCTTCCGTCACGGGTGAGTGAGCGGCAGCCAACCAGCGACCGTGGCTAATTCAAGTACCTGCTCGGGTTGGCCAGACCGTAAACACGTCATTGATTGATGACGAAAGCATTACCGAAGTTGTTTTGCGAGACCTATACTACCCGACTAGAGTATGTTGGGCAGCATAAGGCGGTAGACAAACTGCCGATTGCGTTGCGACTCTACCCTATATTACTCACTCAACGGTTCAATAGTCAATAGTCAATAATCACTAGTCAGTTATGTGCGCCCGTTTTAGGAATCCATCTAACACTATTGGCTGCCTTCGTTGGCTAGTTTTATCATTTTCTGGTTAAAAATTTATCAATTCACTCACGCGTATTTTGCGAATCTCTGCGTGTTTCATTACCGTGTCGGCGTCATTTGCGAATGTCACGTGACTCTATTTATCGTTGACCTGTTGGTCGTCTGGAAAGTAACATACGTCAGTGTCGGGATTGTTTCTCATTTGTCAGACTGGCAGACCTGTTTGCTCGACGGTCGCGCTTGTTGCTGTTAAGTTTCTCTCCGTGGCTGGTCCGGGTGATGACTGTATCGAACAACCTAACGTATCGATTAATCGATTCCTAATCGATTCTTTTAATCATCTAATCCAAATTTGAAGAATTGATTCTCTAATTGTAGGTGGAAGATCCATCCGTGCGACTTTCACACAGTGGTAGCATGGGGGTATTGACAGTAAAGCCCCAGCCATAATTGTCGGCATCGAGATTGTAATCGGGATCGGGATCTCAATCGTACAATTTCTCATGCTAAGTCAATGCGACATTACGATTGTGTTGTGAGCAGCGCCATAAGAAGCATTTTCCACGATTTCCGGATTGCGATTGCGATTCCGACACCGACAAGTGTGCGTGGGCACGAACACGACAAACACGATCGGAATTAGGTCCGTCGAATACAACTCAAAATTATAATTATTTTAATAATTCAAATGTTTCATGTATAAAACTTATACCGGTCGGTACCGCTATATAGTACCTACAACATAGGCTAAGCTTTTTGCTTAGTAATCGATGCCTAAGCCTCCATCGTCGATTGGAATCGACGACATCCCAAATATTTATACTACGTACTTGATCCATCGATGACAAGTTTATGTCTGACTCTGCGAGTCGTACGGGACGACGTTATTGGGTGATGTCATTTCCCAAGAAGAGGTATAGCCACATTTGATTAGAGATGTATAGCGGTAATATTACCGTCCAATATTTCGGTAATATGACCACCCCTTGAAATGATATCAATTAATCGTGAATCACCGGCAACTCTAGTAGATTAAATACGTTATATTTTACTTTCAAGAAAATTCGCGTAAAAACAAAACATTGGTCAATATCAAAACTTGAGTTTATTACGTCTCCAACTGTCCAACAACTGCCTACAAAAATAAGATATGATAAACATAATATAAGATAGGTAATAACTAATAAGATAGATAAATAAGGCCATGAATATGATTGATTTCTTAATTATTGGTAGCATTTAAAGGTAACACACACACCACTATTTCACTATTCGATTAAGACCTAAGCATAGCCGACTTACTATAAGAATGTCGTGTTCATGTTTAATTTCACATTTTCAAGTACATTCTTTTCAATTTTACCAATTTCCCCACTTTTTGGTAATATTACCGATTTTTAAATTGCTGGTTGTATTACATCTCTTCATTTGTATTGATTTGATATTTATATATATATATTAGGGACGAGCCAAACGTGTTTTAAAACGTAATGTCTGAAATGGGAATACCGATGTAACGCTTAGCATGGTATAACCCTATCATAATCTGAGTCAAATAAAAACTACTGGGTAAATAAGGATCAAAATCGTGAAGTAACTCTTCTATAAATTATGTCTGATTTACAATGTAGTGGATTCACTTGTAAGCTGTCATTTATAACATCAGCATGGGATAATCCATGGAAAGCTGCAGAACATTGATGATGATGATGATGATGATGATGGTGATGATGATGATGATGATGATGATGATGATGATGATGATGATGATGATGATGATGATGATGATGATGATGATGATGATGATGATGATGATGATGATGATGATGATGATGATGATGATGATGATGATGATGATGATGATGATGATGATGATGATGATGATGATGATGATGATGATGATGATGATGATGATGATGATGATGATGATGATGATGATGATGATGATGATGATGATGATGATGATGATGATGATGATGATGATGATGATGATGATGATGATGATGATGATGATGATGATGATGATGATGATGATGATGATGATGATGATGATGATGATGATGATGATGATGATGATGATGATGATGATGATGATGATGATGATGATGATGATGATGATGATGATGATGATGATGATGGGGATTCTTGCATTTGCTTTACGTCGCTATTATTGCAATCCTGCTATTCCAGGCGATAAGTAGTGATAGATGAAGATGAAGGACAGTCATACAAAGAAACCATGCCTAATGCGGGGTTAGAAACCATGCCTAATGCGGGGTTTCATAATAATGTTTCGTAGGAATCCCTGATATAGGGTGCACACTAGCTTTACCTGATGTGCCCCTCTTCAGGTGACTAACTAGGTATATTAGGGTGTTTGGATAGTTGGGAAGGAATATCCGAGGGCTGATAGTATGACTCAGTTCCAGCATTCGCCTTTACGACTGAGGAAAACCTCGGGAAAAACCTTCATTGAGAACTGCCGGTGGCCGGAATCGAACCGGCGACCTCCCGAATAAGAGTCTCGGGTTTGATGTTTTGTTTCTTGTTTTCGCTTTACTTTATGTATATATCTAGGACAGCCCGCGCACAGAGATATACCTAGCTCTTATGCGGGCTTCTCATCTTATATTTGTGTTTTTTTTGTTAATGTGTTTATTTATTGTTGACAATGTACGTGTGTTGTGTTATTGTAGACGAGCACGAGCACGAGATAAGAATAAAATGGTTTAAAAATATGTCACGTCCCTATACGGGTCGCACGCTTAGGACCTGCGCACCAACGGAACAGTAGAAGCGACGACCCGTCTGTGCCCGGGGTAGAATAGGCCCGGGGTGACTCTGCCAGTCGTGAGAGCCGACAAGGAGACTCTGTCCCTGTCCTCCCTTGTTGGACTCCCCTTTTATTTATTTATTTACTTATTTATTTATTTATTTATTTATTTACTTATTTATTTATTTATTTATTTATTTATTTATTTATTTATTTATTTATTTATTTATTTATTTATTTATTTATTTATTTATTTATTTATTTATTTATTTATTTATTTATTTATTTATTTATTTATTTATTTATTTAGTTATTTATTTATTTATTTATTTATTTATTTATTTATTTATTTATTTATTTATTTATTTATGAATTGGCCCCATACAGTATTTTATGCCATTTAACAGTGACCAGTATAACAACGGATGATTAGCAACGATGCATGATGATGAAGAAGGGAGGAGGGGAAGCCTGGTACCGGCACGTAGCCTACTCCTGTCGAAAAGTACCAAGGGGACCATCAGCTTTACGTCCCATCCGAAAGGACGGTGTAACTTTGACCAGTCATATAGGTTCCTCCACTAACCTGGACTGCCGAGCAGTTGACGGGAAGAACAAAGCTGTTTCACAAGCTTTTGAACCCTCCAATCTGCTCTAACCAACGATAACTAGTGTTTCAGAGGAGAGTGGTCACCCATTCACCTCCTGACTTAGCCCGAGGCTGCTTAACTTCGGTGATCGTATGGGAACCGGCTAAGCGACCGCAGCTAAACCGTTTGGATCCCCCCCCCCCCTTATGATGACGAGTAACCCCCGCGATGCATAATCGATCTGATTCGGAAGACGTTCTATACTGGCGACGCCGTAAGAAGCGAGGTGTCCCCTAAGTCCTAACAGTCTGAGAAGAGACGGGCGCTCCACACGGTCTATTTCAACGGTATTCACCCCGGGATTTCCCGATTTCTACAATGTTATTCTCCAACTCCACTGCATTGACTGCACCAACCGTGTAATGCGACCCCACCACGTCTGACAACAGGTAGACGATATTATCACTATAGTCTCGTCAAATTAACTTGCAATGTGTTGTCGTCACGGATTACGTAATAGTGAAGTGACGCGTGTGACAACTACCAACCTAAATCTAGTTGCATCCCGTTCTCTTGCCTCAGGGAGGCGATTCTGAATGGACGACGATAAGTTTAACACAGCTTTCTGTCCTTACAAAAGGCGAATGCATGGCGGTGATTGGCTCATGGCCTTCTTGTAACGACATAAAGCTACGTTAAACTTAGCGTTGCACATTCAGAATCGCACTGCAGGTATTGTAGTGATAATATCGCCCGCCTGTTGTCAGACGTGGTGGGGTTGCATTCCATTCACGGTTGGTACAGTCAATGCAGTGGATAATAACATTGAAGGTATCGGGAAATCTTGAGTTGAATACCGTTCAAATAGACCGTGTGGAGCGACCGTCTCTTCTCAGAATTTTAGGGGACACCTTGTTTCTCACGGCGTGGCCAGTATACAATACTTTAGGCAAGAGAACGGGATGCAACTAGATTTAGGTCGGTAGTTGTCACATGCGTCACTACCCTATTGCATAATCCGTGACGACAACACCCTGCAAGTTCATTGGACGAGACCATATGACCTAAGCTGCCGAGCAGAAGTACCGCGGACGGCCCCGAAGACGCTCTATGCAGACATAACATTCAGCCAACCAAGGCCGTGTGACAGAAACTAAAAACACTTGTTGTTGATACGGTTATACCGGAAGTGACGTCACTGTAAACGAGTGTGCACAAAATGGCGGCAAAAAGTTGTTTTAAAGAACCTAATGCTGATCTTGTATATAATGCGTCGTGTGAAGAGAACGTGCGCTGTTGGTATATATTATATATATGTTATTGTTCACCGTTTTTCTGGGTTTCATCACACGAAACCCAGAAAAATGGTGAACAATAACATTACTTATTTCCACGAAAATTTGAAAATTAACATATATATATACTATATAGGTACTGAACTTAAACTTTCGTGACTATTCATATTGTTCAAATTAATATATATATACATATATATTTGATTTCTTAGATTTTGTTGGTTGCAAAATGTTTGCATACTATATATATATATATATATATATCTTGTCCCAAGACTACCTTACACAATATGTTTTCGTCACAGGCGAGGCACACGTAGCCAATCAGCTATCGCTATTAGCGCGGGCTGGTCTCGGGCTGGTCACTTCAAAGTTCAAACCCAATGGTAAGGTCACGTCAAACTCAATGGTAAGGTCACTTCAAAGTTCAAACCCAATGGTAAGGTCACGTCAAACTCAATGGTAAGGTCACTTTAAACCCAATGGTAAGGTCACGTCAAACTCAATGGTAAGGTCACTTCAAAGTTCAAACCCAATGGTAAGGTCACGTCAAACTCAATGGTAAGGTCACTTTAAACCCAATGGTAAGGTCACTTCAAACTCAATGGTAAGGTCACTTCAAACTCAATGGTAAGGTCACTTTAAACCCAATGGTAAGGTCACTTCAAACTCAATGGTAAGGTCACTTCAAAGTTCAAACCCAATGGTAAGGTCACGTCAAACTCAATGGTAAGGTCACTTTAAACCCAATGGTAAGGTCACGTCAAACTCAATGGTAAGGTCACTTCAAAGTTCAAACCCAATGGTAAGGTCACGTCAAACTCAATGGTAAGGTCACTTTAAACCCAATGGTAAGGTCACTTCAAACTCAATGGTAAGGTCACTTCAAACTCAATGGTAAGGTCACTTTAAACCCAATGGTAAGGTCACGTCAAACTCAATGGTAAGGTCACTTCAAAGTTCAAACCCAATGGTAAGGTCACGTCAAACTCAATGGTAAGGTCACTTTAAACCCAATGGTAAGGTCACGTCAAACTCAATGGTAAGGTCACTTCAAAGTTCAAACCCAATGGTAAGGTCACGTCAAACTCAATGGTAAGGTCACTTTAAACCCAATGGTAAGGTCACTTCAAACTCAATGGTAAGGTCACTTCAAACTCAATGGTAAGGTCACTTTAAACCCAATGGTAAGGTCACTTCAAACTCAATGGTAAGGTCACTTTAAACCCAATGGTAAGGTCACTTCAAACTCAATGGTAAGGTCACTTTAAACCCAATGGTAAGGTCACTTCAAACTCAATGGTAAGGTCACTTTAAACCCAATGGTAAGGTCACTTCAAACTCAATGGTAAGGTCACTTTAAACCCAATGGTAAGGTCACGTCAAACTCAATGGTAAGGTCACTTTAAACCCAATGGTAAGGTCACTTCAAACTCAATGGTAAGGTCACTTTAAACCCAATGGTAAGGTCACTTCAAACTCAATGGTAAGGTCACGTCAAACTCAATGGTAAGGTCACTTTAAACCCAATGGTAAGGTCACTTCAAACTCAATGGTAAGGTCACTTTAAACCCAATGGTAAGGTCACTTCAAACTCAATGGTAAGGTCACGTCAAACTCAATGGTAAGGTCACTTTAAACCCAATGGTAAGGTCACTTCAAACTCAATGGTAAGGTCACTTTAAACCCAATGGTAAGGTCACGTCAAACTCAATGGTAAGGTCACTTTAAACCCAATGGTAAGGTCACTTCAAACCCAATGGTAAGGTCACTTTAAACCCAATGGTAAGGTCACTTCAAACTCAATGGTAAGGTCACTTTAAACCCAATGGTAAGGTCACGTCAAACTCAATGGTAAGGTCACTTTAAACCCAATGGTAAGGTCACTTCAAACCCAATGGTAAGGTCACTTCAAACTCAATGGTAAGGTCACTTTAAACCCAATGGTAAGGTCACTTCAAACTCAATGGTAAGGTCACTTTAAACCCAATGGTAAGGTCACGTCAAACTCAATGGTAAGGTCACTTTAAACCCAATGGTAAGGTCACTTCAAACTCAATGGTAAGGTCACTTTAAACCCAATGGTAAGGTCACGTCAAACTCAATGGTAAGGTCACTTTAAACCCAATGGTAAGGTCACTTCAAACCCAATGGTAAGGTCACTTCAAACCCAATGGTAAGGTCACTTCAAACCCAATGGTAAGGTCACTTCAAACCCAATGGTAAGGCCACTTTAAACCCAATGGTAAGGTCACTTCAAACTCAATGGTAAGGTCACTTCAAACCCAATGGTAAGGTCACTTCAAACCCAATGGTAAGGTCACTTCAAACCCAATGGTAAGGTCACTTCAAACCCAATGGTAAGGTCACTTCAAACCCAATGGTAAGGCCACTTTAAACCCAATGGTAAGGTCACTCAAACCCAATGGTAAGGTAGTCTTGGGAAAACAACAATTGGACATTTTACAAGGATTTTTAGACGTATAATATACACCTTTAAAGGAGATAATGAATATAATAATGAACTTATTATGATTGGTCAACAAGTGACAGTGACAGGTAGTGATAACTGACGGCATGCCGTGTTTTTCCCGCCGTATTGTGATGCAAAGGTTGGACACATGGATTTCATAAATGAAAATATGCTTTTCGACGTAAAATAAAAAGATTTTAAACGTAGAAAGATGTCCAAATGCTAATGAAATTATTTTAAAACTGCACGAGACTTCCCTATTACTAATTTGTGTAGTTTATAAATACAGTGTTCTCTCTAAAAAAATTATGTATACTTTGCCAGCAAAACGCCGGCATTCAATTAGCCACAACTACTGGGAGGCTCTAGAGAATGGCTTGCTATTGTTTCGAGCCCTATTCCGACAGTATACTGTACTGTGTGTGTGTACACTGTGTACAGTGTGTACAGACTGTGTATGTACAGTGTGTACAATGTATTGTGTTGACGCGTGTTTCAGATGGAACACTAGTATGTATAGTGTATTGTGTGTACAGTGTATTGTGTGTACAGTGTATTGTGTGTACAGTGTGTTGTGTGTGTTTCAGATGGAACACTAGTGTGTACATTGTATTGTGTGTACAGTGTATTGCGTGTGTTT
Source organism: Isoperla grammatica (assembly GCA_945910005.1). NCBI lineage: Eukaryota > Metazoa > Arthropoda > Insecta > Plecoptera > Perlodidae > Isoperla > Isoperla grammatica. The sequence continues at coordinate 16,063,886 of OX246744.1, forward strand.
CAGATGGAATACTAGTGTGTACAGTGTGTTGTGTGTACAGTGTGTTGTGTTGTGTGTACAGTGTATTGTGTGTACAGTGTATTGCGTGTGTTTCAGATGAAACACTAGTGTGTACAGTGTATTGTGTGTACAGTGTATTGTGTGTACAGTGTGTTGTGAGTACAGTGTGTACAGAGTTTACAGTGTATTGTGTGTACAGTGTGTTGTGTGTACAGTGTATTGTGTATACAGTGTATTGTGTGTACAGTGTATTGTGTATACAGTGTATTGTGTGTACAGTGTATACAGTGTGTTGTGTGTGTTTCAGATGGAACACTACTCTAAAGGCAAGAACGTGGAGGAACCCTTGACCCGAGAGAACGTCCCGATACCAGACCTGCCCAAGAACTTCCTGTGGATGCATGTGAGTGTCTTCGTTTGTCTTGTTATATAGTTAGTGTGTGCACTCTCAATCTATGGTGGTCCAGGCTTAATGTCGACATACCTTGCGCAACCCACGATTTATGGCGGCTAAAATTGCTTTAAAATTGATAAAAAGTAAACCAAAGTATGTCTTCCCCTCCTACAGAATGTAGAGTTGTTTCTTGTGATTGATTCAATGTTCCAATAAAAATTTCCGTTTTTCAAATGTAACTTATTTAACTTATGAAATGTGTTGTTGCAGCATATACCATTCACAACTAAATACGTAAATTTGGGAAAAAAGGTATTTATTGGAACAAAGAATTCGTCACAATAAATAATACTTAATGCTCTAGGGGATGACATTTTCGTTTACTTTTTGATAATTTTATAACAAGAAATCTGGAGCTTCGCTTGGTGTGTCTCATGTCGGCATACAGCTTTAAGGGTTAGTGGGGAGTTTATCTAAAAAACGCTTCAAGATATTTAAATAGTGATTCAACCCGGAATGTGGTTTTGTATCAGCTAAACTAAGAATTAAAAAACTTTCAAATGTTGGAATTGTTACGAAATTCTGATAATTCTGTCATTAATTAATTAATTCAATCATTTTTACAATTTTATGTCATAATTCATAATAGTTCATCGTAATTTAATTAATTAATGATCAGTAAACATTGAAATCCGTTTTCTCGGGTGATTTGACCTACACCAAGGTTATCTGAGTAATAACCCCTTGCTTATTATTCTCTTCGAATACACCTCGTGCAAGCTGTGAGGCGAGACCCGGCAATCATAGCTACTAAACGTAGCGCCCAACGAATAAACAACGTGTTAAGAGCGAAGGGTACCTCTACGTTCTTCTAATATGGATTCAATTCCATCACTTCTTGGGTTAGCAATTCATAGGTTGCACGTACGTCACATCTTTGCGCGTGGCGGCCACATTTGTGATCAAACTTTGACGTTGCCATGGAGAAACAATTGAAGGCTGTTGTGGTAGAACACAGATATTCTTAGTTCTTTAAAATTCAGCCTGTTTTTTAAATAAAATTGGTATATGTCGTAATTTTTAATTTTGTTATTACTTATGTTTACTTTTTAAATTCTAAATTAGGCTTATTCATCGAATTTTAATAGTATTTGCCAATGATCTAGGATTGGTCCTCATCAATTGTGTCGCAATCATGGCCGCTGTGACGTCACGTGGGAACTATGAATACGTAAACGGTGACTTTGGAGCCGTCCTAGCAACGAAGCTCTCAATAAATTCAAAATGGTTCTGAATCGGCCTTGTTGATTCTGGCACCTGTTCGCAGGTGTTCGCATTGTCCAATCACTGATTCATGTGTTTCATATTTGAAATATAGATCGTTGATTGGTTATCGCTCATTCGTCGGTGGTGTTCGGAGCCTACAGCGTTGGTTTAGCCGCTTTAAATTAAAGTCCCCCACCGAAAATCAGTCTTGTTACTGAGTGGGTAGACTCTAAATGTGAATTTATTTATTTTTATTTACTTACGTCAAAAACCGCACACAATTTTCATTTTTAAATTATATCTCAAGAATGGAATTCGAAATCGGAAATTTGAATCAATAGCGCACTGTGGTTTGGTAACCCCTACATATTGAATGCTCAAAATGTGTCTTACATTATAATCTGTATGGTTTATATTACTAATTATCCAATGTAATAATCAAAATAGACACGCTAGTGGTTATAATATTTCACTCAGTCTGTAGCGCAACTACCAAAACACAGAGCGCTGTTGACTCAGATTTTCCATTTCGAGAAGCATTCCTGAGATATAATTAAAAAACTAAAATTGTCTGCGGTTTTAGACGTAGAGGTATCCTTCGCTCTTAACGTAGAAACCAGTTTCCCCCAGCCGATAAATTGTGGCCGAAGGTCTCGACCCTGTGACCCTGTGACCTTGACTTTGACATTGGCTGCGAGTACCAGAGTTGAACCACGGATACTTGTTGCAGTGTAGACAGACAGACAGGTGGACGGCGGGAAGCTCATTGGATGGGAGGAGAGCCAACACACTGTGCATTTCCCTTGGTCACTTATAGGTAGAGGTGTTTGAAAATCGTTTTATTTAAAAAAAAATCCTTTTATTCTAAACCAAAATGTGGTGTTATTTCGGTGTTATTTTTATAATGGAAATGGAGAAATCAGGAAGTTTCAAAGCAACGGAAATTTTCACTCGCTTCACACCGCTTTTTTTTTGAGCAACGGTATCTATACCAGCAACGCTGCAAACCACTTTTCCATCGGCCAAAATGTGGTTGGTAAACAGTTTGAGACTTCTGTTTTACCGACTTAGGGTCAAAAGTAGTAATTATTACGTAAAATATGCAATTTTTACTGTAACTAGTTTAAAATGCTGAAAATGGTGTTATTTCGCTATTTCAACACTCAATTCGCGTTATTAAAATAATATGGTGTTATTTCGCAATTTGATTCCTTATCCTTCATGGCCAACATGCCGACATCTGTCAAAAAAAAGTTCTTAAACCACAAATAATGAATTTCGTTTTATCGCGGATTCCGAAAAACAAACGTCTCTATTTATAGGTAGATGCTTTTTAAAATGGGTTTATTTTTTACAAATTTCGTTTAAAACAAACTATAATGTGGAGTTATAATACGTTTTTATTTATTTTTTCATTTTCCAGCAATTACAAACAAGTAAAATTGCACTGAAAACACAAACAGACAAAAATTATTATTTTGCCAATTGTACTGAATGAAAATATAAAGTTTCAATTTACACCTAACGAGCCCTCAAGAAAAATTGTATTTTATTGTACAATCAGTGGCTAGACCCAATATTATATTAATTTAAACAGCTTTTCGTTGGTCGGGGTGTATTTTGTATGTTTTGATTGTGGAAAATCGGAGATTTAATAAGATTGTCAGTTTTTGGCATGAATATTGTTAATTTGCGCGTGTTTCATGTTTTTCAACACTATTCAAGCCACTTTTCGCGTTGTTTGTTGTTTTAGCCAAAAAATCGCGTTTTGTCGTTATTTAAAAGCAGCTTGAGCTGAACCATCATGTCGAGAAAGCTTCAGATTTCATCAATAACTTAAAGTGTAGACTTACGTGTTATCGCGACGTGCGAAAAACAAATCCCTCTACTCATAAGGAGTATTCACGTGACGTCACATCGGCCATAATGGAGACCTTTGAGATGGCGAATATGTTTACCACAAAACATGACAATTTCAGCACCTATAATATCCCCCAATTTAGTTTATGAAAATAATTATTATAAGCCATTAAAAGGTAATCGAGAGAAAATAGTTCATTTTTGTGTTGAAAAGAAGATTTTCATATGTTTACTCAAACAAATTAGACAAACCAGGGCCCAGATTCACAAAAGTGCCTAGTGCTAAGACGTCCTACTTTAGTTAAATCTTAGTGAAATTAATCACGCATATATGGCTCTGCAATGTCCTAAAGATACAATATAGTAAAATAACAACAATTTAACTAATAACATTGTATTTGTGAATGTGCAGTAATTACCAAGGATGATTTATCTTGATTTATCTATCTAGGATTTGCCTAACTTAGGACAACTTAGAGTTAGGCATCTTTGTGAATCCAGGCCCTGAAGTCTTGGTTTGTGAAAGGATTAATTAAAAATCTACAACACTGTCCAAGACAACATAAGAGAACATCAACAGAAAGGCGGTGCGAAATGAAGTTCAAGCATTCGTGAAAGTCTCATCATGGGCAGTAGCTATTAGAGATAGTGCTCATAGGGAACATAACTTAATTCAGTGGACAGAAAAACGAGTTGGGAATGGTCCAGTGAAGTAACGAAGACAAGTAACGTGTTATGGCAGAAGACTGCTAAACCAAGGAAGCAGCAACAACAACAACAACAACAACAACAACAACAACAACAACAACAACAACAACAACAACAACAACAACAACAACAACAACAACAACAACAACAACAACAACAACAACAACCAATATCATGTGCTATTGGGGTATCTGGTATGGTCACCGTGCGCATTATGTGAATACTGCCCTGTGATACGAGTCAAGAAATAACAAAAAGAGAATTTATATGGAGTATTTTTTACCTACGGCGTCACAGCAGCTATTTTAGAGAGCAAAGTATGTGTTTACCACGAAATAAAGTAAAGTTACTACAACGTAACTAGTCTCATGATTACGATTGAGCAGATTCGTGTGTTCACCACCTTGAGGAACACCCGGTTTCGTTATGTTACAATTGCTTTAAAATGGGTTTTAATTGTTCCAGAAGAAAACCAAAATATGTCAACCTGTAGAGAATCTAATGCTCTTTCTTACGAATGCGTTCGTGCTCGTATATCCGTTGTGCGGATGTTCTTAATGAGGTGTGAAAGGTATCCAACAACATTACATAACAAAAGGTAATTAAGAACATCTGGAAAACGGAAATATTGATTGGAACAATAGAAACATTCATATAAAAGAGCACAAAGGTCTCCTACAGTATGACATATTTTTTATTTACATTTGAGACAATTTAAAGCCATTTATTTCGGAGGCTTTCACGGCTGGGCCCAGATTCACAAAGGTGCCTAAGTGCTAAGACGTCCTAGTTTAGGCAAATCTTAGTGATATAAATCACCAATATGTCGTTTTGCAATGTTATAAAGATAAAATATAGTAAAATATGAACAATTTAACTAATAATATTTGATTTGTGAATGTGTATTAATACCTAGACATGATTTATTTTGATTTATCTAGCTAGGATTTGCCTAACTTAGGACAGAGTTACGCATCTTTGTGAATCCAGGCCCTGGAGTCTACTATGCTATCGTGGTTTTCCGGGTATAACCGTGTCAAAAGGTGGAACCAATTTAACGTTTCGCCCATATTGCAATGGGCTTCTTCAGGGACCTTCGTAGAGTGCTGATACAGACACCAACAACTATTACGAGGGTGACCTCTGGACAGTGATGCTAACAGAATAACACCCGCTTTTGCAAAGCCTTTTTATCGCAAAGCCTTCGCCCTCGTGATAGTTAAATAAAATAAATAAATACATTCACATTTAGAGTCTACCCACTCAGTAACGAAACTGATTTTCAGTGGGGGACTTTAATTTAAAGCGACTAAACCAACCCTGTAGGCTCCGAATACCATCGACGAGTGAGCGATAACCAATCAAAGATCGATATTTCAAGTACGAAACATGATTGGACAGTGCGAACACCTGCGAACAAATGTCAGAATCAACAAGGCCGATTCAGAGCAACTTTGAATTTATTGAGTGCTTCGTTGCTAGGACGGCTCCAAAGTCACCGTTTACTTATTTCTAAGACAAGAAGTATAATGGGACTGAATCCTTAATAGAAGTTAAAAAACTTCTGCCTTTGTTGTTTCAGTTGTTGGTGTCTGTATCAATACTCCACGAAGGTCCCTGAAGAAGCCCATTGCAATATGGTCGAAACGTTGGATTGGTTCCATCTTTTGACACGGTTATACCCGCAAAAACCGCGATAACAGACCGAAATCGGGAGTTTCGCTGGCTGGGTGGACATACAGCTTTAATTTTCTGCTTCTCTAGTTTCTGCCAACGGCATCGGGACTTAAAACAGGTTCATAAGTAATCATTTACGACCGTATGTTTCACTAGCAACTCACAGTTAAAATGTTTCAGATGTCTTCTCTCCAACATTAGTTTGCTAGAGCTAAAAAAGGACACAATCGTTTTCGTATAAACTTTGTTTGGAGATATACGTGTTCACATTTCGTGATTTATAAGGTAACCATATTCGTCCTGCACGACACAGCTAAAAATTCAACACATTTTTATGACAATTTTGGCCGTTGTGACGTCACGTGAATACGCCCTATTTATAGAACTGTAGGCGTATGTGCCGCCGGAAGTAGAGATACTCGATTTTGATTGGTCCATACGACCAAGAGCGAAAGCAAATCAAGTCTACCTCACAGTGTCAGTACAAAGAGTGACCCAACAAGCAGTTTGTTCAATCACGAGAACTCATTGCGTTGGCGCTCTACCTCGCAGTATACTCAAGGTGCAACGAGCAGTTTGTTCAAACCACGAGAACTCATGGCGTTGGCGCTCTACCTCGCAGTATACTCAAGGTGCAACGAGCAGTTTGTTCAACCACGAGGACTCATTGCGTTGGCGCTCTACCCCGCAGTATACTCAAGGTTCAACAAGCAGTTTGTTCAAACCACGAGAACTCATGACGTTGGCGCTCTACCTCGCAGTATAAACTATTTTTTATTATTATTATTTATTTATCCCAGAACAGTTTATACAAACCAGAAATACATAGGATATAATAAAACATACAGAACATCATCATAAAATAAATAGAAATATATAATTATACATAACAAAGAAACATCACATTACAATAAACGACACTTTTTCTTAAAAGTAAAAGTTGAGTCGAACATCCATACCTAAGTCGTCTCGTTGGGAAAGTAGGTTTGTAATGAAAATTTCTTTGTACTCGTGGTTTATATGAGTATTTATAAAGGTCAACTCTGGCTTAGCGGATAAAACAAACAGGTACTTCTTGACCTACGAAAAGGCACTGAATTGATCCTAAAACCTCAGCTTCACTCTACTTAAGGTCTAACAAGCAGTTTGTTCAAACCACGAGGACTCATTGCGTTGTGCCTCTACCCCGCAGTATATACTCAAGGTGCAATGCTGGAAATTGATAGCGCCAGGTTTCTTGCGTTGACCTTTCACACGGCTGTGAAATACTTGACTGGAGGGCAGAAACGTTGGTTGTTGGGCTCACTAGCGCGCCAGCACAGTACCCACCCTTGCCACTAATGGAGCGTATTTACATAAATAGGTTTAAATATGCTGGGGTTACATAGAACATAGATTGAGAAGTACATGAAAATGTCGTCTTGTATGTAAGATACTGTATAAAAAAAAATTTAAACGCTATTTTTTTATTTATTTAATCAGTAGTCTTACAGAACACGACACCCGATATCCTCTCTTCACATTGTAATGTTTGTAATGTTTGTAATGTAAAGTCTGTCCGCTCATAGTAGAAACGAAACGTTTAGAGCTAATGACCAATGTTTGTCTAATAGACTGTGAAATAGGGTTTAAAGGGCCAACAGGTAGCGCGCTGTTGTCATTGCCTTGCAATTCTTCTTCTTTCAAAGGGTGAAATTCTTTCGACTTCCGTTAAAATAAAATTAGCAACCGTGTTTTTCTAGTAAATCTTGGGTTTTTCAAGCCGATTATAACGGTTCAATACACAAACATGGGGCATTAGCTCTAAACGTTTCGTTTCTATTATGAGCGGACAGGCTTTAACCAAGGCTGTGTGTGGCTATTCTCTGCCATTTTAATATTGTATGGCTAAAATTTCAATTCAATTTATGAGCTACCGCTGCACTCACCGCGCGGCCGGATGGTGGGGGTGGACTCGGTAGACCCTTGGCGCGCAAGGGGGTTCAGTGCAAGACAGTAGGTAGGCCTACCTCTACGGCAAAGACCGCAGAAATTTTCATTTTTTAATTATATCTCAATAATGCTACACGAAATCGAAAACCTGATTCAACAGCAGTGCGCTGTCAGGTTTTCGATTTCGAGTGTTTTGGTACAGACTGAATGAAATCTTGTGACGCAAGCCATGTCTGCAGGTGAGCGGGGGCAGCAAGATGCGCAACCTGCTGACGCCGGCGCTCAAGACGTTCAAGGACGATGGGGTGATCGTGTGGACCGGCTCCGGCCTGGCCATAGGGAAGACGATCAGCTGTGCCGAGATCATGAAGAGGAACTTCAAGCAGGTGCATCAGATCACCAAGATCTGCTCGCGCAAGTGAGTCTCTCTCTCTCTCTCTCTCTCTCTCTCTCTCTCCGTCCACTACCCAAAAAAACAAACGCCTCCACACCCAATGATTACCGACCAATTAGCATTTTGCCCGCTCTCTCCAAAGCTTTAGAATTTATCGTACATACTCAAATCTCAGATTTTCTTAGGGCAAATAATATTTTAGACGAGTTTCAATCCGGGTTCAGATCGAATCACAGCACCTGCACAGCTCTTATTAAAGTAACTGACGACATTCGTAATCAAATGGACCACAGACAACTTACTGTACTAACGCTACTTGACTTTAGCAAAGCTTTCGACTCCGTTGACATAGACATACTCATGAGCAAACTTAAATCCATCAATTTCTCTCCCTCCACTCTTCTGTGGATGAATTCGTATCTCCGCGGTAGACAACAAAGCGTAATTTCAGGCGGCAATCAATCAACATGGCTTCCAGTGACGACTGGTGTGCCACAAGGAAGCGTGTTAGGACCGTTATTATTCTCACTCTACATTAATGACATCTCAAAATCACTCACTTACTGCCACCATCACTTATATGCCGACGACCTCCAAATTTACCTACATGTCTCCCCTCTACTAATTAACCAAGCAATTAAAATGATAAATAAAGACTTGCAATCATTAGCCGTGTGGGCAAATAAAAATTGCTTGCACATAAACCCCGATAAATCACAAACAATTATTTTAGGTTACCACAAACTGCTAGCAAAACTAAACCTACCAGATGTCGACAGTGTATCTTTAAATGGCAACACAATACCTTTTCAACACCACGTTAGAAACTTAGGACTCTTAATGACGCAAGACCTGACCTGGACAGAACACGTAAAACACGTGTGTCAAAAGACGTATGCTGCGTTACATTCTTTAAACAGACTTAAAAACTTCCTCCCGACTAAACTTAAGACAATGCTAGTACAATCCCTCATCATACCTCACTTCGACTACTGCGACGTTGTATATAATGACTTAAGTGAAGACCTCTCTATTCGCCTCCAAAGGGCTCAAAATTCGTGTGTCAGATTTATTTTGGGAATACGAAAATCTGATCACATAACTCCAGGTTATAAAAAACTCGGTTGGTCTCGCCTAAAGGACCGTCGCAATCTTCACTCTGTCTGTCTTGTTCACCGACTACTTTCAACATCTTCACCCTCCTACCTCGCTTCTAACTTTCAGTTTCTTCACTCAAACCATAATTTTAATACAAGGTCTCGATCTGGTACACAACTTACATTTCCTGTCCACAGAACAAGTCTTCTTGGACAATCTTTTACTATTCACGCTATTCGAACTTGGAATGCTCTCCCGACCGACATAAGAGACGTGTACCAAAACCACTTCTTCGCCTTTAAGAGTGCCACTACGTCGTACTATCTAAATCAAATAAATAATGAAGACGATGGCAGCAGCCGTGACAGTTCAATTCGTACAAACGCTAAATTGAGTTAATGTGTTTGGAAACTGAATCCCATTGTTTCTTTCTTTCTTTCTTTTGTTATTTCTTTATTTTTAAAATTAATGTATGAATGCAATGAATGAATGAGTTTAAAATAATATATAAATTATAAATAATTCCCTATTTCGTGATTTTTTCGTGAAATTTAATTCTGTTTTGTTTTTAAAATTATTTTATTTGAAATCATAACAATTGGACATGAATTGTGTATCTTACATCTTGTATTTTGTATTTTGTATTGTGTATTTTGTATTATGTATTTTGTATTTTGTATTTAATTTTTGTATTCTTCATTATGAATTTTGTTTCTTGTATTTTTATAACTACTAACATGGTTTGATGGAAGATAAGGCCTCACTGGCCTTAATCCCGCCATAAATAAAAAGACCTTAATCAATCAATCAATCTCTCGCTCTCTCTCTCTCTCTCTCTCTCTCTCTCTCTCTCTCTCTCTCTCTCTCTCTCTCTCTCTCTCTCTCTCTCTCTCTCTCTCTCTCTCTAACTAACTAGCTAACTCTAAACTATAATGCAGTTTTCGAATGAATGTTTAATCTTAATTGCAATTAATTTTTTGTTTTTCATTATGAGTTTGTATATGTAGTTTAATGTTCGTACACGAATCCTTATATTATTAATATTATTGTACGACTGTCTATTGTCTTTTGTGTATTGTCTGTATCAAAATGTATTATTTGTTAAAAGGTTGGATGGAAGATCAGGCCTAGCTGGCCTTAATCCCGCATTCAATAAATACCATTATCTATCTATCTATCTCTCTCTCTCTCGCAGTTTTTTTTATTTGCATTTATGAATTATTGTTGGACTTTGTTTTACGGGAAACTACACACCAACTTGAATTAAATATATGTGAACTTGAGCGTATAAATTATTTATTGTGCAATAAAACCGGAATGTGGAATCACAAAGTATTATGAGGATTCATGACAAATTAGCTTCTGTTACAGGAAATGAGCTGAAACAGTCCATTTTAGCATGAATGTAACTTTGTAGAAAATGAATGTTATCTGGGGGGCTGTTCCTGAAAGTTGTCACAGCAAGAATACAACTCACTTTTAATTTTAAGTGATATCTACGTGGTTATATCACTTGCTATAGGCAGGTTGAGTGTTTTCCACGCGGTCCGCCACAGTAGTCAGCCAATAGCAAGTGATAACCACGTAGATATCACTTGCTATTAGCTGATTGAGTGTTCTCCACGCGGTCCGCCACAGCATCAGCCGATAGCAAGTGATAACCACGTTGATATCACTTACACTGAGTATTGTCAACTTTCAGGAATAGCCCCCCCCCCCCCTCCCCAAGTAGCCTACACATACACACAACCTGTCAAAAGTTCAACAAATTAATCCTAAACCCAAATTTCTGTCATTTAGCATTTATGACACTCCAACTACAATAGATAGCGGTGCTAAGCTACCTCCTTATCTGCGCCATTGATGGTTTCAATTTCAATTTCAATTTCAATTTATTTCATCCGTAGACATATACATAATACATACATGTATGGACATCGTCAATATAAAAGATATCTTAAAATTAATGGTACACAACAAAACAAAGTCATTTATTGATAGAATAGGTATTTTAAACAGCTAATAATTAACATTTATAGTACTCAACATCATCAGTGGAGAAAGAAAAGAATTCATCCAGGTTATAGAATGCATTTAGTTTGTATTTGAAAGAAGGTAATGATGCAGATTGTTTTGTAGATAGCGGTAGATGATTGTATACTTTCATGCATAGGTATTGGGGGCTATGTTTGAATGAATGAAGGTTAAAGGGCTTGTAAAAGATATTAGATCTAGCAACAAATAAACGATGAGTAATCTCCTCCTCACAGAAGTTTATTTGCTTGCCACCAGATTGCATCTAGTCTATTTTGAGTGGCCTTTACGATCCTAGTGTAAACTCAAATAAAGTACGTCTCTATTAAAAATTATTATTAAGAACTCTTTATCTCTCTCTATTATATTATTACTCTATTATTAAAACTCTATTATTAAGAACTCTTATACCAATTCCATCCTGGTAACTTATAGAGGAAGTGGGTCTTTAACATGTTTGATTGATGGAGCAACAGGTTTGTGTGAACTACTATTTGTTTATTGACTTATAGTATAGTGTAGTATTGTTTATTCACTTGCTCCAGCTGTTGTCAGTTCTGCACATGTTTGTCGTTACTCGGCTCTATCGGTTCCCAAGAGTGGGAGCGACCTTCGACCGCTGCTGTGGAAATGTTTATTTGTTTTCAGCGAGCGTTGTTTTTAGCCCGAGCCCTCTCCGTGTGCTGGTTGGCGGTATGACTCGGCGTGGTGCGGTGTTCATTTTCATTATGTGAAGCCAATCCTCAACGTTTACGTGGTTCCCTTTAACGGGACTGGGTATTAAATCCACGCAAAATTAATGTATTTTATTATATCATGAGAACGCTTTCAAATATTGAAAAAGTGATTGTAATCCTGCCTTTAGTTTTGTATCAGCTACACAATGGGTTTTAAAAAGTAAAAAAATATATATTTTTACAATTGTTATTTTATTTTTTGGTAATTATTAATTTTTAAATTATAAATGAAATAACAACCGTATTGATAACAAGCAGTGAATGTTTTTAAATCCATTGTGTAGCTGATACAAAACCAAAGACAGGATCAGAATTACTTTTTCAATATTTGGAAACGTTCTCAAGATATAATAAAAAAAACATTGATTTTAGGCGGTTTTAATACCCATTCCCCTTAACAGAATGTGTTTGTGTCAATAAATTCAAAGTTGTTCTGAATCGGCCTTGTTGATTCTGGCATTTGTCCACAGGTGTTCGCACTGTCCAATCAATTCATGTGTTTCATATTTGACATATAGATCTTTGATTGGTTACTGCTCAGTCGTCGATGGTGTTCGGAGCCTACAGGGTTGGTTTAGTCGCTTTAAATTGAAGTCCTCCACTGCAAATCAGTTTTGTTACTGAGTGGGTATACTCTAAATGTGAATTTATTTTTTTTATTTTATTTTTGATCGGGCTGGGTACGCAGTAAGAAACCCTAGTCTATCTGAATTACTAGTGTAGCTCTGGAGTTGTTGTCTCTCTTTTAAAGCCACGTGAAATTACTAGTTTTTACTTTTTAGTAATAGTATCTCAGGATGTTACTTGTTGTTTGCTTTTATGCTTTGAAAAAAATGAGAATATTGTTACTTGTTGTTTTGTATTAGTGATGACATCGAATCTACGAAATGTTCGAACCGGTTCCTCCACTTCGGAACCGGTTTTAGGGGGCATATTTTTTGTTAAATCTATAAATTCAGCATGTCAAAAATGTACCATTCTTAGAACAAGTTATCGCGACCGTTCAAATAGACTCTGTAAAATGCATAGGCCTGATAATTTTTGCTTCCAATGCAGAAGGCCTCGTATTCAAATCCCGCTTCAGGCGAAAGTTTTTTAACGTTTAATATGTATTCAATTCCATCACTTCTTGGCTTAGGAATAAGTAAACGGTGACTTGGAGCCGTCCTAGCAACGAAGCACTCAATAAATTCGAAGTAGTTCTGAATCGGCCTTGTTGATTCTGGCATCTGTCCGCAGGTGTTCGCACTGTCCAATCACTGATTCATGTGTTTCATATTTGAAATATAGATCTTGGTTGGTTATCGATCGCTCACTCGTCGATGGTGTTCGGAGCCTACAGGGTTGGTTTAGTCGCTTTAAATTAAAGTCCCCCACTGAAAATCAGTCTTGTTACTGAGTGGGTAGACTCTATAAATACGAATTTATGTATGTATTTATTTAATAGATAGTTGTGTAAACAGAATAGATGAGTCTAGATATACTTTGTGTCAGTAAGCTAGCGTTAAAGAGTTGTTGGAAGTGAAGAGTACAGGACCGTTGATGTGGGATAAAGGAGGAAGGGGTTGACAAAGTGGTGTGTTGATTGCAGAGTTGAGGAGCACTGGGACCCAAAGCTGGACAATCTGGACCCGTTGGTCGTGATCCGAGAGGTCCCGACAATACACATCCTTCTGTCCAAGGACCCTCTAAACAAGGACGAACCAGGGTGAGGCAAACACGTTTAATAGTCTAAACACGTTTAACCTCGTTTAACATTCGCGTTTAAACGTTCTCGTCATCCCCCTCCTCCAAAATAAAAATGAAAATACAATTTATGAGTATTTTCTTTCTTATTAGATAATTATTATTTGATTGACTGTATTTTCGTGTACACCCAAAAGGGTACACTTATAATGTATATTATATTTGTTTAATTTTTGATAACTTTTTTGTATTAATATTATATTATGGAAATAAAACAAACATACATACATACATACATACATACATACATACATACATACATACATACATACATACATACATACATACATACATACATACATACATACATACATACATACATACATACATACATACATACATACATACATACATACATACATACATACATACATACATACATACATACATACATACATACATACATACATACATACATACACACATACATACATACATACATACATACATACATACATACATACATACATACATACATACATACATACATACATACATACATACATACATACATACACACATACATACATACATACATACATACATACATACATACATACATACATACATACATACATACATACATACATACATACATACATACATACATACATACATACATACACACATACATACATACATACATACATACATACATACATACATACATACATACATACATACATACATACATACGTACGTACGTACGTACGTACGTACATTCATACATACATACATACATACATACATACATACATACATACATACATACATACATACATACATACATACATACATACATACATACATACATACATACATACATACATACATACATACATACATACATACGTACATACATACGCACACCATATCAAAGAACGTTTACCTGCAGCTAAAAAAATATAAACGTTTAAGGTAGTCACCCTCACGTTTAAACATAAACGTCCCATCCCTAGTATTGGTATTCTCGTTCGGGCCAAGTGTAGGAGTTAGTGGCAAATAGGTTGAACAAAACTACAAATATGTACATAACCAGTAAATAAAATGTTCATTTTTTTACAATCTTATGAAGTAACTGTTTTGGAATAAACTAAAGCAACTCGGTGTTTATCTATCGTTCAATATATTTTACTGCTAGGAAGAGATTCTTGTATGTACGTATATCACTTCTGTTTCGCTTGCTCACCTCCGATGGGGAGGCTGCTTCGACTATATTGCCGTCACTCAGGTTAGGTAATACAAGGGATAAAAATTAGAAACAAATTATTAATGCTATTTTCTCGTATGTTTATATTTGTATTTATTTATTTTATTTATTTTATTATTTTTTTTTTTTTATTTTTTTTTTTTTTTTTATTTACTTTATTTATTTAGTTATTTATTTATTTATTTATTTATTTATTTATTTATTTATTTATCTCTATCCAATTCAGTTATAAAAACTAATTTAAGCCGCGTTCACATAAATGACTATTGACTATTGACTATTGACTATTGATTATTGACTAAGCGAATTGAACCATAGGCGATACGTGCTGACGTTCACACAACTTTACTTTTGACTTATGATTATTGACTATTGACTAACGAATTGAAAATATCTCGAAGTCATAGTTACAACCAATCACAACGTTCGCGTTCAGCCAATGAATGTGGAGCAACGGAAGTCAATACCACTACTCAATTACTGTCAAGTGTATATTTGTTTTTGACTATTTCCTGCGAATATTATTTATTTATTATTTTTATGAAGCTGTCAAACAATAAAATATTCTTATTTTGAAAACAAATCTTCAAAACAAACAAGAAACATACAAAACCTTCACAACTTGGTTGCCCATCATTAAACGTTTTAACGGGTGAAAAGTTACTATCGCCATACCTCGTTTTCTTCATAATGTTGCAATTTTATTATTTTGACAGCTCGTTGTTTGTCAATCAGTTCGATTCATTTGTTCTAGGTGGCAGATCATACGTGTCAAAGAACTTAGTTGTGTAGTGTTCATATCTTTCTTTGGGTAGTCAATAATCAATAGTCAATAGTCAATAATCAATAGTAATTTATGTGAATGCGGCTTTACAAAACAGGACAATAAATAGAACTAGGCTATGCAAACAATTGGTTTCATGAGAAATTAAATAGTATCATGTACTAAATCCACAGTAAAATTATTTTCAGTCAGTTGTTTATGTAGTTTGTTTCTGAATATTATAATTCGTGGAAAGTTTAGTACATTAGTGAGAATACTGCATTCCAATGTGCTAGATACTTTCATTAATTTTATAATTCCAATATACTAACGTATGTGTTTCGAACTTCAAACTGTTGCATGTTCATGTGACACATTTAATTAAGTGGATCATAAATGTCTTCTTAACATAACAAAATTAGACAAAAAAATCTCCACAAGAATAATATTGTGCCATGTATAACATTTCAGTTTTCAACCTTATCTGAGTATGTTTGCAATTCTGTCACATTCCTTAGGGCACAGACAAGGTCTACTGGATTTACTCCTAGCGGAGTAATTGCGAAGCGCAAAGCAAGGTCATTGAATGAGATCCAAAATCGCCATTTTGGATCCAACTACAAAAATCGCATTATTATTTAAATAATCCTCACCAATAATGTGAATTTACGCGTAAAGTATTACAAAATATATATATATAGAATGTGAAGACAAAATCTCATTACCGATTGTTATTTTGTCTTTTTGGCCCATAATTTGTTTTGACAGATCAATTCATTTGTTTTTCTGAATGATTCTCCCATTTGAATAACATGGGATTTTTAACATTATGGAAATAGATTAGATGACCTTACTTCGCGCGCTACAAGCGATCTAATGGACCTTGGGCACAGATACACAGTCAACTGTCATGTGAAGTATAGGATATGTTGCTATGGAATTGTTTTATTACATGCTATTCCCATAAGAAAAACAGAGTCCATAGCAACCATAAATTAATCCTATACGTACTTAGTTCGACTGTGATCTAAGGGCTAGAGGTCTGCATGGGTACGGGCCTTGTAATGTTTATTAAGACGGGCCCGGGCCTACATATTACTGAACGAGTAGGGATTTTTTCGTATTTTTGTTTTTATAATTGCTAATTGCAGAGAAAGAAAATTTTCTTTTACTAAAATTCCCGAAATTTAAAGCAAACCGTTAATTTCCCGAAATAGTATACACTTCTGATTCCAAATTTTTGTTGTAATTCTTCTTTTGTTACTTACTCTCACTGGCAATAGTTACTAATTTCGTTTCATCTAATCTCTTTTTCATTCCCATCCTGTCGTTTGTATTCCTTGACAAATACTACAAAAATCAACTTTCTGCTTTTACGGACCAATTTACACTTCAGGCGGGCCTGGGGTTTGATTAGCTTACTCAGTATGGGCCGGTACGGGCCCAAGCCTGCAATACCGGACACGGGCCGGACCGTGCTTCTATATTTAGGCACGTGCAGACCTCTACTAAGGGCCCCCGTGTGTGCTGATCATGAAGGAGTGTTCTCTATGTCCAGGTATCAGCCTCCCGGCTCCAGAGACGTCTTCTGGAAGTCCCGGCCAACGACCGGCCAGCAACCCAAGCGCTCGGGCCCGTTTGGACGCAAGTCAGCAGGCCCGCGTGTTTCCACGCAGCAGTTTGCAGCACTGGGCCTCCGCATGGGGGGCAAACGACCCAAGAACAGCGGCGGCGACAAAGACACGAGAACGAGTAAGCAAGCCGCGCAGACGAAAGCCAAACCTGGACCTAGTCAAGATTCACCGTAGGACCTTATTCGATTGTTGATCTTGTGATTTATTTTATAAGGGACGAGGCCAAGGAAGTTCAAAAGCCACGTACAAGTAAAGAGCAAGAAGCAATATAGTATCAGGACCGCTTACATTTAGTTTCCAACTTAACAAGCGCGAATCACTAACGTTTGTCCCGATTATCAAGTATAATTGGGTTGCAGTAAGTTTTTTGACGGTAATGTACAAGAAAACGTGCAAGGAGGTTTCCGTCAAAAAACTTAACGCAACCAAATTGTACTAGATAATCGGGAAAAACGTCAGTGGTTCGCACTTGTTAAGTTCGAAACTAATTGTGGGCGGTCCGGATACTATCTTACTTCTTGGTGTGAGAGACCTTTGCAATATAGATACTTAGAAGCCGTGTCAGACGAAAAGAGACAGCTCGCGTGAGCTGTTTGCAACAAGTACACTTGATAGCACGGAACTTGCTGGAAAGCGATACATGTTCCAGCCAGTTTTTCAACAGTCTCACACGGCTTTAAAACAAGATCATCCTTGTAAAATAGTTTTTTAATTTACAGTGAAATGTCATTCATGTGTAATTAAAAGTTGCAACCCTGTATGTAAATGATAATGAGTACAAACTAACAACAAACATGTAGAAATTATGTTTCATGGACAATGAAGTGTGGTGTGGATAGAAGGATAGAAGAGTGCCAAAAGGCTTGGACAAAGTGAATTGCATCTGAGAGATGAGATGCCAACAGCTTACCTGATTAAAAGTGGTACGCCGTGATATAAAAGAACATACAGTAATAAACCCTATGTCTTTTGTGTTCTTCTATCATGGCTTCTTATCGCTCTCACGCAATTCATGTTGGACAATGAAGAGTTAATTTGTTTTTAAATGTTACTCATAAAATACATATAGAAATCATACAATATGGATACAAGCGGATACTTTATTAATAGTTAAAATGTGTGACTGTGAAACTTGGAAAAATGGAACTTTGTATTAAAATTAGATTTATATCAGTATGTATAGTCCTCCCAACGAATCTATTCTCATGCTTTCGTCATAACCCCTGAGGCCTCAAAATAAACTTCCGCGGACGGTTTACTGCCTGTGTTCATGCGCGCACTATTGCCGAATACTAAGATGGCGCTCGACGAAATTAGCAGCTCCTGCACTGCAATCACGTAACTTTCCTGGCGGAGGCTTGTCGAACTCGGGAGTTCGACGAGCCTCCGCTAGGTGGAGATCAAGTAGACCTTGTTGTGTAGCCAATGAGAGTTGGAGAATTCGAAAAAGTTCACAGGAACTATTGAAATCCAGCAAGCTGTGAGCAACATTGGCAGTCTTTTGTTTTTATTGAAAGCCTGTCAAAATGTATCAAAATTCACACTTTACTGAGTAGATCCATAAAGTAACTACTCGCAGCAAGTATTTATTCTAATATTTCACTGTGTTCTAGAGGTAGGTCTAAACTGTAAAGGTATAGTCCGTCCTACTTTAGTTTTATGAAATAAGTTGTTTAAATATCGGCGTTTCCGCCATTTCTTGGTATCGAAAGCTGTGAATGGCTGGGTTCCCGTGATCTATTTTCAATTATCACTTCTCTCCACACAGGATTTATTGGTTTTGTTACTACAAACTTATATTTGTATTTAATTTTTAAAAATATTCGTCGTGTAATATTATTAATAGCAACCTACACAAATGAGAGAATTACCATTTATCAACGTCGGACAAGTTGGCCAACTCACGAACTGAGACAATCCGACGCAATCTTCCATCAAGCACACGGAGGAATGACAAGTTAAGTTGCCATTCTGGACATGGCCTGTGATGAAAGCATGAGAATAGATTCGTTGGGAGGACTATAGTAACTTTTTTTTATTTAAATAAACAATATGAATAAACATCCATCAAGTTTGTGCCAAATTCAAATATGCATCCATTTCAGCAACATTGGTTTAGGATACCTAAGCCTTAAATAAACCTCTGCGTGGCCCAGTTGAGTAATAATAACTCTCGGACGTGGAGGCTAGAGAAAGCACTCTATGTCTGTCGGTGGTTATCAACCTTTTACGTTCCCCGACGCACTTGATGGCGTGAAATCATTTCCCGGTTCAACTACGTACTTAAAATCATTGTCATTAAAAATAATGTTAGTTGCATGCAGAGAATAATAAGTGGTGAAGGAAATAATAGGAAATACCTGTATAGAGCCTAGTACATTTATCTTCTTCTTCTCAAATGCCCACATTTGGCTATTATGCCATCATGCTGTATCTGGTCAACCAGTAGAGACACGCTTCTTTCTCCACCCTCTTCATGCCGCTCGGCATTGCGTCACGTTCACCTGCCAGTTTTGGACATACAAACAGGTGGCTCCTATCCTGCTCCCCATTTCCACACAGCTTGCAGGTACTCGTCTCAAACACCCCTATTCGGTGGAGATGCTTCATTTATTAACAACTGAATTCCAACGGCAAAGGGTAGTCTTGCAATAAAAACTGCATGAAGTTAACATTACATATTTATTAATATCTTGGGAATTGGGAACGCTTCATAATAATATAATATGATAAAAGCGCACATTTTGGTTTCGTAAGAACTAAAAACTAGATTTAAAAAATAACTATTTTAATCATTGCAATTATACAAGTGATATTTTTGTATGACATTTATTTTATTTTAATCATTGTGGTTATTATTGGTAATGTAAATTTAATTACAATTACCCGGTAACGATAAAAATATTTGAAACTTAGGAATCCAGTTTTTTTTAGTTTTTATGAAACTACAATGTGTACTTTTATCACTTTTTTAATGTTGCCAAGTGTTCTTAACAGGGAAGGATACCTCTACGTCAAAAACCGCACAAAATTTTCATTTTTAAATTATATCACAAGAATGGGCTTCGAAATCGAAAATCTGAATCAACAGCGCACTGTGGTTTAGTAAACCCTACACATTGAATGCGCTAAGTCGTGACTTATATTATAATCAGTATGTTTTTTTATAAATAATCAATTTAATTACTAATTATCGAATTATAATCAAAATACTACGCTTATGGTTATAATTTTTATTCAATCTGTAGGGCTTACCAAAACAAAGTTCGCTGCTGATTTAGATTTTCGATTTCTTGTTGCAATCTTGAGATATAATTTAAAAATGAACATTTTCTGCGGTTTGTGACGTAGAGACTACCCTTTGCCCTTAAGTATTAATTTTTTTTTAATGTTCATTTCATGCAGTTTTTATAGTAAGACTCACCTTTCCCTTTAAGAGCATCCTTCTAGATTTAAATATATTTTCAACTTTTACTGACTTGTTGAAAACATTACATATGACTGAGTCAGTACTGCTTTGAGACCCAATGGGTGAGAACCTCTGCTCTAGGTACTGGCGGGACACACACAGGAATACGGCAAAGGAAATGAGAACAAAACAGTTTCAATTATATTTTATATAATTTAATTTGTAACTTGACTGGTAGGTATATAATGATTTTTACAAAACCATATTAAATGTACCATCGAAACACAAATCAACATGCAATACTGTAACATATATATTGTAGGCTAATCGATAGAGACGATGAAAAGTGGTGTCGTAACTCGTCGGAGCTTCAAAAGAATGTCCTTCATAAATAAAACAATTTAATTTAATTGGAGAGGGAAGGCTCAAGTGGTTTGGTCAAAAAGTGATCGCTGCTCGTTTAGATCCGGAGTAGCTCTGCTTGTCAAACGAGACAAATAACAGAGCTAACACCATATAACCTCTAGATGTGGAGTACATTGTTGAACAACGAATACATTAACGAACTAATGCGGTACAAGTATGACACCGCTTGATCACGACTGACACAAGTGTTTTAACGGCCGTCAATGTAACGAGGCCAATCAAGACAAAATGCTGACGATTCTTGCTTTGTATTGTTCGTTCAGCACTTGATACTCGTCGCAATATAGGACATGCGCTGCTGCTTTGAATACTGTAAGTGTGATGGCATGAGCATGCATACATCTTGATTAGCCGCACTACACGCGTCACGCAAGACAGGGGCATTCAGCCAATCCCCAGCTCCCTTCTAAATAAAGTTGGTTCTTATTTCACAATTTACAATTTAGCTTTGGTCAAATGGCTGAGGTTCCATGGAATAAGCATGATTGTGTTTCCTATATTACGTAGCTGGCTTTAAATGACAATTACAGTAGTCCCTCATTGATTCAAGTACAGTCCCAACAAAAAGTTTGCCAATAATACGACTTAAGTGTAAATGTTGTTTTCGTTTAAAATTCTATAATTCAAATTCGGATTTTTAAGGTCCCTTGAAATTTGAATTAATGGGCGACTACTGTATATTTAGTAGGTATTTATTGGCTATAGTATAGTAGTACGTAGTACAGTAGTACACTATTGTTAGTTCATACCACCATATAGTTACACCACTTTCCATCACCTCTAGTAGTCAAAAATACAGTAACTATGCAAAGCATACGAAAAAGATCCCAAAATTATGTTTTAACATATCCGACACGGATATTTAAACAACCGTTGGGCATTTTAACTATATATTTATACAGCTTTTATTTTGTATGTATAAAAATCTTGAACATATATTAAATTAATGATTGATTACGTATCTGGGCCCAGATTCACGAAGGTGCCTAAGTGCCCCTAAGTTGTCCTAGTTCAGGCAAATCTTGGTAATATATATCAGTATCACGCATATGTTATCCTGCAATGTCATAAAGATAAAATATCAACAATTTAACTAATGATATTTTAATTGTGTACGTTTAGAGAACACTATCTTGATTTATCTAGCCAGGATTTGCCCAACTTAGGACAACTTAAGAGTTGGGCATCTTTGTGAATCCAGGCCCTGTAGTTTATATAATAATTATGGTACAAGATATCGTTACAAAGAAATGAAATCAATTCAAGATACGGATACTGTACGTACACACGTTACCTACTACATTTAACAACCCAAGGCTTAATGGTCGTCATGTTAGATTAGAACTAAGTTATTTGAAATGAGCACAATCCCAGAGTTAAGTAGATTTCCTATGTACAACAGATAGATACAAAATCTTACTTAGTTTTATTTATTTATACATGTTTGAAATATTATGCCAAGGTTACTAGAGACTAAGTTTCAAACGGTGATTGGCTCCGTTGCGTGGGTGCAAACTACAGCACATCACGCAAAAAGTAAAAAATAAAATAAAATGTACACTCGGACTCGCACTTGGTCGAAGCTCGCGTGATGTCTCTTCTCGTCCAATCGCTCACTCTCTCTACGCACATTTAGCAAATGCATACGCACTTATGAAACTAAGACAAACCCACCTACTTATTTAAATGTTCTTGATGCGATTTATAATTTATGGAGCAAACACGTTTTAAAATCCAACACTAAATTTTATGTCCAATGTTTTTCCTTGAGCTTGTAAGTAGGTTGAACTACAAAATAATCCAAACTCAAAGCTCTAGATTCAGAAAACTCAAGGACATAAATAACATTGTTAGAACTATTTTTTTTTTACAATATGCAACTTCCCTTTAAAAATGTAAGACGAAGATACCTGGACTTAACATTTCCTAGTTTGCACCACGAAACTAATCTAGATGATGAGTGGTGATATATATAGATGAATGGTTGACGTCAGATCCATGCCCTAGCCAGGATTCAAACCTGGAGCGCAGGAAACGTTGTTCACCACATGGCCACTAATGCGGCCAAGTCGACTATACTACGCATGTTATGCAAAAATGCAATGCAAGACAAAGGTCTCGCTTAGAATACGTTGCCAGTATAACGTAAATTATCAACACAGACACTCCCCCACCTAGGGTTCTCCAAACGCTCACTGGTTGGTCGATACAAGCAAAGAGTAACCGAGTGTACGAAACGTTGCTGAACACCAGTCCGATAGTATGAAGCAGGCATTTATAATAAATAATACACTTTCCTATCTGTAAATAAATGTGAACACTTAAATTGCACATACTAAGTCAAACCAGGTGCAACATTTCTTACCACTGATAGAATTTAAAAACATTCTTGTGAATGAAGCCTAAAAAATAAAAGTTAACCATTGTCTGAATTTGTAGAAGTTACGTTTTAAGCAAATAGCGAGAGAACAGGAAATACGGATAAGTTTTCAATGGATACATTTCCTGCCATAAATATGTGGGAAACTTGAAGCTCGATTTGATGAGTGAAGAACAATTTTAAGTTAATCGAAAAGAAATTTTAATTAGAATAATCATAACACAATCATCAAGTACAAATCATACGCAACGGCAAGTGTCCGTGTCCAGCCACATCTCGGTCACACCAGCTTACAACGTGTGCTCGTTCCGTTTGAAACGTAGATCTACACGTACAATACTGTACTTTTAGAGAGGTGTGTACACATGACTAGTTAACCAGGTCGAGTGCGAGTCAGCTAGAAGTTGAACGTTCACGGATGGTTTCACGAGACCGGTATCCTCCGGACGAGTTTAGCCGTCGATTGTAACTATCGCACGTCGAAGCTCGATAAACTCTATGGCCGTCGCCGAGCTACGAACGTACGCCTGTGTAAATACTTTCCGTGGTCACTCTTTACACATATTACACCCGATTTGCAGGCAATGATATTTATTTACACGTGAATCTACTGCTCACGACGGGTGTAAGTGTTTTCTAACCTAGTTTTTCGGGCACCTGCTTTGGTCGACGACTTTTTCAGTTTACGTTCCAGGTGTTAATAATTTTAAAATACTAAGTAGGCTAATTTTATTAAAATTCTCATAGGATATTTTCAATATTCCTTTGATGAAGTGAAGTAAGATTATGCACCAGTACAGTAGGAGGTATTGCAAAGTATTCGAGTATTTACACAGGCATGCGGGCAGGTCTATTGCGTCATGTATTGTGAACACTTTTGAGTAGTTCAGGCGTCGGTCTCGCCGGCTCCTTCTTCTTCCAAGATCGGCACAATCAAGTTGTCCTTCGACATTAGGTTGTACTTCGTCACGAACTGCGTGAAACGGCGGCACAGATACGTCTCGTTCTGAAACGACACAACAACAACAACAATGGTCAGTTGGAGCTTGGGGGGGAAGGATAGGAAGGAACCAACAGCTTACCTTGTAGTAGTTGCGGCCTTCGGAGTCGATAGAAACACAAAAAAGGTATAAACAAAACTGTCTCGACGTTTTGTTTATACCTTTTTTGTGTTTCTATCGACTCCGAAGGCCGCAACTACTACAAGGTAAGCTGTTGGTTCCTTCCTATCCTTCCCCCCCAAGCTCAAACCAAGCCGTTAGGCAAACTACACATTCACAATAATGGTCAGTTGGGCGGGCTTGGCAAACGTGCAGCCTACTGGCTAGAATTGGTGAGTAAGACTTCACAGCTTAAACACAAATACGTGGAGAAGCGTTTTAGCCTCGTGGCTTGACGTAACCACAACCAGTCTTGGTTGTTGCACAAGCACTTCAAAAATGCTTTCCGAGTAGGTGTCGAGTTTAAAAAGTGTTTGAACTGCAAGAGTTGGGTTAAGGGAAAAGCCCTTAGCCACTGGAGGCAGAATTTTTTACGATTTCCCACGATTGAACAAAAGTGTACAAATTAAATTAAATATAAAAGAAACTTAGGGCCTAGTCATGTTTTTTTTTTTACCAGCTGGCGAATCTCTCTTTGTGAATAACTGTGCTGTGCTACTTTACCTGCACAAGTAGGCTACATAAAGGTGTTATGTGTTATGAATTATGATTAATAAAAATGTATATATAAATAAATACTGTAAATACTAAATATCTATGTATAGTTATCAACAAAGTCTTACCTCGAACTCGTCGAATATGGTACGGTGATGGAAATAAGCGTGCGAGAAAATTCTGTAGACTCTCCGGCACACGGACCCTAGTTTGGCAACTGAAGATTCTTTTATGCTGACCCTGAAAAACAAAAATCTTCATGTTAATAACAATTATCTACAGTACAATTATCTAATTACACAATTACAATTACAGTATAATTATCTAATAATCTACAGGCCGTCAAACTACTAATTTAGGTAGCCTTATTTAAAAAGTATTGTCGAGTGTGAACATTGCTTAGTTTTTCAAGATTTGCACTTAAGACATGTACATAGGGCTGAGTCGTTTGAACGTTTAAACATGTAAGGGTCACATTCTCCCAATCACTATTTACTTTAGCTTTCAGGGTTTTGGTTTCAGAATATTAAAGTTTGATATAAAAGGTTAACTATTGATATGTTTCTATATCATTAAACATTCAGGAACAATGGTAATTCATCAGCAGATAAATAAATTCAAAAATAAAACATGGTTTGGTGTGTTTAATTTTAAATTACCGTCCCAGTGTACAAACATCATAATGCAGGCAAAGTATAACGAAAAGTTCACATTTCTATGCCCTATTAATATTCTTAATTAAATTACAATACAAAAATGTTTGTACTTTTTAAAATAACTCAATTATTTCAATAATATACCAAACTTTGCAAGTTTGTTAAATACTTG
Organism: Isoperla grammatica; assembly: GCA_945910005.1. Lineage (NCBI taxonomy): Eukaryota > Metazoa > Arthropoda > Insecta > Plecoptera > Perlodidae > Isoperla > Isoperla grammatica. The sequence goes on from OX246744.1 coordinate 16,090,037, forward strand.
TTTTATGATTTACGGGTCTTTGTCCTTCAACTAGCTGGAAGCTATATATGAAAATTAAAGTTAATTCTAATGTTTGCCTCTTATATTCTCCTAAGAACAAAGCTATCAACTTAAAAATATGTAACGTACACTTCTTGCACAGAAGCATTCTCCTATGGAGTTTTAAACGGGATGGTAATTACAAATGAGGGACGATTACCAAGACCAAGAACTTTAAAGCATTGTTACATAAAATAGAAAAAATAAGTATTTTTATTATTAGTATGATGTACTGCAGTAGAACTACATCAATTATTGAAATATGCAAATTATTTTGGTATGGACGGAATGACTGACGGTAATGAGCGACATTTAAGAAAACAAAAGACTGTAAGAGCTAGAACATAATTCTGCCTAGTGAAAGCCATCTAATTACTGTTACAGGCAACCCTACCAGGTATAACAAACAATTCATTACCAAGATATCTTGTTAATTGTATATTGTACTATGTATAGTATAGGGTATGGTAGGCCTAATGTTAATAATAAGCATACTTTCTCACATTATTTGATGTGAAATGATCCTGTTTTTCTCTTTTTGGCTTCTTTATGAAGTGTAGTACGCCCCCTTTGTAACAGGTTCACTAATAAAATGAAACTGAACTTGTGTGACTGTTTGTTAACATCTATTGCAAAACACCAACAGTTAGTGCGACTGCGAGGGACGGTAATTACATCAAAACCCCGGCACGTAAGAAAAAATACCCACATCTTGGAAATGTAATTAGTTATGGGTTGTGTATCATCATTTATTTATAACTAGGTACTTTATGAATAGAAAAAAAAATTATCCCAACATATCATATTCTCTACATAAAGAGTAATTCAGACATAGGCCTAAACTAGCAACTACCTTGATGAGGACATGGGATGGTAATGACAATTTAACTAGAAATAAATTAAAATTAAACAATATAAATGATCCACTGATATTTATACACAATTGTCAATTAAATAAGTAGGGGCAGTGATACCACAACTGTAAACAAAAATTCAATCTTATGTCATAAACTGCTGGGACAAGATATGAAATAATTGGGAGAATGACCTGCAAACGCAGGCGCAAAAGTATACGTGTACAAATATTCATACACGCTCAACCGTGTCTTATACCCCACCCGAAATATCCCCCTCCCCCGCTACCCCCGCCTAAAATCCAAACTTGCATATTTTTCCGATCTCACAGCTCTTCGACGAGTCGACGAGGCATAGCTTAGTATGTGGAATGAAAATCTTCTTATTAAATGCCCACATTTGGCTATTATGCAATCATGTCAACCAGTGAAAATGACTGGATAGTTGAACACAAAAGTGGAGAAGGAATATAATCAACAATCAATAAGAAATCACCCATGTTATTTCGCTGAACGTTTGTTTTCGTGAACATTACATCTACTGTAATTTTTTGTTATTATTTTGTGAACATGTGTTACGTTTAAACGTGACAAATTCTGAAAAATAATATAAAATGTTGACAAAATTAAAGGAATAGTCAGGTGAAAAACTAAAAAACTACCATTTGTATATGTCCACCCTCAAATATGGAAAACATGACTATAAGATACCATACTTTAAAAGCAGGTAGTTAAAAAATAAAAAATAAAAAATAAAATAAAATAAAGAAAACGCGATTTTTAAGCTTGTTGCTACCAAGTAGCACCGAGCAACTCTTCTCATGGAAATTTCCATGTACAAAAAATGTTACCTCGAGATAGTAAGACCACCGCTAAAATAGGGCACTTATCAAAAATCGATCAGGAGGTTTAATGTGCAACGTTTCTTTACCGATAACATGCTTCTTAGTATGAACGTGTACTTCTACAAAATGCCCTGCAATTATTTTTTTTAGTGACTTGATGTGTAGAAAAGTTGCAACTGTTTTGAGCGACACTGTCCGCAGTTGCCGAGTGTTGTGGCTGGATTCGTATTACACAATGAGTGCTCTGTCTGTCGGAAAGGTGCTAGCGAGCTCAGAACCGATCAGCTGTACTACGCTTTAGAAGAAAAATGCAGCAGAGCTGGCGAAAGGAATCTAGTAGAAAAGCTAAATGTTCACTATTTTTTTTCTTGCATTGAAGCAACCTATCAATTTTATTTTACACACAATTGAATTTCATGCACTTATGACTCATTGGTGATTTTTTAATTGTTTTACCTGACCATTCCTTTAGGTCCTAAACGTTTTCTCCCAGTCCTATACACAATGGCTTATCCTTATCTAGATAAATGTCTAATGGTTTAGCTCTTCTCAGAGATGGAGGAAAGGGCAGATAGAAGAGAGGGTCCCAATGTGCTATCCCCCTTTAGTTAGGTGCAGCGATACATTTAATACCGTTACAAATTAGCCTACAATAAAACGTTTTAATCAATAGTCATATTTCTTCAAGAAAAAAATGATATATTTGGGTCTTTACATCCCTTCAAGAAACAATATTTTATGAACTAATGTTACCTGGTAGGCCTATAAATTTTGATAGGAGTTTTTGAGCTGGGAGTTATCAATGTTTTGGGATATGTAGCCTAAACATCACATTTTCTTTGGATGAATACGGAAATCGAATCAAATTACATAACATACTGTATTAGTATGAGCTATCATTAAAAAAAAAAAAAAATGTAGGCCTAGCCTAGGCCTATACCGGTATTGTTTATTTTGAATGCTAGAAAATGTAGGTACACTCGATAAATCACGTATAATTTGTCATGTAACCTAACATATTTTGGTTACAACAGTTGTACTATTTTACATTGTCTTCAATAATTATGAAGTAATAAACTAACCTGCTAGGAAAATACTTATTGCTGTTTAACAAGCAAGCTGCCCCATCAAGTGTATGCCTAGTGTAGTCGATTGCAGGACATTCTTTAGGTGTTTTATGAGCCGCACATAAGAATATCCACTGTTCTGTGGCTGTCATCTGCGTACAAGTTTCGGGATGACATTCCCTTTGTAGTCGCACCGCCAAGCCGTTGAGTTCCATACAGAACTGCCTAAAATGCATACATACACAAATTAGGTAATACAAGAAGTAACGAGACTACATGTAGGCTATTGATGTCGATAGCCACTCATTTGTTTTATAAAACTATTCATACTTAAAAGCATTAACATAAATCAATACATTTTAAGCTTTTACCCTAGATATTATTTTCTGGCACATATTTATTTTATTGTACCACTTGAAACTAAATTTAATGATTGAAGTGGATACCCTATATAATAATGGTACATTTCGAAAAGAAACAAACCACAGTGGGTGTACGTGTATTGAAACATGGAAATGTTGGCAAAAGGCAATCTGAATTATAATTCACTACGTTTATCAGGAGCTTTACCCCGGTTTAAGTAAATCGTTTTAAGGGTTAAATTGGTTTAATGGTGTTGGTAAACACATCGATTTAAAGGTCCTCCTTTGTAAATCAGTTTTTATAACTGAATAGGATAGACATTAAATCAATAAATAAAAATGGTTTAACTTTAGGTCACTTTCCAAAGTGACTTAGAACAGTTAAACCGATTTAATTTGACGTGATAAGACACTTAAAACGGTTTAAGACGCCATCTTTCCGCAACCTAGCGGCAACTGAGTGTACTCATTTGACAATTATTGCAAGGCGCGAACACGACGGAAAAAGAAAATGCAAAATGAAAAATTATTGTCCCGTTCAATGAACTGGAAACAAGAAGAAGTTATGTTAAGTAAAAAAGTAAGTGATTACTCAGTTATCTTCTCTGCTGAAGGTACATTATAGGTTATGTAGGTGTGTAACACCGCTTACTGAATGTTGCACACCGCCTTACTGTAGGCCTACGTGTTTTTAGACGATTTGACGACATCTGTCAGGAGAATATCAAAGTTACTTTAGATCAGTTTAAGACGCTATTTTTAAGCCGAATTGTCAACGCCTTGATAAACGCATCGACTTACGGAAACCGTTTTACCTTAAATCGACTTAAAAAGCCCTGATAAACGTAGTGAATTTTTCCAGGCCTATCCCAAGCCTTGTAATTTGCACTGATAAGTATGGCATTGTATGATCATCCAACAACAGTCAGTGCTGCTGACCTAGAATAAGGCCTGTATTGTTTAAAATGACAGGTCATTTGGAGCTGTGTATGTGTATGCTTAAGCTAGGCCTAGTCTAGGCTCTCTTATTATTGCCAGGAAGGTCATCACACCTTTTGACACTCATCTCTCAAAATCAGTTACAAACCAGGATACGGGCATATTGAAGTCAGGTCAAAGTCAAGACTGTGTAACAGCTATGGCCCTCTAGCCATAGGCCTAGGCCCTAATTTATTTTACTGTATTTAGAAGTTTTACTGTATTTCATCTGAACTTCAAACTGTAAACTTCAAACTGTATTTCATGTAGGGATGGTACGTGTAAACGTGTACACGCCGTGAGGCGTGTAGGCCTACACGTTTACCGATTTTCCTTGAGAAGTAAACGATTTATATGTAATGCTATTTTTATCCAGTGTGCAACCTGCTGAATTCTTATCATATGGCATATGGGCCAATTTGCCGCCGTTCACTCTTTATTGTTCATTCATTTGCGGGTATTCGCGTTTAAACCCAAAGTGGCTGAACTCTGGCGGACAAATCGAGAACCAGTACAGCCGGGATAGGTTACGGAATGATGGCCAGTATTCGCTGTGGAGAGTATGATTGAATTACATGATCAACATTATTGTCGGGCATTAAACATGTTAAAATGGACAATCAATACCTTGTTGATCTATGCCACAATGTAGCAACCGGCGAGCGAAACAAATATTCTCTCAAAATGAAGTGTTTTAAAATCCGAATGAGTTCGGCGCTTACGCAGTTGCGTAAGTGTCAAAATGCATGCTAGTATGGTATTCAGTCTAAAAAAAAAATACACAATTTGTTCTATTTTGTGCCGTTAAATAAATCATTTTGTAAAATATATTTCGTAGATGCTGTGTACAAAAAAGTGCATAGGTAGTCCTAACATAAATTTACATTTAGGCCTACTCACATATTGGAGGGGATTTTTTTAAACTTATAAATTTCATTAAAAAGTACTAAGTATGCGTACGGTAGATTATGTGTACTTGATGGTTCAACAGAATTGTGACAATGTATTTGTTTGGGGGTGATGATACAAATATAATTCTTAATGTTATTTTAAACCTCCAATACTGAAATTCAGCATTATACAGGAAAATTAACCTCAAGTGTAGATTCCGTGCGTGTGGGATGTGGGTGTAAGGGGGTGGGAGACATAAAACACCTCAACTACCATTAGGCCTAGTTACCAATAATCATAACAGGCTATACTGGTACAAAATGACCAACTTAAAACCTATTTTTAGAATCCAACATTTAGCATGCCTACGCATATGCCTATCAGATTCAGCTGCGTTGCAATTACCTTTAGCTTTAGCAAGTATAGGCCTATGTCGTAGAGAACACTCATTTCTGGTTTTGAGGGCTTGGGAGGACCTGTGGGGGGGGGGGGGGGAGGCGTGGGAGTTCGGTGGGCGTTTAGGTAGAAAAGAGGGCCGGAATGAATGAAAAGAAATTTGAAGATGGGATAAATGCGTGATCCGAAATATGAACGGGAGCCGTCTTTGCCTTACTTACATATGGAAAATAGTCATTTTTACACTTCCTCGAACCTACTTTATATGAGCAAGTAGCGTTAGCTTCGTTGTTCTCATCTGTGCAGTTAATATTCACGTTTATCAGATGTGGTTTTTGCATGTAATTATGATGTCTGAAGGGATGCTTGCCTACATAGTACCCGTTTACTTAATATTATTCCTGTAAAATTAAATGATAACCGTTTAAAATCCAATTTGCTTCGACAAATGGTCGCAGTATGTTCCCAACAAACGCGTTTATGTGATAAATGTGTTTCACAGACACCATCACCCTGTCACTCACTAAACTACTGCCAGAAACATATGGAACACAGGTTAGCCGTGCGTTGTTTATCCCGGCTCGGACGGCCATGATGGTCGCGACGGTGGCGCGCCTACATCTCGATTTAAAGGCGAATAGCGATGTGGTTGTGGTCTCCTATTTCACCCTCGCGTCTTGAACTCGGCAGCGTGAGTCATCGTAAATTTGTAATATCGGATATCAGTAAAGAACGAAAACGCAAGTGCCAAGTGGCTCACAGACAGTCACATCACAGTCGACACCGACAGTAGGTCCGAGTCACTACCCTAAGAAAGACGTTATTTGCGTTGCGTGTGCTCTCAAGATGTCTAGTCATGGTGTAGTCTGGAAATACTTTGACAAGAGTGAAAACATCGTGAAATGCCGACTGTGCGGGAAAGAACTTCAACACAATTCCGGAAGCACAGGTACCATGATAAATCATTTAAAACACATTACAGCAGCAAACACAATACAGTTAATCTTCAAGTTCAATACAAATTCTTCTTCTGTGGATTCACATAATTAATTGCCCTATGCAGTGTACGTCCGGCCTGCAAGCCTGAAGCGAGCGACCCACGGCACGGCAGCCGTGTGACGCTGACTGCTCGGCGCTCGGGTTCGGCTCCTACCCCCTCCCCACCCTAACACTATAACCATATTCAGGACGTGCAGTGTTTTTTTACGTAGGCCTACATATCAGAGTCAAGGGGGATTCCGTAAGGCCTCTTGATTTCCTTGGAGGGGGTACATTATTATGCAGTGAACATGTAATGACCATTGAGTATCAGGTTTACTATATACTATACAAATGTAAACACAGATTGTACTTCTTGTAGAAGTAAACGTGTAAACGTGTACACGTTTTTGTGGACGGCGAGTACACGTTTAGTGAAATACACGCTTTTTGACATCCCTAATTTCATGTATTGTTTGTATCATGATTGTCTGTACATCTGAAAATGCTTGATCCCTCTCGCAGAATGTAGGCCTAGATTCTATGACAATTAACTATTATTATTACTAGGCCTAGGGCCTATTATTATTATTATTATTATTATTATTATTAATAATCAAAATTTGAGTATAGGCCTAGCCTAGGCCTAGGGCCTAGGGCTAAGCCAAGTCCAAGTATAGGCCTATAGGCCTAGGGCCTACCTAGCTTAAGCAAGGTCCCACATAAGATTAAGCAAGTTAAGTGAATTTATTGTTTCAATTTACAGTTGATTTAATAAGTACGACACAATTTGTAATCAGGTTGAAACTCGATAGGCCTAGGCCCTACCTTAAGTGTTCGTATTTCCATACTCCCTCGTCTTGCGAGTCGGGAGGTGTCAATATCAGATCGATATTCGCAGGTTCACGCCGAATTTGCTGTTGTATATATTGTTGAACTGCCAGCGTGCTGTCCATTTCTTCAAACGGTTCATCAGGCCATCGACTGAACTCCTGTAAAGTAAATTCAGCATGGTTAATATTGTCAAATAAGTAGGCCTACGCCTATTTGATTTATTTTGACATTTCAACATGGAGGTTATCCCGACCCAAGAGTGGCCAGGGTCGAGAACCCTGTGTGATACTTCTCCAAATACATTGTACGATATATTATCCAGTAATCTACGAAAGTATGTGGTGTCTACATATCTAAATATGCATGCGTATACAACACTTTAATTACCTTTGCCTTAGTTCCAGGTCGATTTCTTCTTAAAATTGTTGACCCATCAGCCATCTTCATTGTCTGCTTGACGGTCATGGCCACTATGAATGAATCAAGTCAAAGATGGTCGACGAAGATAAAAGAGATACTTATTCCAGGAGGCTGTGATAACCGGCGGGAACTGACGTCACTTCCGAAAGTGATACTGAAGTAGGGGAAGGGGCTGTAGTTTTGGCCTGTAGGGTTAGAAATTAATGTTAGGCCTATTTAAAGTTCCAGAATGTTTTAAAAAGTTCGTACATCAATAGGCCTACTTTCTGTCCTGCCGGGACATTATCTATTTTCTATCAATTTACGATGGCTCCATCAATGTAAGTAGCCATAACCTGTCGGTTATGTTTTTTCTCGCTTCGTAGCCTAGGCCTAGCCTAGGCCCAAGCCTAGATAGCCTAGGGCCTGGGGTTGTTCAATTTCTAGGCTAAGGTTCAGCGTTGGTCTAGCCTAGGGTTAAGCTAAAAACCACCGGGCAATATTCAACCATAGGCTAGGCCTAGGCAAAGGCCTAGCGTAGGCCCTAACCAACAATACCGTTCGGCCTAGGCCTAAGCTTAGCTAGTTCCTTAGCCTAGGCCTAGGCCTTGGGCATTGAGTTTGAAGCAATGGCCTAAGCCTAGGCCTAGCCCTGGACTCTCAGGCCTAGGCTAGGCCTAGGTCTTAGGCTACTACAAATTACAGACGCGTTATAAATTGCATAAAATGGTCATGATAGGCCTAGGCTAGGCCTATGCCTAAGGTTAATTTTGAATGTTGTGCATGCAAACAATGTTTGATCACTGGTTTTTTATTTATTTATTCATTCATTCATTCGTTCGTTCAGATACAGCATAATGCCAATTTAAACTAAATCATAACAATGTTAAAAATGTAATAACAATATAAATGCCTAGGCCTATGCATAGACAGACATATACCAAACATTATTTTCTTGATACTTTTGTGAACTGGGTAGGCCTAGGTAGGCCCAGGCCTAATGCTGGGATATCATGGATTCTTGTTTGTACTTCCTTCTTCAAGAATACTACCACGGACATGAACGGTTTACAACAAATAACAATAGGGCACTAGCAACACCAAAAGACAACAATGAAACAAATGAATTGAACCGATGGAGAAACAACAAGCTGTCAAAAAATAATTTCGTCTGATTTTGGAAAACAAAACCAAAAACAAAGAAATACACATACAAAATGTTCACTTGTCGTTGTCTATCATTAAAAGTTTTAAATGGTGAGCAGTTACTATTGCTACACTTGTTTTTATTTCTATGGTTGCAATTTTATTATTTTGACAGCTGATGGCTTGTCCATCAGTTCAATTCATTTGTTCCATTGTTGTATTTCGGTGCTGCTAGTGCCCTATATTGAAACATTAGGCTATTAAAATTATAATGAATTAGGCCTAGTAGGCGGCCTACTTCAAGGCACGTTCACAATTTTGAATTTTGACTAGGCCTAGGTATAGCCTATGGTTTAATGATTAAGACACACATTTAACACTTAGCGTGCGGCCGGCGTAATATTACGTCGCACGATGTCGTGCCAGGTTGGCGGGCGGCGTATTATTACGTCGGGCATATATCAAACCTTCTAGTGACTGCCGACATTTTTCTACGCCGCTCGGATTTTGCGAGAACATTGGTACTGTTGTTTACCGTTAGATGGCATAGGCAGCCGCTTTTATTTTCTGTTGGCGCCAAAATCTGTAGATGTTTGCGTAAATAGTGTGAATGGCTTTTAGTAGGCGTTTTATTATTTTATTGTTATTATTTTATTATTATTATCAGTAAAGAGTGAAAATGTTCTAGCTTCAAAATAAGTCAATAAAAAAAATAAAAAAAACAAAATTTTGTAATTTTTTTTTTTATTTTTCTAAAATCCAAAATTGTCACTTTTTTACAAAATTATGACTTATTCGTATGAAAATTAAAAAAAAAAAAAAAAAATCGTTTTGAAGATCAAGAGTCAAGCTTTTTTTAGGTATAACTCTCACATACATACCTTTGATACTTCCTTCGGTACAATATCGAGAAAAGTGGCAAAAACCCCCAGCACCAGGGGAAGGACCTGTCTACAACGTCCAGCACCCAAAGTGTTAAGACCTAACCAAAATCCCAAGACTCTGCGTCCATGTGACGCCATAGGCCTATTCAATTTCAATTCAATTTATTCAGTGGCCACATATTAAAATCAAAAACCAAATCAAATCATGTGACGTATTGATCGCTGATTGGTTGTTACTAACAATGTGACCTAAGTGACCAAGAAGTTGAACATTAGTCAACTTTCTAAATCACTAGTCTTAATCATTTGAAATCATTGTGAACGATATAATGTAAAATCCTGTACTTCAACCTTTATTCGTTAGTCTTAGAAGGCCTAATCGTTGTGACTTGTGAACACGGCTTTAAGGCCAGTGCACACAAAGTCATAAGGTACCAGTATAGCAATAGCCGCAAGGATTTGTTATAAGATCAAAGTCATGAAATAACCTACAAAGAAGACATGGCATTTGTAGCCATGGTTTTGTTTAGGAGGGCTTTACCTCTTTCCCCATATGTCACATCCCTGACTAGTGTGGTAGGTCTAGTTTTGACTATGATGTTTTGACTAAGCCTACGTTGCTAGCATTTCATAGGCGCGTTATAACTTTATAAGTGACATTTCAAGCATGATTGGTCGATCTTAAGGTTTATGGACACAGGCCTGTATTGCAATAAGATAGCTGAAAAATCTGAACGCTCTTATGACAATCTTACTCTTATTGCAATTGCTATTCTATTGCAATGATGGGAGTGTGTGAACCCTTAAAATACGTAATCACTATATAGACCTAGCCCAACACGGCTTGTAACTTGTAACTAAACCTAGGCCTATAGGCCCATTTACCTTGTGACATTCTTATGACTTTTTTTTACACTTGAAAGTAAAACTTTGATTAATAATGTATATTTGGTGTTTTTCTACAACAAAAAAGTGAGTACAAACAAGAATCCGTGATATCCCAGTTTTACCGTGAACTGAACTGTTACCGGTATCTAAAGTGGCCATCACCTAAAGAGTTCATCCAAGTTCTGCAAAATGCCTTCCCCTCTTACCCCCACCAGTGCCCGCGCACGGACGAAGAGAGGCAGTGAAAGATCTACGTAAAATTAATAATGATAGAATTAGGCCTACATGTAATTAGAATAAAGAAATTAATTTTGTATTGAAAGATGGCTTATTTAATTGGAAGATCGTTGACAGCTTTGGTTGACAGCTAGACATTAGATCTCTCCACTGACTCTCTTTGTCAGTGTGCAGGCACTGGTGGGGGTAAGAGGGGAAGGCATTTTGCAGAACTGGGATGAACTCTTTAGGTGACTGCCACTTGAGTAAACATACACTGACCCTATGTGCACTATTTTATTGTATGAAGGTAAAAAGAAAATAATTACTACCGTAGGTCTAGCCTACATATTTTCATTTTGATTTCCTACTGAACAGGAACACCCGAAGTAAATCGCTAAAAACGCGGCGGAAAGGTGCGAGACCCAAGGAGATCGCCTTGGCCGTGAAACGTCAACCCGCCCGGCAACTACGCCAAACGCGAAACCAAAGAAAAGCCAACGAGGAAATGGAGAAGGAACAAGCAGAAAGACAGAAACTTTTAATGAGACTGAGTAAAAAGGATAGCGAGGCGGAGAAGCTCGGCAAAGAGTTCTCTCAACTAGTAGAAACATACAAGAAACAACTACAAAAACACGAGTCAAAACTTAAGGTGAGTTTGCAGTTGATTGAACCCACGTTGAACTTTCTGCTTACGTCATTGTGCTTTTTAAGTAGGCTACCGGTACATATCTATTTTTATATCTGTACTCTGCAGTACGTACAGTCAAATGTCATTACAACGAACTCGAAGGGACCTTACGTTTTTTTCGTTATAATGATTATTTTGTTGAAACGATCAGTGTTTTTTTTTGTGCTGGAAACTTGATTCCCAGTCCCCAAATTAGTCAAAATTGCATCTACAAAGCCTAAAAGTCATGTAGCGCGCAAGTAATGGCAGGTAACGCTTGACCCCTGTGTGGCCCTCAACCTGCATTACACATCTGTGTTGCGAGCCTCGCTCGCAGGAACGTAGCGCAGGGCCCCTGAAACTGAGAACCGATGCAGCCGGCCGAGCGGGAGAGAACAATGAGCGAGACGCGACGAAGTAGTTCGACTACTACAGCGACCAGCCGCCGTAAGAAAGCGCTAGGCGTAGGACGCGTGATTGCAAGCAAGACCAAGATAGCCGCAGGCGAGTGCAACATGCAAGCAGCCGCCTGTTGTCAGTTCAGTTCGTCCCTCGCTCCGTAACCTCCATTGTGATTGGCCAGCTGGGGTGATCTCGTCTTGCGGCGGCCAATGACCTTGCCCGACGCTCGTGAATAGCCAGCCGGCCCATCTAACGAGGCGATATACGGAAAAACACCAATCTACACGACTGGGAATTCCAAATAATCCACATTTCAGAAGATAATTTCGTTGTAACAACGTTTAATAATTTAATAATGCCAAGGGGAACCGAAATTTGTTCGTTAAAATGATCTTTTCGTAATAACGAATTTTCATTGTAGGCCCTCATAAATTAACATTGTGAACATAGGGATTCGGACGGGACCACTAATAAACGACTTTTGACTGTAATTACTTAACATAAAATAAAAAAAATGAAAATTGCATAAAAAAAAATAATTTCGGGTAGCCACCCAGGGAGGCATTTTCACTGATTTTGCACAGCCCTACCTACTATACACTTTGCGTAGGCTACCATGTGGTATTCAAGCAAAAGCGAGTAGTTTAACCGTCAAAACATGCTGGTATAGTTTAGCTCTTGAGATAATTCTGCTCTCACTTTCATGACATTTGTAAATCCTCTTTTCAGAAATACGAAAACAAGTTCAAAGAAGACCGTCGGACGTGGCTACGGATAGAATACAACTGCACGCACCTCATACCGATGACGGCAAGGTTTACCGTAAGTAGATTATGAGCTCAAATGGGTCTACCCACGGGTGTCAATACCAAAACCTAAATTATTGCTGAAGCCCATCGTAGGCCACTCACTGTAGGAATGTGTAATAGGGAAGTCTCGTGTATTTTTAAAATTATTATTCTAGATTAGGATCAACTGGTAAAACAGACATATTTCATTTGTGTAACTAAGAACAAATTTTCATTGATAAAAACGAGGTTTAAGTTTTCCATATAATTTTGGTGGGAAAAACGGGCCCTGGCGTCACTACTTGTATGATGCAATCAGCCAATCATACACACTATAACTCCTCTTTGCAAATCTTATCCATGAGAAGCATACGTGAAATCGTGACTTGAAAGAATAAATAATAATATAGGCCTAGATATAATAATAAATAATAATAGTAATAATAGTAATAATAATAATAATAATAATAAATAATAATAATATTACATATTATCTTACCGCCTTTTGTTTAGTTATTCATTTTCTGAGGATTTTACAACCGCTTGCCAGTTTTGTCAACGGCTCGAGTAATAAGTTGCATTGTTTCATCTAGGACGCAGTGGCGAATTTATTCATAAACAGTGACTTGATACAAGTAATGATAGCTTCGTTCGTTTGTCCAGTTCCAAGTACAGACATGTACTCCTGGAACCAGCCGGATGTACGTAATGAAAACGGATATGGGGGCACAAAGTTCACCTACCGTCCGCATGGACAAACAAACACGCTGTGCCTTGTTTTTACACATTTGCGAGGCGTATTCGAAAATGGCGAATTTAATCCCAATGCTCGTTCCATTTCTTCATTCATTTCATTCGTTCATTCATTCTACATCTAGGCTGAAGGCCTACTTACAATTGTGGTGTCGGGTAAATCGTTAGTCTTAAATATGATCTTATTAATCGTTCTGGACGCGGCTCAAGTCTCTAGGGCTTAACGAGTATTAATTGTAAGACTATGCCTAGGCCTACGCCCTGGTCCCATATTTATTCATTAGGTAGGCCTAGGCTGGTAATACCTAGGCCTATGTTCTAGGCCTACTAAGGGTCTTTAGTAATCGTTCTGAAAGCGGGCTTCAAGAGTATTTGTAAGACAATGTCTAGGCCTACACCCTGGTCCCATATTTATTCATAAGGTAGGCTTAGCATTAGTAGGGCCTAGGCTGGTAATACCTAGGCCTATGTTCTAGGCCTACTAAGGGTCTTTAGTAATCGTTCTGAAAGCGGGCTTCAAGAGTATTTGTAAGACAATGTCTAGGCCTACACCCTGGTTCCATATTTATTCATAAGGTGGGCCTAGCTTTAGTAGGGCCTAGCTATAGGCCCAGGCTGGTAATAACTAGGCCTATGTTCTAGGCCTACTAAGGGTCTTTTAGTAATCGTTCTGAAAGCGGGCTTCACGAGTATTTGTAAGACTAGGCCTATGCCTAGACCTACACCCTGGTCCCATATTTGTCTAGGCTAGGCCTAGGGAATGAAATGAAATGAAGGCCTATCCATAGAGAAATAAAACAGGGCCTATCATTAGTCTAGGCCTAGGCTTATGTTCTAGGCCTACTTAGGGTATTTTTGTACGAAACCACGGTGGTCAATATATTTTGTTGGCATTATTATTTGAACGTGGGGCCTAGGCCTAATTGATGAGTTTTTTTAGGTTAGGGGGCAGGCCTGCCGGAGTTTTAGCTTGTCATACATAATAAAGTTACCTTCTACACACAGAAAATATAACAATCACCAATAAACACAGGGTTGTTTGATTCATCTCTTGTTAATATCGCCGTTGGTAAAGCACTAGTGCTAGCGATACCTTCTATGATGGTTTGTATATCAAGTTTTTGACGCGATTCTTGTTATTCAGCACTCACTCACCTTCTAGCACATGTAATACGTATGAATCTTCGATTGTCACGGGATTATTTTCTCCATCACTTGTTACTAGGAAAACGCTCCGCGTTGAAAGATGAGCGATTTTTTTCAATGTATCAAATCAAATAAATCATTTGCATATCATATTCCTCTTTAAAAAAAAAAAATACCTTTATAATAAACATATGATTTTTTTACAAGATGGCGGATCAAGTTACAACATTATAACTTTAGTATATTATTTCTGATATGTTGCTAATAAATGCACGAAATATAATTAAAATCCGTTAAGAAGTTTTCTTTAAAGAAATTAAAACCTTCAAGTTGATGGATTTACGCATAATTTCATTCGACCGTGGTCTACTCAATAGGCTCTAATTCATAAACTATTAAACCTATCAGTGTATGGAAAGTTCCATAATGTAGATACAGACTATATCTAAAATGTTATATTAATTAATCATACAATTACCCGCTTTTAAATCATAATAAAAGCTTTTTAATTTGTCGACCAAGTTCGTTGTTAACATTTGCATGTTTGCCGTGAAGGTCATTTAATATAACACGTCATTGTAGCCATTCTATGATAGCTATCAAAAATCCAAATACATAGTGAGAAAGGTCTGACTGCGTTAGCCATTTCGGCAGCATACTATGTGCATCTAGCTCCAATGGTCCGCAAATGCGAATCATATCGGTGGAACACTGTAAAAACGAAGAAAATTAATTCCGTAAATAAACAATATTTGTTTATAACATGGCGGTTTAAGCTACAATTTTGAAACTGTTGTCTTGTGTTGGTACTATTGATGTGGACTCACATATAAAAAATTATTTATATCGGTGTGTAAGTTTTTATTTAATTAAATAAATAACAAAACATGTGTTTTAGTTGTTAATTTTTTGTAGGTTGGCATCTTACGTCATTGTAGCCATTCTATGACAGCTATCGAAATTCCAAATAATAGTGCATAGGTATTTTTACGTGCGCTATGTTTGGTGTATACTATGTGCATCTAACTGCAATAGTCCGCAAATGCAAATTATATCGGTGGAACACTGTAAAAATGAAGAAATTATTGTAGTAAATAAACAATATTTTTTTATAACATGGCGGATAAACTAACAATTTTGAAACTTTTGCCAAGTGTTGGTACCGTTGATGTTAATCTACAAATGAAACAATATTTAAATCCGTTTGTAAGTTTTTATTTAATTAAATAAATAAACAATTTTTGTTTTTCAGTAATTAATTTTTTGTAGGTTGGCATCTTGACGAATTTTGCTGGTTATGTTAACAGCATCGAGTTTAGTGGTCACAAACGTTGCCCGAAAATGTCAGCCAAATACGTCAAGCCGTTTGACCTGTGCGCGACGAACAAAATTTAGCGCACATACATACATACACACACACATACACACAGACAAAGCGCCGATCGAGTTGTATGGAGAGATTCACTCCGCTTCGCTACGCTCATCTAATTATTGCCGTAAATTCATAATATTCGGGGGAATGTGTCCGACGCGGCGTCCTCCATTTCGAAAGAATTGGCGCCTCTTACCCTCACTCCTTCGCCAGGAGCAGTAGTAAAAATAAGTACTCCAGTTGTACCAGTGGTAAGTTACCACCGGACAGAAAAACGTTCCGAGTTGAAACCACGTCAAGTACCCCCGGACAGAAAAACGGGTTTTTCTCAATACTGTACTCCTGGAGTACTATAACGTGGACAAACAAACAAAGCTGATGTCACAGGTCGTTTAAAAAAAAAGTGCGGGAAACAGAAAATCGAAAACTTGGAACATTTGTAGAAATTGAGTTAATTACTTTAAATACTATTAGATGACGTGTTTTGTGTTTTTACATGAAAATCTGTTTATTTAATATACTTCCACACATATTGGAGACTCATGAGACTTCCCTATTACTGGTAATTTATAATTGCGTAAATTACTCAGCAACTTATTGCCGGTAAATTACGGGTTATTAGTTGGTAAATTACCAAGAAATTAGATGGGGTGGCAGGATTGTGATGGCAATGCTTCCTCTGTGTTGCAGGTGTGGAATCGTGTGTACGCAATCCAAGACGGTCTGAAAGCGGTCGGCAACGGCAAGAAGAAAATTAACGAGGCACGCGAGAAGGTGAAAATGGCCGAGAAAGAAATCGCCAAGTTGTTGCAATCCTAGTAGTGATAATTTAACGAAAACGTGCAGGAAGATTGAACTGAAAAGGTTGGTTTTTTGACTAAGTTGAATTGATATTTATTTGCATACTATAATGTCACCCCACAGTTCTTAGGGTATTGTAATGGTGACCTCCGTAATTTTAATGGTGTAAGGTTGACAGATTAACCCGTTTGCCAAGTCTAAAACACAACCTAAAGCTAACTAAAATAAATAAAAAAAACTTGAAGATGAATTTAAATTGTTTATGGAGGTTCTTTTAAAGCCATTATTTCAGTGGATGGTTTCTAACAAATAAGTAGGATAGCCTATAATTTGTATTTTTGTTAAAAGTAATGGCAATTTACTAAGGTCCCCCTTTGTCCATATTTTTTCAAACCAGCTAATGATTCATTGTGAATGCATATATTATTATTTCTCCTTGCAGGTGCTGTGTCCAATATGTAAGTATAATCCTCGGACATTTCAACACATCAGCAAAACAAAATACAAAAACAGAATCGTAATTTGTGTTAATTAGGGATGACATCGGGTAGTAAAATCTGGATTCGATTCCAGCCCCTCAAGGATTCGGGTAACCCGAATCCTAGAAGTGTAAATCACGTCGCTCAACATGTTATTTGAAGGCCATTGACCGCCCATGGCAGAAGCTGCCAGCGTGCGTTCTGTCAGCCAGTGATGACGGTCGGGAAGGGGTATAAGGATGGTATAAGGATATTTGTTGTGTGGGCAGTCCACACAAGAAATACTTAGATCATGGGGTAGGGGTAGGCCGAGAGCCAGTGGGAGTACAGGCAAACCAGAACTCGCCCGCAGCAATCACACCACACAAAATAGGCTTAGTCTATTTTTAATCAAGCCGATAATGGGTACATAACGGAGCGGGAAAGTATTTTATTGAATGGAAACAAGTCATTTTGTTATCACCATTGTTGGCGCATTGTTGAAGCATACAACAATTCAACTAAAAATGTACCAGAACAAGATTCGAATCCTTAGAACGGATTCGGGTAATTTTTGGATTCGGGCAACCCGGATACCCGATGTCATCCCTAATGTTAATAACTTAATAGCAACCTACATTTGTAATCAAACACTACCTACATACCGTCAGTTGATAAACATTGGGCAATTTTTAAATAAACCACTCGAACAATAACCACGGTCATATTATTTGTAAAAAACACTCACCAAGTGCGTAAATTTCCGAGAGCGTCCGCTCTCTTCCTCGGACGCGAGCGTACTGAGGAAGAGAGCGGACGCTCTCGGAAATATAAGCACTTGGTTAGAGTTTTTTTAATTTTTCATGACCGTGGTTACTGTTCGTGCAATGTATTTTATTTGAAAATATTCTCCCGGTCTAAAAGTCTTCGTTTCCTCATTTGGTGATTTTTTTATAATATGCCTTGAACTGTTAGGTGGATAGACCTCATCATCATCATTATCCATCGCCGTTTCCTGCTTCTGGCAGGGTCAGCTTGGGTTTCACAACCAAATTTTTCCACCTCTTCCCATCTTCCCACGATCGTACTTCCTTTACTTGCTCCAGTTCTCTCCTCTCGTCTGTAGGTCTTCAGCAATCTTTTCCTTCCATCTCTCCTTGGTCTTCCCTGTCTTCTTCTTCCTTCGATCTTTTTTTCATATATTCTCCTGGGCATCCTCTCTTCCGTCATCCGTTTCATGTGTCCAAACCATCTCAGCCTTGTCCTTCCCATTCTGTCCCCTAGCTTCTCCACACCAAGCATTTCTCTAATGTTTGTATTTCTAATCTTGTCTCTTCTTGTCTTTCCCACCGTGCTCCTCAAGAATCTCATCTCCACTGCCTGTATTTGACTTTCTTCTGTATCCCCCATATTCCAGGTTTCTGCCCATTGTGTGAGGATCGGTATGAAATAGGTAGGGATGGACGAACGTTCGAAATTCCGAACTCGAACCGAACTTTTTTTGAGGTTCGGTTCGAGTTCAAATGTTAAGGTTCGAGTTCGTGATTTATAAAAATTTCGAACTTGCACCGAACTTTTCTGAGTCAGTTTTAACTATTTTTTAGCGTATTCCTCGTAAAAACCGCCAACACAACAGTAAACAACGCTTGCCGAAAGAAAATGTTTTGAAAATTCATTACACACAGGCCTAGGCCTAGGGCCTTCCATTGCACGACTGAGGCCTAGGCCTATAGGCTCTATGCCTTCCACGGCATGATGAGGCCTATATTGTGTTTCCTCCAACCTTCCTCGTCAACAACTGGTCTAATATGGCACATTATGCAAGAAAATGTATTACATTAAACACGTAATTAAATGGTTTTATGAGCACAATCATCATGTTATGATTGCTTTTTCGTCTTCGTCGACCAACAAGCGATGCCGATGCAAGTGAATGTTATTGCTTATTGTTATGGTTCGCAATAACGCTGGTAGATAGCATGGCTGTCGCTACAGGATCAACGAGTTGCTGACTAGGGCTCTGTATACTTAATACAGTAACGACAATTTATCAAGTTTTTCATTACATATTTTAATAATTTTTATTTCAGTCGAGATAAAAAGAAAATTGAATACTATGGAATTTGGTATAATATACAGATTGTATCACAATTTAACCTCAAATAAAACAAAATTCTATTACAAAATCGTGATAAAATACGTTCTGTATGGAGTTGGGGTTACTTCACAAATATATTCACGATTGCAGCGCTTCGTACAGAGAAGGATTTGTTTTGATCTTTCGTGCTCGCGCATGTCGACTATCGACTTTCAACCAAACATCGAACGACCACGAACGACGTAGGCCACGGATTCTCTATGACCGCGAATCACATCTTGTTTCGAAGACTTGTAACAAATTTTAAATTCATCATGGACAGTGAAGAAAATGAGGACGATCCGGCACCAATGCCGACTAGGCCTACGTCCACAGATACAAAAAAGAACATTATTTGGGATTACTTTCCTTTCTTCCTGAATTTGTGCAATATTTTAGTTTTCAAGCCGCTTCGTAAAAGTTCGGTTCGAGTTCGAAGTTCAGAACTTTTTTTGCTCAGAAGTTCGAGTTCGGTTCGAAATTAAAAAACCAAGGTTCGTCCATCCCTAGAAATAGGTCTTGTACAATGTCTTCTTGACCTGAATTGGTATTTCCCTGTCCCATACCAGAGACAGTCACAGTCCCATACATAGACCTACCCAACCAAAATCCCTTAGAATTTGGTTTTGTCACTCATCAAATATGTTTTACTTCTTATGTTTGTATATGAGATAGCTAGGCCTAAATGTAGTTGTCCGTGGATTGAATATTCATATTTCTTGGTGAAAAACTTATCCATTGGATCGTTGTAAACGCAATAGTTTGTTGATAAGTCATTAATAATCTTCGAGCTTGTTTTGAAACAATTTGCGGTCAACCAAAAACCGGTAGCTTGCCGACACCTACCAACAACTAAACTGTGGTCTTAATTCAGGAGTCAGAGTGCAGCTCACTTGTAATAATATAAAATGTTGTGTTTATTCTAAATACATTTTTTTGTTTTCCTTTACAGATGAGCTGGAATTGCCAACTAAAGCGGAATTGGTAGACGACTACTTCATACTAATACGTGTATCAATTTCGAAAAGTGCCCTAAAACTAGTTTGCCCATGTTTAAGCTTTTGTCGACTAATTTCGTGGTGCTTTACCGATGCTGTAAATCCCGTTCGTAGCTTTGATGGCAACTCTTTTTGCGCCCGTCAATTATCTGAAATAAAACAACGGACATTAAGACTTCCTATCCCTGTTGTTTCAAGGTAGACTCTGTTACGAACAGCCAAGCACTTGCGAAGGTATCTATCTGCATTGTGTGTGTGTGGGGATGTGAATGGGAAGTATTTCCTGAATGATATGCGTTTCAAAATGTATCCGTGCACTAAACATTGGAGTTTGCCGTCGATAATCGAAACGTCGATAATCGAAACGTCGATTGATTATTGATGGATTGAAATGCTGCGTACAACATGATTTACAGTCTTACTGTAGAATTAGCGTATTGCGCCCTCTCTAGACGTCACCGGGGAAATATCCAGCCCAGCGTTATCGCTGCGCACGCACAAAGCGTCTGTGTCCACAGGAATTGCTTCGTTTTAAGGTGCTGCATAAGGGGTGGTTTTTCCCCTGTTTGGAATGGTCAAACGACTGCGTGCCGCTGATTATCGATTACGATTTTTATATCGAGCGACCACCCTACGTCAGAACTCTACGATGGTCGAGTGACCAACGGCCGAAACGTTTCAGCATTTGTAACGTTTCATGTGATGTGTTTGCTATACGTACTTCTCACGCGGCCGTCTAGCATTTTTCAATTGAGCTGTTGGTCTCCTTTCCTCAAACGCAACTAATTAAAATTAGTCTAGATGAAATGAATAAGGAGTAAGGTTATTGGAATGGTGCTCTCCGTAAACTTGAACTCTGTCATTCTTTGGGACTGTTCCTCTTTAAGCTACATGTCATCTGCATGAGTAAATTAATTTTTTAAATGAATACCAAAGCATATTGCATACTGTAGGCCTACCTGCCAACTTTTACGAATTATTCGTAAAATTTATGAAAAACTGCATTCCCTTGCAATTTTACGATTGCCCTGTTTATTTTACGAATTTTTCAAACTAGGCCTAGTGTTTAAAAAAAAAATTTTTTATTTAAATGTGGCATACTGTGAAAAGAATGATAAAACAGTCCCCAAACCCCTCCAAAATGCACCAAATTGCAACAAGATTCTAAAAAAAATCCGGGGGGCAAGCCTCCCGGACCCCCCGTCATGCCTCGCAACTCGTACACCCCTTATAAGCTTGTTTGGAAATTTTATGAATTTTCAAATTGTAAAGTTGGCAGGTATGATATTGAAAAGAGTTTTTGTTTTGTACCCATTTGAGGCAATGGCGCAAATATGTCGTTTTTCATTATTCAGCCCAAGTGAATTTAAAATTACTTAACACTACCTGCCTATATGGCACGGAAGAGAGACTGCAGCAAAATTGACAAGAGGAAAGGTGTGAAACCATGTGTCAGTTGTTGAATATTACAGTTATTTTTTACTTTATGCCACAGCTAATGCTACAGCGCCGTCTACGGACTGTTTTTGTGATGTATTTCCTGTCAACACTTTGCTTAAGACTCGGAAACCTTTCTGATAAACCGGTGTAAAAGAAATCAATGAAAACCCGCAAATTTAGAGTACACACACACACAATTTCGAGTAGATCGCTAAAAGTTATTTCCGCCAAGTTACCGCAGCCGGAAGACAGCCACAGCCCTCGAACTTGTCAAGTTCCCACTAGGCTGCGGGACCGTTTCGATTTACAAGTCTGCACGGGCAACCTATGAAATTGTTCACGAGTGTGACCGTTACATTGATCAGGCCCAATTATAACATAGGATTGAAAATCGCGGTTGTACCGACCTTATATATAGTATATTTTTTTGTTCATTTTAGATCTGGAAATATTTCCCGGAAATTTTACATCTCCACTCGTGTGTGTATGTGTGTGTGCGCGCGCGTATAAACGTTTATATATAATACTGTGAACTGGGTATAGTATTAAGGTATTGTTTGTATATTACTTTAAGTACGCACTTAATGTTGTACGTGCTACCTACCGCTCCGCAAGGAAATGTACAAGTTTGTTTAACACCCCGATGTAAAGAGTCTACACCAAACACGCCGCAACCCAAGTGCACGCTCCACTCGTCCACAAGTCGAGAACGCATTAAGGTGCCACTTTACGACATGTCCTCGCCTGGCAGTTGGACGTAACAAGGGATATTTCCCCCTCCCCCCAGGCATTCCGCCAATATTGAGGCTTTCACGGCACTTATGTTTGTTTTGTTTTTTTAATCATGTTCAGTTAATTTATTATGCTGTATTTATTATTTGTTGCTTGTATATATAGTTCAATAACCAAATTTATTAATTCAGAACAGTTCAGGTACCTATGTTAATGAACTGAAACTGTTTTAAAAATGATGTACCATATATATATTAATTTTTGTCTGCTGCTACGTTTCTTTGTACATGTATGTTCAATTTTCTTTCATCATAGGTTTCGTTTTAATTCGAAGTTAATAATATTTTGTATCGTAACGAATTGAAGGCAGTTTCGGTTTACATGTAAATAGCGTGTTGACTTCTGTTGTACAACAATTCGAGACGTTGACACGCAATATTGGCGGCATGCCCCACACAAAATCATCGGGCTCCACTTCTATAGAGTCTAGATAACTGGCTACGGTAGTTTTAACCCGTTGTTTAGTGTTTTGTTACGTTGTCTGGTACATATTTCACCTAGCTGATGTTGTATGATTTGTGTGATCACAGGACTCTGTCTGTATGATTGATGATTATTACTGAAATATAATTGGCGATATTACCGCTGTGAAAAATAACATCGGAGGTGTATTCTTTTTATAATTAAAATCGTAGAAATTTGCAAATGGTGGGTTGGTGTTTTCATCATTGTTGTTTTTCCCTTCTTTCTTTTCCTAGTGGTGCATGAAGAAAAACTTTCTTTTTTTTACTGCACATACCCTCAATTGAATCAATATAGTATGTTTTACATCCACGATACTCGGAGAAATGTGTGAAGCTGCATATTTTGTATGTGGCGTTATCATACCTTTGTTTATTTTATGAAGTGTGGAAAAACGATATCTTCAACAGGCTTTGATGCATGATGTCTGGTACAAAACACTCGCTTGTACCGATATACGGGGAAAAACGTAAACCGGAAGCTATCAAAGATACTGTAGTACTTGTTTATGGTGACTATATTTCAAAAACGAAAATCCGGGACAAATAAATACAAACTCAAGATAGTAGTCGCAAAGCCAACGAACCCCACAATACATGGCGCTAAGGTTTTTATTTGCATCTTCATGGAGGTGTTTTAGTATGTTGGGGACATGTAATTTTGGATGGGGGGGGGGGGGGGGGGGGGAGAGTTCAAACTATTGAACAGTGTACACACACTACTGTTTCTATACAAAATCAATATTGTTGTACTGTATTTATTAAATTATAAGTATTTCAAAATCATACTGTCATACACATACTCAAACAATAACTATTTAATTGTGAACAATTTTGGTCTGGTGTAATGATGATAAATTTTATAAAAACATTCTCTCGGGACACCGGGACAGGTGCCTGAAAACAAGGACATCTGGTCACCCTATACTTCTACCCCACCTAACTCCTTACAAAGGTATGACAATGAAATATGTATGTATAAAATATGAACCTTCAAACATTTATCTTACTGTTTGGGTAGGATTTTGTAAGTATAAAACAATGTTGCGGGTATGGGTAGTAACAATTTGTTTTTTGTTTTGGACCTTTTATAAGACCCCACTTAAGGTTCCCACTTTAAAAGTATTTTCATGCATACTTAGGGTACGTTCCGAAACTAGGTACAGGGGTTCCCCAGGGCTCCATCTTGGGTCCACTAGCCTTCATTATATACGTCAATGACCTGCCCAATTACATGGAAGATGGTAGCATGACTCAGTATGCAGATGACTCTACCCACCTGTTAACTCTCCCCAGAGACCATGCCCCTCTCCTCCCAGCTCTCGTCAACAAACAAACTTCTCTCATGTCTTCCTATTGCCACAATAATTTACTAACTCTCTCACTACCCAAGACCGTATACATCTACTTCCACACCTCTCAAAACACTCCAACATCCAGTTCCCTAGTACGACTCAACGAGAAAAGCATTGCCCGCACTAATTCTTCTAAATTGCTTGGCCTGACTGTCACTGAAACCCTAGATTGGTCATGCCACATCAACCAAGTCTTTTCCAAAATCAATAGTGGTTGCTTCATGCTAAGGAAAATAAAACAGATAGTTCACCCTCACATTCTTAAGCTAGTTTATTTTGCTCATATTCATTCGCATATCTCATACGGCATACTATTTTGGGGTGCATCTTCGCATGCAACTAGACTCTTCATTCTACAGAAAAGAGCTGTCCGCATCATTGCAGGTGTATCCAGAAAACAATCTTGTAGAGAGCTCTTCAAGGAGCTCGGAATACTTACCCTTGCGAGTTCTCTGATTCTAGCAGCTTCTTTATTCGTACGTCTGAACCCCAATCTCTTTCCGTCTAATGCATCTGTTCATTCCCATTCTACTAGAGCCAACCTTCAAATCCACATTCCGCACCACAATCTTTCCCTGTTCTCCAAAAGCCCTCAATACTTAGCTCTAACTATTTTCAACAAACTCCCCAGCAACATTACAACATCCCCATCTGTCGCCTCCTTCAAATCTCGATTGAAATCCTTCCTTATTTCCCGCAGTTTTTACTCACTGCACGAATATTTCACTACGAACTAGCTCAAACTTTAGATTGTAAACATAAATAAAATTTTATAAATGGACTCAACTGATATATTTTCTACATTATGTGCTCATTACTGTCTACTTTTGTACTGCATATTAACCCTGACATTGTAAATAGTAACTTCTGCATTGTATTTGTATTGTAACTTTTTGTATTGCAATTACTGTACCTTTCTGAATAGGTGTTCACATTCTAATTTTCATCTTATTATTATTTATATATAATTAATTACTATCTAGTTTTAAGCTTTTTTTATATTAATATTGACAACTCCTATATATATACTATGTATATGTCCATTGGAAGCAATAAACATACATACATACATACATACATACATACATACATACATACATACATACATACTAGCTGAATATGCCATTTCCGTGCTGAGGCCGTTCCGTAACCTCCTGAATATCATA
Organism: Isoperla grammatica; assembly: GCA_945910005.1. Taxonomy (NCBI): domain Eukaryota; kingdom Metazoa; phylum Arthropoda; class Insecta; order Plecoptera; family Perlodidae; genus Isoperla; species Isoperla grammatica. The sequence goes on from OX246744.1 coordinate 16,115,553, forward strand.
GGCTGGGCGTTCCGTAACTTCCTGCGCCAGCATATTAAGCATCATGAAAACGCCAGCCGGTTCGAGCGAGGGCATCTACCAGCAATCACAAATCATGGTGGCGTTTTCAAAATGCAATAATTTAAAAGCTCGTGAAATTGTCAGGAATTATATAATTTGGCCGTTATTTATACCACGTGTTGCAGGATTTTATTATCTTTCATGTCGTATTTGTTATTATTGGGAAACGATTATAATATTGTTTTTTTAATTTCATTACAAATTTTTAGCATGCATTTCCTCCATCTTACGCTTGTAGGTGTTCCGAAACACTTGACAAAATGTGACGCTGGGACGTGCTAGCTGATGCTGGAGTACCCCATCATTTTCAGGAGGTTTCGGAATGTACCCATATTTGATGAAAATGTAAACAGCATAATCACAAAAATGATGCTCTATTTTTCTGGATGTTGCCAATTTCAGTAAGTTTCGTTTTTTAAATCATACAAAATTAGCTTTTGAAGAAAGCCTTATGAATTGTGACTGCAAATTAAATTTTTAGAGACCTAAAAGAGACCTGAAGATTTCAAGAGGAGGATGAACATAATTATCTGTAAGTATATAATTTTGTATTTTACTTGGCATAATGACCCGTACAATATCAGTTGCTAATATCATAAGTTATGTATTTGTTGGAGCTTTGGATGGTGGCAATAAGGTACAGTTTCCTTTTGCTTGACAATCTCGACCGGACAGTGTCCTTAAGAGAAGTATGATAAGAATAGGCCTACAGATGTGATGGTTTTGTTGCTGAAGGCAGAACGTTTGGAAAAAGAATGAAATGGCCCGAAGGCAGAAAGAATTTAGAGTGATATAAGTATGAAATTAATAGAAGAGGTTGGGTTTACAACTACTAGGAATAAAATAGGTAAGTTCAGGATGGGTCCTGGGAATGATAGAGGTACTACCTCACCCGTCTTTTCTTGGCGAAGAGGGGAAGGCGAATGTTGCGGTGGCGTCCACATGCCTTTGGGTTGGGAGGCCTGAATTCAAGGGTATTTATGCTCGCGACTGGACGGAGAAATCTATCATGAGGGTTGGGCATAAAGTCCAACTGTGACCTCACGAGAGGGTTTGGGTGCCGTGATAAAGAGTTAAAGAATTTAAGGGATCGATCCTGAACCAACTTGTCTACCAAAGGTAGATCCAGAGAAGTGTGGAGCGGAACAATGGGGGTGTATTTAGGAAGGTGCATCACCACTCGGAGGACAGTACTCGGTGCTAAGAATAGGACCACACAGTAGAGTAGCGTATGGTCTGGGCCTGCTCGCAATTCGAATTAGCTTTTACTTTTGAATAATATTATATGAATAAACTATATATACAAAAAAACGTATTTACAGAACAACATAATTGGAAGACCTAAACCAATGGGTCAAGAGTATTACATAATATGCTATTACAAATAATCTGTACAATAAAATCAGTAGATTTCCCACATTCCCTTCAAAATACGCGGAAGCGTACAGTGCTTCTACCTGTTGAGCAACTCTTGCAACTATTCATTGTTTGTCGATAAAAAAACATCTGTGTCCACCTCCTATACCGACCTCCAAGTATGTAAAGGTTTCGTCCTCAAAGCAGAAAGAAGACGTTCAGTTCGGTTTACACACTTGTTTAGGATTTAAGGATTTATTTTCCAAACTGTTTTACTTAGGATCGCTACCATTGGCCGGATTTATAAAACGTCTCCTCTCATTGGCTGGGCTAAGAATTGTGTGTAAACGCCATAATGCTTCTGGCTTGATTTGATTTCGTTAAACCTTATATCCTAAATAGTGTGTAAACCGACCAAATGAATCAAGGTCCGCAAATCCCCTGGCCCCGGCTTGTCGAACTGAGATTCACCAAACTTCCAAGGTAAATGAGTATCTGATTGGGGGGGGGGAGGGGTACTGAAATAATGTTTAATTAGAAGTTCCGCCTTGCGTATTTGTGTAGAAGCTTCAGTAAAATACATTATCATCCATACAGTATATAACTACGTCCTGAAATGTATACTCATATAACAAGGTAATAATAATATATTACTTTGTATAATGTAATCTTTGTCACCAGAATGAATAAATAAATTCACATTTAGAGTCTACCCATTCAGTAACAAGACTGATTTTCAGTGTGGGACTTAAAAATAAAGCGACTAGACCAACCCTGTAGGCTCCAAACATCATCAACCCTGTACGCTGCAAACACCATTGACGAGTGAGCGATAACAAAGATTAGTAATCTTTGGCGACGATAACCAATCAAAGATCTATATTTCAAATATGAAACATATAAATCAGTGATTGGACAGAGCGAACACCTGCAGACAAATTTGTTATCTGTGCCAGAATCAACAAGACCGATTATTCAGAACAACTTTGAATTTATAAATAAAATAAAAAAATTAATTCACATTTAGAGTCTACCCACCCAGTAACGAAACTGATTTTCAGTGGTTATTGTGTGCCTCGTTGCTAGGACGGCTCCAAAGTCACCGTTTCTTATTCCTAAGCCAACAAGTGATGGAATTGAATCTATATCAGGTGTTAAAAAACTTTTGCCTGAAGCGGGATTTGAACTTAGGACCTTCTGCATTGGAAGCAGGGATGCTAACCACTGGACCAACGAGCCACCCAAATGGTGACCCTCCTGTGATAACGCCTATAAAAGGGATGCCCTCCCCCCCCCCCCCCCCTGCCTCCTGCTAACCCCTCTACCAATACTCCAACATGTACTTGTTGGGCCTCATCTGGAGATAGATTGACTCCGACTGGTCCTAAAAATGAAATATCGTAATTAATTTCCTCTTAGAATCTTAGTAACATGGCTTTTCACTAATGATTCAAATTCTCTAGAGTCAACCCAATTATTACTTTTCGAAGCGTCTCGGTTAGTTTACCCATGGAGTCGAGACAAGAGTGAAGCCTTCCTTGCAGTGGCGTGTCCAAGGGGGAGGGGACAACCCCCCCTTTCGCAAAGGAAAAATGGAAAATTACCGTTTAGCCTTCAATCGAGACACTATTTTTTTATTGAATACCAAAGACATTAGTTTTTGTTAAAAATACACGCAGAAAGTTAGTGATTTTGTTTCAGTTGGCCGCTGTAAAACACACAGATTTCACCAAAATGACCTTGACGAGAAACGGACCCTCCCTTTATGTTTCGGTTCCGCTCTCTATAATATGGTTTGAACCACCCCCCCCCCCCCCCCCTTCTCAATTTCTGGATACGACACTGCTTCCTTGGATTGCTGCGTGGATTCTGTGTTTCTTGTTCATTGCAACAACTCCGTCATCTGCCCAGAGGAACTTTTGGTGGGTGTAAAAAAATACATCTATGTTCCATGTGAAAACTTAATTTCATCTTGAGTGTCTGTTCATTTATTTACATCTCTATTATTGCAATCATGAGAAGCAGGGGACCTATTCTGTAAAATTGTATTGTGCATATCCTGCAGTGTTAAATTCAGCTATGATCCCGAGGGGGGGGGGGGGGGGGGGGCAAAGCCCCCTCGGGAATTGTCATTCGCCCCCCCGCCCCCCGGGAATAAATTGGCTACAAGCTCTATATTACCTAATTTAAAAATGGCACGGAAATGTTGCTTTGAAGGTTTAATTATCCGTAAACAAAGCTTTCTGTGTGTCACAAAAATAGATGACAACAGAGCTGAAACAAGCAAAATAAGTAGAGAAGGGCCGGGCTTGTCTAAACTCCGCCACTTCTCAAATTCAATTGGACATCAAGTGACCAGCTGTGAGTAAACACGTCAACATGGAATACTTACATTATCACATTTCTTGAACATACTATTTTAATAGTATTTTTGTACCAGAACACTTCACACTTTATTACTAATAGTAATGTGGAAGCAGTGGCGGGTTTGAAAATTTAATTTACCCCCCCCCCCCCCCCCCCTTCAGTCGATGCTCGATGCTTACACCCCCGGGATTTGAAATAAAAACCCCGGGGACAAAGCTCTGAATTCAACATTGATATCCTGAAACGAATTCTGCTTGAATTCGAACTTTTCATGTTGAATGTAACGTAATATTGAGCAAAGTTCAAATTCAGGTAGGAGAAATTCGTTTCAGGAACCACAATTATTAAATCTTATAGTATGGGGTCCTGTAACTTTAAGGTTAATGATAATTCTTCGTAGGAATCCATGTTATAGGGTGCACACCAGCTTTACCTGATATGCCCCTCTTCAGGTGACTATATATATAAGGGTGGGTATATAAGGGTGTTTGGACTTTGGATAGTTGGGAAGGAATGTCCAAGGGCTGATAGTATGTCTCAGTCCCAGCCTTAACGAATGAGGAAAACCTCGGAAAAAACCTTCTGTCAGGACTGCCGGTGGCCGGAATCGAACCGGCGACCTCCCGAATAAGAGTCTCGCGTCTTACCGCTGAGCCACCTCTATCGGTACCTTTGAGTAGTCTATGTAGCCCTACACACTCATATACTCAAAGTTTAACACACTGCATGTGACAGTGACAGCCAAGTGGTTGATGTATTCGTGTTAACACGGCCCTGTTGGCTGTGTGACGTATGAGTATATACACACACATATACTCAAAGGTTTAACACACTGCATGTGACAGTGACAGCCAAGTGGTGATGTATTCTGTGTTAACACGGCCCTGTTGTCTGTGTGACGTATGAGTATACACACACATATACTCAAAGGTTTTACACACTGCATATGACAGTGACAGCTAAGTGGTGATGTATTCTGTGTTAACACGGCCCTGTTGGCTGTGTGACGTATGAGTATATACACACATATACTCAAAAGTTTAACACACTGCATGTGACAGTGACAGCTAAGTGGTTGATGTATTCTGTGTTAACACGGCCCTGTTGGCTGTGTGACGTATGAGTATATACACACATATACTTAAAGGTTTAACACACTGCATGTGACAGTGACAGCCAAGTGGTGATGTATTCTGTGTTAACACGGCCCTGTTGTCTGTGTGACGTATGAGTATACACACACATATACTCAAAGGTTTTACACACTGCATGTGACAGTGACAGCTAAGTGGTGATGTATTCTGTGTTAACACGGCCCTGTTGGCTGTGTGACGTATGAGTATATATACACACACATATACTCAAGGTTTAACACACTGCATGTGACAGTGACAGCTAAGTGGTTGATGTATTCTGTGTTAACACGGCCCTGTTGGCTGTGTGGCGTATGAGTATATACACACTCATATACTCAAAGGTTTAGCACACTGCATGTGACAGTGACAGCTAAGTTGTGATGTATTCTGTGTTAACGCGGCCCTGTTGGCTGTGTGACGTATGAGTATCTACACACTCATATACTCAAAGGTTTAACACACTGCATGTGACAGTGACAGCTAAGTGGTTGATGTATTCTGTGTTAACACGGCCCTGTTGGCTGTGTGACGTATGAGTATATACACACACATATACTCAAAGGTTTAACACACTGCATGTGACAGTGACAGCCAAGTGGTGATGTATTCTGTGTTAACACGGCCCTGTTGTCTGTGTGACGTATGAGTATACACACACATATACTCAAAGGTTTTACACACTGCATGTGACAGTGACAGCTAAGTGGTGATGTATTCTGTGTTAACACGGCCCTGTTGGCTGTGTGACGTATGAGTATATATACACACACATATACTCAAGGTTTAACACACTGCATGTGACAGTGACAGCTAAGTGGTTGATGTATTCTGTGTTAACACGGCCCTGTTGGCTGTGTGGCGTATGAGTATATACACACTCATATACTCAAAGGTTTAACACACTGCATGTGACAGTGACAGCTAAGTTGTGATGTATTCTGTGTTAACGCGGCCCTGTTGGCTGTGTGACGTATGAGTATCTACACACTCATATACTCAAAGGTTTAACACACTGCATGTGACAGTGACAGCTAAGTGGTTGATGTATTCTGTGTTAACACGGCCCTGTTGGCTGTGTGACGTATGAGTATATACACACACATATACTCAAAGGTTTAACACACTGCATTAGACAGTGACAGCTAAGTGGTTGATGTATTCTGTGTTAACACGGCCCTGTTGGCTGTGTGACGTATGAGTATATACACACATATACTCAAAGGTTTAACACACTGCATGTGACAGTGACAGCTAAGTGGTCGTGTATTCTGTGTTAACACGGCCCTGTTGGCTGTGTGACGTATGAGTATACACACACACATATACTCAAGGTTTAACACACTGCATGTGACAGTGACAGCTAAGTGGTCGTGTATTCTGTGTTAACACGGCCCTGTTGGCTGTGTGACGTATGAGTATACACACACATACACAAAGGTTTAACACACTGCATGTGACAGTGACAGCTAAGTGGTTGATGTATTCTGTGTTAACACGGCCCTGTTGGCTGTGTGACGTATGAGTATATACACACACATATACTCAAGGTTTAACACACTGCATGTGACAGTGACAGCTAAGTGGTTGATGTATTCTGTGTTAACACGGCCCTGTTGGCTGTGTGACGTATGAGTATATACACACACATATACTCAAGGTTTAACACACTGCATGTGACAGTGACAGCTAAGTGGTTGATGTATTCTGTGTTAACACGGCCCTGTTGGCTGTGTGACGTATGAGTATATACACACACATATACTCAAAGGTTTAACACACTGCATGTGACAGTGACAGCTAAGTGGTCGTGTATTCTGTGTTAACACGGCCCTGTTGGCTGTGTGACGTATGAGTATATACACACACATATACTCAAGGTTTAACACACTGCATGTGACAGTGACAGCTAAGTGGTTGATGTATTCTGTGTTAACACGGCCCTGTTGGCTGTGTGACGTATGAGTATATACACACACATATACTCAAAGGTTTAACACACTGCATGTGACAGTGACAGCTAAGTGGTGATGTATTCTGTTGGCTGTGTGACGTATGAGTGGCAGAGTAACGTATTCTACACTAATGTAGAAGGGTGGCCGTGGCGGTCGACCAGTGCTGCTGAATATTGGATGCGCCACAACTGGACAGCTTTTAGCATCAACGAGCTAGCCTTTACTTCACACTCAGGTCCGTATTCATAGTCATCCCCTGTATACTCCTAGGGGCCCCGTTGTTGCTATGGATATGTTTCTATGTGGGGAATTACATGCATGGAACTGTCACAGGCAGAGGCGAACTAGGGGGTAAAGGGCCGTTTACATAGATGACTAGTGATTAGTGTCTAGCCTCCGTGATTAAGCCACAGGCTTCTTTCATTGGCTGTGAGTGAGAATACTGTGCTCTGATTGGCTGTGACTAAGGTTTGTCTTGACTTTTGAAATATGTTAACAATTCCTTAGTCAAGTCAAGACAAACCTTAGTCACAGCCAATCAGAGCACAGTATTCTCACTCATAGCCAATGAAAGAAGCCTGTGGCTTAATCACAGGGGTTAGTCAATAATCACTAGTCATTTGTGTAAACCCCGCTTAAGGGCCAGCCCCGTACGGAAAAGGATCTTGGGGGCCCCGGGACTTGGCGAAGCTGTAAGGGGTCCGCCGAAGGCGAAAATGTGTCAGCCTATTATTGTGTTAAAACGCATATTATAAACACGTTTAAAAATTGATGAATGATGATAGGTATGTGGAACAACGTGTTGAACTGTGAACACCACTTTTAAAAACGAAATTGAAGAGAACACTTTCCCAACACTGGTATGTTTTTTATTTCAAACTAAACTATAAAAAGTAGTCTCAGTGTTAACACCGCGCCAAATTAAAGTGGTTAGATCTATATTTTCAGAACGATACACAATATTGAAAAAGTGACGATTGGGCGGAACGTGGTTTCGTGAGAGCTACAATCCGGATTAATAAAATTTCAAATATTGCTATCTTTATGGTTGTGGTTTGAGAAGCCAATTAAGGAATTAATCTCAAAATATAAATTAAAGAACGTTAATTTGTTGCCGTTTTACAGTGAGACTACCCTTTACCGTTAAGCTCCGAGGAGGAAAGCTCAATTCTTTATAGCACTTCTAGATATTCTAATTGATAGGTTTGTCGCTTCCACTGACATGAGATGACACATTATGCGCTTTGTACTATCATAGTCAATAGCGTAAGACATTTTCAGGGGTTGGGTGGTGGTCCCGAAAGAAGCCCCCAACCGGGGGGGGGGGGGTCCGTAGTTCCTTACCTGCCAGTCGGCCCGTTGCTGCCTATGATTCACAGGCAACAACGGGCGCCCCTAGCGGTAGGGGACGACTATGAGTTCCATTCTTTCCGATAAATGACAATCAAGGCCCTAAGGGTATTGTAATAGCAATGGGAGAAGTACGAAAACATGCTACAGTACTTATAAAGTGCTATAAGTTTATTATATATATTTTTATTTACCTTACTCAAATAGCAGTCAAGGCTGTTTTGGGGATAAAAATGGCCCATAAAAATTTCGCGACCCCTGTCTTTTCCCCCTACAAATCCAAAGTCTACAATGTCTGCGCCCCCCCCTCCCCCCCCCCCCCCCCCCCAATGTCAAAACTCTACGGACGCTCCTGCCTATAACCCCCACACCTCCCAAAACAATATATATATATATATTATTTATTATTATTATTACTATTATTATTATTATTATTATTATTTTATTGTTGCAATACATACAAACTCGGTCAAAACCGGCATAAACATGTTGTACGGACACAAATGTCAAGTATTTCCATGTGTTAACTTATTAAAATCTACTTAGAACTACTTAATATATCATTGTCCACATTATTTTTTCCAAACCGAACTGTGGATGCTATGTACGGTCGTGGCCGATTTGTACTCATCCCAGCATTCGCTCTTTGTACGGTGGAAACCACGAAACCACCATCGGGATGGAGAACTTCTTGAAGTCTTCATTCTTCTTAGTTCAAAAATTTTCGCACTATCCTACACGTGTTCAAAATAATTGCTTTTTGCATCTCGATGTATATGTTCGGTTGGAGACCAATTAGTTTAATACTGTCATGGAGTTTACGTGGAACAATGCCATTTGCTGATATAATTAACGGTATAACAGTTACATTATTCTGCTTCCACAACCTTTTTATTTCAATAGATAATTCCTTATATCTGTTTATCTTTTCCCGCCAAGTTGTCTCTACATTGAGGCATAAAGGGACGGCAACATCAATTAAAATCGTTTCTTGTTTCTTCTTGTCAATAAATATAATATCCGGTATATTGTGATGTATGGTTTGGTCTGTTATAACTGCCCGGTCGTAATATAATTTGTAGTCTTTACTATCTAATACCTTTTCAGGCTTGTATTTGTAATACGCAGTGGTTGTGTTTATAAGTTTATACTTCATGGCTAATTTTTGATGTACAATGTTTGCAACTTGGTTATGCCTATGAAGATAATCTGTTTGACAAAATTTCGCGACCCCTGCCTTTTTCCTCTACAAATCCAAAGTCTACAATGTCTGCCGCCCCCCCCCCCCCCCCCCACCCAATGACAAAACTCTAGAGACAAAACTCTGCCTATAACCCCCACACCCCCCAAAACAATCAAGCGTGGAACTGGTTCCATCTATCCCCCCCCCCCCCCCTACTAAAGGTGTTCCTGTCTACGCCACTAAGCCCTAGTATGACTATGTAATTTGTACGCGGCGCGAGCTGGCAGTCTAGACGGCAATCAAAAGAATATCCAACAATATTCCGTGGGAGAATATGTTTTGAAACTTGTGCGCGCGGAGTAGGTAAATTGCAAAACGGCGTCTACGAAACTTTTTAATTGACTTTGGCTCACTGAACTTTTTCACGGGCGGATTGATATTGAGAAGATGAAAAAACTTTCGCTGCCGTCGGAAATAAGTTGAACAATTTACTTTCGCTTCAAGAAATGAGTACATTAACATTTCGTGGAGAATTATTTGATAGTCGTAGCTGAAGTTGATTGTTGTAATTTACTAAACTTTGGTTCACTTCTGCGCATAATGTATACTAACTATAACCAATGTTGTTCGCCTACCATCAAGGATCTGGGCTGGGTGAAACTCGAGCCATCACTTATGGCTGTCTTGCAGTTACTTTCATATTTATTTATTTATTTATTTGCTTTTTATTTTTTTTATTTTTTTACTTTCGTTTATTTTTAAAACATAGGTTACAAAATACCGTACCATTTACTTTTGTACACAAACAAACACATAAACATAAACAATAACATGTTTTGAACATAAACAATTCTATATAATAGTGTGTGAAAAAACATTATTTAAAACTTTCGCTTTAAAGATGTAATTTTATCACCGATAAACGAAAATATGGTCGTTTTAACCTTCCACTTTTTCTATACTTCTATAAATGTGAAATTACATCCACAAAAATCATAATATGATAGAGCAGTTATATAACTGATGCTTTGTACTTTTTAAATGTATATACGTTGTTTTTCTTCGTATTTTTTCGCGATAATGTTATTCATTTTTTGAGAGTTAGCCAGAAATGCGCAAAATATGGTCCGTTTTTCCCTTATACTTGTGATTTTTTTCTTTATACTTTTACAAACGTGACAAACCTCCACAAAAATCATAATATGATATAGCAGTTGTTTAACTGATATGTATTTTTTTTTTATGTACATACGTTGTTTTTCTACTTCTTTCATATTTTTTCCCGATTATGTTAAATGCACTTTTTGGAGAGGGTGAAACAGTAAACCAGGAATGCGCGGTCACTGTTGAAGAGTACTCGTGGACCCAACACCAATTAACACCAATTAATGTCGCCATTTGACAATAATTGAATGCGTGTTTTCTGCTCTTCCCATGCACTCAACAACGTGTGAAAGATAATTGCATCACTGTGGTCTCTGTTACTCTTCGCTTGGATTAGCCGGTTAACTGCGCATGCGTCAACTTGAAGGGGCCTCAATAGCGAGGCCGCTTTGTTACCAGACTAGAGGGTTTATGAGCCCAATCAATAATCCATTTACCTTACCTGGCAGGTGAAGCATTGGAGATACTCAACACTACATTAGAACCCGGGACGGGCGCGTTCATAGATAAGATAGGTACATATTTATTCACTTAGATAATAAAAAAATGGTGATATAAAAATCCAAAATTTCATTCTGTGAAATTCAAATCTCGCGTTTTTCGCGATTTGACAGAAATTGCTAAAACGCTACTGGAAAAAAGGATGGGGGGATTTATGAAGTGATATTATCAAAACAAGGTTTATACTGTAATATGTTCTGTACAGTACCAAATTCAATTATGTAATTACAAGGCTTTACATTTACCACGTAGGTGGCTGATTTCCGCAGTTTGCGAGAAAAAGAATAAAACACACCCTAAGGTCAATTTCGCGACTTAATTCGTGTTTTGACCAGTTTTATACAATTTCGTTCGCGATCTCGTCTATAGGTGAGATTTTGCGAACCGCATTGTAAACAGCTGATCCGGTTTCCGGCCCAGGATACAATACACGATACACATTCCCAGTTATCATACATCGTTTAGCGTGGGGGAAACTACACATTTTTGCTGTGTCGAAGGCTGTGTTTGTCGTCCAATGATCTATTTTATGAACGTTTCTGGGGAAAAAATATTTTTTTTTAAATAACAATTTTAATTTTGAAGTGTATTTCAAAAACATAACACAAACGGTTTTTAAATCCCCGTCTGGGCCCGGGATAGAATTTGGCCCAGGGTGACTCTGCCAGTCGTAAAAGGCGACAAAATTAGATATTTCTCTTTTCCTCCACTAACTTCTTTCAGATTTCAGATTTTTTCAGATTTATTTCATAGTGGTTACACATGTACATGTTATAGAGAATAGTTTGAATGCCCCAGTAAGAAAACAGTCTTGTGGCGGGGCATTTATGTGAAGATAAGAAAGAAATGAAGCAAGATAATAATTTGGTAAGAGTATTAAAAATATTAATCCATTGGTAATCCATTAGTAGGCCTAAGAATGTCATTATTTGTTTTACATATCATTTTTGTTTTACCTTCACCTTTTACCTATCCTGCCCAGGGACTGCTACCTTATCGTGGTGGGCAGGTTTGTGTGCTTTGTTGATCCCGAGAGCTATGCCGGCGGAAGCGTATGCTTCTGGTAGGGCCACCCTAGCCGGACTGGTCGAGAAGGAGAAGTCAGACGAAGTGCAGTCCGCACCCCAATCCCCTTTCCTTCCGTTTCCTCCAAACAGCCCCATATTTCATCTTCATATATCACCCACTCATTGTCTCGATTAGCCACGTTGCAAAAATATGAGACGTTAAGCCCAAATATCTATCTATCTATCTATCTTTACCTACCTTTTTTGTTTGTATTCTCCTTCATTCTCCTAAGTCCTACCTGTCTCTTACACCCATACTTACGTATTCGTATCACATCACATAGACCTAACCTAACGTCTTCGCCGTTAAACACCAATTTATCCAAACAACTATAAACGTTTCACCTTCATTTTTTAAGACTTCAATGATTCTCGAAAGTTAACATCATCAATAAAATGGAGGATTACATTATGATAGGAATGTCATCATTCCGTGCAACAATTTTATCGTAATAGAGAACACTTTTAACCGTTTGCAAGCACGCTTTGCTCTGGGTTACGCCAAAACACAGAGCGAAAGTTTTCACATCAAAGTCGAAAGAGTTTCGCCATGTCGATATTTTCAGTAAATCTTTGACGTCCAAACTTAGTATTCATAGGTTGCACGTACGTCACATCTTTGCGCGTGGCGGCCACATTTGTGATCAAACTTTGACGTTGCCATGGAGAAACAATTGAAGCCTGTTGTGGTAGAACTAATAAATTCTTAGTTCTTTATTAATATTCAGCCTGTTTTTGAAATAAAATTTATATCTGTGGTAATGTTTTTATTTTTGTGTTACTTATGTTTACATTTTAAATTCTAAGTAGGCTTATTTATTAAATTTTAATAGTATTTGGTTGCCAATGATCTAGGATATGTCTGCATCAATTGTGTCGCAATCATGGCCGCTGTGACGTCACGTGGGAACTATGAATAGGTACTATATTCTTATAAACGCTGTCGGTTACAAATGGATGATGTAATCTGCTACATGAAGGAACCACTTAACTGTTGAATGCTAATTGATCGAGGGACACAGATCTAATCATACCTACACGAGGGTGAATGTAATTGAGTGAGATGATTGAATTACAGCCGGATACCTGCGACCCTGTTGTAACCGCAGCTCGGCGGATATTGCCTCGACCGCCGCGCCCAACTGGCAGCGGCGGCGGTATGCTCAACTACGAGTGTCGTTACAACTAACTATATTTGGTTACAGTCTAACACCCTGCTAATTACTAACTATACTTGGTTACAGTCTAACTAACACCCTGCCAATCTCTAACTATACTTGGTTACAGTCTAACACCCTGCTAATTACTAACTATACTTGGTTACAGTCTAACTAACACCCTGCCAATCTCTAACTATACTTGGTTACAGTCTAACTAACACCCTGCCAATCACTAACTATACTTGGTTACAGTCTTACTATCATCCTGCCAATCACTTACTATACTTGGTTCCAGTCTAGCTAACACCCTGCCAATCACTAACTATACTTGGTTACAGTCTTAATAACATCTTGCCAATCACTAACTATACTTGGTTACAGTCTAACTAACGCCCTGCCAATCACTAACTATACTTGGTTACAGTCTAACTAACGCCCTGCCAATCACTAACTATACTTGGTTCCAGTCTAACTAACATCCTGCCAATCACTAACTATACTTGGTTACAGTCTAACTAACACCCTGCCAATCACTAACTATACTTGGCAACAGTCTAACTAACGCCCTGTCAATCACTTACTATACTTGGTTACAGTCCAACTAACGCCATGCCAATCAGCGGTATGCTTAACTACGAGTGTGTATAACAACGTATACTTGGCTACAGTCTAACTAACATCCTGCTAATCACTAACTATACTTGGTTACAGTCTAACTAACGCCATGTTAATCAGCGGTATGCTCAACTACGAGTGTGTACAACGTATACTTGGCTACAGTCTAGCTAACACCCTGCCAATCAACCTTGCCAATCATTAACCTCGAACAGAGGCGATGGTATTGTGGAGATCATAAAATATGTCAATTATTCTCATTATTAAAGAAAGCACTCTCCAGCCGGTACCGACAGCTACAAACGTCATTTACAAATACCTTTACCACTACCGGTACCGTCAACCACTCATACGAGAAGGTCCCCCTTTTCTGTAACTGTATGGCCACTAAATCGACTGACGCCTTAGATTTTAGACAAGATTGACGTTTACAACATAGCTTGCATTCATGTCTATTTCCGTTTTTCAAGTGTTCTTAATTACCTATATGTTTTGGACAATTCAGCTTTCTAAATCAATACTTCCTAATAAGCAATAAAAACATTTAGTAGGCCAGACTTTAAGAGCGAAGGATACCTCTACGTCAAAAACCGCAGAAAATTGTCATTTTTTTAATTATATCTCAAGAATGCTACTCGAAATCGAAAATCTGAGTCAACAGTGCACTGTGTTTTGGTAAGCCCTTCAGACTGAATTAAATATTATACACCAAAGCGTAGTTATTTTGATTACTAAATCGAAAATTAGTAAAAACTTAATTACATATCGAAACCATACCGATTACAATGTAGGACACAACTCAGAGCATTCAGTGTGTAGGGCTTACCAAACCACAGTGCACTGTTGATTAAGATTTTCGATTCCTAGTCCATTCTTGAGATATAATTTAAAAAGAAAAATTGTGCGCGCTCTTTGCGGTAGACGAAAGGAAATGGTCTTGATCTCACAGCTCAACATAGCAACAAGTATTTCTCAGCGAAGACAGCGCAATCTGTTTCGCGCACCCCTGAGCAATGTGTTTTATGTCGACCAGACGTTTTGCCTGCGTGCGTAAACTACCATCTTTGTCTTTACTAATTGGGGTTTTAACTCGACGCGATTCATGGCGCTATCTTGACTCAGCACCAGTTACCGTCGCTGAAGCTAATGCGCTTGTCTTGGTATTACACGTATATGCTTGACTTCACTAGAAGACTATTATAGAGTATTGCTTGAAGTAGATTCAGTTTCGTTATGAAATGCCGATCCCTGTAAATACGGCAACACTGCCAGCTTTAGTGAGGGGATAACTTCACGGTTGTTGTCCACATCTTGAAAACTCCACGTGAACTTTGGGAATAGACCATTTTCAAAATTAATCTAGGACCCTAAAGGCCGGTTTCACCAAACTTTAATCAGGCGATTTTCTGTTAATCGGAGACCAAACATGGCACTCCGTAGATGCCACCTTACATTTTGTATCTCATGTTTGTTGAAACCGTGGTAACCAATCCGAGATTAGTAAACCAGCCGGTTTAAAAGTTTGATGAATTCGGATCTTAGACTGAGTTAATCACGGTCCTCTAAAGTCTAAATCATCAATGACAACAATTAAAAATACGCCTTGACACAACATTTGAAAACTAACGTTTTAATTGTTGCGCATTGTTGTAATTGAAGACCTAGAGGACCGTGATTAATAGCGTATTCGACTGGACCGCACTGAGTGCACACTGAAACGTCACGATTTCGTCGTGCACTCGCCTAGTGTTGTCGCCGGCTCTTTCCCAGCCGAACACGCAAGACATATCCAGTGCAAAGATGGCGACAGAAAACAGCGGCAATAACGACGTTGTTGAATTCCATCAATTTGTTTACGAACAGGATGGAAATGTAACAATCACCAACGAGGGTGTTTTGTGTCGAATGATTGGCAATGAGGGTAAGTTGATGATATTCAATTTAGATAGGCCGAGATCAGCTGTTATAGCGTTGTTTTTCAATTTCATAATTTGGCATTTAATAAACTGGGCTTGGCATAGGGCCCAACCATACCAACCGAACACTTATACCTCCATATCGGAAAAGTGAGATACAACATTGTTTATATAACTTTCTATTTTAGGCTTTTCATTTCTTGGCTTGATAACAGCTAATATATGTTCGATATCGTCATCACTACTATCAGAATTTCAAACTTTGCGCGTTCATCGCCGCACTGAAAAACTCGCACTGGCCCCTAACCCGAGTGCAGGTCAGTGCTGCACTCTGGGAGTGCAACTGCCCAGTCGAATACGAAATATTGCACTGAGTGCGCACTGGATTCACCAGTCGAATACGGACAGTGCACTCAGTGCGCACTGAGTGCGGTCCAGTGCAACCAGTCGAATACGCTATAACTCAGTCTAAAGTCCGTATTCACCAAACTTTTTAATCGATTTACTAATCTCGAATTGGTTACCATGGTTTCAACAAACATTAAATATAAAATGCATGGTGACTTCTTTCGAGCGCCATGTTTGATCTTCGATTAACAGAAAATCGCCGGTTTGCTGAAACTGGCCCTAAGGGTTCTAGATAAATTTTGACCTGGTATATTGTGCTGGATTAGAACATATTGAACATTTCAAAAATATTCTTCGTGAGATGTTTGGGCCGTTTTTTTTTTGTTTTTTTTTTACTTTGAAGTTTAACTTAAATCTAGTGTAAACGGTGACTTTGGATCTGTCATGGCACACATAAATAACTAAATAATATCCCCCAATTTAAATTATTTCTTGTAACTGAGTGGGTAGACAATTATTAGAAAATGCATTTTATTAAATTATCGAGTTTGTACGAAATTATGTTATTCCAATAATATTACAAATAATGTGATTTTTTATATCATTTGAACGCAATTTCTATAGCTCTTATTAGCGTCTTCCATCTTGTCATGTCGGAAGTTAAATACTCATTCGCTTGTTTAAGATAAGAGTGAACCGAACCCCAGAATCTCTGCTCTATTTTGTCCCATTGTACGCAACTGTATTGAAACGCGTTTTTGTTAGTCAGGTTAACTTTTGTCGAGAAAAGATATACTACTACTATTCCAATGCCGTTGCTTTTGTCAGCCGTCTAAGATAAACACCACATACAAATGTTTATCTTTGAAATCGAAACTTTGACTTGAGAAGTTGAGAAAGTAACAAAATTATGTTTGTCCTGTTTCATGGCGTACAGCCAATATTGTTATACTCAACTTCTCGGCAGGCACAGTTTCACAACAGGCCCAAAACCAGTTTATGTTTGAATATTTTGTATCTCTCAGGGCCGGTTTCACCAAACTTTAATCCGGCGATTTTCTATTAATCGGGGATCAAAAAGGGCGCCCGGTAGAAGCTACCATGATAACCAATCCGAGATTAGTAAATTGGCCGATTAAAACGTTTGGTGAATTTGGACCTCACTGTATGGCACAGTATTTGTTATGAACCCAAGGTTTGTTGTTTGCTTGTAAGGGTGTGTGATCCCTGCAAGCGACGACCAGGCAACTAAACTGTCTGACGGAAGTGGCATATTCAGCTACAGCTACTTCGGAACGTACCCATATGGTTATTACTTGCCGACTGCCGCAACTTAAGGGATCGCGTGTAGTGTGTTGCGCGCTGTGCCCGCTAGGCGCGTGCGCGGCGAGCTGCCAACTGCCGCCACGAGGGTCGCGCACGTCGCAGGTGAGCCAGTGAGGTAGTAGTGATCGGGTGGCGGTGGGAGAAGGTTTGTTTCTGTCGCGGTCCCTCTTGGACACGTCACGCGCGCTCGGCATGGCGAGGACGTGGACTACTGGCCTGGACAAGAGGTAAACACCCAACTACCTTTACCTTAGCGCGGGAACATTTGAATTAAGATCATTGATATAGTGTGCTGTTACACTTTGAAGTTTGAACTTTACATTTGAAGAAGGTGTCATTCATTTTTGTGTTGTATGATTACATATAGAACTAAAAATGAATGACACGTTTTTCAAATTATATCAATACTATGAATAAATTCCATTATTTTGAAGTTTTCGAAGAATACCAGTTAATTTAAAATGTGTGTAATGGCGGCGAAATAGAAATTTGGAGGAACTTTAACTGCCAAATTTATAAACTACCCAAATAATTTCGATGACTAAAAATAGTTAAGATGGTTCATAAACATTAAAAATAGTAGGTTCTCGGTGTGTTTCTTAGAAAAAAGGGAGTTGAAAATGTAACAGCACAGTCCACAAATACTTCATTGAAGTATGGAGTATATTCCACGTTGTGAGGGTGTTTAATGTTGCAAGATATAACGTTTTACGTTCTATTACGTTTTACGTTTATTACGTTTTAATTGTGTTTTCTTCTTTGCATCAACACTGGTTTAAAAGATATCAAAATTTGGAAAAAAATCGTGATTTGAAGTTTTCAAACTTCTATGACATAGGTCGATATACGTCCCTTTTGAGTTTTTTAAGTTTTTTTTTTCGATGATGTTCTTTACGAAAAGGTTCTGAAACCTTTTATTGAAAACGGCAAAGGAATCGAAATCTGTAAAATTGATGTTTTGATAGTCTCCTTACGACATGAGAAGACGTTTTTAAGTGTTTTTGGTTGGTGTTGTGTGTAAAGGCGCGGCACTGTTTGAAATTAGAACTTTAAAACGTAAAGCTCGGAAAATAATTCACGTATTTTTTATGAGAAAATATACTTTCTATATTAAAAGTATTAAACCCACGAGAAATATCACGTTTTTTTAGTAATATTCTATCCCAGAAATGTTGAGCAACATTGCAAATATGAATATCGCCACAAAATGATAATAATATTCCGTTGAAGTCTGATAAACGATTATAACATTCAAATCATTAGGGTTGTTTATATTGGAGTTACTTCACTCCAACGATTAAACCACAATAACAACATTAACAACGATTAGTGTATGAAATTACTGTTTAAACAACAAGTTGGTGCTTCGCGTACACTTGTATTAAAGTAAAGATAAACTCGGGTATTTTGTACCACTTGGGCAATCATTACATTCCCTTGAATGTTGGTGTGTAATTAATTTTACATTAATTCTGTTTCGCTGGATTATACAATATGTGCAATAAATTTAATTTTTGTAGGGATTAAAAATTGTTTCCAAAATTATTATTTATACTAATTAGGGGAATTTGGGTTTTGAATATTCACCCAAGTTTTACACGGTTCACTTTTTAAGATTCGCATAAAACGAGAAAAACATTACAGTATTCTACTGTAACAGAATTTTGTAAATAAGGAACTTGCACTTAACTTTCTAATGTGATTTTTAAAATCTGTACACGATATTAACTGATATTATGTCTTTACAATTTAAAAATCGAGTCATTCTACCCCTCAAAATAATAGTTTTAGTTGCGTTCACTCTTTTGGCGCGAAAAAACGGCCGCCGCCATGATGAATCGCTAGTGACGTTACATGATAGTAGTCTGCCGGTGTCGCGCAGTCGACTGCACGCGTTCGCCCACACCGCTCATCGAACATTGTGCACTATGGAGACTAAAACATCTTCTGGCGCTTATAAGTGGTGCATAGTACCCATGTGTACTAACACAAGTGTAAAGACTCCAGAGAAGATTATTATTGTGTATTTATCAACAACGGGGACGAACCCCACAAGTGTGATATAATATATACCTACTAGACTACAGAACATGATAGAAAGAAAACAGTCATTGAACAAAATAAGATACAAAAACACATAGTAAATAAAACGTGGACAAGTGAGTAAATGTGTGTGTGTGCGCGTGTGCATGTGCGTGTGCGTGTGCGTGTGCGTGTGCGTGTGCGTGTGCGTGTGCGTGTGCGTGTGCGTGTGCGTGTGCGTGTGCGTGTGCGTGTGCGTGTGCGTGTGCGTGTGCGTGTGCGTGTGCGTGTGCGTGTGCGTGTGCGTGTGCGTGTGCGTGTGCGTGTGCGTGTGCGTGTGCGTGTGCGTGTGCGTGTGCGTGTGCGTGTGCGTGTGCGTGTGCGTGTGCGTGTGCGTGTGCGTGTGCGTGTGCGTGTGCGTGTGCGTGTGCGTGTGCGTGTGCGTGTGCGTGTGCGTGTGCGTGTGCGTGTGCGTGTGCGTGTTCTGAGTGTATGCGTGAGAGTGTGCGTGTGCGTGTGCATGTGCGTGTGCGTGTGCGTGTTCTGAGTGTATGCGTGAGAGTGTGTGTGTGCGTGTGCATGTGCGTGTGCGTGTGTTGTGAGTGTATGTGTGAGCGTGAAGAATTGTTTGTTGGTTTACACGTTGAGCAACCCTGTTTGCAAGTTATACATCTTAAAAATTATGTTTTTAAAAGCACTTAGTTCTAAATGGTGGATGTCAATGTCATCTTGCTTCTTGACTGCAGCGTTATAAGTGCACATAAGCCTATTTACACATGAGTATTTATAAACATCTATTCTACACTTAGGAGTCAGGAACACGTCACGATTCCGGGTATTTTTTGTTGGGTACACGGAAATTAAAATCACTAATTACATTTATATCTACCATACCACGTAAGATTTTGAACAAGTATATCAGGTCTGTGATTGTTCGCCTATCTTCCAACGTATTGATGTTGTTTTCACGGTTTGTTTTCCAAAAAACAATAAACGACAAAGACAGTGGTTGGAAGCAGCGAGACGAGATGTCAGTAAGAACCCTATATCAATGACATCGATGTTGTTTTGCTGCCAAGATCATTTCAATGTGTTTTATTTTAGATTAGATAATGAACTCAGTCAAGGGATTGGAAGGATAAACGTTTAAGCGTGTAGTGGTGGGTTAGAGGTTATTAAATTTGTCACAGGGTTAGCAACTGTAATCACAGTATAATGTGCTGTAATTCAAGTTTTAAATAAATAAAGAGGAATATAATAAAAATTGTGATTTAACATCTGCTTGACCCATAAACTAAGTATTGTTTACATTCACAATGTTTTGGGGGGGCATCTGTAGGGAGGGGGGAGGGGGAAGTGTCCATGACCCTCATTCATCCAAGCTCTCGACTATCAACAAGACTTCAGTGTCTTCTTTGCAGCTGTGAGGGAGTACAAGGTCAAGGGATCATTTAAGAAGTGTTGGGACTACTAAACCAGCTCGATATCGTCACGAAATCTCCCTTTCAAAATGCCACTCAATACGACATGGAATTTCGGGGGGGGGGGGGGGGCGTATTACTATGTACATATTTTACATATTATTTAGTATTACAAAATCAATCATGATGGGATTTGGTTTGGACTTCGGAGATAAATAATTAACAAATCGGAATAATGACGACAAAATTAATGTATGTATTGTAAGGCACATTGTATTTTATATATAATTTTTTATTGTATAAAATAAATATGATCGTGAGTATAAAAACAACAAATTATGTGGTAAGACACTAGGCTAAAAGAAGTCAAGAAAATATGTGTGACTGGCATTATTCTTCACATCCCGTAACTCCCCTCCAGTGAAGTGATCATTTCCCGCAAAGAAATTCGCCACCATAAAACCATCTATCTGCGGTAAATTTGTGCTGTTGGCCTTTGTAAAGCCTCCGTCTGTCATTTTAGTTCATGCAATACGAGCTACTGATAACAACACGACGTTGGGCGTGAATGATCGCTCATCGTGCACTGAAACACAGCTGTAGCAGTCGCGCGCTCGCAGGCCAAACCATCATACTGCGTCACAGAGGCCGCCGACCAATCAGCGCGCGTTTCTTCGCGGCAAGAGGAAATTCAAATAAATGTGATATTCAATTCATTATTAGACCCGTTCAATAATAATTTTAAAAAAAAAACTTTTGGAAATGCAATTGTGGGACACCAGACTATAAAACTAAGTACTTGTTACACTAAAAAAAATCGTATGCATGTTCCCTATTGCTTAAGGTCGGTTGACACACTTGATTTAAGGCAACCATAGCAACGTTATTATACCTAAAAATGTTAGCCCAGCCAATGAGAGGCGACGTTTTATAAATCCGGCCAATGGTAGCGATCCTAAGTAAAACAGGTTGGAAAATAAACCGAACTTTACTAATTGTTACCTTTATGAGAATTCGTGAAGCCGGAATATTTAAAAAATTGAAATAATATCTTGTACATTTTCGCAAGTTTAATCGTCTTGAAAACGGTTTTAAATGACTTACTATTATCCGATTTGTGCAGAAATAATTTACAACGGAACTTTCAAACAATTTCTTGCGTTGATTCCAAATATCACAACAAAGAAATTTCGAGCACCGGCATGAATGAGAAAAGTGAGACGAAAAGGGGTAAAAGTGAACCAAATCACGATGAATGAGAATAAGGGTGTTTTAAAATTATGCGCTGGCGGTTTTTGCGGGTACCGGTCACCACGGGGAGGGACCCACCTCGACCTGCAGCCTTATAATGAGTATGTAAACCAAGGGGCAACACTTGACGAGATCAGAAGGTGTAAAATAACGAGCAACGTTGTGTTGTGTGTAGTTTCTGCTTTCATCCCTTGCTTTCATCCCTTGCTTTCATCCCTAGCTTTCATCCCTTGAGAAAGCATAATTATCTCGGCTGCTTTTCATGAGACTAGCCAAGCAATGTTGTCAACACTGCACTCACAGGGTTCACACCCCGAGCCATGGCTAGAATCTCACCACTTCATATCAACCCTTTCTTTCATGTGTTTATTTTCTTGATTTACACTTTTAAAAAAACATTTGTAAGCATGTTTTAAACTAAAGGCATGTATATGTATAAATGTGATATTTTAACCGTTTCTTGGAAACGTTTTAATAAGGTGTTGAAGTAGTTTGCTTTGCTAAGAAAATTGTAGTCATCTGTATAAGCATGAATAAAGTGTTGTTTACAAACTCATTAAAAAGTGGTGTATACATTTTGTTTGGACGTGTTAAGTATTTCCATGAATTCACATGATTTAATTGTACTTAAAAACTAACTTTAATTAGTCATTGTTAGTATTTTCTGCAAAACCGATTTCTTGTATTGAGCCATCTTTGCATTCCCTCGTTATATGGTGGAAATACGTTGTATGCTGGAATACTTATGTACTTCAATGGGCACGATTAATATTATGTTCATATTTTTAGAAGTAGAAGTGAATTAATGGTAAATTCAAACAAGCCTATGTCATAGGTCGTTTCTAAAATTAAAAGTGATTTTCGTGGCGTTAGGAAAAGGTACTTTCCCTGTCTATTGAGAATAGCTCAAAGATATAAGATAGTCCTGCGGACCATTTTCTACCTGGCACAGCACTCAGTAAAGATATGACATCTTTTTTAAATTCTCTCTATAAAAGTGAGAACTATCTGTTATCTAAAAAGCTTCCAAACACAGGTTTTAAGTTTTGAAAGCTTTCGTTATTCTTAAGTTCGGTTTACACAGTTATTTAAAATTTAAGGTTTTATTTTCCTAACTGTTTTACTAAGAATTGCTATCATTGGCCGGATTTATAAAACATCGCCTCTCATTGGCTGGGCTAAGAATTTTTGGTACAAGAGCTAACGTTGCTATGGTTTCCTTAATAAATCTTAGATCCTAGGAAAGTGTAAACGCCACAATGCTTTTGGCTTGGTTTAATTTTGTTCTTAAACCTTTAATCATAAGTGTGCGAACTTTGAAAACAATCTACAAGGTATCAAGTATATTTCACTGCCAGTGAATGCAGCATACATTCACATGCAAAATGACTTAATGTAGCTTACAGCCGTAATAATATGGCATCTTTATTAGTATAGCTTATAATTATGAACTATGGCGTTCTACACATGGATAACTGAGAGTCTGCCATAATGTTATTAGAAGTTCTATGTCAGGGCTTCTTAAATCTGTTTTGCCCGCGACCACAAATTTCTAGGTAAAATATCTCGCGACCCCGTGTTATATCGCAATTTATTTGCGTAGTTTTTATAAATATACACTGAAATAGATATGGTCGCTTGTTAGCCGATACTTGCAGCGATTCGCTTCGCTCTGTGTTGACATTTTTATAAGCAGATGCAAGAGTGGGCCTAAGGAAGTTTCCTGCTGAGCCGAATTTTTTTTCAACTATTCTATATACGCATCTTTTTATACATTTTATTTAAAAATTTCGATTCTTTATACACCTTAATTTCCATTTTTCATAAGCTCAATACCCCAGTATGATTGCTCGTGACCCATAGTTTGAGAAGCGCTGTTCTGTGGGGCCGTTTTCTTTCGTGTTATCAAGTTTTAAACAGTTGTCCATTCTTCAGCTAGTCTTTTGAGTATCTATTACAATGCTGCAACTGCTAAAATATTAATCTTTTAAGGCTGGTCCACACAGATTTGTAAGACATACGATTTAAGGTTTAAAGCGTAGTCGTAAAGTTGGATCATAGGAAACACGTACTGGCGTTCCCACAAAGTTTTAGTTTTAAGACGTTGTTTTCATTGTTGTTTTGAAAACAACGTCTTAAAACCTTATGCATTATGTCTTCAAAATATGTGTGGACCAGCCTTTAAAAGAGGCAGCTCTAAGCGATCACCCTCAGCTCAGGCTAAGGTGCTTTCTGCCCCCCCCCCCCCCCCCCAATAAGGCGCTATACGGACACCTGTGGCTGCACCAGTCAGCATGGGGCTATCTGGCCCGTCGACCGTTCGTTTTACACCTTTCCTCGTCTCCCTATCACATCGCGCGATGGTTCCACTGGTAAAATCTGCACAAAATGAACATTAGGTCATTATTTAGTGTTTTGCGTCCTCGCCACCTGTGAACATAACTTTCTACAACAGGTCCTAAGAATGTACGAATAATAATATCGATAAGTGTACATTGAATTAAAATTAGAAAACACCATCTAAATAAAAAAATAACCATTGTTATAACGTTTTACGAATTGTTGTCATGTTTTTGTTTTAAGATGTTCCAACTATTTACTCGAAATATGAAGATACGCGTACCACAAAAAAGTTAAATTCTTACACTTTTCTATATCGTGTCGAACAGTCCACATCCACACGCTTGTTCAAAGTTGTGCAGTGTCCCAAGGTCTACTTGATCTCCGCCTAGCGGATGCTCGTCGAAAGCTTGGGAGTTCGACGAGCCTTCGCTAGGCGGAGATCAAGTAGACCTAGCAGTGTCCTTGAGATAAGACAACGAGGTGGTGGTGTTGCTTGGTTTTACCAAAGAGCTTGATAGGAACCAACCACTCGGTTACTATTAAGCTCTTAGGTTTTTACAACGACCTTGCTAGGAACCAACCGCTCAGTTACTATTAAGTTCTTTGGTTTTAACAACGGCCTTGATATGAACCAACCGCTCGGTTACTATTAAGTTCTTTGGTTTTAACAACGGCCTTGATATGAACCAACCGCTCGGTTACTATTAAGTTCTTTGGTTTTAACAACGGCCTTGATATGAACCAACCGCTCGGTTACTATTAAGTTCTTTGGTTTTAACAACGGCCTTGATATGAACCAACCGCTCGGTTACAATTAAGCTCTTTGGTTTTAACAACGACCTTCATATGAACCAACCGCTCGGTTACTTTTAAGCTCTTTGGTTTTAACAACGACCTTGCTAGGAACCAACAGCTCGGTTACTTTTAAGCTCTTTGGTTTTAACAACGACCTTGATAGGAACCAACCGCTCGGTTACTATTAAGTTCTTTGGTTTTAACAACGGCCTTGATATGAACCAACCGCTCGGTTACAATTAAGCTCTTTGGTTTTAACAACGACCTTCATATGAACCAACCGCTCGGTTACTTTTAAGCTCTTTGGTTTTAACAACGACCTTGCTAGGAACCAACAGCTCGGTTACTTTTAAGCTCTTTGGTTTTAACAACGACCTTGATAGGAACCAACCGCTCGGTTACTGTTAAGCTCTTTGGTTTTAACAACGACCTTGATAGGAACCAACCACTCGGTTACTATTAAGCTCTGTGGTTTAACAACGACCTTGATAGGAACCAACCACTCGGTTGCTATTAAGCTCTGTGGTTTAACAACGACCTTGATAGGAACCAACCACTCGGTTACTATTAAGCTCTGTGGTTTAACAACGACCTAGACAGGAACCAACCGCTCAGTTACTATTAAATTAAGCTCTTTGGTTTTAACAACGACCTTGATAGGAACCAACCACTCGGTTACTATTAAGCTCTTTGGTTTTAACAACGACCTTGCTAGGAACCAACCGCTCAGTTACTATTAAGCTCTTTGGTTTTAACAACGACCTTGCTAGGAACCAACCGCTCGGTTACTATTAAGCTCTTTGGTTTTAAGACGAACTTTCCTTAAGGCTGGTCCACACAGAATTTTAAGACATAATGCATAAGGTTTTAAGACGTTGTTTTAAAAACAACAATGAAAACAACGTCTTAAAACTAAAACTTTGTGTGAACGCCAGTACGTGTTTCCTATGATCCAACTTTACGACTACGCGTTAAACCTTAAATCGTATGTCTTAAAAATCTGTGCGGACCAGCCCTTACGTGAGACGGTGAGGGGGTAACCGGTCGATGGTCATGTTGCATCCTCGTTATTTTCTTCCACTCTCTTCGCCTGAGCCGATAACTGAAGAAGAAAAACACTCATCTGGCTTTACTACGTGGATATCCACTCTACAACCTTTCCCACTTGTGTCGCTTCGTGTTCGCCACTTGGCTGCCGGTTCGATTCCCGCCACATAAACCCTTACATGGTGGATTCAATTCTGGTTAAGGTGTCCCTTATTCACTGAGCGAATGGCACACGTCTCAATTGAGGGGGCTGTGACATCACAGATCGGTCAAACAATCTGCTATAGGTCTCTTACAACAACTTCGGTAATGCTTTCGTCATCAATCAATGACGTGTTAACGGTCTCCGCCAACCCGAGCAGGTACTTATATTAGCCATGGTCGCTGGTTGAGTGGTTCGCTGCCGCTCACCCACCCGTGACGGAAGCATTACCGAAGATGTTGTACGACGAGTTTACTAGACCACTCCATTGTTATACCTTTCTGTGATTGGTGCATATTCATTCAATGTTTGTACGAAACAAAACACGGCCACACGGCTATTTTTAGAATCGGGACTTGTATTATTCTGGAATATCGTCCTCACGGCAGCGTATCCTGAGAAGAGAAGGTTTTCAGATAGTATCTTTAAAACAATGGTTAAAATCTAAATTTTGGGAAGATACACAAGACAGATATTATATCAGGTTCTACAGATAACAAACACACAGGACAAGATAATACAATATTTAATCCAAACGTGATACATTTTTCAAATAATTTTTTCGTTGTCTGTACTGGTATAATTCGTCTTGTGTATCGTCTCACAATCTCGATTTTGAAAGTTTTATTTGAATTAGTTTGAAGTTTTCTTATTTTTTTATTTTTTTATTTGAAGTTTTAAAGATACGAATAGAAACGTTCAGTTTTCAGGATCTGCTGCCGCAAACTCTTAAACAGATATTCGATATTCTTCCTCAAATTTGCAAAACCTCTTAATCCATCTGTTGTTTGAACTAAGAGAACCATAATGATAACCACTATGGTGGATTTTAATACGCCTATTGCCACTATAGGGAGTATTCACGTGACGTCACATCGGCCATATTGGAGGCCACCTATAGTACTATTAAGTTCCATTAAGCTGTCAATAGAAAACGAATATATTGTTTACGGGGAAATATATGAGTTCTAATACGTATATCGACCGATAAAGTTTACGAAAATAATTATACGTGCTATTATAAACAACAAAAAGAGTGGCCAAAATGAGAGAGTTTATTTAAGTTGGTATGGCCTCCAGTATGGCCACCATGCGCAATATGTGAATATACCCTATATGCTTCTTGCAAACTTGCTTTACAACAATGAAACAAATTAAATGAATCGATAGACAAACAACAAGCTGTCAAACAATAAAATATTCAGATTTTGAAAACAATCTTCAAAACACACAAAACTTTCACAGCCTGGTTGCCCATCATTTAACGTTTTAACTGGTGAGCAGTTACTATCGCCATACCTCGTTTTCTTCAAAATTTTGCAATTTTATTATTTTGAAAGCTCGTTGTTTGTCCATCAGTTCGATTCGTTTGTTACATTGTTGTATGTAGTTCGGCTGTGACGTCAGTTGCAAGTTCCCTTAGGCCTAGACCTACAGCATTGCTACATTTCTACTAACATTGAACTATTTAGTTTCTCTACCTACGCATTATTACCGCACGCTTCACCCACCGTCTGTAGTGTAAACTGTAAATCCTCGTCTCTTGAGAGTGCAGAGGTACTGCAGTAGTACAATATTCATAAGGACGACTAGAGAGTACTTTTTCTTTTCACTTGTCCGTCGGATGTGCATGTTAATATTTTATTAGCCCAGTGAGAGTGAAAAACTCCTTGCATCCCCCCCCTCCCCCCCCCCCAGAAAACAACAGAATCACCGTTCCCAGTTGTTCTCCCCTGGTCTTTTTCATTTCACTAAGGGCCGGTATTTCAATGTCCAGTTAAAGTGCCAAGTAAATTTAACTGTCAGGTAAGCCAAATTTGGTGTATTTTTATTGGCCGTTGTCATGGTGAAAACAATTTAACTGAAAAGTAAATTTTAACTGGACATTGAAATACCGGCCCTTAGTGTTTCATTTACATTCGTTACGATGTAAAGTTTTATTTTTCTGTTTTATTTAGGATCGCTACCATTGGCCGGATCTATAAAACGTCGCCTCTCATTGGCTGGGCTAAGAATGTCTGGTATAAGAACTAACGTTGCTATTGTTTCCTTAAATCTTAAATCCTAGGAAAGTGTGTAAACGCCATAATGCTTTTGGCTTGATTTCATTTTGTTAAACCTTAAATCTTAAATAAGTGTGAGATCCGACCTTTACCCCTTGTGCTTGTATTATGAGTTAGCAGAACATTAAGGCGACGATAAAAAAGAAATTGAGCGAACATATTAGCCGCAATAGGAATGGTGGCCATATTAAACCATGAAAAACAAAAAAATAAGTATGTTAGCCCCAACCTAACCTCATTTTCTAATGGGCCTTTCAACCGCGCCAATTGAAAGAAAAGCAACAGATACTTCCTGTCGTTCTGTCACACATTCGTAATTGCATGGTTCGGCTTAGTGGAGTGCACAGGCAGTTAGGCCACAACCACCATTGCAGGTAACCAACGGTATAGTCGTCAGGTCCTAAATCGTCAAATTAACTTACAATGTGTTGTCGTACGCGTGTGACAACTACCAACCTAAAAAAAGGACAGCAAAAGATTAAGACTTTTATTTTGTAGTTGCATCCCGTTTTCTTGCCCAAAGTAATGTAGCCTAGTGATAATATCGCTCGCCCGTTGTCAGACGTGGTGGGGTCGCATTCCATTCGCGGTCGGTGCAGTCAATGCAGTGGAGAATAACAATGAAGGTGTCGGGAAATTCCGCAGTGAATACCGTTGAAATAAACCGCGTGGAGCGACCGTCTTGTCTCAGAATTTTAGGGGACACCTCGCTTCTTCGGCGTCGCCAGTATAGGTCTAAAATTATCCCCAATCGTCCGGTTTACATTAGATGGTAGGAATTAGCAAAGTAGAAAATTCAGTTGTCACCTTGGACTCGGCTGTGTCGTAAGCATCAGAATACTTATTTTGGGCCAACATTGATATATTGATAATTAAGCGAGCGAAGCGAGCGTTTCCACTTGACTCTTATGGCACTTCGTTCTGTTTTTTTGTTTGTTTGTTTGTTTGTTTGTTTTTTTTTTTGTTTTTTTTTTTTTTGTTTTTATGTCCGTCGATAGCGGTCGAACGGAAAGTCCGATCAACTTGAAATTTGGACCATCCACAAGCCTCGATGTGGATTGAAGGTGTATAGTTTTGAGGCAAAATCGTTCGAAAAGTTACAAAGTTACACCATAGTTACTGCAAAATATTTTTCTGAAACAAAATGGCGGCAAAATGTGAGATAGCCAGATTTTTTTACAGATTTTTCCGGTCACGAACATGTTAATGTAATGGCGATCTGATAAGTATTGGCAAAGTTACACGAAAGTTACTCGAAAATATTTTTCTAAAACGCAGTAACAGCAAAATTTGAGGTGGCTATCTTATAGTAAATTTTTGTCCGGTCACGAATATACTAATGTAAACGCGATCCAATACGTATTAGAGGCAGAAATTACATTTCTATTGCTGTCAATAACTGTTAGTAACGGTGGCGGACCGCGGCGAAAACATGACAGCGAAAATTCTTAGCAACGCACATTGCACTGCATCCAACAATGTCGGGAAGTATAATAGCTATGGAAATTAGAAAAATTGTTGCAATGCGCATTCTTGAATTGTTGTTTGTATTAGCATTGAAATCTTTTCGCCAGAAAGTTCGTAGAAAATTCTTAGCAACGCACATTGCACTGCATTCAACAATATCGGGAAGTATAATAGCTATGGAAATTAGAAAAAAATTTGAAATGCACATTCTTGGATTGTTGTTAATTGTTGTTTTTATTAGCTTTGAGATCTTTTCGCCAGAACGTTCGTAGATATGGACGCGCTCGCTTATCAACGCGTCAAACAGAGCGTTTTCCTAGTTAGTTAGTAACTAAAATAACAATCGTAACGATAACACTGATTTTTCCAGTGCCAGACTAACATCACAGCTTCTCTATAAAACATGTTCTAGTCCGGTGTTTGGCCACTGAAGCCTCTAGGGTAGTTATCGGGTTTCGTGACTGTCGATAAATCTTCTTACGATCGTAAACGAAGTAATTGTTAGAAAACACATAAATCAATTAGGAAGCAACCCGTGGGGGGGGGGGGGGGAGGGGTAAGATTACGCTAGATATTTTCGGTACACACAAAAACAAGTGTAGCTTTGCGAAAGATAGTAACATACAACACTCCCACAAAGAGGCATCCCTGCTTCCAATGCAGAAGGTCCCGGGTTTAGATCCCGGTTTAGAGACTGAAGTTTTTTAACTTCTATTAAGGATTCAGTTCCATTACTTCTTGTCTTAGGAATAATTATTAATAATTTTTCGTAGGAATACTTGTTATAGGGTGCACACCAGCTTTACATGATGTGCCCCACTTCAGGTGCCTAACTAGGTTATTATGGTGTTTGGATAGTTGGGAAGGAATGTCCGAGGGCTGTTAGTATGACTCAATCCCAGCATTCGCTTTTACGACTGAGGAAAAACTTGGAAAAAACCTTCAGTCAGGACTGCCGGTGGCCGGAATCGAACCGGCGACCTCCCGAATGGGAGTCTCGCGTCTTACCGCTGAGCCACCTCTATCGGTGTCTTAGGAATAAGTGATCGGTGACTCAGGAGCCGTCCTAGCAACGAAGAACTCAATAAATTCAAAGTTGTTCTGAATCGGCCTTGTTGATTCTGACATTTTCGTCCGCAGGTGTTCGCACTGACCAATCACTGAATCATGTGTTTCATATTTGAAATATAGATCTTTGATTAGTTATCGCTCACTTGTCGATGGTGTTCGGAGCTTACAGGGTTGGTTTAGTCGCTTTAAATTAAAGTCCTCCACTGCAAATCAGTTTTATTACTGAGTGGGTAGACTGTAAATGAGAATTTGTTTATTAATTAGTTTATTTAATTTACGGCACAAAAAGAGACTTATGTATTCTTGTGCAACAAAATGAACTACTTTGTGAAAGTGATATCGCTGCACGCTGTTATTTTGTAAGCACTATGTATTGTATTTATTGTATTTAACGCGCCGCGAGCGGGAAGGCCAATGTAGGGCACAAATTGCCCTCTGAAGCCGTTTAACACTATAATATAGACGGTATAGCCTATGCTAAATAGTTAATAAATTAGCGGATGAGTTTCAATTTCGTTTTTTCATCAACATATTACACCAAATGATTAAAATATTAGAAATGTTTACCAATACTCGATTAACAGTTCATTGTTGTATTCTGACTTTGGATGCCTTATTATTTACATTCTCAGATGAATACAGAGCTCATTCTGGTATCGCACAGGGTCCTTCAGTTTAATAGACTCCCATAGAATAAGGCCCGAATGCATAGTTCACACTCAAGCCCTCCTCAACTCAGCCTCTCCTCAGCCTCACCTAGCCACCAATCACAGAGCCGTCCACATGGCAATGCTGTTCTGTGGTTGTTGGTTGGGCGAGGCTGAGGAGAGGCTGAGTTGAGGAGGGCTTGAGTGTGAACTATGCATTCGGACCTTATTTTTCACGTTAACAGTGCGTCTTAGATAGAGACAGAACTCAGTCTGGTATCACATTTAAAATTCCGTATGATCTATTAACAGAAAATTCTGTTACAGTTACTTTTCTCCAACAATATGTCACTGTCGGATAGCATACTAAAGAAATTGTCCATCCTCTCCCATTTCCTTAAGGTTTGACTTCGTTTACAGATATTATACATGTTAAAATATCTCATATTCGCCTTCCCGAATGTCAGCACAAATGTTGTTGCCTATAGTTTATTGCAATGAATCTGTGGTCCTAGGATCCCGACCACCTCCTCCATACCACGAATCGCCGGCGCGA
This sequence comes from Isoperla grammatica, assembly GCA_945910005.1. Lineage (NCBI taxonomy): Eukaryota > Metazoa > Arthropoda > Insecta > Plecoptera > Perlodidae > Isoperla > Isoperla grammatica. The sequence continues at coordinate 16,147,939 of OX246744.1, forward strand.
GACAGCCGCAAGGGGTACCTGGCTCGAGCCGGAAGGTGGGCGGGATCCTAGGACCACAGATTCATTGCAATACACTATAGTATTAGTGCTGTGACGTCACGAGAATACTCCCCCCTCCCCCCCCCCCCACCCCCCCCCCCCGCGGGTTACAGTTTTCCTCACAATACTCTGGTCGCTCAGTCAGGTTCTTTATTCTGCTATATAACAAGTTTTAACTTGTAGCTCTCCACAGACCCGAGAATATTGATTGCTGAAAGCTATTAAAAATCTATTTTTACCCTCGCTGGACATATTTCCAACCCACCTCTCACCAGCGGTACTGGACACTAAAATCCGTTGCAAATCCTTTCACAAGAATTATATTGAATTTATTATATTTCACACGCCAGCGAAGTACGTGAGTCGAATAATAGATTGGAAAGGTTTGCAAATCTGTGTCATTTTGCACGTCAAAGTATGATAGGCTTGCTATTAATTGAAGTGTACAGTATGTAGCGATTAAACGAAACTAAATAGTGCCAGAAACAAATAAATAAAATATATTTATAGTCAAAACACTCAGTTACAAGAACAGACTTTCAGGGGTTCTTTTATATTAATTTGTCCTACGTTTCTATAACTGTTATATAGTAACCGTTTACACAGGGATGTATTAAGGCATTGGCTGGAGCCTAGGGCGCCGAAATTTTTGCCCCCCCCCCCCCCCCCCCCCCTATCGGCACCGAAATGCGCTGAGGGCCGAGGCGTGTAACTCCAAACTTTTCAAAGAGCGAGACTGGGGCCGGTGAAATTATACAATTTGGTGAGTTGCAATGTATTAGTTGAATGCATAGGCCTACATTTGTTTTTTAGCAAATTGAATTTGGGGGGAGGGGGGGGGGGGGCGTATCTTCTTTTTAGCCAATGGGCACCAAAAGTGTTAATCCGGCCCTGCGTTTACATGTACAAATTCCAAAGTTAAAACCCTAAGCGCGAACCCAGAATCGAACCCTGGACTTTCAGCATTAGAAGCAGGATTGAACCCACTCTAGATCAACAAGTCCCTATTCGGTCTCACACCACACACGCTTATGCCTATACCGTTCTTAAAACATTAATAAATCCATCAACTTTGTCATTTTATAGGTTGACTTTAGTGGACGTAGCAAATATCGATCCCAAGTCATCAATTATGCGTTGAAAAGTTTCCGAAATGTTGAACTGAGTGACGGAATATCGCTCTACCTCGTGTGTTTGCACGTACAGGGTTGCCGATAGGTTGTATACTACGGTATTTGGTTGCCCTTAGCACGTACAGGGTTGCCTCTGCACGTACAAGGTTGCCCTTAGCACGTACAGGGTTGCCTCTGCACGTACAGGGTTGCCTCTGCACGTACAGGGTTGCCTCTGCACGTACAGGGTTGCCTCTGCACGTACAGGGTTGCCCTTTACACGTACAGGGTTGCCTCTGCACGTACAGGGTTGCCTCTGCACGTACAGGGTTGCCTCTGCACGTACAGGGTTGCCCTTTACACGTACAGGGTTGCCTCTGCACGTACAGGGTTGCCTCTGCACGTACAGGGTTGCCTCTGCACGTACAGGGTTGCCTCTGCACGTACAGGGTTGCCTCTGCACGTACAGGGTTGCCCTTTACACGTACAGGGTTGCCTCTGCACGTACAGGGTTGCCCTTTACACGTACAGGGTTGCCTCTGCACGTACAGGGTTGCCTCTGCACGTACAGGGTTGCCTCTGCACGTACAGGGTTGCCTCTGCACGTACAGGGTTGCCTCTGCACGTACAGGGTTGCCCTTTACACGTACAGGGTTGCCTCTGCACGTACAGGGTTGCCTCTGCACGTACAAGGTTGCCCTTTACACGTACAGGGTTGCCTCTGCACGTACAGGGTTGCCTCTGCTCGTACAGGGTTGCCTCTGCACGTACAGGGTTGCCTCTGCACGTACAGGGTTGCCTCTGCACGTACAGGGTTGCCTCTGCACGTACAGGGTTGCCTCTGCACGTACAGGGTTGCCTCTGCACGTACAGGGTTGCCACTGCACGTACAGGGTTGCCTTTACACGTACAGGGTTGCCACTGCACGTACAGGGTTGCCACTGCACGTACAGGGTTGCCTCTGCACGTACAGGGTTGCCGTTTGCACGTACAGGGTTGCCTCTGCACGTACAGGGTTGCCGTTTGCACGTACAGGGTTGCCTCTGCACGTACAGGGTTGCCTCTGCACGTACAGGGTTGCCTCTGCACGTACAGGGTTGCCTCTGCACGTACAGGGTTGCCTCTGCACGTACAGGGTTGCCTCTGCACGTACAGGGTTGCCTCTGCACGTACAGGGTTGCCTCTGCACGTACAGGGTTGCCTCTGCACGTACAGGGTTGCCTTTACACGTACAGGGTTGCCACTGCACGTACAGGGTTGCCTCTGCACGTACAGGGTTGCCTCTGCACGTACAGGGTTGCCTCTGCACGTACAGGGTTGCCTCTGCACGTACAGGGTTGCCGTTTGCACGTACAGGGTTGCCTCTGCACGTACAGGGTTGCCTCTGCACGTACAGGGTTGCCTCTGCACGTACAGGGTTGCCGTTTGCACGTACAGGGTTGCCTCTGCACGTACAGGGTTGCCTCTGCACGTACAGGGTTGCCTCTGCACGTACAGGGTTGCCCTTTACACGTACAGGGTTGCCTTTACACGTACAGGGTTGCCTCTGCACGTACAAGGTTGCCCTTTACACGTACAGGGTTGCCTCTGCACGTACAGGGTTGCCTCTGCTCGTACAGGGTTGCCTCTGCACGTACAGGGTTGCCTCTGCACGTACAGGGTTGCCTCTGCACGTACAGGGTTGCCTCTGCACGTACAGGGTTGCCTCTGCACGTACAGGGTTGCCTCTGCACGTACAGGGTTGCCTCTGCACGTACAGGGTTGCCGTTTGCACGTACAGGGTTGCCTCTGCACGTACAGGGTTGCCTCTGCACGTACAGGGTTGCCGTTTGCACGTACAGGGTTGCCACTGCACGTACAGGGTTGCCTCTGCACGTACAGGGTTGCCTCTGCACGTACAGGGTTGCCTCTGCACGTACAGGGTTGCCTCTGCACGTACAGGGTTGCCTCTGCACGTACAGGGTTGCCGTTTGCACGTACAGGGTTGCCTCTGCACGTACAGGGTTGCCTCTGCACGTACAGGGTTGCCTCTGCACGTACAGGGTTGCCGCTGCACGTACAGGGTTGCCTCTGCACGTACAGGGTTGCCTCTGCACGTACAGGGTTGCCTCTGCACGTACAGGGTTGCCTCTGCACGTACAGGGTTGCCTCTGCACGTACAGGGTTGCCTCTGCACGTACAGGGTTGCCTCTGCACGTACAGGGTTGCCTCTGCACGTACAGGGTTGCCCTTAGCACGTACAGGGTTGCCTCTGCACGTACAGGGTTGCCCTTAGCACGTACAGGGTTGCCTCTACACGTACAGGGTTGCCTCTGCACGTACAGGGTTGCCTCTGCACGTACAGGGTTGCCGCTGCACGTACAGGGTTGCCTCTGCACGTACAGGGTTGCCTCTGCACGTACAGGGTTGCCTCTGCACGTACAGGGTTGCCTCTGCACGTACAGGGTTGCCTCTGCACGTACAGGGTTGCCTCTGCACGTACAGGGTTGCCTCTGCACGTACAGGGTTGCCTCTGCACGTACAGGGTTGCCTCTGCACGTACAGGGTTGCCTCTGCACGTACAGGGTTGCCGCTGCACGTACAGGGTTGCCTCTGCACGTACAGGGTTGCCGCTGCACGTACAGGGTTGCCTCTGCACGTACAGGGTTGCCGCTGCACGTACAGGGTTGCCTCTGCACGTACAGGGTTGCCTCTGCACGTACAGGGTTGCCTCTGCACGTACAGGGTTGCCTCTGCACGTACAGGGTTGCCGCTGCACGTACAGGGTTGCCTCTGCACGTACAGGGTTGCCGCTGCACGTACAGGGTTGCCTCTGCACGTACAGGGTTGCCTCTGCACGTACAGGGTTGCCTTTGCACGTACATGGTTGCCCTTTACACGTACAGGGTTGCCTTTGCACGTACATGGTTGCCCTTTACACGTACAGGGTTGCCTCTGCACGTACAGGGTTGCCTCTGCACGTACAGGGTTGCCTCTGCACGTACAGGGTTGCCTCTGCACGTACAGGGTTGCCTCTGCACGTACAGGGTTGCCGTTTGCACGTACAGGGTTGCCTTTGCACGTACATGGTTGCCCTTTACACGTACAGGGTTGCCTCTGCACGTACAGGGTTGCCTCTGCACGTACAGGGTTGCCGATTGCACGTACAGGGTTGCCTTTGCACGTACATGGTTGCCCTTTACACGTACAGGGTTGCCTCTGCACGTACAGGGTTGCCGATTGCACGTACAGGGTTGCCTTTGCACGTACAGGGTTGCCCTTAGCACGTGCAGGGTTGACGCGGTGATAAATCATGCATGTCTTTATATGAGTTTCATCTCTGCTAGAAACGCCGGCCCGACAAATATGAGTTATGTTGCGACGCTGCAACGGGCAATAAACCAGGTGATAGAAGGAAACCGGCATTCGTCGCGTTTCAGACGAAATAACAGTGGTATTATTAGTTATTTATTTATTTTATTTTTATTTATTTATTTTCCTCTTTTTGTACATTACACATTTGGATTTTTTTCTTGTACCTGCGGAAATACCTGAACCAATAAACATAGGTTTGTGGCGGTTCAGGTTTACATATAATTTACCCTTTTTTTTAATATACAGTGAACATCGACTAAGATTAATTTTGATTGTAGTATTTAATGCCTTAAAGTAAACTAAAGCTAAACTAAACTTAATATTACACTTGTTTGTTTTTTTATCTAAAATAAACAAGCAATTTTTTATATTCTATCTATGCCCTTTGGTCTAGAAAAGGGAACAAATAAATTTTAACATTTATCATGTAAGCAGCTATATATAAGATATGCGAATAATTGCGAAAGTTAATTTAAAAAACTCGGTATTACAGATTTCTTTACAATACATTGTTTTAATGTTACCAATATTATGTTTGAAGGCCTTAGTTGGTATGGTGGTCATATGAAATATTTTTCAATATTACTTTGATCCTGAGACATAACCCAGCTTTTTATTTTATGTTTGATTGACGGTGTTAGTTTATGGGTTTGCAATTCTGGCGGTAAATCATTAAATATTTTTGGCCCTAGATAAACTACATGGCGTTGTCCAGCAGATTTATTTTTTCTTATGGATTGCAGGAGATTTTTGGTTTTGTTGCGAGTTTCATGAGTATGGTGAATGTGCTCTCCCAATTTATATTTTATTGTGTAAATGAGCGCCGCTTTAGCGTAGAGCTGGCGTATACTTGGAACATCAAATTCTTGGAATAAAATATGTGAAGGGTAGTCCATTGGCTTGCGCAGGCAGATTTTAATAATTTTTTTTTGTATTATTTGAAGTCTATAAAGATGATTAGGGTAGCAGGCTCCCCAGCCTATAATTGCGTATTGTATGATTGATTGAATAAATGCATAGTAAATTTTCCGGAGGAAGTGCTGATTGACTATTGAGCGAAGAAGAATAAATGTATACATGATTTTTCGTACTTTTTTAACTAAACCATTTATATGATGGTCCCATTTTAATCTTTCATCTACAATAAGACCTAAATATTTTATCTGTGTTGTAGATTTTATTACATTAAGATGTTTTCGGAGTTCATCCGGTGGTGCACCTTTATTTGACAAGTAAAAGGTAATATATTTTGTTTTTTCCAAGTTTAGGGTCAACATGTTAGCATCTAGCCACTGTTGAATCAGTTCGAAACCTAACTTTGCCATTATGAAAACATCTTCCCATGTTTTAGCAATAAATACTAGAACGGTATCATCTGCAAAGGACATGATTTTTGCTCCCCCATATGTTTTTGAGCACAAGTCATTAATGTATATAAGGAACAGAATTGGTTCTAGGACGGTTCCTTGAGGTACACCGCATTTTATTGTTCTGGGATTACTTAATGTGTTTTCAATTCTGGTGTATTGTTGCCTATTTGAGAGATATGATTTTAGGAGTTTTAAAATAATACCTCGAATTCCGTTACGTTCAAGTTTTTCAAATAGTATTGTGTGATTGACAGTGTCGAAAGCTTTTGCCAAATCTAAAAAAATTGCCAATACCTTTTGCTTATTATCTAGTGATTCAGAAATGTCCCTACTTAATGCAAATACCGCATCTTCTGTGCCTATTCCTTTCCTGAACCCAAATTGGTTTGCTGAAAGTACGCGATTCTTATGGAGGAAGTCTTCTAATCGTGTTTTAATGCACATTTCTAAGATTTTGGCACAGTGGCAAATTAAAGATACAGGTCGATAGTTAGACTTCTGCGCGATTTCCACTTTTAAACACAGGTTTAATTATTGATGTTTTATATAAATTGGGGAAGCAAGCTGTAGAAATACTGGTATTAGCTATATGTTGTAGTGGAAGAGCAATAAACGTTTTAATGTGTTTAAGAATTTTGCTTGATATATTATCTGGGCCCGTAGAGCAATGTGTTCGTAGGTTATTTATACAATTCATAATTTCATGAGTAGTTACTGGAGCAAAAGCAATAGAATTAGTTTGTCTTATTTCTTGTTCTCTGTATTCAAAGTTAGGGAATTTTTTGTTGAATTTTGTCTGCTAGTGAGGATCCAACATCAGCAAAGAAGTTGTTAAATCGATTTGCTACCTTCTCCGCGTTGCTTGCCGATGCGAGCATAGTGCCGGTTTCATCAATTATTTTAATATTTTGTGCTTTGTTGGCTTCCTTATTTGTTATTTCATTTACAACTTTCCACATTTTGGATGCACTGTCACTAACAGAGTTTATTTTTTCTTTAAAATAATCATTCTTCGTACATTTTATAAGGTAATTAAGTTTGTTTTTATACTGCATATAATATTCTAGAAGTTTGTCATTATTAGGGTATTTAATAGTTTGTAGCCACAGCTTATCTCTTTTTCGAATTGATGTTACTATAAGCCGTTTGTTATCCATGCTTTTAGTTTACGATTTTTAGCATTATTATTGTACACTTTAATTATTGTAGAGTTTAAGATATGTTGTTTAAGCGTTGTTGTAAAAGTATCACAGGCTTTATTAGCATCAGTTTCCTGAATGACTGCCAGCCAATCTTCATTTCCAAGATCAGTTGTGAGTTTAGTGTAATCTGTTTTTTCCGTTACGTAGTAGGAAGAATGGGGCCTGTCACTGTTCAAATAATTATTAAGTTGTTTCATATTAATAATAGTGGAAAAGTGATCAGTGATGCTCGTTGTCAATATTATTGAAGTGATATTAGATTTTTGAAGAATACTGTTAAAGATAAACACATGGTCGATACAAGTTTTTGATTGTCCTGTTACCCTTGTGTCCCCATTTATGCATGATATATAACCTTGTTCATGAAGCATATCTAGATATTCCTCGGCTTGGTCATTACTGGATTTGATATTAAGATTTATGTCTCCTACAATTATTGGCTTCGTTTCATTATTGCACGTATTGATATGTCTACCAAGAGAATTAACAAAGTTGGTCGGGTCGTTATATGAAGGGGATCTATATATACCTATGATATTTATTTTTTTATTATTTTTGGGGTTTTCCATTTCCAAACAAAGACTATTGCAATCATTAATATCAGCGTCTTTTATATTGGTAATATATCGATCGCTGACGAATATTACAACTCCGTCGTTTTTTAATATATTATTTTCAGAGAAGTATGCAGTAAAATTATTTATGGAGTAAAGGTTTTGAGCTGTGCTTTTGAGATGGGCTTCACTTAGTACTATTACATCGAAATCTGTTTCAAGACCTTGTAGGAGTATCAACAGACTATCAAAGTTACAATTTATGCTTCTAATGTTCATATGAAAAATGTTAAACCCTTCCTCATTTAACAATTCCTTACACCTCAAAATGTCATTTATAGTTTCTTGAAGAAGTAAGTAAGAAACATTGTAAACAAAACGAAAGCAGTGCGAATAAAATTGAATTGAATTGAAAAATTGACAACTTTGTGTGTAAAGTCGTCTTACAATAAATTCGGTAATGCTTTCGTCATCAATCAATGACGTGTTTACGGTCTCGGCCAACCCAAGCAGGTATTTGAATTAGCCACGGCCGCTAGTTGGCTGCCGCTCACCCACCCGTGACGGAGCATTACCGAAGATGATGTACGATGACTATAGTGTAAAGTCGTTCCACAGCAACCTTGGGGATGCTGACTTCATAGATGAGTGAGGCACTGGATTGGTCGTTAACCAATCCACGTATTTCAAAGAACTCTTATTAAGATAATAATAATAAATTATGTTTCGTAGAAATCCCCGTTATAGGGCGCACACCAGCTTTACCTGATGTTAGGGTGTTTAGATAGTTGGGAAGGAATGTCCGAGGGCTGATAGTTTGACGTCAGGACACACACAAAGGAATGTGACGTCACGAGATAATGAGTGGCTGCGTACGCAAATGATCTGATCTACTTGAAGCCGTCGCTCTACGAGTTCAGCCGACCGTAACGTACACTTGTTTGTGGAGCAGTTGTGAACACAGCTGTGACAGATCTCAAGGTGAAAGTAGTCGGGGGTGTTTACATCACAGACGTACGAGCCGGAGCCTTTGCACTCACTAAACATCTCTCTCTCTCTCTCTCTCTCTCTCTCTCTCTCTCTCTCTCTCTCTCTCTCTCTCTCTCTCTCTCTCTCGCTCTCTCTCTCTATATCTTTTGTGTTGATTTCCGGTCACCTCACATAAAATAGGATCTACAAAATGTTTCGCCTTCGGTGATGGGACACTTTCAATTTCAAGAGTAACCCCCCCTCCCCTCTCCCTTCTCATACCCCCTCCTCTCCCTCCTCCTCCCATCACCTTTTTTAAATTGAATTTCTACGCGCCTCATTTTGTGATTGATTGGTTTTTTGAACACCTCACATAGTCGAACTTATTGGTAGACACATGTGACGTAGTTGATACATGTATCGACAGAACGATAGATACATTGAGGTATAAGTAGATAAACCGAATAAAATTAAATAATTTAATTTTATTCGGTTTAAGGAATTATTCCTTGAATTATTTAAAACGCGCATCGCCTCCAATAGGCTTCTTGCAGGTGATGTCAAAACTTGAACTGGTCGAAGTCTCCATGGTTACAACTTAACCTGAGACTTGTCCGCCAGTTAAATTCATTTGTTTCATTGTTGTCCTGCTGGCTTACTAGAAGCCATTGCCACCTGTAAGTGTGCGTGCGCCCCCCGCCCTCCGCCCCCCAACCCTCCCTTGTCACGACCCCCTATGACTGTTAATTGACAGATTTTAGTATTTTCCTCCCCACTTCGCATAATTGATATAAACAACCACTCCAAGCTCTTTGTTCGTCCGACCTCTTTGTTCTCTGCGGTCTTTGGTGCTCCGAACTCTTTGTTCTTCCAACCTCTTTGTTGTACGTTCAAGTATAGTTCAGTTCATAACCGCTACGACAGACAAAGCGCTGCACGGAACAAAACACGGCCTCCATAATCCTAGCGGGATCTATCAGGGATCTCATGCTTGCGATAACGCGCCCTAATCTCTTACACAGGTCCCCAATATAAACATGAGAATGGATACCGGGGAATAGGGGATGAGCTGCTTGTGTATATTGAGATAAGTCTTGCTGTTAGAAGAGGGTTTCATATTGATAGATAATTTCGCTAAGAGCTTAGTATTTTAATGGGAGTATTACGAGTGAACGCTAAATACTTAGCCTGCTTTTACCATGGCAACAAAGCTTTTAATTGGTGGTTGCCATAGAGAAAACAAATAAGGGCGAGGTAAATATTTAGAAGAACTTCCAACTAAATATTCAAGTGTTCCCTAGCTTGTTTTCAAAACGATGACCACCAACGAAGGTTTAATTCAAGTTATCTGGCCCCTATATTTAGATGTAAGTCATAAAACCGAGCGTAAATGTTTCAAACTGTTATCCTTATGGACGGTATTGGCATATTCTAATTCAGGCTGTTAGTCTAAATGTGGTGGGTAATTGTGTATCTAGGATGATATTTTAAAGAAATTGTCGCAGTTGAATCCCATTCGGCGTAGGTGACAAACTGTGCGTGATTGTCTTCACAACTGGGCGATGAATTACTTTAGAGAATTGTAGTTGCACACATAATACACAATTGTGTATTCTATTACCATTACATATCACCATAGAGATTATGGTGATTTGTTTCGTTTCGGGGGAGGGTTTTATTTTAACATTCCTCCACCCCCGTGCAGTTCTTTCTCCTACGATCTCCTAAAACACGAAAGGAACTGACTGTAAGCTAAAAAAATGTGTTTTCACAAATTTTCAAGTATATTACTTGAATGAAAATATATTGTCGCAATTTTGTGGGTATTTTTACAATGATTAATAGGTATTCATAGTTTGTAGAATGTAGACCATTGTTCTTATGTTGTAGTAGTCGATAATAGTATTCCATGCAGCTAATTATCGGTAATATGTTCAATCAGAAGCAACAAGGGAGCAATTCAATAATGTAACAATGGCAGCCAGCCATGTAGGCAGACGGTAGCTAGAGAGAGAGAGAGCGAGAGAGAGAGACGAGCCATCACTCTCTTGAACGCAGAGAGCGACCGCACACAATCGCTCAGGTGAAGAGCGGCGTCGCTTAAAGGGGAGCTGCCCACGTCTTGTCACTTAAAGGGGATCACATCAAATCAAGATAGTGTTTGTATTGTCACGTTAGGTGCGTCGTACATAATACACTGGCTACTTGATCTCCGCCTGGCGGAGGCTCGTCGAACTACGTCGTGTGGCCACTCACAATAGATGAGTAGGTGCATTCTGGTGGCGAGGAAATAAACTATTATGAGGAGGAGTTTAGCTGTCAGTTGTTCGTTTTTGTTTTATTGTTAAATTATCAATGGTGCAGAAAAGGAGGTTGCTCAACAGCGCTACCTATTTGTTAGATGTTATTCAAATGGGATATGTAATGTAATGTAATGTAATGTTATGTAATGTAATGTAATGTAATGTACTTTATTTATTAGCTTAACAGCTATTTTGGCATCCTACATACATTTATTTTGTCTTCACTATCCACTCCCTACATTTAATTTTAAACAAACCAACACTATTAATTTCCTTAATACCTATTGGTAACAGATTATACTGTCTTAATCCCAAATAAAAAATTGATTTAAACATTTTATTTGAATTACAATTAGTCAAATACACATTTCTGTTGATTGCACTTCTTGTACCTATACTGTGCACCATATTAACATAGTCAAACTTATCCGCTAGATAACTAGGTGACAAGCCCTTCATTATTTTTAACATAAACACCATAGCCAGTTACATATTATTATCTACAACAGAGAGCCAATTTAGTGTTAATAACATCACTCGTATTGGAACTGTTTTTCTACATTTAATACATCAAGCAAAGTGATCTTTCAAAACAAAATCACAATCTATGAATAATTAGTACCTATTATTCTCTTTATACGTTTAATTTATATCACGTTTCACATGATCGTCGCTTATATTTAGACAGACAAACGTGTTTTCGAATTTTTAAACAGATCTTAATAATTCTACCCGAGTCTAAATAAGTTAGTCGTCTGGGCCCGGGGTAGAGTTTGGCCCAGAGTAACTCTGCTAGTCGTAAGAGGTGACGAAATGAGGTTCTTCCCTTCCCTCCCCTAAACCCCTTTTAATTTCATTCCTGCTACTTGTCTCTATTCCTCCAATCACCTCCCCTGTCATATGACCTAGTTGTCGAGTACTTTACACAAAATTACACCAAATAACCTAAATTTAATATTGCTACTCAAATTTGTGTTCGTAAAGTGAAATTATCTGTGAAAAATATGTTTAACTGTACCTACCATGATTTATATTTCAAACTTACTTTGTACCTCATTAAATTTAAATAAAAACTTACTAGCATGATATGTGACACATTTCTAAAGCAGTGTTCACTCAGTTATTTTATTCTGCTTCGTGAAACCGTCCCTTCACTGGCTGGCACAATCCATCTTCTTTTTACAAACTCACGAGAAATAACTGTGATCTACAAAAGTTAATTCATTCTGCACAACTAAACATAAACGGGGTCGACGCGAAGTATAAATGTAAAACGAATAAGAAAGAATTGAACCGCAGAAATAATTGGTTCTGTCTGAAAGAACAATATTCTCAATCCAATGATATTTTATTCAGTGTTTTACGGTAGAGTTAAAGTTTGTCGAGTGTAATTCCCGTACTGCAGAAGTGTCGTGTTAGTTGGTCCTGGGTCGTTGATGGCTGCGAAAGTAATTTACATTCTCTGCCGAGGGTGGAAACTTTTAATTGGAGCTCAAACCGCGAGGCTGGTATTGAAGCCTGGCGTCTATGTTTCAATCAAGTGTGTGAAGCTAGGTTTTGCTTAAACTCTCTTGACTATACTCTCTCGCTAGAACTCTCAAACTCAGAACTCTCTCATTTAGAACTCTTTCAGAGCTCACTTAAAACTCTCTCAAAACTTTACGCAAAATCCAGTTTGTTTATTGTTGAGAAACTGTAAGAATGACGGCCCCCACCTTATCCCCACCACTGCTACCCGACCCCCCCCCCTTGACTCCATGAAACAACAATTCAATTCAATTTTATTGGCAGTATACATTTTCAAGTTACAATACAATCGTGTTATTAGGAATGGTATGATATAATACACAATATAGTCAGGGTTTACTGTTTGCATTTGGTGCATACATAAGTCAAAAGACTTGGGCGTGTGCACCTGATACCTGTTTGCCGCTACTTAAGAGCTAATTTCAATCTAAGTACTAAATTTAATATTAATTTTATATGAATTTAAATATATTAAACATATGCTATTTATATAGGTTATCATTTTTTATTTTTTTTATTTTTAGTATTTTTTATTTTTTAATTTTTGCTTATTATATATAATATATATTATATATATATATTTTTTAGAGGAAATAAATATCTTACACTTGACGGAGTAACGCACCACATGAATGATAATATCAGTTTATTTTAGGGTAGGGTAGATTTATTGAAAGGCCCTGAAGCACAAAGACTAAAAACAAAATCAATATAACTGGAAAAAGGGAGAAAATAGTTAAAACATAATTATGCTACTAAGTATATTATACATTGTTCGAATAAATAGAAAACAAATACAAATAAAATAAAGCTAGAATAAAATACTCACAGTCTGTCAATAATTACACAATGTATAATTAAAACTTGTATTCATATGCAATGAATATAATTTTATTAACTATATAAATTGTATATACAGTGGACTGGGGTTACTGGATCACATTGACTAATTCTTCACTTTGGTCTATTGACATTTCTTGTAGCCATTGTTTGATGAGAAAGTTAAATGAACTGACTCTCTTTCGTTTTCTAATCTCCATTGGAACTATGTTGTAAACTTTTGGTCCAAGAAACATCGCTTGCTTTTGGGCCAAGGTTTTTGTCAATCTGGGTACTTCGAGATTACCTGAACTGAACACTAACAAACTGAACAACTGAAACAAACTGATTTTCAGTTACGCATTTCATTTTTTTTAGGTTGTCACGGAGTTGAGGGGAATCGGGTAGCAGTGGTGGGGATAAGTAGGGGGCCGTCATTCTTACAGTTTCTCAACTATACAATCTTCATTTAGACTTTATATACAAATAAATTTCTCATAACTTTTACTCTAATATTTCTCGTTCAAATATTAATTCTCATCTGAGAAATATTTTTTTTTTCAAAATCGTTGCTTAAAGTTGAGTTATTGTCTCGTACTGAAAACTTTCTTTCAAGCTCACTAGCTGAAAGATATTGCTCTAAACGTCTTCGCAAATGAATCTAGTTCAAAATCGTCTAGCGTTTGAAAACTTTCCACTCAAAACTTAAATGATTATCTCGCTCTCAATTTGGTCTCGTCTCAAACCCAGACCCACTCGTAGTTTGAAAATATGTTTCAAAATCCTCTTAGATAAACTTACTCTTTACTCTACTTGTCTAAAACCTCTAAGTCACAACTTTCCTCTCGGAAATCACTCTCAGAAAATGTTCTCTAATTTGTCTGAAACAGGTATCTATACACTCAAGGTAGTGGAACCAAATAACCTTTGTTTTAAGGCTTTAAAGGCTACTTAAGACCGTCTAAGGCTACTTTTAGGCTATGCATGAAACTAAACTATCAGTCCTACATTTGCAACGAACTTTAAACTTGAATCTAATTGTAAATTGACTTGAATCTATCATATGATAATGGTGTACATCCAACTAGGCTCACAATAAATAGCACAGTCATCCGCACCGAAAATCAGTTCTTGTAATCCATTGGATAGACCATCGGTAACATTTTATAATAAAATGTTACTTCTACCAACTGAATTGAAATAAAAGAAAAATTTTATTTTGTCTATTAACCCTTTGAGGCCCACATTAATTCTTGATATCAAAAAACATTTTAAACGGCACCAATAAGACTCTTGATTTTTTTCAAGATTTTTACATTTTTTTTCAAAATTATAGTATCATTTTTTTAAGGTTCGGGACATTTTTTTGAGTTTTAATTAATTCCTAAAATGTTTAATGAATTGATAGTTCTTGGACTTCCAACAATTAGGTAGCAGACTTTGAGTTATATGAAAAAAGAATTTGGAAAATCGCATGGAAATTAGCATTGTTATTAGGATCTGAATGTCCCGGAAAATTATCAAAAATGAGAAAATATTCATCCTTTTACACTTTCTATTTTTGAATATTGTCCATAACGTGTAAATGTTGTTCGATTTGTAGCCAGAAAAAAAATTTCAAGTCATTCACTCGTTTTTATTTATTCATTTACTTGTGTGTATTAATGTGTGTATTCCGTTAAATATTTGTTTATTTTTCTCTCTCTCTCTCTCTCTCTCTCTCTCTCTCTCTCTCTCGACCCCGAACCCGAACCGCATGAGCCACCGCGGCCAGCGCCCGACTACACTAGACTACTCCCGGTGATTGGGTCTCCCGTCATGCATTGCGCGCGGGTACCCGAGTCCCATCCGACTCATCCCCCTCTCATCATCTTTGTTTGAAGCTCACGGCTGAGATTCTGTCCCGGAAGACTCGGCTTCATTTCCACCGCCTTGGAAATAAAACTCACATCTGCATAAAAACTTTCTCTCTTCGGGGCTCAAATCACGCGAAGGACGAGATACTCCCCGTTCGCAACGAGACAATTTATTTCAGATTTTTCTCGAATGAAAAATGTTCCTTTTTACAAGTTTGTATTATCTTTGAATGTTCAAGTGGCGACGTCAGCCGACGCAGGTTCGGCCATTAGTCTTCGTGAATGTCCGGCTGCACTCGGTCGTTACTCACGATACAGGATAGTCTGGCTCGGCGGTCTAGTTTGGTTACATTACTGTTGGAGGATACGTAAGATACACTTTCACACTTTTTGCACTGTTGGTGGAGGTGCCGAGTACGAATTATTATCATTATTATTATTATTATTATTATTATTATTATTATTATTATTATTATTATTATTATTATTATTATTATTATTATTATTATTATTATTATTGTTATTGTTATTGTTATTATTGTTATTATTATTGTTTTTATTAATATAATTGTTATTTTTATTATTATTGTTATTATTACTATTATTATTATTATTATTATTATTATTATTATTATTATTATTATTATTATTATTATTTTATTGTTGCAATACATACAAACTCGGTCAAAACCGGCATAAACATGTTGTACGGACACAAATGTCAAGTATTTCCATGTGTTTACCTTATTAAAATCTACTTAGAACTACTTAATATATCTTCTTCTTCTTCTTCTTCTTCTTCTTCTTCTGCTTCTCAAATGCCCACATTTGGCTATACTACTTAATATATCATTGTCCACATTATTTTTTCCAAACCGAACTGTGGATGCTATGTACGGTCGTGGCCGATTTGTACTCATCCCAGCATTCGCTCTTTGTACGGTGGAAACCACGAAAACCACCATCGGGATGGAGAACTTCTTGAAGTCTTCATTCTTCTTAGTTCAAAAATTTTCGCACTATCCTACACGTGTTCAATTATTATTATTATTATTATTACTATTATTATCACAATTATTATAATAATTATTATTATTATTATTATTATTATTGTTATATATCCGTATTTATTCGTGTCGTTGTTGTAAGTGTGTTCACAAATATAGAGTTACTGAGCGTATGTTTTTACGGAGCCTTATAACTATTCCATTATGTATGTCTTCGTCCTAACGCTGTATGTTGAGCTACCCTGCTTAACCCCCGATTTCTGTAATTGTGGAAAACGGAAATAATGTATTGGCAGGTTCTTTTTTGTTTTTTTTAATTCATTCCATTTTTAATAGCACTAAAATTTCTATTCCAAGAATACATGATTTGTTTTACTTAGTATCAGTTGTAACCGACAGAAATCAAGGTCTCCGCAGGGTAGCTCGATTTTGTAGATTCAAAGAAAGAGTGTTGTAAGGGACCTACCTGTTGATTCATTCGTTTGCTCCGCCGTATAGTGGTGGTTGGGGGGGGGGGGGGGGAATATGGAAATTGAGCCAGAGAATAAGTATTTTTCTTCTTATCTACGCTACATTGCTCAACAAAGGCAAGTTACAATTCTAATTTATTCACAAGAGACATATTTTTAACATATAAAAACTATTATCATCATACATATAATAATTAATTTATAAAGGTGGTACATTTATTGATTAATTAATTCCTTTCTGTTATTTGCTCTTCGCTGTTACATATTTGGTGTACATTTGTCAGTTGTAAATTATTTTTATTCAATAACAGTGAGTAAAATACGGATGCGATATTGACATACATATAAACGGTAACTTTAGAACCGTCATAGAATCGAGGAACATAATAAATGAAAACGTCCCCTACTGAAAATCATTTCTTGTTACTGAAAGTGTAAACAATAGACAGAAATTTATTTTCAAGATGTTTTGAGTGACAGTTGAAAAAGGACGGGGGTTGTTTAAAACACGGCCGGTAAACTGAAAACTCTGCCTCTCCCCAGAGAAATTAGGGGTTGTTATAGGAAAGACTGAGTGCTCGTTCCGCTGGGCCAAGATACAGATTAGCAGATATTGTGGAGGGGGGAGGGGGGGGATGTAAAACTCGTTACGCAAATGGTTTTTGAATAATTCGCCTCACAAGCTTTGTTTGCGGGGGTTAAGCTTCTGCTGGCGTCTCCACTGAGAGTTTGAAATGTTGTTACCAGAGTTGTGGAAAAATTCTAGCGTTTTTTATGTAAACAGAAACATGCACACGAAAGAAAGAATTAAACAAAGCGATATAAACATATATAGCCTAATTTATATTAATTTATTCCCAACAGACGTTTGGGTTAGGCCCGGACAGTGGCGTTTCGGGGGGAAGGGACTGTAAGGCTCGAGCCCCCCCCCCCCCGAAATCCCAACTTAAATTATATTCTGCGTAATACGTACGTTTACCCAGAAATTAATGACAACATTTGATGCATCAAATTTGTCAATGTAACTGATAGAAGGAAATGATTATACTACAATGGCAATTACTTCTAATAAAGTCAAATTGATACCATCAGTGCAGTAAATTAACGGGTTTCTTTAAGAATCTGGTTAAACTATCCATTATAGCAAACCACCTAAACTCCATCTAAAACATTCAAAAACATGTAAAGGATATGTATTATAAAAAGTCGCCTACGGCGCAGTATTGAGGGGCATCTCCCCCCCCCCACATTCTGCTGTTGGAAGACTTTCTGTTGTTGATTGATGATGTGTCTTCCTCTGCATCAGCCCCCCCGAAATATATTCCTACGTACGCCACGGGGCCCGGACGTATAGATCTCTCTTATATTAGATTAACCCCTAATTGTTTAGGAATTTGTTCGTCTTCTGGAAAGTCACGAATAAAAAAGCACCATAGCAACCAGAGAGTTTCACTAACTAGAAGAAAACTCTTCATCTAATCTTAAAAGAACCCCTAGATTGTTAAGTACGGTGCTGAACGTAAAACTGTTCCTTATTTATCAGTGAACACCTCACTGGTGTGACCTACAGACCGTGACCTTCAGGCTACGTGGTCTAATGAGTATGCTAAATATTTCACTGTCCATTTAAAAGTATTCAAGTTATGGTTAATTTATTTCTAAATAACTGTGAAATTTCTTATTAATACGCCGGATTTTTTTTATTGTCATTCCACAATATGATTGATAAGTCAAGATAAGGAAGATGTTTTCCTATACGCAACACTGACATTTTGGGCGTCCGCCATTACGACCATAGTACTTCCTCAATGCACAGCCTTCTCGACGGGTCAATCCGCGATAGAACCTCGGATTGAACCGACGTTCAAGAAAGCTGTGCCTCAATGTGACCCGGCAAAATTATTGAAATTACGAATTATATTCGAGAAGGCTGTGTATTAAGGTATTGTTGCAATGGCGCCCGAAAGCTCAAAGATGACGAAAATATAATAGTACGCACAACACCGAAACATAACAATGAAACAAATGAATTGAACCGATGGACAAGCAAGCTGTCAAAAAAATATATGAAGTTCTGAAGTTGGAAAAAACAAACGTTCAGAACGTTTACACACTTTCAGATAGTTGCTGTCCATTACTTAACATAAATTTTAACTGGCGAGCAGTTACTTTCATTACAACTAATTGTTTCTCCTCATTATTTGCAAAGATATTACTTTGACGGCTTGTTGTTTGTCCACCAGTTCAATTCATTTATTCCATTGTTGTAGTTCGGCTGTTACGTCATATGTGCGTACCCTATTCATAGTTCCCACGTGACGTCACAGCGGCCATGATTGCGACACAATTGATGAGGACCAATCCTAGATCATTGGCAAATACTATTCAAATTTAATAAATAAGCCAAATTTAGAATTTAAAAAGTAAACATAATTAAAACAAAAAAAAGTAATTATCACACATACCAATTGTTTATCAAAAACAGGCTGGATTTTAAAGAACTAAGAATCTATTAGTTCTACCACAACAGCCTTCAATTGTTTCTCCATGGCAACGTCAAAGTTTGATCACAAATGTGGCCGCCACGCGCAAAGATGTGACGTACGTGCAACCTATGAATTATTTTCTTAAAAACAGATGAACAAGGCTTCAATTCCCCCCGCCAACGACCAGACATGTATTTTTTCGTTGCTATGACGCCCATGTGACCTTTAGTTGAGCCCCTCACCGCTGCACATTGCGAGCGCTGCTCCCTCACCTTCAAGGGCCACTTCACCCCGCGAGGGCGCCCCCCCCCCCTCCCCCCCACGTCTCAAGTCTAGCCCCCCTGAAACAAAAACCCTGGCAACCGTCACGTGACATCGTCAATGAGAAAAGAACAAGATATGAATTGGATTTTATTAAAATAATGATCCAGTCTTGGCGGAGGTGGAATTTATTTTATTTTCCATCATCTAGTTTCTGTGCAATTTTATTAGCTCTACCTCGGGCGGCCAAACATTCCTTCAGCTATGACAGTGATGAGCATAATAATTGAAACACGATATATCATCTCTCTATACCCACAGATAGTTGGAGCATTATGAGAAGGATAGGTCGGATGTTATCATCAACCTACAAAGATAATAATGTCACTTACGTCCTGGTTGGAAGTAGACAGCGAATTACCTGACCTGATTTACAATGTAATGTTTCAATTATTTAGGGTTATGGCATATTATTTTAATAATAAGAACTAGTTAACAGATTTTAGACAATAGCTAAATTTGTAATTGTGGGCACACAACAAACACAACATAAATAACAACAACAATAATAATGATGGTGATAATGTTATTTTTTTCTTTTGATTAGGTTTATTCAAAATACACAGTCGTTTACACAGAGTTAAATTCTGCGAAGTCATAAAGGCTTGTCCGCAGAGTATCCTCATGTGCCTCGAAAAAACAGGGGTAGATTACAACAAAATATACACTCGACTATAAATGCCCATAAATAATATAAAACAAAGAAACATCTCAAGATAACTGAATGGAAAAAATGGATTACAAATTACCAAAGAATATCATTGTAGAAAACAAACCCAACCACTTAAAATTGAAATTCTCACTTCTCTTAAATTAAACATTTAATATACTCACACAATAATGATAATACTAATAATAATAATAATAATAATAATAATAATAATAATAATAATAATAATAATAATAATAATAATAATAATAATAATATTAATAATAATAAACATAACAATATGAATAATAATAACAAAAGTAATAATAATAATAATTATTATTATAATAATAATAATAATAATAATAATAATAATAATAATAATAATAATAATAATAAATCCTAATTATTAGGTATTCGTACTCGGCACCCACACCAAATATAAATTATTATTTTTTAGCTTCGTTGCAGCTTAGCCTGATGAGCCCTTACCTCTGCATTGACTAACTATTTATATAAGGGCATTCGGATAGTTGGGAAAGAATGTCAGAAGGCTATTAGTAGGACTCAATCCCAGCATATTCGCCTTTACGACTGAGGAAAACCTCGGAAAACCTTTCAGGGGCCCAATTCTCGAGCGAACAAGTCAACTGCGCCTGCGTAATGGCTGTTTTAATAACTTGTTTTCGATACCATATATATATATTATTTCTTAGACTTTGTTGGTTACAAAATGTAAAGTAAGATAACATTTTTCGGTAAAAGCAAACCAAAGTTTATTTAAAATAATAAATCAACGTTTCAACGACTGTAGCGTCGTCCTTTTCAAGACATACAGTGTTTTCGATTTTATATGCAAGTGTTTTTTGGTTGTTGTGGTTTTTTATTTGTTTTTGTATGTCTTGAAAAGGACGACGCTACAGTCGTTGAAACGTTGACTTATTATTTTAAATAAACTTTGGATTGGTTTTACCGAAAAATGTTTTCTTACTTTATATATATATATACACACATAATTATACCAAATTGTAATACCAAATTGCCAAAAAGTATCGAAAAACAAATAAATAATTCCGCAGCATTCGAGTTGACTCGTTTCCGCTCGAGAATTGTCCCCCAGTCAGGATTGCCGGTGGCCGAAATCGAACCGGCGACCTCTCGAATGAGAGTCTCTCGTGTTACCGCTGAGCCACCTCCATCTGTGCCACTCAATTGACTCAACTCACTCTGTGCCACTCAATTGACTCAACTCACTCTGTGCCACTCAATTGACTCAACTCACTCTGTGCCACACAATTGACTCAACTCACTCTGTGCCACTCAATTGACTCAACTCACTCTGTGCCACACAATTGACTCAACTCACTCTGTGCCACTCAATTGACTCAACTCACTCTGTGCCACTCAATTGACTCAACTCACTCTGTGCCACACAATTGACTCAACTCACTCTGTGCCACTCAGTTGAATCAACTCACTCTGTGCCACTCAATTGACTCAACTCACTCTGTGCCATACAATTGACTCAACTCACTCTGTGCCACTCAATTGACTTGCGAACAAACCGCGCCCTAGGATGTGCACTGAATGCATTCATAAGCAACTTAACATGCTTCAATCAGGGTTAATGAATAGAGTGGTGCGATTATTCCTGCGGTGTTTAGGTAAAACACATTAATCACGTTTAACGGACGTGTTTATGAAGCGTTGGAGCGCATTCTACCGGGAAGCCGGGCAACTAATTGAAGAGTCACTGGACCCACGCGAAGGTAGCCCCTATTACCGTCAGATGTAATAAGCTGGCCCCGGAGAAAATAGTTTAACAATGTGAGAGAATTGTGTTGTGCTTTGAGAAACATTTAATAAACACACACTTCACTCTTAGGTCCATATGCATAGTCCAGACTCAAGCCTTTCTCAAGTAAGCTTCTCCTCAGTCTCGCCCAATCACCAATCACGGAACGGCATTGTCATGTGGACGGCTCTGTGATTGGTGGCTGGGTGAGACTGTGTTGAGGAGGACTTGAGTATGAACTTTGCATTCTCTGCTACTTTTCCGACTTGTAAATGAAAAAGGGCAGTGCAAGATATGCAAACACACACAGTATAGTGCAGAAATTTTAAGTTTTGACATAGTTTAAAAGCCCCCCCCCCCTCTCCCCCCCCTAGTTTTGTGACAACCGCCCAGCATAACAAATATGGCTGAAAGTAAATAATATAATACGAAATGAATAAATATGATATGGTTGTCTGGTTGTCACGGGGGTAAGGGGTGGTCACATAGCGATGGAGGGGAGCAGCAGGGGAGCGTCAAACTAAGAAAATCTCATGTCCGGGAGACTATTATATTTCCGGTAATGACATCATTGTGATTATATCTGAGCTTATTATCTCACAGTTGTAAACTAGTGGAATGTTCATTCCCGAAAAGCTTTAAATTAGCTGCAAAGTTCATGTAGCATATGTCTTGAATGGTAATTCTCTGTGTACTTTCTGTGTACTCTCTGAATACTCTCTGTGTACTCTTTTTTCTCTCTGTGTAATCTCTGTGTACTCTCTGTGTAATTTCTGGGTACTCTCGTGTACTCTCTGGCTACGCTCCGTGTACTCTCTGAATACTCTCTGTGTACTCTCTTTTTTCTCTCTGTGTACTCTCGGACTACTCTCTGTGAACTTTCTGGGTACTCTCGTGTACTCTCTGGCTACGCTCTGTGTACTCTCTGAGTACTCTCTTTATACTCTCTGTTTACTCTCTTTATACTCTTTGTGTACTCTCTGCGTACTCTGGATACTCTCTGCGTACTCTCTGGCTACTCTCTATGAACTTTCTGTGTACTCTCTGGCTACGCTCTGTGTACTCTCTGAGTACTCTCTTTATATTCTCTGTGTACTCTCTTTATACTCTTTGTGTACTCTCTGCGTACTCTGGATACTCTCTGTGTACTCTCTGGCTACTCTCTGTGTACTCTCTGTGTACTCATCAGAGCATACACGGCAGCGCCCCACCCCTCACCCACTAAAAACCACTGGACTCTTCTTATGACCATGACTACCCCGGCGATATGTGATGGATCTGATTGATGTGCCCTAGTTGTTAGTGCGTCAGCGTCTTTAAACAAATAAACAAACTCTCTCTAGTCTCTACTCTTCATAATGGTACAGTGAGTCACGGCAGATCAACCATGGCACATTTCTGTAATAGCACCCCCCCCCCCCCCCCCATGATATTTTCCACAGCCATGTTTATTAAGCGAGCGAAGCGAGCGTCTCCACGAGACTCTTATGGCACTTCGTTCTGTTTTTTTTTTGTTTTTTTTAATGTCCGTCGATAGCGGTCGAACAGAAAGTCCGATCAACTTGAAATTTGGACCATCCACAAGCCTCGATGTGAATTGAAGGTGTATAGTTTTGAGGCAAAATCGTTCGAAAAGTTACAAAGTCACACCATAGTTACTGCAAAATATTTTTCTGAAACAAAATGGCGACAAAATGTGAGATAGCCATATTTTTTTAAAGCTTTTTCCGATCACGAATATGTTCATGTTATGGCGATTTGATAAATATTGGCAAAGTTACACAAAAGTTACTCGAAAATATATTTCTGAAACACAGTAACAGCAAAATGTGAAGTGGCTATCTTATAGTAAATGTTTGTCCGGTCACGAATATACCAATGTAAACGCGATTTGATACATATTAGAGGCAGAAATTACATTTCTATTGCTGTCAATAACTGTTAGTAACGGTTGCGGACCGCGGCGAAAACATGACAGCGAAAATTCTTAGCAACGCACATTGCACTGCATCCAACAATGTCGGGAAGTATAATAGCTATGGAAAATAGAAACAGTTTTGCAATGCGCATTCTTGAATTGTTGTTAATTGTTGTTTGTATTAGCATTGAAATCTTTTCGCCAGAAAGTTCGTAGATATTGACGCGCTCGCTTATCAACGCGTCAAACAGAGCGTTTTCCTAGTAAACATAAACGTCCCCAGGAACGGTTATGGGAATTCTTGCTGAGGGTCGACATTCTATCGTACAATCACGATCAACTCTTCACTTTCCACTTTTCTTTTGTCGCGAGCAGAACCTAATTTTGGGGAAAACGTTTGAATGTTCCTGCTTCAACTTCCCAGTGTGACCATGAAGTTTGTAAACTCCCATGAGCACTCACTATTTCTAGTTCTAAAAGTTTGTTCTTTCGATTTCCGGTTTCTTTTGTAACTTTTCTATGTAACAACCACATTAGAGTGATATCAGTGTTCGACAGAAATAACTCGGAGAAAGTTCAAAGTATGGATTTAAATTTGTTCGTTTATATCTTTAAAACTACATTCAAAAAAGAAAATCAAGATTGATTATGTTACATTAAACAACATTATAGTTTCAATGGATCTCATACATCTGTTTCCAAAATAAGTCGGGTTAATGGGTGGTTAACCACCATTATTCTTGGGCATAGAAAGTGCTAATTGCTAATCGGCTTGCCATACCTGTCGTGTCTCTTCTGCCACTTCTTTTTCTTCTTCTTCTTTCCTGCTTCTTCCAACTAATTTGCTCCTTTTCCCTCGATCTTCCCACAATCCTCTTGCTTCGATGTCTTCTTATACAGTTCGCCTCTCGCCTCTAAATCATTTTTCAGTTGGTCCTCCCTCTTTTTCTTATTCTACCAGGGCTTCTAATGTTCCCACGTTTTCTTTTTCAAATCTTAAATTTTGTTATGTGATCCAACACATTTTGAATCTTTTTGATATCATTTTTATTTTGTTGCCAGTCCCAGCAGTTGGAGCGTTTCGATATCAAGGCGGCGTTTTCAAAATATATTGATTCGAAAGCTAATCAAATACAGGAACGTTGGAATTTCACCGTTTATTACAACAGGCCTTGTAAGGTTTTATGATCTTTCATTTCGCCTTTCATTATTCATGGAGAATGTTAGAATATTACTTTCTTAATTTATTTTCAAGTCTTTGCGCGCATTTTCTCCATGTTTTTCGCTTGGCGGGTCCCGAAATACATGACGCTGGGGCGCGCTACATTCTACACCCGTACTTGACTTTACTTTCCTTTATTGTAATTGAGGGCAGTGTAGGGCACAATGCCCTCTTTAGCCTGATGAGTGATGATTGATGAATGATAATGAGGAGGGGAAGCCTGGTACCGGCACGTAGCCTACTCCTGTAAAAAGTACCAATGGGACCATCGGCTTCACGTCCCATCCGAAAGGACGGTGTAACTTTGACCAGTCATTTAGGTTCCTCCACTAACCTGGACTGCCGAGCAGTTGACGAGAAGAAAGAAGCTGTTATACAAGCTTTCGAACCCTCCATCCTCCCTCCCTAATACTAGTTACCGTTGGTTAGAGCAGATTGGAGGGTTCGAAAGCTTGTGCAACAGCTTCGTTCTTCTCGTCGACTGCTCGGCAGTCCAGGTTAGTGGAGGAACCTATATGACTGGTCAAAGTTAAATAAATAAAATAAAATAAATTCAGATTTAGAGTATACCCACTCAGTAACGAAACTGATTTTCAGTGGGGGACTTTAATTTTTAATTTTTACACCGTCCTTTCGGATGGGACGTGAAGCCGATTGCCCCATTGGTACTTCACGACAGGAGTAGACTAGCGTTGTCAGGAGGTCTCGGAATTCAACCCCTGTATCCATGTGTTTGTGTGGGCTTATCTAATGACACATTGTGTCGGTGTAAAGCGGATGTTGTAATTCCCTTCATCTCCCGCCACCTGTAACCACATCGTATAGCCTACATGGACACCACCCCGGGGTGTGTGACACATTGCTGGCTTGCTACAACCCACACAGACCGCACTTGGGAACATAATGTAACCGTATTGTCCTGCAAATCAGTTGTATAACGTACAACGGCGGTAAATACATTAAATGAAGGAATACATAAATTAATAAACACAATGAATAAATACGCAAATAAATTACGTACTAAATAAATTAATAAATTAATTAATTAGGGTAGTAAATTAATAAATTAATAAATTAATAATTAAATTAATATATTAATAAATTAATAAATTAATAAATTAATAAATTAATAAATTAATAAATTAATAAATTAATAAATTAATAAATTAATAAATAATCAGTCACCAGTCATTGCATGAGTAAATGTCAGTGAGTGAGTGGGTCGGTGTCAGTGAGTACGTGTCAGTAAGTCTATGAGTAAGTAAGCAGGGAAGGAAGTAGGCCTAAGTTATTAAGATTAATAACTTATGTGGTAAATAATTGCGGAAGGATTTGTCTACATTATGTCTTATCACATATGTTTATCTAGACAAGATAAATACATTTTCTTTTATATGTAACTATCTAGACATATAACCTTTTTTTATTAAACATATCTACCTTATCTCCGTGCAAAGGTTTGGACTTAAATCCGTATCATTGCAACAAAGTTCGACATTTCGATTCTTAAAATTGGAAATAAATTGTTGGAAAGTACTTTTCAACATCTCCATCGCGCCATGTAAACAAGATTGAAACAGTCAATGTCCAATCGAATCTATCATGTTCTTTCCTGAGTTGTTACCAACGGTAGAGTAGAACTATACTGCCTTCACTGTAACGTACAAGGTGTTGTCGTCACGGATTATGTATTAATCTCCTCTCCCCCTTTCCACCTCCACTCGGTACCGGCTGAGCGCGTGCGAGAAAGGTATGCTCGGAGGGTTGCAGTCAACAAGCCAGGTGTCATTGTTTAAAATAGCAATCTTTTGAAGTAGTTAAATGTTACAATTTCTCAATTACTTCTCAGTTATATGGAAAAATCACAAAAAATTGATACAAAATTAACTATGAATTTTTAAAATAGCATGAATATTAACAATGTTGGCGTAGTCTGAAAATTACAATGATGACGAGACCACTGCTATAAAATCGACAGTTTTCAAGCTATTTTTAAAATTCCAAGTTAATTTTACATCCATTTTTCATGATTATTCCATATATCTGAGAAGTTATTGATAAATTGTAACATTTAACTACTTCAAAAGATTGCTATTTTAAACAATGACACCTGACTTGTTGACCGCAACTCTACCCGCATACCTTTCTCACGAGCGCTCAGCCGGCACCGAATGGAGGTGGAAAGGGGGAGGGGAAATTATTACATAGTCCGTGACGACAACACCTCGTACGTCACAGCGAGCGTAGTATACAACACCGAGCTGAGAACCTTCTATTGAAAGCAAAATTAAAAGTCTAGCTAGGTTGTTTTGTTTCCAAGCAAAAGACGAAGCAGTTCCAAAGAGATTGGCCGTGGAGTGTCTTCTGTAGTCATGACAACGCCGCCTCTACAAAGAATATTACATCTCTTGACGTCTACTACTTTTCCAATGTCTTTGCTTGACGTGGGCCTCGTTGTCTGTCGGGTGGTAACTTGATACAATGCGAGGGGTTGCAGGTATCGGTTCCGTCACTTCTAGTATCAATCTTGAGTATTTGGACATCGATCTTTGGTCTTGAAGTTTATTCTTACAACGCAGAATTGAGAACTGTTACGAACTGAAGGCCGAGTCACAAACAATTTAAAATATATTTACTTCCAGTTATGGGAAGCTGGGAGGATAATATAAAATGGCATTATGCCCCATACACAAAGATCATCCTAACAAAATAATAAATAATATAAAAGTATACAAAATATTACAAAAATATACAATCATGTCCATCATCCTGAAAAAATAATATGGTAAATATAGAAAAGTAAACACAAACAACAAATATTTCCAAAAATTGAAAAAGTACACAAAATATTATGGAGATAAAAATAAGATAAAATGATAAAGAAATTGAAATCATAAAGAAATGGAGCGAGTTTCACTTTTAAATTTTGAATGTGGTCGATAAACTGGTAAACCGTGATAAGCTTCGAACAAACATGGCTACTGCTATTAATTTTGATTGAAATGTTTTTAAAATCATGATAACTAAACCGGGATTACTGAATATTCGGATCCAAATATCGCAAGTCTCATTAGACATTAGACAGGTATAAACATTTTTATTCAGAACGCGTTATTTTCTTGATATGCTGTGAAAAATCTATTGAATAACTTGTTACTATGGATATCGACAGAATAAGGTCGTATAACATTTGTTTTCCGTAACTTGTCAGCGTCAAAAGCGTTTATATATTATTTAATCCAGTAAAGCTATTGGCGACTTTGTAGCTGCCCCTCTCCAATCACAGCTTGTGAACAGTTGTTGATACCTGTGAGTGCGGTACTGGAACTTAATATATCTTTTTATATATTGATCCAGGACCCTTAGATAGAATTTATCACGGCCCTCTAGATCAATTTTGAAAATCGTCTTTTATATTACTGTTTAAACAATTACTGTGATTTTAAGTTAGTTCGTTGTTATAGGATGGAAACATATATAGAACACATGTTATACAAAATAGAAATCTTTAGAAGATCTAAAAAGCACGAACGTACACATACAGCCTTCCTATAGGTGAACAGAAAGACGGACGGTAAATATCACCCCGTTTAAAGGTGCATAAACTAATATAAACATATTTGCCACTATTGCCACTAATGCTGTGTTTTTATCACATTTGCCCCTGCGATCGTATGGGGGAATATACGTTATGTCTTGCACTCCTTTACATCTCCGTTCACACTACGGCTCTTACTGCACTGATCTCAGTTAGCTTAACTGCAGTTATCAGTTTCATTATTATTACGTTGAGGTGTATTTTTTTTTATTGTATTATATATATATATGTATATATGTATATATTAAAACACTGAAGCTTTCGTGGCCAGGATTTATGTCAATAAAATTAAAATAATTGCGGGTTATTCTGCCACGTCCTACCTCCATATTGTGCCGACGTTTCAGGAACCTTATGGATCCTATCCTCAGGGCGTCGAACTCTCAACTGATGTCTCCCGCGCTCGCTGATAGTGAAACTGCGCGCGCCGATGTCACCCCATGTTGTTACTTGTCGGTAGTTCCTTGTTCGAGCTTCGCTCTCGAACGCGTCATCACTCGTCGTGTATCCGCGCGAAATTCAGTTTCCGGCGTCGTCTGAACTACTGTTATAGAGTTTTTTTAGTTTTTTGAGCCAGCAAAAACACGAGTGGGGCATTTTTTGTCAATTAACGGTCCCCACGCATCACTTAATTTGTAGAGACTTCGTTCATCATCCGCGTTCAAATTGACACTGTTTTTACGCACCTCAATAGCTTCTCTAACTAGTCGTGGCATCAGTTTCATGTTTGAGGAGTTGGCTACTATCAAAATCAATACCATGTTCCGCGTTGTTTAAGTAATCAACCGTGTGTTTGGCCAGAGCTGACAAATGAACTTCACCACGCTTGCAGTTATCCTTGGGGTCTCTAATATTAGAAATGTTAAATTAGAGACCACAAGGGTAACTGCAAGCGTGGTGAAGTTCATTTGTCAGCTCTGGCCAAACACACGGTGGATAACCTAAACAACGCGGAACATGGTATTGATTTTGATAGTAGCGAACTCCTCAAACATGAAACACGACTGATGCCACGACTAATTAGAGAAGCTTTTGAGGTGCGTAAAAACAGTGTCAATTTGAACGCGGATGATGAACGAAGTCTCTACAAATTAAGTGATGCGTGGGGACCGTTAATTGACAAAAAATGCCCCACTCATGTTTTTGCTGGCTCAAAAAACTAAAAAAACTAAAAAAACTCTATAACAGTAGTTCAGACGACGCCGGAAACTGAATTTCGCGCGGATACACGACGAGTGATGACGCGTTCGAGAGCGAAGCTCGAACAAGGAACTACCGACAAGTAACAACATGGGGTGACATCGGCGCGCGCAGTTTCACTATCAGCGAGCGCGGGAGACATCAGTTGACAGCTCGACGCCCTGAGGATAGGATCCATAAGGTTCCTGAAACGTCGGCACAATATGGAGGTAGGACGTGTCAGAATAACCCGCAATTATTTTAATTTTATTGATATGTATATATATATATATATATATATATATATATATATATATATATATATATATATATATATATATATATTAGTTTTCAAGTTTTCGCGGACATATGTGTACTGGTTGCAACTTTCTGGGGATTGTTGCCGCGAATAATTTACTAAAGAAGGAGGCACTGACTTACCCTTCCCTTCCTAGGGAGGGAAGGGTAAGTCAGTGCCTCCTTCTTTAGTAAATTATTCGCGGCAACAATCCCCAGAAAGTTGCAACCAGTACATATATATATATATATATATATATATATATATATATATATATATTTAAGTATTACTCTAAGCCTAGGTTTATATATCTTGTTTTTATATATAACTATGCGAATCTGTGTAACTTCTTTACTGTAATTTCTTTGTCTTATTCGTTCATTTTCATGTGTTCATATCACAAGTGTATTGTAAATACTTGCCATTGTAAAGAGCGAAAGCTCATTTTGGTAAATAAATAAAAAAAACTACTACTACTTTCCAGGAACCCAGTTACCTTTTAGCTACAGTGAACTTCAAGGCCATTGCTTGGCCACTGCTATGCCTCGTCAGCCATAACAGACACAGCCTTGTACATGTGAATTACTGTGTTAACAAGGTCAACTTGATCTCCGCCTAGCGGATCGAGGCTCGTCGAACTCCACGAGCCTCCACTAGGCGGAGATCAAGTAGACCTTGTGTACTAAGAAGGCGTTCATGATCTCGTAACGAGCAATGTGAACAGCAGACCAAAGTAGTTAAAACAGTCGCGTGATAATAGCTTCGTTTGTTTGTCCAGTTTCAATTACTCTTGGTACATAGTTGTCCTTTAAAACCGTTTTTCTGTCTTGGTGTAAATGTTCCAGTGGCAAATGTACTGCGTTTTTTTGTCCGAGTGTATATTACCACAACTGTAACAAGAATCGCGCCAAAAACTTTGTATACAAATACAAACCATCATGGAAGATATCGCTAGCACTAGTGCTTTGATTATGTGTACACGGCGATATTAACAAGAGATGAATCAAACAACCCTGTGGTTATTGATGATTGTTGTATTTCCTGTGTGGTGGAAGATACGCAATAAACTTTATTATGTATGGCAACCTGAAACTCGGGCAGGCCTGCCCCCTAACCTAAAAAAACACATCAATTAGGTCCCCACGTTCAAATAATAATGCCAAAAAAATATATCGACCACCGTGGTTCTGTACAAAAATACCCTAACCTAGAACATAAGCCTTCGTATTACAAGCCTGGGTATATAGCTAGGCCTAGGCACTAGGCTTAGACTAATGATAGGCCTTCATTTCATTTCATTCCCTAGGCCTAGCTTAGACAAATATGGGACCAGGGTGTAGGCCTAGGCATATGCTTACAAATAGTCGTGAAGCCCATAGACTTAAGCCGCGTTTAGAACGATTACTAAGACCATGTTTAAGACTAGCGATTTACCCGATACCAACAATTATTGTAAGTAGGCCTTCAGCCTAGATGTAGAATGAATGAATGAAATGAATGAAGTAATGGAACGAGAATTGGGATTAAATTCGCCATTTTCGAATACACCTCGCAAATGTGTAAAAACAAGGCACATGTGTGGAAATGGTGTTTGTTTGTCCATGCGGACGGTAGGAGAACTTTGTGCCTCCATTTCCGTTTTCATTACGTACATCTGGCTGGTTCCAGGAGTACATGTCTGTACTTGGTACTGGACAAACAAACGAAGCTATTGAATCCTCATTTACATTAACTAAGGTTAATAAACGTAGATGAACAAGTGATACTAATTCTGTTTTTTCTTCCCATCAGGCCCTGCGATCGCACAGCGGAGGATCTGGACATGATAGCTTTCCACATAAGAACAGTGGAACGGTTTGACCGACTGCCGTACAACGTAGTGCAGCAGTTGGCGTGCTGCGGTTACTACGAGGACCTGGAGAAGGATGTCACCTGTAAGTATTCTGCACTAGTTATACTTTATTCATTGTTGTACTCTGCGTGCCAACCTAAGAAGCACCCTGCCAATCACTTCACATAGAGGGCGACTTAGCCGTCGCCTCCTTTGTTGACAAATGTCAATCTTGTCTAGAATCTTAAGTGGCAGTCAAGGGGGTGGACACACAGTTACAAAAAGGGCACCTTCCCCTATATACAGGGAGCGATACCCGTCCCTAGTCCAGTCGAGGCGACATTCTTCAGACTCAGCTGTCGGTACCGACTGAGAAGGTGAGTGCTTTGCTGAATAATGGGGATGATTGGCATTTATGACCACGATACCATCGCCTCTCTTTGAGGTTAGTGATTGGCAGGGTGCTTCTTAGGTTGGAACCAAATATAGAAGTAGAAAATCTGTATTTGCATTTTTCTATTTTTACAACCATAATAATATAATTTTACAAAAAGCAAATAGTCAACTCAGTCTTCGATAGAACAAATGGTTGATCATCACCCCCCCCCCCCCCCATCTATACCTTGAATCTTACAATGAATAAAATTCAAATCATACGATGTTTAACAATCCTTAAGATTTTCAACAAACTCAGTCTTCAATGGGACAAACGGTTGGACATCCCCCCCCCCCCCCCTCCCATGTGAAAACAAAATTTAATTAGTTTCCTCAATTTTATGGTCTGAGCCACAACACACAATTCTAGACATAGGGATCGGAATTGCAATCGTACACTCCCCCCCACCTCCGAACCACAATTGTCGGCGTCAGAATTGCGATCGCAATCCGGAGAAGTTTACTTGCATTGGTTCTCATTGGGCTGTTCACAATAAAATCAAAATGTCGTAATGATTTTCATTATAAAATTAAATGTACGATTGCGATCCCGATCCTGATTACAATTACGATGCCGACAATTGTGGTTGGGGCTTTACAATCACTAGTACTTTACGATATAGTTGTGGACAGCGCTCTAAGAACCATGTAAGTAAACTTTTTGACGATTTCCGGATTGCGATTACAATCCCGATACCGACAATTGTTGTCGGGACTTAACTCTTTCATTATTTCTGGATTACGATTGCGATCCCGATACCGGCAATTGTGGGGTTGTTGTTAAAATTGTTACCGATCACGGGCGGGGTTTTAATTTTGGTATTTCTGGTTTAAAGTTAAATTTATTTTTGTGAGACAAAATAATAATTTCTAGATATTTCTGTGTTATTGATATTAGTGAAATTCTTCGTTCTTGCTAATAAATTGATCCGAGTAAACATCGAGTGTGTTGTAATTAGTAATTAGTAATTAGTAATTAGCGCCCTCGCTTCCCTGTAAACACCGACCAGGACGAGACGTTAGACCGCTGCAACATGATAAAACATGGAAGCCGGCTGGAAAGTTGGGCTGTCACATGTTATAAGATACCTCACAGAGTCAACAAGTATCCTTGGGCGATGCTGCATCAAGTTTGTTATTTCAACGTCCCACCCCTTCAGTCTCTCGTCTAAAACATGGCGTACGAACGTTCGCTAGAATTTTAATCACGAGACGAAAATTTAAATGAAATCTACCATGTTGTATTTTTTAGACTTAAAGTAAGCAAACTCTCGTTATAGGTTGTAGACAAAAAATAACTGTGCATACATTAATATGATTGGATATTTTGAAGACAACAAATATGGGGTACTGTGCATGAATTATTATGACTTATTTTGTTTGTTTTTTTAATGTAGATTTCTACCCGATGGTGGTGAATAAGTAACTAGATGATTTTCAGAATTGATCTAGATGGCTGTGATACGCTCTATCTAAGGGTCTTAAATATATTCAGAAAAATGTCTATACACCAGGGGCCTCATTCCTGTACATTTGCAAACTTAACCCCGGTGTTAGTCAATAGCCAATCAGGAGTCATGAATTGAGACGCCGATCGAAGGAAGGCATTGTTGAAAAAACGAGACGAGATAAAAACAATAACAAACAAAAACAGTCCAATAACCTCAAAACGTCGACAAAACACTCAATAAAACTACTTATTTACAGATCTAGGTTGTACATATTGCACTATATAAATACACAATATTGTTTGTTAACTGCAATAAACACATACAGTAACGTATTCATGAAGTGGATATTCCCAATTAAAGAATTGAAATGTGACATTTGTGAAACTATACACATGGGCTTCGGCAAAATGGCGGCATTTCAAAGTATTATTGAGATAACTCTTCTTAACCCTACTATCAGACAGGGTCATATTTGCCTCCGAATTATGCAGGGAAGCCTGGGTAGGTGTTAACCCCGGAGTCATTTTAACATGGGGTTAGCGAGAGTTAAGAAGAGTTAAAAAAATGTACAGGAATGAGGCCCCAGTCTGTCTCAGTGAAAGCACACTAAAGGCCATTTTACCCGCCCTTTAGTGGGCTGACATTTTGGGAGTCCGCCATTACGACCATACGTACTTCCTCAATGCACAGCCTCCTCGACGGGTCAATACGCGATAGAACCTCGGATTGAACCGACCTTCAAGATGGCTGTGCCTCAATGTAAAGGCTCGTGTACATCCACTTTGCGTACGTGTGAAAATTATAGAAAATAATAGAAATTACAGTAGACGTTCCCATCGAATGTTGATAATTTTCTTAAGTAAACGTAAACCAATCAGAGCTCACGAATTTCCCACCAATAGGGAACTTGCAACTGACTTCAGAGCAAACAAATGAATCAAACTGATTAACAAACAAGGAGCTGTCAAAATAATAAAATTGTAACATTATGAAGAAAACGAGGTATGGCGATAGTTTAACTGTGCACCAGTTAAAACTTTTAATTATGGGCAACCAAGTTGTGAGGGTTTTGAATGTTTCTTGTTTGTTTTGAAGATTTATTTTCAAAATAGAAATGTATAGAAATGTTGTGATGTGGTTTGGTTTGACACTTCGATAAAGAAACAATGTAAACTGTTGGTATGTTTGCTCTCTATTGCGCATGCGCCAATTAACCAAATTCTAGAAATTGGAAAAAAGTTGGAGTTGAATCAACTTTTCGCGTCGTGAAACGTACGTTAATTTTCCTAATTTCAATGTGCATGGTTACATGTAAATTCAATATGGCCAACTCGCTAATTTCGGGAAGTTACGTACGCTAAGTGGATGTAGACGGGCCTTAACCCTGCAAAATTATTGAAATTACGAATAGGGAAGTCTCACGCATTTTTATTATTTGCTTACTGGTTAC
>OX246744.1:16185653-16189424 GCA_945910005.1 Isoperla grammatica
ACATACATACATACATACATACATACATACATACATACATACATACATACATACATACATACA
Organism: Isoperla grammatica; assembly: GCA_945910005.1. NCBI lineage: Eukaryota > Metazoa > Arthropoda > Insecta > Plecoptera > Perlodidae > Isoperla > Isoperla grammatica. The sequence goes on from OX246744.1 coordinate 16,185,717, forward strand.
TACATACATACATACATACATACATACATACATACATACATACATACATACATACATACATACATACATACATACATACATACATACATACATACATACATACATACATACATACATACATACATACATACATACATACATACATACATACATACATACATACATACATACATACATACATACATACATACATACATACATACATACATACATACATACATACATACATACATACATACATACATACATACATACATACATACATACATACATACATACATACATACATACATACATACATACATACATACATACATACATACATACATACATACATACATACATACATACATACATACATACATACATACATACATACATACATACATACATACATACATACATACATACATACATACATACATACATACATACATACATACATACATACATACATACATACATACATACATACATACATACATACATACATACATACATACATACATACATACATACATACATACATACATACATACATACATACATACATACATACATACATACATACATACATACATACATACATACATACATACATACATACATACATACATACATACATACATACATACATACATACATACATACATACATACATACATACATACATAAATACAAACATACATTGTCGCATGTGCGACTGGTGAAGAGAGAGGGTTCGGGCTCTGAGTGACGCGAACGTGTTCGCCCTCTCGCGAGTGTATTATAATTCGAGCGTTCCAGGGGAGTTTCGACCCCGCTAGCGAGTGCGATAGTTTCTGGTTTATAATAGTTACGAAGGGAACAACTAAGAAGGCTGTGAAAAGACAAGACTGCATTGTTGCAAAAAAGAAGAAGTTCGAGTAAAACTGTTATTATAAGTTCAGTGTTTTTTAGTTATTCTCTCTGTAGTTTGCTCAGAATAAAAATGAATCTGTGCATATTATTGTCACCCCTTTAATCACGTGTCAACATACATGCATACATACATACATACATACATACATACATACATACATACATACATACATACATACATACATACATACATACATGCATACACTCACACTACTATCTTATTATTACTATCATATAATATACATAGGTACTTACAAATTATTTTTACTGTCAATATGTATTTCTTATTGTACAATTGATGTTCAAATACAAATTTTATAGCTTCTGATTTAAATTTCGAAAAGTTTTTTATTTCAATATTTTTTATAGGTCTGGGCAAATGGTCAAACATTCTTAATCCAGCATAAAATATGGATTTTTTTGTTGCAACTTTATTTAAATGTTTTACATTGAAATTTTTACATGACCTTGCAATATGATTATGTACATTACAATCTACATTACAATCATTGACGTGATATCTTTATCTGGCTATATATACGTGTTCAAGCTCTCTCATTTTCCCGTGAACGTGTTCGTCTTCTATTGACAGCTAAAATCTCATCATACATTCCCAAAGACGTTGAAACTTGAAATAGTACTACTCGTGGCCTTCAATACGGCCGATGTGACGTCACGTGAATACTCCCTATAAGCAGCAGTCCTTCACTGAAAACTAATGTTTCATTGTAGATTCTTCTCAAATTCTGAGATCTCGTCATCAGGCACCGTGTGTTAGTACACACAGCGCTATATGTGGCCAAATGTAGCAACTTATTGGTGAAGATTGCATTCCGAGATGAAAATAGTGCCGGATATTATTGTGAAATATCATGTTTTTTTGTTTTTTGTTCGTTTGTTTTCTGATGTTGCTGTGTTTTTATTTTGTTTTGTTGTTTGGTTTTGTGTTTGATTTTCATTGTCTTGTTTTTTGTGTGTGGTTTATAAGTTTAAAACGTGTCCTGATTTAAATGGCGCCTTGCCTTTTAAGATGAACTGATGGTATTCATTATCTGGACAAAAATTTTAAAAGCCGTATTTAATTAAACAATTTTCACAATTTGTCATTATCGACGTAGGAAGAACGACGCTGCTTCATCTTAAAATTGCGTGATATTGCCACTTCAGCGCTTCATTCGTTTTCATTAGCGCCCTCAGCTCAGTGGCCAAACTCGGTGCCTATAGGTTTAAAGATACATTTTAAAAGAATTCAGCGCCAACAAAAAGCAATTTGTTTTGTAGTAAACTCATCTGTTTAAAGGTGGGTGGATGTTCGTTTGTATTGTACATGAAATAAATTACAAAGAGAAGATGAAGGTTATAACGAAGTTTGAAGATTTGAGAGAGAAATTGTGTAAAAACGTAAACAAGGGTCAAAGGAAGACAATTATTTACCAGTATATATTTTTTTAATTGCATCCGGCTGCGTAGAAACGTATAAACAAGAAATGATGAAAAGATATATCTGGAGGGGGGGGGGGGGGATCTATTCGTTTGTGACAGAAGGTATGTAAACAAGGTAGTTCCAGCTTCAAAGGTCGTTAGCAGGCGGTGGCTATGTATATACGGTTCGTTTGTACATCCATTTTAGTATTTATTGAAGCTAAGAAGGAAACAAAATTGTTTGCGCAAAATGTTGTCATGATATTCGTACGGAAATACGATTTCATCATTATTGTTTCATTTCTTTGCCTCTATTTATTTTCATAGGTTGCACGTACGTCACATGTTTGCGCGTGGCGGCCACATTTGTGGCCAAACTATGACATGGCCATGAGTAAGCCAGTGTTGAGGCAGAACACAGAAATTCCTAGGGCTAGTTTCACCAACCTTTAATCAGGCGATTCTCTGTTAATCGGAGATCAAAAATGGCGCCTGGTAGAAGCCACAATGCATTTTGTATGTAATGTTTGTTGAAACCATGGTAACCAATCCGAGTTTAGTAAATCGGCCGATTAAAAAAGTTTGGTGAATTCGGACCTCTGTTCTTTAAAATTCAGCCCGTTGTTTCTTATATAAAATGGTGTTTTAGGTTATTGGCGATTTATTATCAATTATGTTTACTTTTTAAATTCTAAATTATGCTCATTTAGTACATTTGAATAATAATTCGCCAGTGATCTACGATAGGCCTACATCAATTGTGTCGCAATCATGGCCGCTGTGACGTCACGTGGGAACTATGAATACCCTCAATATTACGTTTACATTCAAGCTACGGAAAAAGTTTATTAGCAAAACAAGATGAAAGTGTTAAGGTTTATAATTTGTATATTTCTTTCACATAGCAACGTTGTGTCTAGCAACATTGGCAGTCTTTTGTTTTTATTGAAAGCCTGTCAAAATGTATAAAAATTCACACTTTACTGAGTAGATCCATAGAGTAACTACTCGCAGCACGTATTAATTCTAATATTCAACTGTGTTCTAGAGGTAGGTCTAAACTGTAAAGGTATAGTCCGTCCTACTTTAGTTTTATGAAATAGTCGTTTAAAACACCGGCGATTCCGCCATTTTTTTGGTATCGAAAGCTGTGAATGGCTGGGTTCCCGTGATCTGATTTCAGATTTTCAGATTTCAGATCATTTTTATGGTTGATACATTGGTTTATTTATTACATGTTGAGAAAGCCCCCAAAGTCATAAAGACTTGAGTGCGGGCCATTTGCTAAATACTGTAGAATAATATAAGATGGCGACAGTAAGCACAGGAAGGTGAAAAAAAGTGTACCGGTAATAATAAAAAACTAGAGAGATTGAAACATAGTAT
>OX246744.1:16189624-16279631 GCA_945910005.1 Isoperla grammatica
GGTTTAAAACTCTTATTTCTGAAACGACCAAAGGAGAATCAGTAAATAATAATCTACTTACATAGGGAGTATTCACGTGACGTCACATCGGCCATATTGGAGGCCACCTATAGTACTACTTCGGGGAAATAGACAAATTGAACACGTATATCCCCCGATAAAGTGTACGAAAATGATTATTGTATGCCTTTGTAAACGATTAAAAGAGTAATCGAGACAAAAGAGTTTGTTTTATGTTGATTTTAAGTAATAATAGCAAACCAAAGTTAGAGAACAGTTGAAATTGCATCAAACGCCAGCTGAAACATAGTAACAATGAACTACCAATCACATTATACATTGTGGCCTCCAATGTGGCCACCATGAGCAATACGTGAATACACCTTATATTCGAGAGAAGCGCATAAAGTGATAAAACACTACCCGCCCTATGTGATCTCACTCTGTGAACTACCACGGACAGTCGGTGAGTATTTAATTACGATAAGTGGCATTAATCGAATTGGCTCCATGCAAAGTGCTCTACAACTCTACAACTCTACAACAGGGTAGCGCATTATGGTTGCTCTTTGACATTCACGATACATTAGAGTTGGGAGTATCATCTTTAGAATGCTGTGAGACCTAATGGCGAAGTTCGGTGGTAGAACCGTGGAGTTGTATAGTACCGTAGGTACTATTATCAATCCATGGTAGAACAGTCAAGCGTCAAGTTAGGGTCCGAGTTCACCAAACTTTTTAATCGGCCGATTAACTTACCATGGTTTCAACAAACATTACATACAAAATGCATGGTGGCTTTTACGGGGCGCCATTTTTGATCACCGATTAACAGAAAATCACCGGATTAAAGTTTGGTGAAACTGGCTCTAAGTACAGGATTTGCTGCTTTGGAATTGTTTTATAGGATACTATTTTCCATATGAAAAACAAACTCCATAGCAACCATAAACAAATCCCATACTTATTTCGACTGTGTATCTGGCCCTGAAGGTCAGAAGCTGGAACCCGGCTTTGACTTAAATTATAAAATAGGGGCACTTTTTTGTAACTTTTTTATTGTGTATCATAAAAAGAATTATTCCCGAATTCGAATTTGTTATGTTGAACAACTTCGAATTCAAGAAGAATTTATTTCAGGACATAAAATAAAATGTTGTAGAATAAGTCTTGAGAATAAGGCAGAATAAGTCTTGAGAATAAAGCAGAATAATTCTTGAGAATAAGGCAGAATAAGTCTTGCCAGTCTCAAAATGGTCCCCTACACCATTTTACTACGACGTTGAAATAAAGTTCATAAGAACATTGCTTTTCTGTGGTTCAGTACGCATTCTGTACAAACAGGGAAGTTTGTAGCAGAGCACTATTGTCCTATTGTTAAGTCTAAACAAAAGGTATTGGGATAGCTGAGATAAGAAAACTACGAGAACCTACGTAAGAATGTCAATTAAAAGAATGTTTAGAAGAAAACTTCAATCAGAATCGCCGGTGGTTGAAATAGAACTGGCGACATCGTGAATTGGACTTTTGCGTGTTCCAACATCAGCGACTTATTTCCACAATATATCAGAGTTACAAGACCTGTTGGGCCTAATTAATAACGATATTTGGGCTTCACGGGCTTACTTTTAATGCAAAAACATTTGTTATGAGAATTATACATTAAAATACGTAAATTTGATAAAACAAAATAGAGATACGTATTGTTTTTACTAAAACAAACATATTTATGAACAAATAAAACTATTACGATTTCAAATATAATTGAGAATTCTTAAACAAAAAATAAAGAACTATCACACGTTTATTCTGCTTGAAATAAAAATGAATGTGGACATCGGTCTGTCGTAGCAAGTAGATGTTGTAACGCGTTCAAGTTTTGAGGAGAAAATATATCAATAAATAACAAATTTGAATAAAATAAAAATTAATGCTATAATCAGTTCTGAGGCTATTAACACAGTTACAAACAAATAATCGTGATTTTGGCAGGATGTTGGCCAGTACTACTGATGTTTGCTTAGCGTGGCATTGTCTAAAACCGCAAGTGTTTTCATGTTGAGGTATTATGGTGGAGGCGCCAGGCTGGTCTGGCATGGTCTCTCCTTTCGCTCGCAATATTTATTTCAACTGATTTAGCCAATTTATAACGTTACAAATAACAAAACTGATTGTTTGGATTCAACTTCTTTTCACTACTTTTTTCTTCTAGTTTTTTTTACTTTTTCTAGTACATTTTCTCATGAAAGAATGTTTTGAAATTTTCGAATCTAGATAAAACCAACATTTTGAGAATATTTCATTGTTCGCAAAATATTATAGAAATACTTTTTTATCATTATAAAAATGAGTCTTATTCAGATTTCAGGGATTTCCTAATATGAAAAAGGAAGATGATAGAAACTTCTCTCAAACTCAACATCAATCGATCAATCTCTAAACACTCTTCAACTTTTATTTTATATTTTTCGACATTTTCACCCCTCAAAGAATATTCTCAGGTGCTCAACACGTTCAGATAAGGGTGGAAGACACAATGACTCGTTCCAAGAAGCGAGAGACATCTTGTTTGGGCCAAGTAACACATGAAGACTGTGTTTGACATCTTTGAGACATTTCCAGGAAATTGAGTTGAGAAAATAATGACGTATAGTTTTTTATTTTTACGAAATGTCTGCGCGTGGCGGAAATTGGGAAACATGTAAAGAGGTGAAAATCCTTGAATGAAAGAGTTTTAAACGTATTGTATATATGAAACTGAAAAATAATAGTCTCCTACAAAAAGTAGTTGGACAATGCACAATCGTTAAAGAATAATATTATAAAAAAGCAATATAAATAAAATAATAAACAAATGAAGTAAGGTATTAAAAAAACTTGAAAGATAAAACTAAAAAGAAGATGAGTTCAAATGCAGAAACGTCAGGGTTCGAATACCGGTTTGGGTTGTTTTCTAACTTCTGAATTTAAAATGTAAACCATTAATATGCTGCTAGTAGAAATGTAAACGGTGAAGATACGGGAGGAATATTACATATTTTTAGGCACAAAGGAGTACTAACCTATGAAATTGAATTTAAAGTGGAACAAACAAAATAATGAAGGCAGCTCATGATTTGAGATACATGCAACAGATAATCCGTGATACGAGTTGTAAAACAAAAGTATAAAAATAAAAGAAACACAAGAACAAGGTAAAATAAAAAAGAGAACAGTTGTGTCGTCTATAAAACATACTTTAGACAATTCGATTAAAGAATGTACTGATTTGTTAGATAGAAAGCACAAAGTTCAAAGAACAGTTCGCTCCCAACTATATCTCAACAAGACAGCTGATCAAGTTGTACGTTTGTCTGTTTCAAGTGTCTCTTTGACGCGTGGCCCGTGAAACAGCCTCAAAGCATTGTGGGTAGCCAGCACAACGTCATGACGCTCAGATCAAAGACACGAACCACTTTGTCTCCTGTTAACTCGGAGTCTTTGTTTACACAACATTCAAGGGTGCCAGCCGAACTTTTCCAAAGAATCAAACGAAAGGAATACATTCCGGTTCTTCTTATTTCCTTTCTACTTCTTTGAGGTACAGGAAACGTTATTGTTATTCAGTGAACACGGCAGTTTATGAATCCCCAATAAAGAGTATTCACGTGACGTCACATCGGCCATATTGGAGGCCACCTATAGTACTATTTCAAGTTTCATTTAGCTGTCAATAGAAAGTGAATAATATTGTTTACGGAGAAATATGAGAGTTTGAATACGTATGTACCCCGATAACGTTAACGGAAATGATTATGGGTGCCATTGTAAACAACAAAAAGAGTGGCCGAAACAAGAGAGGATGTATTTAATTCGCTTTTCAATAATAATAGCAAACCAAAGCAAGAGAACAGTTGAGTTTGCATCAAACTCCAGCTGAAACATAGTAACAATGAACTACCAATCACATGACATTGTGGCCTCCAGTATGGCCGCCATGCGCAATATGTAAATACATCCTAAACAAACAAATAAACAAACAAAACACAAACATCTTAATCAGTGTCGATAAAGACGTTTTCACTGAAGAACTTAACTATATCGACTCTTGTCCTCGCTCTAGCTCTCTTAGGTTGGAATTCATAGTCGGCCCGTACACCTAGGGGCGCCCATTGTTACCAAGGTATAACAGTTGTTTCCATGTCATTTCCCATAAACAAAACATATCCATAGCAACAATGGGTGCCCCTAGGTGTAGGGGCCGACTATGAATTCCAACCTTAGTTTAGCAGAGAAACACGAAAAAACTCTCCAAAGCAGGCAGTGGTGATTGATACCAAATACCCTTTACAGCCGGTTGATACCTAGAGGGGTCCCTAGGTGAGCACGAACAATGCTCGGTTTTGCTCTCTCCTAGTTTAGCGGATAAACACGAAGAAAGAAACTATAATGGGAGCCAAGTGTGCTGATCCTTACAGTTTCTAGAATAAATCATGGTTTGTCTGTGCATCGTCCTTACCTTGTTCCTAAAACACGCTCAGTTCGATTTGGTTGAGTCGACCGATATCTATCGAGATATTTCGAGATATGTTCGGATGTCAATAGTCGAGTTTTCGTAGAGTCATGATGGTTCCGTACTTTCGTCAATAAAGAAGGAATAGCCCCCGACGCTTTTTACTGATGAGTGACAAGGAGAGATAGAGAGAGTGAGCGAGAGAGAGAGAGAGAGAGAGAGAGAGAGAGAGATAGAGAGAGAGAGAAAGAGAGAGACCTGTAGAAATTGTACAAGACTATCAGGTTGAACCTGTTGCATGGAATATTTATTGGTGGGGTGGGTTTCTGCAGCTGTACCACGCGTTTGGATGAAGGAGAGAGAGAAAAGGGGTTGAGAGAAGGGTAGAGGGAGAGAGACGAACAACTGTTTAGAATTTCAAACGAGTCGGTGCTAAAACCGAGTCAAACTGATGGAATATCCTACAAAGAACTCAACAATATAAAGTGGCTAGAAAACACATAATAGGGAAGTCTCATCGTTTTCCGATATCTCTTAATGGTCTCGTCTTTATTGGGCGTATTCACGTGACGTCACAGAGGCCATAACGGGGGGGTGAAATGTCTGTTCAAGATAGATATTCTTACGGGAAATATTATCACAGCTATCCCCTCATAAAGTTAACGTTTTTTTTTTATATATATATATATTGTAGACCACACAAAGAGTAACCGGGACAAAGGACTTTCTTAAGTGTTTCTCAATATATTCAAGGTCCGTTGATCCCCTGGTGGAGCCCCCGCCAGGGGATTTACGGACCTTGAATATAGTAATAGCAAACTAACGTTAGTGAACAGTGGTTCCACTTCAACCGAGCGCCATCTTGCCAGCCGAAAGTAAACAATTATACAGTTGTTGCACACAAAATGGCCGCCACGTGCACATTATATAAAGTAAATACCAGATGAATTTTTGTTTTCTATTATCGAATATTTCAATTTCTCGCGTATTCAGTTCCTGCTCTTAGTTTGAAATTAGAAGTTCGTTTATTTGTCCGTCCCAAACAGTCTCGAACAAGTTGTTCGTTATTCATCTGTAAAAACACACATGTTCTGGTGGTGTTCAGTTGTCCGCCGGCAACTGTTTGCAAACAAGCCGAACATGTTCGAACTGTCCGGAATGAAAAAGAGGAGTGAGTTGAGTAGAACAAGATGTAGAGCGGGAATTCAAATTAGACAAAGAGGTAACGTGTTAATTAGTATACATTAGAATGCAGATTACAACATGTCTGTCCTCTGAGATAACGTACAAATTTATAGTTGAAGAGGGTTATTATGTTTGTCACATCAAAATAAGAAAGTAAAGAACTAATGTTTATGGCCTACCTAACCTCCCGTACTCTCGTTGCTTATCCTGTACGTTTAATTCAACCATGACAAACTTGGCTTAGACCCTACCAAAAATTAATTCAGTTTATCTTACGCCCTATTTAGAGACAGCCTTTGTATTTGTCAGGTTAAACCTAAAATTAACAGGTGTCTCTGACTCAATTGGCGTTCATTTGTGTGAAAGCAGAACACATGTTTTTTCGTACTAGACTCAGCCAACTTCCTATTCGATGACGCGTTTCCGCTGTGTTCTAACTTGTTACCGAACAGTTCCAAACACGACAAATGAACGAACCTTTGGTGACGATTCTATGAAAAACTTTGATTGATGACCGCGTAAAATAATTGTTATTCGTAGGCAATCTGTTCAAACAATCAATTTCAAAATTATCTTAAATCAAATATTGTACATTTTGATTCCTACGGTATTAATGTTTATTATGTTTAAACTCTTGTAAGTGAAGACAGTGTGAATACAAAACATGTAGCTCTCGGTGGACCAACATCTAACTGAATGCTCTCTTTAAATGAAATGTTTTGTAGGGAAGTCTATAAGCGTTTGCCCATTAGATCGCTCACTTAGGAATTGGATTTCTTTCCCTTCGCTAAGTTTCCAATCAAGGCTTAATCCGATCTACTCTAGCTGACCTCACTTTACGTTCAGCTTCTAGCGACGGCTGCACAACGACCCAATTGAAATTATCGATAATCGAATGGTAGACTGCATTATCGATCTAAATTATCGATCTATATTATCGAACGATAACTACACTGGGTCCGTGGCTTAGTTGAGAACAAGAAAATCAGTCGATCTTTCGTCGGTCTTGGCTTTTCACAAATGATGTACACCCCTACTCCCTGGCTAGCACAAACATGAGAAGAAATCCCGAATTCATTACCGGAAGCCATAACAGAAGTTCAACCATGCACACATTTCTTGGAAACCCAACATCTACAGTGGAGTTCCGCGGGAGTTTACACCAACCTTTTAGGTAGTTTTCTTGGTACACCCCTAGAGCAAAGTCGAGACGAGCAATTATCTCCATTCAAACTCGAGCAAAGGACGAGGAATTCAGATGACTGAATACACTCATCACATTCTTCAAGGCGATGAGGTCCGATTGTTTTAGGAAAACAAGAAATCCCGGGGTAGCTTATCTTTCAACGTATCTATGGGTGTCCAAAACGGGGAGGAAATGGTGTGGCCATGGTGTAAACTCCCGCGGAACGCTACTGTAGTCAAATAATAGGCGTCCACATAACAAACAAATCATTACATTTGATTACTTTTTGATTGTTCGGACCCAACAAATTAAAGGAATCTGCGGTCGCACTCGGGCTGTACAAACAACTTATGCAGTGAAACAAATGCCCTGCGGCGTTCTCGGCTTTGCCTCGGACAAAGTTTACATGACATATCGCGTGCGGAAAGTCAAACCATAATATTTGAAAGGGAGGAATGGTAGTTAAAAACGATTATCTCTTCCCTCGTGAATGGTAAGTTGCATTCATTATGAAACGTTAACCTCGGCCATAATATGCACTTTTATTGTTGTACACTAAGGTTGGAATTCATAGTCGGCCCCTACACCTAGGGGCGCCCATTGTTACCAAGGTAACAGTTGTGTGCATGTTATTTCCCATAAACAAAACAAATCCATAGCAACAATGGGTGCCCCTAGGTGTAGGGGCCGACTATGAATTCCAACCTAAAGCCCCAACCACAATTGTCGGCATCGTGATCGTTATCGTAATCGGGAAATAGCGAAAGAGTTATCCTCGCTGGTTCTTATGGCGCTGTTTACAACAAAATCGTAATGTCGTAATGATTTTGCATGGAAAAATGTACGATTGCGATCCCGATCTCGACTATGATCGCGATTGGGGCTAAACAGTTTTCAACTAATGGTTCTGTTTTCTATTTCCATAAACTATTTGCGTGCATGAGAATTGAGAGCACGATTGTCTCATTTACATCAATCTGCAGTAAGTACTACTATTTCAATATGTCGTGCATTCCGTAACTGTTTTTAATCGTGATGTTTGATCAATGTAGGAATTTCCTCCATTTATTTATTGAGGGTAAAGTCTCGTTTTCATGCACGCAAATGAGGGGAGTAGTTTCTGAGCCAATCAGAAGGCTGGGATCCGCACGAACAGGAGAATGGCGCGAATGAAGCAAGCGAGTAGTTTCTGAGCCAATCAAAAGGCTGGGATCCGCACGAACAGGAGAATGGCGCGAATGAAGCAAGCGAGTAGTTTCTGAGCCGTTCAAAAGGCTGGGATCCGCACGAACAGGAGAATGGCGCGAATGAAGCAAGCGAGTAGTTTCTGAGCCGTTCAAAAGGCTGGGATCCGCACGAACAGGAGAATGGCGCGAATGAAGCAAGCGAGTAGTTTCTGAGCCAATCAAAAGGCTGGGATCCGCACGAACAGGAGAATGGCGCGAATGAAGCAAGCGAGTAGTTTCTGAGGCAATCACAAGGCTGGGATCCGCACGAACAGGAGAATGTCGCGATTGAAGGGAACAACCACTCATTCTTAACTTAGGTCGCTCTCTGGTTGTAATCGTACACACACTAACCAGTTAATGGCTACAGCTACAAAGTACAAGTATCCAAACAGATAAAATCGTTGAAGAATTACGAATGAATAACAGAGGCATGCGCTCACAATCGCGCGGTTTGGTCGTCAGCATAAAAATAAGACTTAATGTAATGAAGTATAAAAATTGAATAGATTTTTTTAATCGGTTTATAAATTTATGAAATTCAGAACCCGTTTCCAATTTGGTAGGACAGTGCGTTCATTGTGCTGGCTTAAAATAAAGCGCATTGTCCAACTAAAGCTACTTACATCTAAGAGGATAGTAGCAAAGTATTTCACAGTTCACTTCGTAATATACTCAAGCTGAAGACGTATCAATGCTACTACTGTTGTCGAATGCTGGCAAAATATCTTAGCCCATGATAGGGTGCATTCACGTATAATGCGCATGGCGGCCATACTGGAGGCCACAATGTCACGTGATTGGTAGTTCATTGTTACAGTGTTTCATCTGGCGTCAGGTTTAAGTTCAACTGTTCTTCAACTTTGCTTTGCTATTATTCCTTAAAAGCAACTTAAATAAATTTTCTCTTGTTTCGGCCACTCTTTTTGTTTTTTTAGAACGGCACACACAATCATTTCCGAAAACTTTATCGGGGTACATACGTGTTCATATTTCCCCGTAAACAATATTATTCCCTTTCTATTGACAGCAAAATGAAAGTTGAAAAGTACTATAGGTGGCCATCAATATGGCCGATGTGACGTCACGTGAATACTCCCTATTTGGTAGTACTGCTTTAATGTTCTACTTTGAAGAACCTCACCGCTAGGATCGCCACCAGTAAAGTGTCGCAACTAAACACGGGAAGTTTCCTGTTTTCACCGCAGCTTACAAACTTGATCCAATGTTTCAGGCCTAGAAGTGCTCAGCGATACTAGCGCTCCTCACATTAATAGCCTAAACCCCAACAGCTTTGACCTTTAGCAAATAATTGATGTCGGACGCTGAAATATGTAGGCGAGGTCAATCCCCAGGAACCTTAAGGGTAAAGGGGGCCGAACTCGCTACATTAACGCTGTTTTATTGATCATAAACGCTGTGAAATTATCTTATTTTCCAGTGACTGTAGAAAACAAATTGACTGTCCGTTAACATTTTTACAAAAATGGCTATACTCCCTAGTAACCTTGTTTTCATGGCGGACTGAGGCCCACTCGGTACGCCCCATGTAAACACCTAGAAAGTGGGGCCGACCCGACTGACTCAGGTCCGCCCAAAAAGCCAGACCGTACCGAAAGACCGACCTAGTCCTATCATTTGACTGAGAACGAACTCAAAAGCTATATCACTGATTCATATGTTTCGTTTTTTAAATATCGATCTTTGATTGGTTATCGCTCACTCGTCGATGGTGTTCGGAGCCTTCAGGGTTGGGTTTAGTCGCTTTAAATTAAAGTCCCCCACTGAAAATCTGTTTCGTTTTTGAGTGGGTAGACTCTTAATGTGAATTTATTTATTTATTTTATTTATATACACGGGTGATGTATATTTTGTATGTTTTGTATGTGTTAGATTGTATGTAAATAAGTTGGAAAATGAATGTATTTGCTATCAACAAACTTCAAGTAAAATGATTACAACAGCTTGTAATCTTTTGTTTGTTGGGATGCATCCTTAATGAATATTATGTGGCAGAAGGAAAAGGTAGGGTCATGTACGACCAAAGCAAACAAGAGAAAAGGGTGTTGATGCGAGACCGAAATCAAGTTTGAGTAACTTACTTCATCTAAACGTCAGCGTTCATGACAGTTTTCATTCTGGTTCTAAGTTCGGTATAACATGTTAGCATAGCTAGTTAAAGGGAAAGAGTACCTATACGTCAAAAATCACACACAATTTTCATTTTAGAATTATATCTAAAGAATGGACTTATAAATCGAAAATCTGAATCGACAGCGCACTGTGGTTTGGTAAGCCCTACCGACTGAATGCTCAACAATGTGTCTAACATAATAATCAGTATTTTTTAATTGTTTTTTTAATTTCAATACTAATTTTCGATGTAACAATCAAAACAACTATGCTACTGATTTAATATTTCATTCAGTCTGTAGGGCTTACCAAAACACAGTGCGCTGTTGACTCAGATATTCGATTTCGAGAAGCATTCTTGAGATAAAATGTAAGAATGAAACTTTTTTGCGGTTTTGATTAATAGGCTTCTTGCAAGCTTGCTTTACAACAATGAAACAAATGAAATAAATCGATGAACAAACAACAAGCTGTCAAACAATAAACTATTCTGATTTTGAAAATAAATCTTCAAAACAAAACAGAAACATACAAAACTTTCACAACTTGATTGCCCATCATTAAACGTTTTAACTGGTGAGCAGTTACTATCGCCATACCTCGTCTTCTTTACAATGTTGCAATTTTATTATTTTGACAGCTCGTTGTTAGTCCATCAGTTCGATTCAATTGTTACATTATTGTAGTTCGGCTGTGACGTCAGTTGCAAGTTCCCTCTGAAGTGTCAGGGAGCCACTAGGAGGTATTTGTGTGCAGCAAGTCTGAAGTCTGGTTCCCTAGGGACATGAGCGACCACAGCGCTCTCGTGGCCGTACGTCGAACTAACAGCCTGGGCGGAGACACTGCCTAATGGACCTTCAGTGTTATCTTATTAGTGTTGGTTTGTGCACAGTCGGCCCTAATACAGACAGTGATGAAATCAGTGAAACTATCTTCGTCGTCGTTACAAAGACAGCTCATCCGTCATTCCTCTCATATTCATCTCTCTTACTCAGTTTAAAATGTGCTCCCAAGTTGGGAACAAATAGGTTTGTGTGATTTACTTACACCTCTTGTACTTTTCACACTGCTCCCCATGCTCTACTATGGGGCAGAGTGCAGGAAGTGCAAAAGAGGCAGGTTCAAACGAATCTAATATTTACATCTCATGCCACCTAGATTTCAACGGGAAATGTTAATTGTATGACGAAAAGACGCGTACAATTTTACTCGTTCTTACTATTTACAATAATTTTTTTTATCTTGAGTTGGATACCTATAGAAAATCCTATTAACAATGAGGCTTGTGTGTTACGAATATGTGAAACACGCCAGGAATTTGTTAAAGTAGCGGGCATGAAAGAAATGGTAGATAAGGATCTGAGGTGGGCATGAGACAGATAAATGAATGAATGAATGAATGAATGAATGAATGAATGAATGAATGAATGAATGAATGAATGAATGAATGAATGAATGAATGAATGAATGAATGAATGAATGAATATATGAATGAATGAATGAATGAATGAATGAATGAATGAATGAATGAATGAATGAATGAATGAATGAATGAATACGACATGCCCACAGCGAGCAACTGACTAAGCTCAGGACGTGACTAGGGTGTAATCTGAGTATCTTAGGCCCTACTGTGGAGGGAAATCATCTCAAGGGGGGGAAGGGGGAGAAGATTTTAGACTTTACAAGGCTTACTAGATCCTCTATTATAATACGGGAGTCGGGTTCCAGATCAACTCCCCCAAGACAGTGAGTGGGGGGGGGGGGGGGTAATTAACGTGTAGCTGTTGCTTGCCGGGACTACAATACAGGTAGGCGGGTAAATGCCAGCTCGAATCTCACTTTTCATTGCTAAAACTCAGTTCAGCTACAGTTTCTCAAAATAACAACCACAGACCACCCAGTTCATGCACGATTTATCGACGAAAATTAACAGATTTCTGCCTTCTTTCATACGTTCGTAAAGGTAGTCTTCCACCTTGTACAGTGTACAAGTCTCTATTATAGATCTAGATAAATCTTACCTATACTATAACTAGATATGTGCTTGGATATTTGAGAAGGAATGCACAAGTCATCACCATAATGTTCGGGGTTTACAGAATTCCAATATATGGTTGTAAATTATCAATTACGAATCTATTACAATTTACAAGTAAATGTGAGAACTAGAAAAGTAGAAAATGAAGTTGGTTCTATTCATAGGTTGCACGTACGTCACATCTTTGCGCGTAGCGGCCACATTTGTGATCAAACTTTGACGTTGCCATGGAGAAACAATTGAAAACTGTTGTGGTAGAACACAGAAATTCTCTGTTCTTTAAAATCCAGCCTATTTTTTAAATAAAATTGGTACGCATGGTAATTTTTTAATTTTTATATTACAAAAGTTTACTTTTTAAACTCCAAATAAGACGTATTTATTAAATTTGAATAGTATTTGCCAATGGTCTAGGATTGGTCCTCATCAATTGTGTCGCAATCATGGCCGCTGTGACGTCACGTGGGAACTATGAATTGGACTCTGGTATACTGGCCACGCCGTAAGCAGAAAGGTGTCCCCTAAAATTCTGAGAAGAGACGGTCGCTCCACACGGTCCATTTCAACGGTACTCACTGCGGGATTTCCCGATACCTTCATTGTTATTGTCCACTGCATTGACTGCACCAACCGTGAATAGAATACATCCCCACCACGTCTCACAACAGGCGCGCGCTACTATCACTACAATACCTTAGGCAAGAGAACGGGATGCAACTTAATTTAGATTGGTAGTTGTCACACGCGTCACTACCCTATAACATAATCCGTGACGACAACACCTTGCAAGTTAGTTTGACGAGACTATAGTCCTGTCGTAAATGGTCTCATAATGACGAAATATATAGTCTCGTCAAATTAACTTGCAAGGTGTTGTCGTCACGGATTAATAGGGTAGTGACGCGTGTGACAACTACCAACCTAAATTAAGTTGCATCCCGTTCTCTTGCCTAAAGTATTTTAGTGATAATGTCGCTCGCATGTTGTCAGACGTGGTGGGGTCGCATTCCATTCACGGTCGGTGCAGTCAATGCAGTGGACAATAACAATACAGGTATCGGGAAATCCCGCGGTGAATACTGTTGAAATAGACCGTGTGGAGCGACCGTCTCTTCTCAGAATTTTAGGGGACACCTCGCTTCTTACGGCGTGGCCAGTATACTTTAGTAGTTTTATTCACATAATACACCAGGGCGAGTTGATGAGTGTTCCGTTGGGTATCTTTACTCAGAGGCCGCCAGAAACATCAACGATCTTGTGTGTGTTTACAGGATCAGTCACGGTTGGAAAGACGCGAGTCGACTTCCTAAAGTCAAAGTCCGCGTTTCCACCTCAGCGACCGCTGGAGGGTGATGTTTGTTTTGACGAACGGTTGGTCGGATCTATATCTTTTGAGTTCGGAACGTTTTTAATAATCTAGACCCTCTTAAACTCGATATTTTGTTCTTGGGGAAATACCTTCTGTAAGGTGCATGCACGCTAGCGTTGACTGATGTGCCCCTAGGTATGTGCTAGGATATTTGAGAAGAAATCCTAAAAGTTGTTGACTAAGTTGGACCTTGGAAAAACTTTTAGAAAAGCTGTTTTCCGTGGAGAAAATCGTACCTACGATACAAATAACAGCATATCACGTGCTACAGTTGTATGTATTGAGGTGCATGGAGTAAACATAGATTAGCTAATAGTGAAGTTAAGTGACTTATATTACTAGGAAAACGCTCTGTATGACGCGTTGATAGGCGAGCGCGTCCATATCCACGAACGTCCCGGCAAAAAGTTCTCTAAGCAAATAAAAACAACAAAACAAGAATACGCATTGCAAACATGTTTCTAATTTCCATAGCTATTATACATCCCGCATTGTTGAATGCAGTGCAATGTGCGTACGCTTGGTTCGCTCGCTTAAAACCTAAATCTATGGTTGCATCTCCTTCTCTGCCTCCGGTAAATTGTAGTTTTACCCTCAGCGGGTCTGTTGTCAGGCGTCATCAGGACACATTCCACGCATCAAGACAACAACGAGCAAGTTCCGACAAGAACTTAGCGAGTTACATTGAAATAGACTGCGTGGAGCGACCGTCACGTCTGACAACGGGATCGCAACCGCAATCCGGAAATCGTGGAAGAAGTAGCGGTACATGGTCCTTACGGTGCTGTTGACAATAAAATCATAGTATCGTAATGATTTAGCATGGGCAAATTTAAGATAACGATCCACATCCCAATTACGATCACGATGCCGACAATTGTGGTTGGAGTTAAAGGCTCAACCACGATTGGCAGCATCGAGATTGTAATCGTAATCCGGAAATCGTGAAAGAATTAACTTACTTGGTTCTTATTTCGCTGTTCACAACTAAATCGTAATGTCGTGTAATGATTTGGTATGAGAAAATGTACAATTGCGATCCCAACTTCGATTGCGATTACGATGCCGACGATTGTGATTGGAGCTTTACAGCTACGACAACAGCATTGCTTGGTGCGAGGTTTTCATGCTCTGACGCTGGCGTATAGCGTTAGTCGTTGGCCAATCAGGCAAGGGAACGTCGTACGCGACTTCTCCCCTTTTCCAATATGATCCGTTTCTATGATATGATACGGCGAGGTGACTAAAGTTGTCCCAACGAAAGTATTCTGATGGTTACGACACAGCCGAGTTCAAGGTGACAACATATTTCTCTTCTTCCCTTATTTCTACCATAATCTAAATAGGTCCATCGGGGATAATTTAAGAGTTTCCGCTGGTTATCTGTAACGGTGGGTGTGGCCAAACCGCCTGTGCACTCGACTGCCGAACCACGCATTTAGCATGTGTGAAAAAACGCCAGGCAACACGCGTACGATTTTTTTTGTTAAACCAAGAACTTAGTTTAATAATATCAGATACAAAAAGTATATTAATGCATGTCCCAAGTAAAAAATAAATTTTTAAATAGGTTCATTGTGGTCGCATTTATTGAAGTTTCAACTCGGGGATCTGAAACGCGTACAGGTGGCTGTGACGTCATGATTCAGTAGACGTGGCATAACAGACCAATCGCTGAGGCGGTGAGCGTACACAGACACAGACACAAGCCATGACGTCAAATCCCATCAACATGGCGGCGGCTCTTTTTCCGCACCTTTTTATTTATCGTTACTAAACCAATTATTTTGAGGCATAGGCTAATCCGTTTTTCAAAATTCAAAGACACAAAATTATTAAATGAGAGACAAGGTATTTAAAAATCGATTAACATTTTCATACCCATGTTCCCTGGCGCGGTTGAAAGGGTAGTAGACAATGACCTGAGATCGGTATGCGAATACTTCCGTTGAGGCTAGTATATCAGTGAGGCACTTATATCGTCGTCGTTAGATATAACGACAAGGGCGCGAAGACGGTTCACTGAACCTGAACGGCTACAGTCACGTCTTTGATCCGCGCAAACACCAGAGATTGATTGTCTTGCTATTAACTAATCCATTACGCCACTCCGGCTGAGTGGGTGGGGTAAGTTCAAAGACAGCCAGGTGTATCTACCCATCCCACACCGAAGATGTATAGCCAACCCCTTTAATGAGTGACATCTCCCTATACCTCCACCTCCATATAATATGGTCCTCCATGCCCTAAGCATTTGAATTTTGACCTTAATGTTTTTATCTCATGAGGAGTTTGACATCTCAAATTCTGTACGGCTATAACTGAATATTATAAACAAATGTTTTGATATACGTTTACATTTTAATAATTTTAAATAGTGCAGAGATAATTAAAGTTTAGTACTTTGTTGTCCAAGGGTCGCATGACGCTTTTAATTGTAGAACTCTTCTTACTTAAATCGATGATTGAGAATTAACAATTTGTTACGCTTGTTTCACTACCTGGACGTCGACGAGCGCCGAGCGCCGGAAGTGGATGATCCGACCAATCAGGGCGAAGCGGCGCTTGCAAGCGCCGAAGTTGGTTGGTTCCAACTTCTTCGGATCATCTACTTCCGGCGCTTGGCTCTCGTCGACGTCCAGGTAGTGAAACAAGCATTACTAGGAATTTGATGGTTCACTTTAAACCTTAGAATATAAGAGCTTAGATGAAGATAAAACACTTTATGGAGCTATTTGGTACAAGCACGACCTCGTATCAATCGTGTAGAAAACAGGCATATGTTTAATTGTTCGAGTTTGTGTTGGTCTTGGTTTCCTTCTTATGGTGATAGTCTCCTATTGAGGCTGTATCTCGACCCATCCCGCAGATTTCTGCATGACGGACTTTAAAATACATAAAAAATGTTAAAAAGTTAACCAAAATATCTTTTCCCCAAGAGGATTTAATGATCTTTATTCTAAATGTGTCTCTGTACCAATAAATATTTCCTTATTTCAAATTACCAAATGTAAATTTTTAAATGTGTTTGCTGCAACACACCTTTCACAATTTAATTGGGAAATTGAAAAAAATTGAAAATCTTTTTTGGAACAAAGATCAAAATATTTATAGGAAATAGTATTAAATTCTCTAAAGAATGAGAAATTTTCAGGTTTTCTTTGTTTTTAAAGCATTTTAAAGAAATTTTTACCGCCGATATCGCAGAGTAATTCGAGATACAGCGGGTGTGTAGAGCCTCAACACTTGCCCGGCGCGCGGGAGATAGAAATCACATATTTGACGGCAAATCGAAAAATAAGTAAAACGATGCTATAAAGTTATCGCCTCAAAGTTTGACCAGCAAGAAAGTTGTAGCCAATACATCAGGCTACACAGCTGTGCAATTAGATCTTCCGTAACTACCAATCTCTACGTTTTTACAGTAATCTAAGTGCGATAAATACTCTCTGTTGTTACTCTGGATTTAAAAGCAACATTTCTAATGAACAAATTGGAGTAAACTTTGCTTCAGGAATGTGTGAAAGTGTTACGAACATATCCTGAAATTTGAAGTGATCGCCGTTTAAGGTGAATGGGTATTAAAACCGCCAAAAATTAATGTTTTTTATTATACCATGAGAACGCTTCCCAAATATTGAAAAAGTTATTCTAGTCCTGTCTTTAGTTTTGTATCAGCTACAAAATGAGTTTAAAAATATTCAGTTTGTTATCGTTACGATTGTTATTTTATTTATAATTTAATAATTAATAATTACCCAAAAAATAAAATAACGATCGAAAAATATATTTTGTTTAGGCTTACTTTTTAAACCCATTGTGTAGCTGATACAAAACTAAAGACAGGATCAGAATCACTTTCTCAATATTTGCAAGCGTTCTCATGGTATAATAAAATAACAACATTATTTTTGCGCGGTTTTAATACCCATTCCCGTTAATAACCCGCTACTGTTCACAGATATAATATTACCCAAGGTCTACTGGATTTACTCCTAGCGGAGTAATTGCGAAGCGCAAAGTGCTGCGTGCGCGCTTCAAGCGATCTAGTGGACCTTGAGTTTTACCTGCAAAAGTTGCTCGCTTGGGCCACGGGGCGCGCTGCCCGTATGTTAGTGGCGGTGGCGCGCTCAGCGGCTATCCTCGGTACCTGTGTCGCGTGCCGTGGAGCAGTTAGTCACGTCACTCGTCAATCTACGAGTTGAGCCGACTGAATCAGGTAGGCTCCGCGCTTTGACCCCAGGGATCGATATGCAAGACTTGCCGGGGGCGTTCAACCAAAACATAACCGAGATCTAGAGGAGGGTCTGTCTATAAATAATACCCTGTTCGATGGGGTAGATGTATGCGTGTACAGGGCTGCGTGGATAGGCGGGGCATCAGACATTGACGGGCGCCCAAATGAAGAGTGCTTCGTGAAAATATTTCGTCGGAGATTATCTAACAAATTAAGGATTTACCTCTGATTATTTATAAATACAATCAAAGATACGTATTAGAAATATCATATTTCCCTTTACTATGTAGATACTAGTGATATGAAATGTGTTGAATAAAAACTAACAGATTTGCAAACTTCTCGTGCAAAATGTAAGTAAACAATGTAAAGTATGTCCGCTCATAGTAAAAACGAAAAGTTTGGAGCTAATGCCCCATGTTTGTCTATTTAACCTTTATAATAGCTTGTTAACCAAGATTAAATAGAAAAAACGGTTGCCAATTTTACCATAACGAAAGTTGAAAGAATGTCACCCTTTGAAAGAATAAGAATTGCAATGAAATGACAACAGCGCGCTACCTGTTGGCAGTTTAAACCTTATTTCGCGGTCTTTTAGACAAACATTGGTGTTTTGGTAAGCCCTACAGACTGAATGAAATATTATAACCATCAGCGGGGTTATTTTGCTTATTAAATGGATAATACGTAATTAATTACATTCAAATTGAGGACAATTAATTATAAATAAAAACGATACCACAGTGCGCTGTTGATTCAGATTTTCGATTATGAGGTGCATTCTTGAGATATAATTTACAAATGAAAATGTTGTGTGGTTTTTGACGTAGAAGTATCCTTCCCTGTATAGGCAACACCTAAATAATAAATGGTTGAAATCTTCTGAGCTAAATTGGTACACATATATTTAAAGCGTACATGTACAATGTACATACCGATGTGATAGCTGGATAAACGTAATAGTTTATGTCTCGCGATAACAGTTATAATCTCATGTTGACCCCTCACGGGAATGTCTGTTGCGTGCACGCTATTCCTAAGAGAATCAATAGATTCCCTTCCTGGCGGTATTTGCATGAATATTCACATAGTAGTAGTAGAACTACTCTCCACTTGTCTGGCCCAGGTGGGTTGGGAGTTATACTATACTCGTATAGTTTTAAGTAGTTGTGGAAAGTGAAGTTTTTTTAAAAATATAAATACCTATGTCACTAGACAATAAAGTAAAAACATGTATTATCCGTGTGCATTCGTAAGAAATAAAAAATGGGTATAATATTATATTCCAATATTATTATTATTTAATATTCATAGTTCCCACGTGACGTCACAGCGGCCATGATTGCGACACAAATGATGAGGATCCAACCCTAGATCATTGGCAAATACTATTCAAATTCAATAAATAAGCCTAATTTAGAATTTAAAAAGTAAACATAAGTAATAAAAAACTTCAAAACTATGACACATACCAATTTTATTTAAAAAACACGCTGAATTTTAAAAAACTAAGAATTTCTGTGTTCTACCACAACAGCCTTCAATTGTTTCTCCATGGCAACGTCAAAGTTTGATCACAAATGTGGCCGCCACGCGCAAAGATGTGACCTACGTGCAACCTATGAATACTGTATAATATGGTGATTGATGAATGATTATATGGAAGGGAGGAGGGGGAGCCTGGTACCGGCACGTAACCTACTTCTGTCCAAAAAGTATTAAGGGGACCATTGGCTTTCCGTCCCATCCGAAAGGACGTTGTCATTTTGGCAAATAATGAGGACAACAATTAGTTTTTATGATAGTAACTACTCGCCAGTTGAAATTTATGTTCAGTGACGGACAGCAACGATCTGAAAGTTTGTAAACGTTTTGAACGTTTGATTTTTCCACTAACCTGGACTGCCGAGCAGTTGACGAGAAGAACGAAGCTGTTACACAAGCTTTCGAACCCTTCAATCTGCTCTAACCAACGGTAACTAGTGTTTCAGAGGAGAGTGGTCACTGGTCACCCATCCACCTCCTGACCAAGCCCAAGGTTGCTAGACTTCGGTTTTCGTATGGGAACCAGCTCTAAGCGACCACGGCTAAACCGTTGGCTAAGTTGTTTAATAACTTAGTAAAATAAGTGTTCTATACGGACATAGTCGCTTTTGAAAACTCCTGCGAAACCACATCAGGGATATCAATTATTGCTTTCTCTATTCTGTTAAATGTTATCGATGAATTAATTCCAAGTGGTTTTAATTATGACGATGACCCCATCCGTCGTAATGATAAAAAATTACTGATTAATTGACAATAAATCCAATCCTACTTTTTATCCAGCCTGTGAAGAGGAGTGTGTTTATATCAACATGTGATTGGATCCCAAACACCTCATGTGACATCCGTCAACAGAGACCGGACACCCAGTATTGACAGGTGGGTCTATGTGTTGAGCCCCAGGCTTGCATGAGATTACTGACGGGTAAGCCTCACGCAGCTGTTACAACGACTATCGACAATCAACAGATTTGTGGAGTTCTTTCATACATTTGTAAAGTACGGAGGACTCCACTAGCCTCATCACGCTAAAACAAACAACCAGTCAACTTCGAAACAAAATTTGTGTTAAAATGGACTGGTTCACACTTATTCTGAGCTATCACCAGCAGCTATTATTTTAAAGTGCTTCAATTTCTAAGGACAAAACATTTAAAACGACGAAAGTATCATTGTATAATTATACTAGGACTGCCCAACGAAAAAAAATTTAAAATCGATATCGCGGATATAATCATCGATATCGTATCGCGATATCGAATTTTTTAAACTCGGTATCGATATTGCCGATATCGTAATTTTTTTTTTCAAACCAGCCAGAGACCATTCATTATAAACAATTTAATATGAATAATTTCACGTCAAAAGGTTTTTCTATGTGCTTCAATTTGTGTGTTGTATTATTTAAAATGTATCCGCAAAACAGCGATGTTGTGATTGGCGTGACGTGACGTGAGTGTGACAGACTGGCAGAACGAGCGCGGGCGCAAAAGACTCCCGGCCGGCGGGCGATGAGGGCGAGAAGGTACCAACGCGAATGTTGCAGTGTATGTACCACAAAGATGCAGAAGCACAACACCGCCAAACTTTTTTTTTTTTTTTGTACGATAGTTGACACTTGATCAATATCGCGAAACGTACGATATATTAATTCTATATCGTATCGAATTATCGATATCGTTGGGCAGCCCTAAATTATACTATGTAAATTTGTTTTATAACTTATAGGATATACATGAAATAAATAAGTAGGTTATTTGATGAAAGAAAAAATATATTGATAATTAACTGTGAACAAGTGTACCAATTGACGAATACATGAATATACATAACAGAAATCAAGTCAATTCAGATTATATACTGAAAATCAGTCTTATTACTGAGTGGGTAGACTACGAGTAAGAATTTTATTTTTGTATTTATTTAATTCCGAACAGGCTTGCGTATGTTTCAGTCACTTACGATAATTTTAACATAAATCAAACAACTGTTAAAATGAACGGCGAGTATAAGTCATAGTGATATAGTTGCCCCAACGAAAGTATTCTGATGCTTACGACACAGCCGAGTCCAAGGTGACAACCTAATTTTCTTCTTCGTTTATTCCTACCATCTAATCTAACAGGTACATTGGGGATAATTTAAAACCTTCCGCTGGTTACCTGTAACGGTGGGTGTGGCCAAACCACCTGTGCACTCGACTAAGCCGAACCGTGCATTTACGAATGTGTGAGCAAACGCCAGGTATCTGTTGATTTTCTTTCAATTAGCGCGGTTGAAAGGGGCTGTAGACAATGACCTGAGATCGGTATGCGAATACTTCCGTTGGGACTATTTATTAAGTATTTAATAGTATAGTATGTCTATGGTAAAGGTCTCTCACACCAAGAAGTAAAATAGTGTCAGGGGAGATAGGACTGCCCAGAATTAGTTTCCAACTTAACAAGTGCGAATCACTAACGTTTTTCCCGATTATCTAGTACAATTTGGTTGCGTTAAGTTTTTTGACGGAAACCTGCTTTCACGTTTTCTTGTACGTTACCGTCAAAAAACTTACCGCAATCAAATTGTGCTAGATAATCGGGAAAACGTTAGTGATTCGTGCTTGTTAAGTTGAGAACGAAATAGTTACTATCTGACTTCTTTGGGTACCGCGACTTTATAAGTAGGCCTATTTCCAACAGACAGTGTTGCCACGCTTCGCTATCAGCTGTCCCTGCGCGCATGCGCGTGTGTGGTCGCAGTATCAGCAAGGTGAGTGGCTAGGCTGGTGGGGCAACAGACACAGTGTTGCCACGCGTCGCTATCAGCTGTCCCTGCGCGCATGCGCGTGTGTGGTCGCAGTATCAGCAAGGTGAGTAGCTAGGCTGGTGGGGCAACAGACACAGTGTTGCCACGCGTCGCTATCAGCAGTCCCTGCGCGCATGCGCGTGATCTAGTCGCAGTATCAGCAAGGTGAGTGGCTAGGCTGGTGGGGCAACAGACACAGTGTTGCCACGCGTAGCTATCAGCTGTCCCTGCGCGCATGCGCGTGTGTGGTCGCAGTATCAGCAAGGTGAGTAGCTAGGCTGGTGGGGCAACAGACACAGTGTTGCCAGGCGTCGCTATCAGCTGTCCCTGCGCGCATGCGCGTGTGTGGTCGCAGTATCAGCAAGGTGAGTGGCTAGGCTGGTGGGGCAACAGACACAGTGTTGCCACGCGTCGCTATCAGCTGTCCCTGCGCGCATGCGCGTGTGTGGTCGCAGTATCAGCAAGGTGAGTGGCTAGGCTGGTGGGGCAACAGACACAGTGTTGCCACGCGTCGCTATCAGCTGTCCCTGCGCGCATGCGCGTGTGTGGTCGCAGTATCAGCAAGGTGAGTGGCTAGGCTGGTGGGGCAACAGACACAGTGTTGCCACGCGTCGCTATCAGCTGTCCCTGCGCGCATGCGCGTGTGTGGTCGCAGTATCAGCAAGGTGAGTGGCTAGGCTGGTGGGGCAACAGACACAGTGTTGCCACGCGTCGCTATCAGCTGTCCCTGCGCGCATGCGCGTGTGTGGTCGCAGTATCAGCAAGGTGAGTAGCTAGGCTGGTGGGGCAACAGACACAGTGTTGCCACGCGTCGCTATCAGCTGTCCCTGCTTGCATGCGCGTGTGTGGTCGCAGTATCAGCAAGGTGAGTGGCTAGGCTGGTGGGGCAACAGACACAGTGTTGCCACGCGTCGCTATCAGCTGTCCCTGCGCGCATGCGCGTGTGTGGTCGCAGTATCAGCAAGGTGAGTGGCTAGGCTGGTGGGGCAACAGACACAGTGTTGCCACGCTTAGCTATCAGCTGTCCCTGCTTGCATGCGCGTGTGTGGTCGCAGTATCAGCAAGGTGAGTGGCTAGGCTGGTGGGGCAACAGACACAGTGTTGCCACGCGTCGCTATCAGCTGTCCCTGCTTGCATGCGCGTGTGTGGTCGCAGTATCAGCAAGGTGAGTAGCTAGGCTGGTGGGGCAACAGACACAGTGTTGCCACGCGTCGCTATCAGCTGTCCCTGCGCGCATGCGCGTGTGTGGTCGCAGTATCAGCAAGGTGAGTGGCTAGGCTGGTGGGGCAACAGACACAGTGTTGCCACGCTTAGCTATCAGCTGTCCCTGCTTGCATGCGCGTGTGTGGTCGCAGTATCAGCAAGGTGAGTGGCTAGGCTGGTGGGGCAACAGACACAGTGTTGCCACGCTTAGCTATCAGCTGTCCCTGCTTGCATGCGCGTGTGTGGTCGCAGTATCAGCAAGGTGAGTAGCTAGGCTGGTGGGGCAACAGACACAGTGTTGCCACGCTTAGCTATCAGCTGTCCCTGCTTGCATGCGCGTGTGTGGTCGCAGTATCAGCAAGGTGAGTGGCTAGGCTGGTGGGGAAACAGACACAGTGTTGCCAGGCGTCGCTATCAGCTGTCCCTGCGCGCATGCGCGTGATCTAGTCGCAGTATCAGCAAGGTGAGTAGCTAGGCTGGTGGGGCAACAGACACAGTGTTGCCACGCTTAGCTATCAGCTGTCCCTGCTTGCATGCGCGTGTGTGGTCGCAGTATCAGCAAGGTGAGTGGCTAGGCTGGTGGGGAAACAGACACAGTGTTGCCAGGCGTCGCTATCAGCTGTCCCTGCGCGCATGCGCGTGTGTGGTCGCAGTATCAGCAAGGTGAGTGGCTAGGCTGGTGGGGAAACACCTCTACCGTCTCTGTCGTGACGTCACAGGCCTACGTATTGTGAGTCACTGTACGACGTGGTACCATGGCAGTGTACCAGCCTCAAACAGTCGAGCAGGGCTTTTCAAGATTATAATACACGTTTAGGGTACCATTTTCAAGTAGATCCTAGAAACTAGAGAGGTAAAGTCTGTCCGCTCATAGTAGAAACGAAACGTTTAGAGCTAATGACCAATGTTTGTCTAATAGGCCGTGAAATAGGGTTCAAAGAGCCAACAGGTAGCACGCTGTTGTCAATTCCTTGCAATTCTTTTTCTTTCACTTTCGCCTTCCGTTATTATAAAATTGGGTGTTTTCCTAGTGAATCTTGGTTTACAAGCCGATTACAATGGGTCAATACACAGACATGGAATATAAGCTCTAAACGGTTCGTTTCTACTTAGAGCGGACAGACCTAAAAAAATTAAGCTAGTATTTTTGGAGTCGGCCATTTCATCAGCATACGAATAGGGGTTGAGATAATTTCAAATACAAGGCTACAATTTTAATAGCTTGTTTTCACTACGACAACCATAGATTTGTGTTATATCAGTCAATTCGGTCAAAGTGATTGATTTACGAATAATTAATTATTTTTTAGGAATCCTTTCTGTATGGTCCATAGGAGCTTTCGATGACATGGTATTCTTCAGGTCATTGAAAGGATATATTCCCGCGCAATATGATAGTTTATGAAAGGAATATCGAAAGATTGTTATTTGAACTCACTCCCAGAACACGTCGAGCGACTCAGGAATAGAAGAATCCTTCAATCAGGGATGGGAGTCGAACCAGTGACCCCGTCTGAGCCACCTGTGCGCTGCTTCAAAGAGAAAGACGAGGAACAAAGCCAGTCTGAGCTACTCGTGCGCTCAACCAGGGCGGTAATCAAATCAGTCTCCAGCCGAGGGAAGGAAAACACTCTTCAATATTTCAGAGGGTGGTTTGACCCCTGGGAATTGTCTCTACCTTGAACGCGGCCACACAGAAGTCGTGGCTTTGGAGTGGTTACACTAGTTGTAGCGTTGTGGTACGTTGTGGTGACCGGTGCCCGCAAAGAGGGGTATCACAGAGGGTTGTGGCTTAGGGGTAGTTATACACTACTAGTTAGGAATCGAGGAGTCCCTTTACGTTGACATTGTGGTGACTGGTGCCCGCAAAGAGGGGCTCATCATCCCTTTGCTTACTTTATCTTTATCTTATTCTCATTCGTGCCGCACCTTTTTGCGGCCTGAACGCCCCCACAAGTCCCCCCCAACTGGATTCCCGTTACACTTATGACGACCCCGGCGATGTGTGATGAATCTGAGTCTGCCGTTGTTTTATTTTAACCTAGATATCTATTACGTCGTACAACAATAACAATCAATTATATAACTACTTTACCGACCAACCGATAAAACATGGTGTAAGTGTAAATGCTGAAATGTTAGTAGATAAGCTACTAGTGTAGTGTAGTGTAGTGTAGTGTAGTGTAGTGTAGTGTAGTGTAGTGTAGTGTAGTATAGATAGTAGATACGCTACTAAAGTGCTCGCTGCATTAGGAACTCTACCGGTGAAGGAAGGAACCAAGAATACAACAAAAGTTCCGTCGCACTAAGTGACCAATCACAGCGTCTCTTATCAAGTCACGTGATTAAGCTGAGGAGGAACCGAGGAAGGTAGATTTTTTCAATGGTTTGGGGGAATGGATGGTAGGTGATAGGGGTGAAGCTTGGGGGTGAGAAAAAAGAAAATGAGAAAAGGAAAATTGTAAACGCGAACTTTCCAATATCCTGGTGACTGTGCATTATGCAGTGCATTTAGGCCACTGTATGTCCACCTTCCTTGCGGAACTCGCGATTTCAATCTGTTGAAATTAAAATGTGTTCAAATTGTCCCTAATGTAAATCAAAATATGTCATCCGTAGAGAATTTACTGCTCTTTCTTACGAATGTTTCTTTGTTCCAATCAATTCTTTAGTTTTTCAGGTGTTCTTAGTTACCTTTTGTAATGTAATGTTGCTGGACACATTTCACACCTAATTAAGAACATCTGCAAAACGGAAATATTTATTGGAATAAAAAAATAATCGTAAGAAGGAGCAATACATTTTCTTTAGGATGACATATTTTGATTTTCTTTTGGGACAATTTGAAGCAATTTTAACAGATGGAAATCGGGTGTACTGCAAGGAAGGGGAACATACAGCCTTAATTCAACATGTTTCTGGTTACCTTGATACAGGTGACAGCCAGCAGGTCGTAGAACCCCTTCTGATGCCACATGGTGTTGGCACATGCGCACCGCACTGTTCGTCTCGCCGACCGCGAGATCGCACTCATAGAGTCCGAGAACATTCGCACAACGGTCGAACACTCACTGATCGATAGGTCGAATATGCGAGATCGCACTCATAGAGTCCGAGAACATTCGCACAACGGTCGAACACTCACTGATCGATAGGTCGAATATGCGAGATCACAGTCATAGAGTCCGAGAACATTCGCACAACGGTCGAACACTCACTGATCGATAGGTCGAATATGCGAGATCGCACTCATAGAGTCCGAGAACATTCGCACAACGGTCGAACACTCTCAGATCGATAGGTCGAATCACTCGCGTTCCGTCGCAGTCGAGAGCGAGATCACAGTCATAGAGTCTGAGAACATTCGCGCAACGGTCGAACACTCTCAGATCGATAGGTCGAATCACTCGCGTTCCGTCGCAGTCGAGAGCGAGATTACAGTCATAGAGTCCGAGAACATTCGCACAACGGTCGAACACTCACAGATCGATAGGTCGAATCACTTGCGTCGCAGTCGAGAACCGTTTGGTTTTCAAAGTAGGCCTACTTCGTTCATCGGCGGTGTAGTGTTGTGTGGGCCTTTATATTATAATTATATTAGGCTGGATTCATGACATTGCGTTGTTCTACGGGACGGTGCGCGACGGAGGTTTTAGGGCCAATCAGGAGCGACCTAAGTGCACGCAGGTCGCTGCTGATTGGCCCAAAACCTCCGTCGCGCACCGTCCCGCAGGACAACGCAATGTCATGAATCCAGCTTTACACGTAAAATCGTCTCGATCGAGAACTACCGTTCGATTGTCGATTCTGAATCGATATCGAAGATTTTAGAACGAATCGAAACGTTTTTTCCGATATCGAATTAGATAGTTTCAGAAATCGTTCATTTGAGCGGGTATCCAAAATTTTAACAGCCTGTGTTGTATCAAAATACAAAATTATCCAATCGTATAGTGTAAATAATTTGTTTGAATCGTATTTGATTTAATGTCACTTCTAATTGGTTATTACTTATTATGCTTCCACCAATGACTATATACTCTCAATCACAGAGTAAGCCAGCTTTGTGTTTTAATGAAAAATTATTGTTCCAATTAGTGTAAGAGCAAAATCAATCAACTATAAACAACTTGAATTAAAATAAGAATAATTATTATAGTTAACTAGTTTGATAAAACATTTTCGTTTGTACAAGTAACACCCAAAATTTTCTATTATCCCTTCGATTGTTTGAATTATTCTTCCGCGTTCCTGTTTGAGGTTGGAAATAATTGATTTGACCGTGGATTACACATAAATCCGCAATTACTGCAGAGAGCGGTTGTATTGAAATGAGAACATACTTAAACAGATTCAAGTATTTGTAGCTTGTCATGTTATAGATTTTGATTGCGGTTAGTACTTCAATTAACTACGTTGTAAAAACAATACACACACACACACACTTCAGAGTTGGCTATCGTCGTTATTAATAATTTGTAACAGTTCGGCATTATTTCCTCTTTCATGCTAAACTCTCCATTTGTTCATATCCATTGCAATGACTATTTGCATGGATTATCCCTTTTTTCGTTTCGAATATTGATTTAATTCACTTCAATATATTGCCTTTCAACTTGTCCATTCAATTATGTTCTCTCTCTGTTAAAATGATTACTTACATTTATCAACAATTTGACTGTACATTTATTTCCACTTATTCCGTCATTTAGAAAAACCTAGTCTTAGATAAAAATAAAATAAAAAGAACAAAATACAAACAATGTGTTGATTTTAAGGTGACCTATCGCAAATGTTGTATTTCAAGGAATAAAAAAATCCATTAATACATATTTTCATTACAAGTCGTTTCGAAATAAAAAACGGTAGAACATATTTCAAAAACGTACAGAATAATAAAAATGAAACTACGTCGATTTATCTATTCAAACAATGCTTGCTCAGATATTGTGAACCAACAAGTTCTAGAACTTGTCGAACCGTGTTCTTGTAGAACCGCGTCCCCAATAGTATTCCGACACAGCTATCATGTATCCAATAGTATTCCGACACATCTATCATGTATCCAATAGTATTCCGACACAGCTATCTTGTATCCAATAGTATTCCGACACAGCTATCATGTATCCAATAGTATTCCGACACAGCTATCTTGTATCCAATAGTATTCCGACACAGCTATGTCACTACTGTACTGACATTTAAACGAAATGTCAATACTAGGTTGGATACAGAACAGTAGCTAATAGGGAACTTGCATGAATTTTCTACAGCTCTGAAAGTACGTGGAATATATTGTTATTCATCTGAAGACATCACAAACCTAATTTAAAAGTTTTAAAATTAACTCATTATACTTCTATACATGTTCAAAGATTTTGATTATCTGTTTCCCGCACTATTATTTTTAAACGGTATGTGACGTCACATGCCATGAAAATCACTGCTTATATGAATGACTTTGCATATAACCTCCTTGGACTTTGCCACCGCCTCCTAGACGAAACAATCACATTTTCAAGGTCATCAAGCTAACCTTGTCAAAATTTTTACGCAAGCCGTTGTCAAGTCTGCTTTATATGAATAACAACACCCAATATTTACTGATATTCTATGAAAATAGGTTTGGTATTATTGTTTTTATAGTAACTGGGCTTCAAAATTAATTACTACGCTTACTAGACATTAATTCGATTTTATATGATTTTGGATATGATAATTTCCAAATAAGCGTTATGTTATTTATCTTTCTTTGATTGGTTGATTGCTGATACATGGCAAGTGACGTATGCCCCGTTTTTCCCGCCATAAATACGTGTGAAACTTTCAGCTCGTTTTTATAAATGAAACTTAATTCTATGTCACCGAAATAAAATATTTTTGTATTCAGGACGTTAATCTTAATCTAGTAAAATGCTAAAAAAAATTATGCATGTTCCCCATTGTGTACAATCCCTTCACTACCCGTGACTATGTCCCGTCACTGCTGCCCTTCGCACTGTCTCACCTTACTATAACTGTCCCTTAACAATGATGCTCACTCTCCTCGCAATCACATGTATTCACACTGTCCCATTCTCAGACAACTCTGCTCACTGTCCCATTCTCAGGTAACTGTCCCACTCACGATCCTAACATGTATTCACACTGTCCGATTCTCAGACAACTCTGCTCACTGTCTCATCCTCAGATAACTGTCCCACTCACGATCCTCACATGTATTCACACTGTCCCAATCTCAGACAACTCTGCTCACTGTCTCTCCTCAGATAACTGTCCCACTCACGATCCTCACATGCATTCACACTGTCCCATTCTCAGATAACTGTCCCACTCACGATCCTAACATGTATTCACACTGTCCCAGTCTCAGACGGTGTACACAACTCTTCTCTGGTCTCATCCTCAGATAACTGTCCCACTCACGATCCCCACATGTATTCACACTGTCTCATCCTCAGATAACTGTCCCACTCACGATCCTCACATATATTCACACTCTCCCATTCTCCGAAAACTGTCCCACTCACGATCCTCACATGTATTCACACTCTCCCATTCTCCGATAACTGTCCCACTCACGATCCTCACATGTATTCACACTCTCCCATTCTCCGATAACTGTCCCACTCATGATCCCCACATTTATTCACACTGTCCTATTCTCAGAGGTGTACACAACTCTGCTCACTGTCTCATCCTCAGATAACTGTTCCACTCACGATCCTCACATGTATACACACTGTCTCATTCTCAGATAACTGTCCCACTCACGATCTTCACATGTATTCACACTGTCTCATTCGCAGATAACTGTCCCACTCACGATCTTCACATGTATTCACACTGTCTCTAAGCTGTCCCTTCCTTCCTCAGAGGTACTCACAGCTCACTCACTGTCTCATCCTTTCTTTGCTTGTCGGCTCAAGTTTCCCCACTGTCCTCACAGCTATATGTACTGTCACAACTGTCTCCCCTCACTGCTCACTACACTGTCTCACCCGCCTTGCCTGTCCCGCTGTCCCAACTGACTGAGCTGTTACTCAAGTAGCTCGTACGACGCGTGGCTAATGATAGTGGGTCTACCTACCTATCGCACAATGACAAGTGACAAGGGGCGCTGATTGGGCCAAGTGTGTAGAAATGCAATTAAAACTTATCGGGCGATAGTTGTGAGTGTTCTAAGCGGAAATACTCAAACCAGTATTGAAACCGCGAACTAAATTAACTTGTCTGTGTCATTCTAAGAAGTTTTGCAGAACATTGACTAAACAAGTTGTATTTATTGTCTACCGCTAAAGAGGAAGGAACGGCAAAGGTTTGTAACTATAGTCTCCTCATTTGCCAATCTCGTGAGAAAACCACTTCCAAACCTTTTATGTCCTGTCCCCGTTAAATTCTTTTAACAACATAATTCCAATAATAGAAGTTTTATAATTAATTAATTAAAAACTAAACGTCATTACTGTTGATATACGAAATAATGAAACTTTAAATATGCTCTTATATATGAAATAACGAGCGAAAATTTAAATCAAATTGTAAACTTGATTTTATTTACCCACTCAACTATATTGACAATGACAGTTTTTCGCTTTCCATAATAATGAGTGAGAGATTTCCATCTGATCTTCATGACTGAAGTCTGTCCTATAAACACATGCAGTGCCGTCGTGTCCCCTGTGTACTAGAGCGATGAACATACACGACGCACATGTAACTGCATAACTCATGTGTAGAGGTGTTTGAAAATAGTTTTATTTTTTCCAAAATTTAGCTCAAAGATTTTAAAACTTCGATGTTATTTCGATGTTATTTTTTCAGCCCATTTTGCCTTAATAGAAAATATTAAGTTGGACATTTTTTAAGGTAAATTAATGAATTACTGATCTGTTTATAATTATGTGATGTGTATGAGACATCACATCATTTATTATTGAAACAACTGAGATTATACATGTAAATACACATGCCTACATACAAGTTGTTGTTCAACAAACTACTAACATCTTTTTAAATTTCTTGAAAATTACTAACATAAAGCATAATTTTGCCCAATCAAGGTATAGATTCGTCTTTATTTCGCAAATACGCAGAAATTTCACTGTTTACGTAAATTTCGACTTTATTTCGCAGACAGATTCAAAACCTAAAAAAAAAAAAACACCTCTACTCATGTGTATAGTGATGCACATTAAGAGAGGTTCACAATTGAAATAAGGGCTGGTTTAGTGTAATAGAAATATGGTTTAAGCGAATTGGAACATACAATAACAATGCTGTGGTTCACAACTGTCACAGTGGATTGAAATAGTCATAAGAAATGAATCAATTTCATTTCTTATTTCAACTTCCCATGATGCACCTTATGACGAATCAGTCAGAACGCAGAAGTGCGATATGAGAAGGTCAACTATGGAAATCAAAACAAAAACAGTGGCACCGGATATTTTGCTTTTGTTGTCAATGATAGTAAGTACACAATTAAGGCGCTGCTTTGACTACTGAACGTCGGTTGTGAACCAGTTGCTTGTTATTTCACTTTTTCACCGTTTCTTATTGTAATTCTTATTTCAATTATTTTGAATCGGTCTTAAGAGCGTTCGGAAGTATAGTAATTTTACCCCTAAAACATGCGTCTAAAATTACACTTCTCACGCCTACACCGATAACAGGATTTCTCTCTAATTTTACATCCTAGTATTAAAGTGTCAAATTGATCATTTTCATAACGAAAACATATGATATTAATCTTGAAAGTGGATTAAAAAACATAAAATATATAATTTGGTACCCATTGAAACTTCATTGTGTACAAATTTATATATTCTATCATTTTGTAAATACTCTTTCAAGATTAAGTGTACTTTCTTAATGGAAGTCATCAATTTGACATTTTTATACTAGGTCGTAAAATTAGAGAGAAGTCCTATTATCGGTTTAGGCGTGAGAAATGTAAGTTTAGACGCATGTTTTAGCGGTAAAATGACTTCTTGCGACCGGTGAGAAATTCAGTAGTCAACCCAGTGAGCTGTGTAGTGTTAATGCACCCCCGCGCTTTATCCAGCTATTGCGGTAACAAGTTAATTAAAGTGGCGACCGTCCCGCTGCGAGCGGCACAATGAGGCAACACTCGACCCCAACACCGCCTATACAATACAAGCTCTCTTCAAACAATAACACTTGCTATGATTGCTCCCGTTATGTTGTCACTATAGGCAACCAAAAGCAAGCGACACACAAGCAAATACCAAAAGCGCGCGCAAATACCGATCGCTGATTGGCTACGAATACCTCGCCTGTGACGAAAGCATACGTAAGGTAGTTTTGGGTTGCCTATTCGCCTTCCACTATAGTTCCATCCACTATAGCATCCACTATAGTTCCATCCACTATAGCATCCATTATAGTTCCATCCACTAAAGCATCCACTATAGTTCCATCCACTATAGCATCCACTATAGTTCCATCCACTATAGTTCCATCCAATATAGCATCCACTATAGTTCCATCCACTATAGCATTAGCATCCACTACAATCACCTTCGAGTTGTCATACGTGGAACACGGAGTGGACTAACGACTTATTGCTCAACTTAATCGAGGTATACAGAAGTAAAGAAGTTCTATGGAAATGGAAGCACAAGTGCCATTTTAATCGGTTGGTCAAGAATGATTCGTGGGAGGACATTTATGTTCAACTGGGATTTTCTGTTGACGAGTGTAAACAGAAAATAAAATCTTTGTTGTCTTCTTTGCGGCAGGAGAAGGGGGATAGTGAAAAATAGCCAACTATCAGTTCCTTAGATATGTAATTGGTCCAAGTACCAGATGAAGAGTGCAGGTTCCACGGGCCCCTTGGATCGCGGCGCAGGGAAACGCGCAAGTGTGTACGCGGCTTTAGCAGCAGTGTTCGTGGTAATGGTAGTGATATTATATTAGTAGTAGAAGTAGAAATAGTAGTAGTAATATTTGAAGTGGTGATGATAGTGGTATAGCAATAGTGGTAGCTTAAGTGTTAGTAAGAAGTATACAGATAGAATAAGTATAATATTAATATGATTAACGTAACTGGGTACCTATTTAGTATTTACATATCCTGTAACGCCTGTCTCTTCTCTCTGTTATGTCTCTCGACACAGCCCGTCACTTATTCCCTTAAACAGTCTGTCCCCTACTATGACACACAACGTTACAACGTGTCGGCTATTCAACTTGACTATGAGTTATATTACTGCATCACTGAGGTAATACCCTGACTGACTGTAAGGGCGTATTGTGCGCTTCAGTTCTCACGAGCCGCTTTGTCATCACCTCGTTTTACTATGTCTATATCACAAGCGAAACTTCAATTTTATATTTATAAACCTATATTAGGTATTATACAAAAAAATGGTATACCGTCACATTATTAAAACACGTCAATGTATATGTATTGGAACACTATTAACTTGCTGAATTACTTAATTACTTATTTTCTTACTTACAAGCGCGTATGAACTATTTTCAAAGTGTATCAATGTTGTGTTGTAAGTTGTAACTGAATTTGGTTGTAACCATCTCGGAAAGCGAAAACCATCTCACAATTAATAAGGCTCGGTTTCGTCAAACTTTTAGTGAACAGATTAACCGTTAATCGGAGATTAGCTCAGAACCAACATGACGGCCACTGTAGAAGACACCGCACATTTTGTACGCATTGTTTGTTGAAACCATGGTAACCAATCCCCGGTTATTAAATCGGATATTAACAAAGTTTGGTGTGGCATAACTTGGCGTAATGATCGGTTCACATCGGCTGAATGTCTATAAAAGACAAAACCATTATAGTGGATTCAGAGATTAAAGATCTTTAGTGTTTAAAAAGTTGACTGAACTAAGTTCTAACTAAACCGTTAGACCTAATTACCGGACCCAACCAACGCAATTATTTCATTCATCATTAGTCTAGCTATAAACGTTCGAGTGATTACGTCACGAAACACAATGAATCCATTATTTGCTTTTAATCAACCTGGAAACTTTTTCCTGTTTCCGTTATTTGATAGTTTCATGGTCTCGCAATCATAGTTCTCTATTTCTCCGCTAGATCTCAAAGCATACAATTTCAAAGCGCTTATTCCATGTGAACATATGTTCTACGTACAATGTGTAGCAAACAATATGTTAACTGTATTTAAATACTACGGAATGTGAATGTATACCTTTATTCCACGGTAGTAATTAAAACCTAGTTGGACAATTCACTGTTCCATGTCAAGATTAAACATAACTCGATATTTTGAGCATTACTCATCACTATTTGACAGGCTAAACACAACTACCTGCTACTACTACATACAGCTAACTGGTAGTTGTTTTTAGCCTGTCAAAGAGTGTTTAGTAGTGCTCGAAAAATTGTGTAATTTTAAATCTTGACAAGGAACAGTGAATAGGGAATATACATGAATTTTCTATAGCTCTGGAAGAGTGTGACTTATATAGACCTACATCCAGAGATACCAGAAACGTAATTTATTAGTTTAAAAATTAACTCATTTTATTTCTATAAAGGTTCAAACTTTTCGATTTTTGATTCCCCGACTTTTATTTTCAAATATCATGTGACGTCACTTTCCATGAAAGTCACTGTTTTTGAATGACTTTGCCACTGCCTCCTAGATGAAACAACGATATTTACAAAAGGTCCACTAAATCCCCTCGAACCGTTGTCAAGTCTTATTAAAGTTACAAATGTTCAGAAAAGTAAATATAATCAACACAAAATATTTACTAATATTCTTTGAAAATATGTTACTTATATTATTTTTAACTATACTGGTGACAAATTAATTTTATTGCGTACCGGTACTTGACATAAATTAGAGTTTATATATGCTTGCGGGTGATGCTATCTGCAGAGAATAGTTTCTAAATGTATCATTATATGGTTAGCTGATTGCTGATAGGTGGATAGTGACGTATGCCCCGTTTTTTCACCATAAGTGTTTGTGTGTGAGACTTCCAGCTCGTTTTTAAAAATTAAATTGATTGTAAGTCATCGAAATGAATTATTTTTGTGGTCAGCAAGTTATTACTAATCTAGAAAAATAAGAAGAAAAAAATACATGTATATTCCCATTTGTCCAACTAGTTGGTTTTAATAGCGTGTTTCTAGTTAGTCTACTAAGTTTCCGTCTTTTCAATCCACGGTAGTCATCAAAATGAACGCGAGTGATGAGTCACACACGGATATATTGAACGTGAGTGATGAGTCACACACGGATATATTGAACGCGAGGGATGAGTCAAACACGGATATATTGAGCGCGAGTGATGAGTCACACACGGATATATTGAACGTGAGTGATGAGTCACACACGGATATATTGAACGCGAGGGATGAGTCAAACACGGATATATTGAACGCGAGTGATGAGTCACACACGGATATATTGAACGTGAGTGATGAGTCACACACGGATATACAGAACGCGAGTGATGAGTCACACACGGATATATTGAACGCGAGTGATGAGTCACACACGGATATATTGAACGCGAGTGATGAGTCACACACGGATATATTGAACGCGAGTGATGAGTCACACACGGATATATTGAACGCGGATGATGAGTCATACACGGATATATTGAACGCGAGTGATGAGTCACACACGGATATATTGAACGCGAGTGATGAGTCACACACGGATATATTGAACGCGAGTGATGAGTCACACACGGATATATTGAACGCGAGTGATGAGTCACACACGGATATATTGAACGCGGGTGATGAGTCATACACGGATATATTGAACGCGGGTGATGAGTCATACACGGATATATTGAACGCGGGTGATGAGTCACACACGGATATATTGAACGCGAGTGATGAGTCACACACGGATATATTGAACGCGGGTGATGAGTCATACACGGATATATTGAACGCGGGTGATGAGTCATACACGGATATATTGAACGCGGGTGATGAGTCACACACGGATATATTGAACGCGAGTGATGAGTCACACACGGATATATTGAACGCGGGTGATGAGTCATACACGGATATATTGAACGCGGCTGATGAGTCACACGGATATATTGAACGCGAGTGATGAGTCGCACACGGATATATTGAACGCGAGTGATGAGTCACACACGGATATATTGAACGCGGCTGATGAGTCACACGGATATATTGAACGCGAGTGATGAGTCGCACACGGATATATTGAACGCGAGTGATGAGTCACACACGGATATATTGAACGCGAGTGATGAGTCACACACGGATATATTGAACGCGAGTGATGAGTCACACACGGATATATTGAACGCGAGTGATGAGTCACACACGGATATATTGAACACGGGTGATGAGTCCTACACGGATATATTGAACGCGAGTGATGAGTCACACACGGATATATTGAACGCGAGTGATGAGTCACACACGGATATATTGAACGCGGGTGATGAGTCATACACGGATATATTGAACGCGGGTGATGAGTCATACACGGATATATTGAACGCGGGTGATGAGTCACACACGGATATATTAAACGCGAGTGATGAGTCACACACGGATATATTGAACGCGGGTGATGAGTCATACACGGATATATTGAACGCGGGTGATGAGTCATACACGGATATATTGAACGCGGGTGATGAGTCACACACGGATATATTGAACGCGAGTGATGAGTCACACACGGATATATTGAACGCGGGTGATGAGTCATACACGGATATATTGAACGCGGCTGATGAGTCACACGGATATATTGAACGCGAGTGATGAGTCGCACACGGATATATTGAACGCGAGTGATGAGTCACACACGGATATATTGAACGCGAGTGATGAGTCACACACGGATATATTGAACGCTGGTGATGAGTCACACACGGATATATTGAACGCGAGTGATGAGTCACACACGGATATATTGAACGCGAGTGATGAGTCACACACGGATATATTGAACGCGGGTGATGAGTCAAACACGGATATATTGAACGCGAGTGATGAGTCACACACGGATATATTGAACGCGGGTGATGAGTCACACACGGATATATTGAACGCGAGTGATGAGTCACACACGGATATATTGAACGCGAGTGATGAGTCACACACGGATATATTGAACGGTGGTTGGAGCAGTCGCTTCATATATTGCTTTTTAATACCTCCTTTGTTCGCTGCTCCATTCACCGTCCGTGCGTGATAGTCAGCGTAATGAAATTATTGTTGACAAAGGAAAAATGTTGATTACATTTTCAACGTGGAATTTTTCAATAGATCGATTGAAAAATATATTAATACAGGAGTGCATGCATATTACACATTTTTCGTGTCTGCTTTTATTTGATTCTGTAAAACAATGATCACTCAATAGAATGAGGGAGTATTCACGTGGCGTCACATCGGCCATATTGGAGGCCACCTATAGTACTTTTTCAAATTTCATTTAAGCTATATCAATAAAAAAAGAATAATATTGTTTATGGGAAAATATGAGAGTTTGAACACGTATATCCTCCGATAAAGTTCAGGGAAATGATTATTTGTACCATTGTAAACAGCAAAAAGAGTGGCCAAAGATGAGAGTTTATTTATGTTGCTTTTCAGTAATACTAGTAAACCAAAGTTAGAGAACAGTTGAACTTCAACCAAACGCCAGCTGAAACATTGTAACAATGAACTAACAGTCACATGACATTGTGGCCTCCAGTATGGCCACTATGCGCAATAGGATGTATTCACGTATTGCGCATGGTGGCCACATTGGAGGCCACAATGGCATGTGATTGGTGGTTCATTGTTACTATGTTTCAGCTGGCGTTTGATGCAAATTCAACTGTTCTCTAACTTACTACTTAAAATCAACATAAACAAACTCTTTTGTCTCAATTACTCTTTTAATCGTTTGCAAAAGCATACAATAATCATTTTCGTACACTTTATCGGGGGATATACGTGTTCAATTTGTCATATTTCCCTGTAAACAATATTATTCGTTTTCTATTGGCAGCTCAATGAAACTTGAAATAGTACTATAGGCTGCCTCCAATATGGCCGATGTGACGTCACGTGAATACTCCCTATAGAGAAGACTACAAAGGGGGAGGTAGAAGACAAAAACTTGACAAATATTTCTGATGTTCTGTTTTACCTGACATTTTACGCACGCCCAGTAAAACCCATCAGAATTCAATGCATCGACAGTACAAATAGACAAAGAGAAACGTGTTTTTCAATGTCCAACTGTCCAACACGGTCCAACTGTCCAACATGAAATTTCCATTCAATTTAACATTGAATTCAGAACGGTAAACTACTGTAACTACAAAGTTTACTGCAACAAGGTCACTGTACGCTACCGTTATATATAAACTTTAAGACAGTTTAATTCGACATTGAATCCAACTATAGTTGAGTGGAGCATTACTTCAACTAATCATCGAACTTCTTGAATTCAGTAAGTTCATATGGAATTTTGATATACCTTATATAGAACATCTCATAAGATTCTAGCGTTTACTTTCACAGTATGTCACGGAGTAACGTTGCCACTTGCGTTTCAAGGCATTTACTCGTTGATCTGCCTCATCGT
Source organism: Isoperla grammatica (assembly GCA_945910005.1). NCBI lineage: Eukaryota > Metazoa > Arthropoda > Insecta > Plecoptera > Perlodidae > Isoperla > Isoperla grammatica. The sequence continues at coordinate 16,228,649 of OX246744.1, forward strand.
CTCGATACTCTATAAATAGAACACCGAAGCCCAATCAATGGGCTCGTATGAACAGACCCGCTCAAAGCCCGCATGTCAATAACAGATCTGGCCTACAAGCTGAGCTAAGCCCTGAACTCACAGCTGCCTTGGTTGGTAATTACAGTGCCAAGGTTCCCGCTCAAAGCCAAGACACCTGTCATCGCCACCCCTCTCCCTCCCCTCCCCCCCACCCACGCGTCGAAACTTTTCGTAAACGTGTTACCCGTCCGTACGAAAATACACACAAGAAATCACTAAGGTGCGGAAAGAAATGTAATTTCCTGTTTTGATAGGATAGAAAAGTGAAGATGGTGACGCTGTCAAACGGTGGTGCGATCTGGCGGTGGGTAATGAAGTTGATGTTCTCTTTAGCGTAACCTTAATAAACAGTGGCAGAATACGTCACAAGACATGCACACACAACACATACGCTACGGTAGTATCTTCATTTAACTGGTGAAGGAGGGGGGGGGGGGGGGGGGGGGGGGGCAACTTGTGTTAGTGGATTGTAATGAAGGGTTATGGGCAGAGGTGGGTTATTTTTATATTTTCGTTATAGATTCTAAATCGATGAAAACGTAATTTCAAAATTTCTACTATTCGAGAATATATAGAAAAAAAAATAGATAATATAAAAACATGCATATAAAACAAAGACTTTCCTGTGTTTATTGCAAATTGGGTTAGCTTCATGCCTATTGTAAGCACTTATTATATTATTTGCAATTTCTGAACAAAAGTTCAAACACTTTTTGATAAATACTTGCTACAAAGTACTTAATTTGTTATTTTAAAATGCTACAAAATGGTAAATTTGGAAAACTAGGTCAAAAAATGTTCCTAACATCCATCGCTATAGTTACGAGTCACTGGATCTCGTAAACATGAAATCAAAATACATTGGCATATTCTTTTGTTGTAGGATATGAATATTCAATATTTGTACAGATACGCTAGTGATAAAGAAAACTCTTCGATGGAATCTATTATTTATCTTGTAAAACCAGGACGTGTAAATATATTCATAATTCAATACTTTCGAGTTTTATTGTTGTTGGGCAAACAGACTAGATGGGAAATGAGAGCGCTGCATAATTGTATTCGCTGATTGAAAAAGTGAAATAAAACGCCTTTGATGAATATATATGTACGGATATCATTCATACAATGAATTTACCAAGAGACAAATTTGATATTACGGTGTTCATGTAAGAAAATGGTCAAATTATTAAATTGTCTATTTTATTAGTTTGAAATCAGTCCATCATATAATATGTCAATGCAAACTCAAAAAACGGGAGACAAAAGTCACATAAACATGACAAATTAACGTTGAATTTTACATTGTTTAAGAAATTCATTAACATTCTTTGGAATTAAATTAGATTAATATGATAGTTACCATAAGTTGTTACAGAAAACGAAATCAAAATTTTTGTTAACACTTTATAGAGGGAACAATAAATTTGAAATGTACAAACATTAAAGATTAAACTAATGTTATATAATTTTGTTTTTATACAAAGATTAAACACCGTAAAAGGAACCAATTCAAGTGCTCTCCAGTACTCCAGTACTCTGGGTCTCAGGAGAATAGTATTCAACAAAGTGTTTACATATAGGAATGGAAGTTAGTGTTTAAAACATCAAGGGCGGTTACGGAAGCTTTAAATGCAAACATGCGAACCTTCCCAGTAGATTTCATCTGCCCGCATATAAAACAGTTATTAATATACTACAGCCATGCCAACAAAACAGCGATGAAAATTATTTCACCTTATTTAAACATAAGGCAGTACATGGATCCTAGCAGGGTGAGGCAAGTGTGCCCTGAAACGTTTTAATATTATTGGCATAGCACAACGAAATCGTGTATTTCTATTAGTATGTCTTTAGATTTTCTACCCTGCATCCCAGATCTTGCTAAAGGAAAAAAAATACACCTAATAGATGAAAAGTACTGGGATATGTGGCGGGTCTCTTTTTGGGAGCTCGACCAGCTGTACCACACTTATTCGTGGAGTTTCTTAATGGCCTACAGTTATTAATCCTTGACGATATTATTTGTTACAAAATCATTTATTTAACAACATGTAGAAATTGTTAAGAACAGCTTGTATTCGTTTTATTTTTTTTTTATTTTAGCATGCTGGATCCTTGTAGTCACCCGATGTACGTTGGACTCCAGGCAATAAATTGTTTTTCTTTCATGTCTCATCGTTAAAATCATCTCCGAGCCGTCACTGATTGCATTGCATTGTCTTTTGTTATCCTTTGATATATAGTACTAGGTACAAACATTAAACATTATTTAAAAATTTATTTTAACATTTTTTTTTTAAATTATTCATTTATCAACATTATTTATTTAAACATAAAACAAACATTAGCAGGTGGGCTTACAACTACGCAGAAACAGATAAGAAATAAAAGGCAGAAATAAAAGGCAGGCTACAAATAAAGCGTAGAAAAGGAAGTCCTACGCACGGAAATGTAGATTAAACAAAACAGTCTCGTTAAGATGAATAGATATTCTACGGTGTTTCTGTCTATATTGTGTGGGAGGTTGAATAACATTATGTGGAAGGAACTCAATACGCAGAAGAAGAAAAATTGTGTCTTTTGTTAGAACACATTTGTCCGCATTCTGCGCGTGGGTGGGACTGTGGGTGTGGGGCCTGTGGGCCATCTCAGTAGCGATTTCACCCTCTAACCGTAGCAGTTGTTTATAAAAGCAGTCTTGATATTTATAATTTGTGTGGAAACAATTAGGTTCCTTCCTACACGACCGGTAATTCTAACCAAAGTCAACATACGATACACTCATGGATATGACTATCTTCGTATCTGTTTTGTTTATTTGTAGTTATATTTATATTGTAATTTGCATCAATGACACTAGTCGCATGCCATATAACATTAACATTTATATTTTATTTTGTTACTACGCCTAAATACTCATAAGTAACTTGTGTCATACTCATCTCATCTTAGTATCAACTTATTCCCATTTTATTTAGTGTTCACTATACAACACCATTGTTTGTAATTCGTAATTAATTTGTATTAATGGCACTAGCCGCATGCTATACAACATAAACATTTTTCTTTTTTGCTACTACGCCCAAACAATCATAAGTAACTTGTGTCATACTAATTTCATTTTAGTGATAATTTATTCCATTTCATTTATTATTTGTATTGTGTATTTCCATGTTCCTAAATTAATTCATGTCATTGTCAAATGTATATTATCAAATTGTTATCATTAACTGTATTATAACCGGTTGGATGTAAGAAAAGGCCTCACTGGCCTTAATCCCGCCCATATTAAAGACCGAATCTAAGATCGTACATTATAATTAAACATAAAAACAATTTGCCGAAATCCTCAACTGATTGCAAATTAAAAACGCAGCTAATAAATTCAAACTCATAGTCCGAACGCTTACTTAAGTACCTACTTACTGATCTGAATGAGTATTATACGTTGAAATTTATTCCGATTTGCAGCCATTTTTATGCCCACTCTTTTTCAGAAATAGTTTCCTTCCAAAAGGCCTTCCAATGCAATTTTACTTACGTTATAATCACAATATAGTGACATAAAATGAAACTCTTATTATGTAACTCTATCAAAAGAAATATATAAACAATTATAAGCATAAATATATGAATAAATACATTTTATTCATTATCTACTCACCCAGTCACAGGAATTGATTTTTACTACATGATAGCATGCAAATACCATAGATTTAAGTCAATTTACGAAGTAAAAAAACCTATTTCTAACCGGGAATTGAACCCTGGTATTAGAAGCAGGAATATATCCACATGAGTAAGACTAACGAGCCACATGAATATGAATCTGCGCCACTAGTGTTGCCGGTTAAGATCTGTGTATACTTTATAAATAAAATATACATTTCCCGCTGTGATAACTCAGTGATAACAAATCTGGTACCGTAACAGAGCGGTGCTAGGTTGTATGCTGATGTGGAGCGATAAGAGGGGAAGGGGGGGGGGGGAGGGGAGGGCGAGGTCATACGTCACGCGGCCTCTCAATCAATCTGTTTACACGGATCCCGTAGCCTTTGTCGTGTGCTCACCAAGCGTTCGACGCCCACACACTCAATGGTGACGGGGCTGGAGCTCGGGCGGTAGCGGGTTCGTGTCCCGTCACACTCGCTCCGGATAGAAATTAAATATAGATTGATAATGCGCAGAAAAGGATCTCGTTTATAGTCGCATCTCACGACAAGCAGAGTCATCACTGAACCAATTAACATCGGCCAAGCCTGATAATCGAGAAAAGCTTACTATAAGGTGCAGTTATCGCGGTGGACCTCAACACGACAAGTGTTTATTATTTGTAATTCCGTTTTGTTTTTGTTTTAATTCCCGTTATTGTAAGTAAGTAAGTATGAATGAATTAAATCCGTAAAAGGTTACACAAAAATTAATTTAATTTTAAATTGCAATCAAAAAGTTAATTACGCTTCATTAGTTTAATATTTATGACGAGAACCGATTCAGACGTAAATTAATTAGTTACACATTTGTGTTGGCGACGAAGAACTTTAAACCTAAAGCTCCAACCACAAGTGTCGGCATCGTGATCGCATTTGGAATCGGGATCAACATCGAATATTTTCTCACGCTAAATCGTTAAGACTACGATTTTATTGTAAACAGCGCCATAAGAACAGTGTAAGTAAACTCTTTCACGATTTCCGGATTGGGATTGCGATCCCGATACCGGGAGTTGTGGATTGGGTTTAATATTGTTCTGAACACATAATCGCGCCTATATAAGTAGTAGGATTATACTCTGTACAAATCTTCGCATTAAAAAATGCGTGTTGTTTTATGTTGCTACTTTGTAATCAAAATACGTACGTAGGTAATTTGTTCAGTGCTTTGACAATAAAACATAAACATGATTACATTTTGAAATTCAGCTATTTCATGAAATATTGCGGCGAGCATAATCGTGAAGAGTTTTATTGTAGGAAGTTTCTCAATTTGCCGTCGAACGAACGAATAAAGTGAATAAGGTAAACATTGTGAAACCTTCATCCACTATTCAAATACACGAGAGCTACACTGAGAGTCCTTTCTTTTTTAGGTGGCTCGTTGGTCCAGTGGTTAGCATCCCTGCTTCCAATGCAGAAGGTCCCGGGTTCAACTCCCGCTTCAGGCAGAAGTTTTTAACTTCTAATGTGGATTCAATTCCATTACTTCTTGGCTTAGGAATAAATAAACGGTGACTTTGGAGCCGTCCTAGCAACGAAGCACTCAATAAATTCAAAGTTGTTCTGAATCGGTTTTGTTGATTCTGGCATTTGTCCGCAGGTGTTCGCACTGTCCAATCACTGATTCATATGTTTCGTTTTTGAAATATCGATCTTTGATTTGTTATCGCTCACTCGTCGATGGTGTTCGAAGCCTACAGGGTTGGTGTAGTCATGCACTTTAAATTTAAGTCCCCCACTGCAAATCAGTTTAATTGCTGAGTGGGTAGACTCTAAATGTGAATTTATTTATTTATTTATTTATTTACCAGAAAACAAACCGATGAACAAAGCTTCAATTACCCCCCCCCCCCCAACTAAGAATTATTTCGAAGGGAGTTCTACGGGGAAAAGCGAGGTGTGGGAACAGCAAGGGGTCTGGGGCCAAGCCCCAGCTGCCGGGGGCGAAAAAGTTGTTCGAGTACTATAGATATTTCGTGTTTTAATCAATGAATAGAACTGTAAGCATTAGGCTTATACCCATTTGTTTAAATTACGTTACTGTGTATTGTTTACAATAGTTCCTAAAGTGTATTGCAATGAATCTGTGGTCCTAGGATCCCGCCCACCTTCCCCTACTTCACTCCATACCTCGAATAGCCAGCTGCGAGGGGTACCCCTCGCAGCTGGCTCGAGCCGGCGATTCGAGGAATGGAGTGAAGTAGGGGAAGGTGGGCGGGATCCTAGGACCACAGATTCATTGCAATATACTTTACACCGTTTGAGCTGAATGATGTATTTATGTTCGTTGAAATATAGGTTATGCGATAGGTACACACTTGTTCTACCTATCATTACCATAACATTAGTTACCATCAACTTATCATTAAAATATCAACCTTGATGTAGTTGGGGGGAGGCTGAACCTCCTACGCCACCCCCCCCCCCCCCCCACCACTGGACCTCCTAATTTCAATTGCTATTTTTATGTAATAATATGTCATGTGTTGTTTTAATTGAATCTAGATTAATTTCTTTGAAATGTTGTATTGTGACAGTTGTAAAGTAAATGAGTAAATACTTGTATCCACATGAGCTTCCACGACGCACGATATTATGTCACTGTTTAGTAAGTGAAGCCACGTGGCAAGTTACACAGTCACTGAGGCACCGTGGTTGATTGTAGTACGAACACTGTTGACTGACTCACAGCCTGCTAAACACAATAGCGCGCTCCTAGCGGTCACTAGACAACTATAGCGCGCGATATGTCACTGCCACGTGGCAAGTTACACAGTCACTGAGGCACCGTGGTTGATTGTAGTACGAACACTGTTACAGCCTGCTAAACACAATAGCGCGCTCCTAGCGGTCACTAGACAACTATAGCGCGCGATATGTCACTGCCACGTGGCAAGTTACACAGTCACTGAGGCACCGTGGTTGATTGTAGTACAAACACTGTTACAGCCTGCTAAACACAATAGCGCGCTCCTAGCGGTCACTGGTGCAACTATAGCGCGCGATATGTCACTGCCACGTGGCAAGTTACACAGTCACTGAGGCACCGTGGTTGATTGTAGTACGAACACTGTTTCAGCCTGCTAAACACAATAGCGCGCTCCTAGCGGTCACTAGTGCAACTATAGCGCGCGATATGTCACTGCCACGTGGCAAGTTACACAGTCACTGAGGCACCGTGGTTGATTGTAGTACGAACACTGTTACAGCCTGCTAAACACAATAGCGCGCTCCTAGCGGTCACTAGTGCAACTATAGCGCGCGATATGTCACTGCCACGTGGCAAGTTACACAGTCACTGAGGCACCGTGGTTGATTGTAGTACGAACACTGTTACAGCCTGCTAAACACAATAGCGCGCTCCTAGCGGCCACTAGTGCAACTATAGCGCGCGATATGTCACTGCCACGTGGCAAGTTACACAGTCACTGAGGCACCGTGGTTGATTGTAGTACGAACACTGTTACAGCCTGCTAAACACAATAGCGCGCTCCTAGCGGTCACTAGTGCAACTATAGCGCGCGATATGTCACTGCCACGTGGCAAGTTACACAGTCACTGAGGCACCGTGGTTGATTGTAGTACGAACACTGTTACAGCCTGCTAAACACAATAGCGCGCCCCTAGCGGTCACTAGTGCAACTATAGCGCGCGATATGTCACTGCCACGTGGCAAGTTACACAGTCACTGAGGCACCGTGGTTGATTGTAGTACGAACACTGTTACAGCCTGCTAAACACAATAGCGCGCTCCTAGCGGTCACTAGTGCAACTATAGCGCGCGATATGTCACTGCCACGTGGCAAGTTACACAGTCACTGGTGCACCGTGGTTGATTGTAGTACGAACACTGTTACAGCCTGCTAAACACAATAGCGCGCTCCTAGCGGTCACTAGTGCAACTATAGTGCGCGATATGTCACTGCCACGTGGCAAGTTACACAGTCACTGAGGCACCGTGGTTGATTGTAGTACGAACACTGTTACAGCCTGCTAAACACAATAGCGCGCTCCTAGCGGTCACTAGTGCAACTATAGCGCGCGATATGTCACTGCCACGTGGCAAGTTACACAGTCACTGAGGCACCGTGGTTGATTGTAGTACGAACACTGTTACAGCCTGCTAAACACAATAGCGCGCTCCTAGCGGTCACTAGTGCAACTATAGCGCGCGATATGTCACTGCCACGTGGCAAGTTACACAGTCACTGAGACACCGTGGTTGACTGTAGTACGAACACTGTTACAGCCTGCTAAACACAATAGCGCGCTCCTAGCGGTCACTAGTGCAACTATAGCGCGCGATATGTCACTGCCACGTGGCAAGTTACACAGTCACTGAGGCACCGTGGTTGATTGTAGTACGAACACTGTTACAGCCTGCTAAACACAATAGCGCGCTCCTAGCGGCCACTAGTGCAACTATAGCGCGCGATATGTCACTGCCACGTGGCAAGTTACACAGTCACTGAGGCACCGTGGTTGATTGTAGTACGAACACTGTTACAGCCTGCTAAACACAATAGCGCGCTCCTAGCGGTCACTAGTGCAACTATAGCGCGCGATATGTCACTGCCACGTGGCAAGTTACACAGTCACTGAGGCATTGTGGTTGATTGTAGTACGAACACTGTTACAGCCTGCTAAACACAATAGCGCGCTCCTAGCGGTCACTAGTGCAACTATAGCGCGCGATATGTCACTGCCACGTGGCAAGTTACACAGTCACTGAGGCACCGTGGTTGATTGTAGTACGAACACTGTAACAGCCTGCTAAACACAATAGCGCGCTCCTAGCGGTCACTAGTGCAACTATAGCGCGCGATATGTCACTGCCACGTGGCAAGTTACACAGTCACTGAGGAACCGTGGTTGATTGTAGTACGAACACTGTTACAGCCTGCTAAACACAATAGCGTGCTGCTAGCGGTCACAAGTGCAACTATAGCGCGCGATATGTCACTGCCACGTGGCAAGTTACACAGTCACTGAGGCACCGTGGTTGATTGTAGTACGAACACTGTTACAGCCTGCTAAACACAATAGCGCGCTCCTAGCGGTCACTAGTGCAACTATAGCGCGCGATATGTCACTGCCACGTGGCAAGTTACACAGTCACTGAGGCACCGTGGTTGATTGTAGTACGAACACTGTTACAGCCTGCTAAACACAATAGCGCGCTCCTAGCGGTCACTAGTGCAACTATAGCGCGCGATATGTCACTGCCACGTGGCAAGTAACACAGTCACTGATGCACCGTGGTTGATTGTAGTACGAACACTGTTACAGCCTGCTAAACACAATAGCGCGCTCCTAGCGGCCACTAGTGCAACTATAGCGCGCGATATGTCACTGCCACGTGGCAAGTTACACAGTCACTGAGGCACCGTGGTTGATTGTAGTACGAACACTGTTACAGCCTGCTAAACACAATAGCGCGCTCCTAGCGGTCACTAGTGCAACTATAGCGCGCGATATGTCACTGCCACGTGGCAAGTAACACAGTCACTGATGCACCGTGGTTGATTGTAGTACGAACACTGTTACAGCCTGCTAAACACAATAGCGCGCTCCTAGCGGCCACTAGTGCAACTATAGCGCGCGATATGTCACTGCCACGTGGCAAGTTACACAGTCACTGAGGCACCGTGGTTGATTGTAGTACGAACACTGTTACAGCCTGCTAAACACAATAGCGCGCTCCTAGCGGTCACTAGTGCAACTATAGTGCGCGATATGTCACTGCCACGTGGCAAGTTACACAGTCACTGAGGCACCGTGGTTGATTGTAGTACGAACACTGTTACAGCCTGCTAAACACAATAGCGCGCTCCTAGCGGTCACTAGTGCAACTATAGCGCGCGATATGTCACTGCCACGTGGCAAGTTACACAGTCACTGAGGCACCGTGGTTGATTGTAGTACGAACACTGTTACAGCCTGCTAAACACAATAGCGCGCTCCTAGCGGTCACTAGTGCAACTATAGCGCGCGATATGTCACTGCCACGTGGCAAGTTACACAGTCACTGAGGCACCGTGGTTGATTGTAGTACGAACACTGTTACAGCCTGCTAAACACAATAGCGCGCTCCTAGCGGTCACTAGTGCAACTATAGCGCGCGATATGTCACTGCCACGTGGCAAGTTACACAGTCACTGAGGCACCGTGGTTGATTGTAGTACGAACACTGTTACAGCCTGCTAAACACAATAGTGCGCTCCTAGCGGTCACTAGTGCAACTATAGCGCGCGATATGTCACTGCCACGTGGCAAGTTACACAGTCACTGAGGCACCGTGGTTGATTGTAGTACGAACACTGGTACAGCCTGCTAAACACAATAGCGCGCTCCTAGCGGTCACTAGTGCAACTATAGCGCGCGATATGTCACTGCCACGTGGCAAGTTACACAGTCACTGAGGCACCGTGGTTGATTGTAGTGCGAACACTGTTACAGCCTGCTAAACACAATAGCGCGCTCCTAGCGGTCACTGGTGCAACTATAGCGCGCGATATGTCACTGCCACGTGGCAAGTTACACAGTCACTGAGGCACCGTGGTTGATTGTAGTTCGAACACTGTTACAGCCTGCTAAACACAATAGCGCGCTCCTAGCGGTCACTAGTGCAACTATAGCGCGCGATATGTCACTGCCACGTGGCAAGTTACACAGTCACTGAGGCACCGTGGTTGATTGTAGTACGAACACTGTTACAGCCTGCTAAACACAATAGCGCGCTCCTAGCGGTCACTGGTGCAACTATAGCGCGCGATATGTCACTGCCACGTGGCAAGTTACACAGTCACTGAGGCACCGTGGTTGATTGTAGTACGAACACTGTTACAGCCTGCTAAACACAATAGCGCGCTCCTAGCGGTCACTGGTGCAACTATAGCGCGCGATATGTCACTGCCACGTGGCAAGTTACACAGTCACTGAGGCACCGTGGTTGATTGTAGTACGAACACTGTTACAGCCTGCTAAACACAATAGCGCGCTCCTAGCGGTCACTAGTGCAACTATAGCGCGCGATATGTCACTGCCACGTGGCAAGTTCCACAGTCACTGAGGCACCGTGGTTGATTGTAGTACGAACACTGTTACACCCTGCTAAACACAATAGCGCGCTCCTAGCGGTCACTAGTGCAACTATAGCGCGCGATATGTCACTGCCACGTGGCAAGTTACACAGTCACTGAAGCACCGTGGTTGATTGTAGTACGAACACTGTTACAGCCTGCTAAACACAATAGCGCGCTCCTAGCGGTCACTAGTGCAACTATAGCGCGCGATATGTCACTGCCACGTGGCAAGTTACACAGTCACTGAGGCACCGTGGTTGATTGTAGTACGAACACTGTTACAGCCTGCTTAACACAATAGCGCGCTCCTAGCGGTCACTAGTGCAACTATAGCGCGCGATATGTCACTGCCACGTGGCAAGTTACACAGTCACTGAGGCACCGTGGTTGACTGTAGTACGAACACTGTTACAGCCTGCTAAACACAATAGCGCGCTCCTAGCGGTCACTAGTGCAACTATAGCGCGCGATATGGCACTGCCACGTGGCAAGATACACAGTCACTGAGGCACCGTGGTTGATTGTAGTACGAACACTGTTACAGCCTGCTAAACACAATAGCGCGCTCCTAGCGGTCACTAGTGCAACTATAGCGCGCGATATGTCACTGCCACATGGCAAGTTACACAGTCACTGAGGCACCGTGGTTGATTGTAGTACGAACACTGTTACAGCCTGCTAAACACAATAGCGCGCTCCTAGCGGTCACTAGTGCAACTATAGCGCGCGATATGTCACTGCCACGTGGCAAGTTACACTGTCACTGAGGCACCGTGGTTGACTGTAGTACGAACACTGTTACAGCCTGCTAAACACAATAGCGCGCTCCTAGCGGTCACTAGTGCAACTATAGCGCGCGATATGTCACTGCCACGTGGCAAGTTACACAGTCACTGAGGCACCGTGGTTGACTGTAGTACGAACACTGTTACAGCCTGCTAAACACAATAGCGCGCTCCTAGCGGTCACTAGTGCAACTATAGCGCGCGATATGTCACTGCCACGTGGCAAGTTACACAGTCACTGAGGCACCGTGGTTGATTGTAGTACGAACACTGTTACAGCCTGCTAAACACAATAGCGCGCTCCTAGCGGTCACTAGTGCAACTATAGCGCGCGATATGTCACTGCCACGTGGCAAGTTACACAGTCACTGAGGCACCGTGGTTGATTGTAGTACGAACACTGTTACAGCCTGCTAAACACAATAGCGCGCTCCTAGCGGTCACTAGTGCAACTATAGCGCGCGATATGTCACTGCCACGTGGCAAGTTACACAGTCACTGAGGCACCGTGGTTGATTGTAGTACGAACACTGTTACAGCCTGCTAAACACAATAGCGCGCTCCTAGCAGTCACTAGTGCAACTATAGCGCGCGATATGGCACTGCCACGTGGCAAGTTACACAGTCACTGAGGCACCGTGGTTGATTGTAGTACGAACACTGTTACAGCCTGCTAAACACAATAGCGCGCTCCTAGCGGCCACTAGTGCAACTATAGCGCGCGATATATCACTGCCACGTGGCAAGTTACACAGTCACTGAGGCACCGTGGTTGATTGTAGTACGAACACTGTTACAGCCTGCTAAACACAATAGCGCGCTCCTAGCGGTCACTAGTGCAACTATAGCGCGCGATATGTCACTGCCACGTGGCAAGTTACACAGTCACTGAGGCACCGTGGTTGATTGTAGTACGAACACTGTTACAGCCTGCTAAACACAATAGCGTGCTCCTAGCGGTCACTAGTGCAACTATAGCACGCGATATGTCACTGCCACGTGGCAAGTTACACAGTCACTGAGGCACCGTGGTTGATTGTAGTACGAACACTGTTACAGCCTGCTAAACACAATAGCGCGCTCCTAGCGGTCACTAGTGCAACTATAGCACGCGATATGTCACTGCCACGTGGCAAGTTACACAGTCACTGAGGCACCGTGGTTGATTGTAGTACGAACACTGTTACAGCCTGCTAAACACAATAGCGCGCTCCTAGCGTTCACTAGATAACTATAGCAGCGAGACCTTGGCTAGTGACGTCACGTATTGTGCTGTCAGTGGACGACGAATAGGCTGACAACGATTATTGTTTGTTGTTTTACAACGATGTACTCGACAGCTATAGTCCATACAAGCCCCAGTTGATAACACAGAGATCTTCGAGGTCTGAAAGTTGGATCGTTTGGCCAAACCCTGACATTCCTTCCCTCTACTCAAGCATCGACAATAAATACCTTTGATCGGCGATCTTTTCATAATCTCACCTGTTAATCGTGATGACCTGTCAAAACAAATTCCAATGTATAAGCGTAACACTTTTTCCGGAATTATATAAATATTTTTGCATTCGGTAAAAGAGCTTGAAATTATACAAATATCGGTTTAAAATTTATCTTTCTACGATGAAAACAACGGGACTTATGAGTCGCTAACTATTAGCGGACACTTTTATTCATACAAAGGAATTATGATGGTCTGGCTGCGTCAATTATCACACAGACCGAAGGTAATTACGGATCGAGGCGAGAGTGGGGATACTTGTACTTTGGGCATAGGTTGGTGCAAGCGCTAACAGTGCCTATGCCCTCGGGCCATCCAACAGCGAAATAAACGAACTATTGGTGATATGAATCAGATCGGTCATACTTGAGTCCAGGTAGGGGTGGTGGGTGTTGGTCCCAAAGAGAGCCGGCATGAATGCAAATGAGAAGAGGCGACGTAAGACAATGATGGAAAAGTGAGCAAAGGAAATGATTAAATTATACACTAGACTACAGCATACTTTGCGGGAACCGGTTGCCAGTTCACTCCTAAAATAGGAGCTACAAAGTACAAATGAGTTTGACTGTATCGGTGTGTACCATTACACATTGTTACTACCACATTACTAGTTTTAATATTGTAAGGAAACACAATTTATGAAATTATAAGCAACAGGGTACATGTATTCTTCATAAAATTTCCTAAGTAACTAGCTTTTAACATTTTAACATAAGATTGGACAAAATCATAAAGGTTGGGAATTCGGCGAGACAATACATATTATATAGCATGAGAAAAAAAGTAAAAAAAAAAACTCTTCGGTAATATTGTAAGTGGCTTTCACGAACACATTACTAAATTGAATGTGCAAATTTGCAAACCAAAAATTATTTATGAAACATTTCAAGATTCATTAGAAGAAAAGTAAGACAAAATTTTCTAAAGATGCAAAACTTTTTTTTTCTTCCTAGAGACAATTTTAGTTTCTTAATTTAAATTTAAAATTTAAATATAACTGTTTTCCTTCAAAGAGTGTTTGCAAGATTTTCTTCTTGTAAGTCTTGAACGAACGAGGCCCCTCTTGAATGAGTCTACTGATTTGCATCCGTTGAAAGACGGTAATTATCTAGATTGTGTAAACCTGGCCGGAATGAATCCGGCTTTCATCCCTGTGTTAGGGGCGACTTCGGGCGAACATTGAGCGGGAGAACTGAAGCTAATTGCGAGAAGAGGGAGAAGTTGTTCTTACAAGTTGTTTCGGCTTTGTCCGGAACGGATTACTTGCCAACTTTGGGCGGCGACGAATTGCGTCAACTACATTTACATCAACTACATTTACACAGCTTGTTGATGAGAGAACGTTAACACGTAGTTCAGTTTTTAAAATAGTCGATTATCAAAATTTGTTTATAAGTTTTTATCATAATTTCATAATTTCTGTCAACATTCAGATAATATGTCCAAATTTTCAATACAAATTTGGAAATTTCACATTAAATAGATTTTTAAGTCTTATTTAGAAATATGGTATTTATTATTCTCATTGTTAGTGATTTTTCATTAATTGATGATTTGGTTAAATTATTGAATAACCAGTGTTTGATTAGACCTTCTTTAGAACATTTTACTAATCTCATTTTTCAATGAAAATCATAGTTAGGGGATTCTTTATTAATTTTCGATAGAGTCGAGAGTAAAAAGAGTATTTTTAATTATAATACTTGCGACTTATCTAGAAGAACGAATATAAAAAAGAACAGGATTAAGAATAATATCAAGAAGAACGAATATCAAGAAGAACAGAATCAAGAACGATATCAAGAAGAACAGAATCAAGAACGATATCAAGAAGACACCTATTCTTGCATCATCATTTTTTCCTTCCATCAAAAATCATCCCGTGGTAGGATTTTTCACTTTCATTTGAAACATGTAAGTGGGTTTAAAACTAAGACAATTATTTACAAAACAGATAAGAAACTTAACGATAGGAAAATCACGATTCCATTCAAAATTGCACATTTTGAAACATTTTCTGCATTACTCTATTTACAGCATGTATGACACCACACGCTATTTTCACTAATGATCAGAAAAACTTTTCATATATATTACATAATTATGATCTCTAAAAAAAAGTATACTTAAAAAAAATTAAAACACGAATATATTCTATGTACAAAAACTGCCACGTATTTCATTGTATGGTCGCCTGCCTGGATATTGTATAGAAATGGATGATTGCGAAGGTCACAGCACAGGTCATGGTAATGAGTATGAAGCGAGTCAAGCGTCACAGTGTGTGACTATGCTTGCGTGTTGCTTACTAGGTGCAATAGTTCGACATTGAACTTTGCTGGAACGCTCTCCCGGGCTGGGCCCTCAGATGAAAGAATACAGAGGTAAAACGCGCAAGCCCGAGGGCTGGGCTGATAATAAGAATTAGTGTGGGGATGAATGGGGGTAGAACCTGCTACAATAGAGTCAGTGTGAAAACGAGAAGAAAACTGAATTGGTGCTCAGTAGAAGCGACGGGGGAGCCGTCACAGTCTAGGGCTGAGCCATCCAGGGCCCAGGGCCCTACCTAAAGACTGGGACGGATCACGGCACCCGCCTCTTCTTTGCAGTCCGGGTAAGACGATTTGAGGGACCTTTGGGAGCCCTCAAGAGACGAGCAGATGGTCGCTTAGGTCGTTTAGGTACCTTTTGGGTGACGGGGGTTCGCTTGGGCTATGATTGCGTGTTGCATTGCTTGTGTTGTGTAGTGTACATGTCCTATACTGGAGACAGATGACCTTCGCCTATATTTGATATTGTTGATAAAAACTACCATCGGTGTTATATCAAACGAAATTAGCGGTTTATTTTGTATCATGTCTCTAAACCCAAGAACGGTAAACGGTATTAATATTGTGAAAAGTTGCTGACATGGACGTGCATCAACGGAACATGTTAAGCGGTTTAGCAACATTAACAATACAGCAACGGAACATGTTGAGTGGTTTAGCAACATTAACAATACAGCAACGGAACACGTTGAGCGGTTTAGCAACATTAACAATACAGCAACGGAACATGTTGAGCGGTTTAGCGACATTAACAATACAGCAACGGAACAGGTTGAGCGGTTTAGCAACATTAACAATACAGCAACGGAACATGTTGAGCGGTTTAGCAACATTAACAATACAGCAACGGAACACGTTGAGCGGTTTAGCAACATTAACAATACAGCAACGGAACATGTTGAGCGGTTTAGCAACATTAACAATACAGCATCGGAACATGTTGAGCGGTTTAGCAACATTAACAATACAGCAACGGAACATGTTGAGCGGTTTAGCAACATTAACAATACAGCAACGGAACACGTTGAGCGGTTTAGCAACATTAACAATACAGCAACGGAACATGTTGAGTGGTTTAGCAACATTAACAATACAGCAACGGAACACGTTGAGCGGTTTAGCAACATTAACAATACAGCAACGGAACATGTTGAGCGGTTTAGCAACATTAACAATACAGCATCGGAACATGTTGAGCGGTTTAGCAATATTAACAATACAGTAACGGAACATGGCTCGGTCTCATTTATTTGCATGTGTAGCCTGCTTGACTATTTACGCGTCGAGATTAGCACGCGATAGAAGTCACGCGGGGGGGGGGGTAGCCCCCCCCTCCAATCACCTGCATGTGTCAGCTGCAGCAGCCCTGGAGGGCAACAGGTGACAATACGGTCTCTTTGTACGACCACGATGTGGCACCTCGAGCGTCGAGATTAGCATGCGATATAAGTCACGCTGGGGGGAGGGGG
This sequence comes from Isoperla grammatica, assembly GCA_945910005.1. Classification (NCBI taxonomy): domain Eukaryota; kingdom Metazoa; phylum Arthropoda; class Insecta; order Plecoptera; family Perlodidae; genus Isoperla; species Isoperla grammatica. The sequence continues at coordinate 16,245,598 of OX246744.1, forward strand.
GGTAGCCCCCCACTCCAATCACCTGCATGTGTCAGCTGCAGCAGCCCTGGAGGGCAACAGGTGACAATACGGTCTCTTTGTACGACCACGATGTGGCACCTCGAGCGTCGAGATTAGCATGAGATAGAAGTCACGCTGGGGGGGGGGGGGGGAGGGGGAGAGGGGTAGCCCCCCACTCCAATCACCTGCATGTGTCAGCTGCAGCAGCCCTGGAGGGCAACAGGTGACAATACGGTCTCTTTGTACGACCACGATGTGACACCTCGAGCGTCGAGATTAGCATGCGATAGAAGTACGCTGGGGGGGGGGGGGGGGGGAGTAGCCCCCCACTCCAATCACCTGCATGTGTCAGCTGCAGCAGCCCTGGAGGGCAACAGGTGACAATACGGTCTCTTTGTACGACCACGATGTGACACCTCGAGCGTCGAGATTAGCATGCGATAGAAGTACGCTGGGGGGGGGGGGGGGGAGTAGCCCCCCACTCCAATCACCTGCATGTGTCAGCTGCAGCAGCCCTGGGGGGCAACATGTGACAGTAAGGTATCTTTGTACGACCACGATATGACACCTCGAGCGTCGAGATTAGCATGCGATAGAAGTCATACTGGGGGGGGGGGTAGCCCCCCACTCCAATCACCTGCATGTGTCAGCTGCAGCAGCCCTGGAGGGCAACAGGTGACAATAAGGTGTCTTTGTACGACCACGATATGACACCTCGAGCGTCGAGATTAGCATGCGATAGAAGTCATACTGGGGGGGGGGGGGAGGAGGGGTAGCCCCCCACTCCAATCACCTGCATGTGTCAGCTGCAGCAGCCCTGGGGGGCAACATGTGACAATAAGGTATCTTTGTACGACCACGATATGACATCTCGAGCGTCGAGATTAGCATGCGATAGAAGTCATACTGGGGGGGGGGGGGGGGAGGAGGGGTAGCCCCCCACTCCAATCACCTGCATGTGTCAGCTGCAGCAGCCCTGGAGGGCAACAGGTGACAATAAGGTCTCTTTGTACGACCACGATATGACACCTCGAGCGTCGAGATTAGCATGCGATAGAAGTCACACTGGGGGGGGGGGGAGGGGGAGGGGGAGGGGGCCCCCCACTCCAATCACCTGCATGTGTCAGCTGCAGGTGACAGTAACCACCACGATATGACACCTCGGGCTTCAAAGTCACATACCATTAACCGGTACTTGGTCGGTCCCGCTTTCCACTTTTAAGATACGGACACCCTATAGTGTCCATGCAAAACCCTGTTATTATTGTCGAGCAAGACTCCTGCCCCCCCCCCCCTTCCCCCCCCCCCCGAACTAAAATCCTGGCTACGCCCCTGACCGAGACTGCTATAAAACTGAAGATAAAAATACAACAGTCGTGCCAAGATTTCAATTCATGCAACAGATTTTCCAGTCCAGGATACGAGGAAATGAAAAAACTGTCAAAGAATGGACGACAGTTCTCAACCGATGAACTGATTGAGTGACTGGCGATCAACGAATCTGTTTATTTGTGAACGAACTTCTTATGAATCTGATGATTTATGTCAATGTAATTTTACTTTGTTTTCTGCCTCGTTTTTTATGTAATAACGTTCTACATATCAAGTTAATTTCAATTGAATAATCTATTCCAAATATGTTTGCACACAATTTAATCCGTTTACCACGGAGTATTTAATGGTAATTGTAAACACATTCCCGTTTAATTAAAATGTTTGGAATGTCGTGGTTTGGTTTTGATGTTATATGGTAATTTATGATAATTATTGACTAGTTATTCGAAGCGTGTTTGTTAATACAAATGTGAGGCATGTCGTTGTGGTTATATTAGCTAGCTTGACTGTGCTCTAATCAGTGGACTATCGCAACCACTTGTTAGCCTGCGTAACTACTGGTCGACGAATATTTAAGGTACTTTGTCACACTTTCAGTTTCTTTCCCATTACAGTAAATACGTAGAACTCAAGTTTTTGTTTTGACTAAGGTCCAGTCTTACAATGTCCCAATAACTACTTATTCGTCGAATAACTAGTTTTCTCCATGACAACGACCAATCAAAACACTTAAAATCCTCCAAATAGCTTAATTACTACAAATAACTTTCTTATAGGGCACTAGCAACACCAAAGACAACAATGGAACAAATGATTGAGCTGATGGACAAACCATCAGCTGTCAAAATAATAAAATTGCAACCATAGAAATAAAACAAGTGTAGCAATAGTAACTGCTCGCCATTTAAAACTTTTAATGATAGACAACGACTAAGTGAAAGTTTTTTATGTGTATTTGTTTGTTTTTTTATTTGTTTTCCAAAATGAGACGAAATTATTTTTTTGACAGCTTGTTGTTTGTCCATAGATTCAATTCATTTGTTTCATTGTTGTCTTTTGGTGTTGCTAGTGCCCTGGAAAGAATAAACATTTATAAGAAAGAGCATTATATTGTCTAGAGGATGACGTATTTTGATTTACATTCGAGACAATTTAAATACATTTTTAAAACCAATTTTAACAGATCCTCAGAGGAGGTCCTCAGGCTATGTAGACATCAACAGGAGGACATAACTAGATGGGTTCGAACCTGGAACGCAGGACAGAGAGGCCTCTAGTTGTTATTATACCCTTCTCCCTCCTCGTCGCGTTGCAAAGCTGTAATCTTAGTGACTTGAAGTGGACCCGGCCCACACGTCATAAGCTGAATCGATTATTGGCGGTCATGTGTGGGTTTAGACAGACACAGATAAGATTGATAAGCCGAATACTTCACGTTATTGATAAGGTGCTGGAAGTACAGTACACACCAAGAGATAAGCAGCTGTTCACTTGATAGATATCGCAGACACGGTTTGGTAGATATCCCGAGTTGGGGTATGAGGGCTACAGCATTGAAGTTTATTTCGTCGCCTTCTGACGTTTCCATTAAGGGCGTAGTGCAGAGTCGAGTTAACTTGTGTGTGATTGGAATATGGTTGCTATGGAGTTTGTTGTTATGAAAAATATAATATAATAAAACAATTCCATGGCAACAAATTCTGTACTTAGCTTGACACTGCATACGGTCCTTAAGCTTTAAAGGGCCTACTAAATTATTCATATTTTAGGTGGGTCGTTGGTCCAGTGGTTAGCATCCCTGCTTACAATGCAAAAGGTCCTGGGTTCAAATCCCGGCTCAGGCAGGAGTTTTCTTTAACTTCTAATAAGTAATAAGGATTCAGTTCCATTACTTCTTGTGTTAGGAATAAGTAAACGGTGACTTTGGAGCCGTCCTAGCAACGAAGCACTCAATAAATGCAAAATTGTTCTGAATCGGCCTTGTTGATTCTGGCATTTGTCCGCAGGTGTTCGCACTGTCCAATCACTGATTCATATGTTTCGTATTTGAAATATCGATCTTTGATTGGTTATCGCTCACTCGCCGATGATGTTCGGAGCCTACAGGGTTGGTTTGTCGCTTTAAATTAAAGTCCCCCACTGCAAATCAGTTTCATTTCTGAGTGGGTAGACTCTAAATGTGAATGTATTTATTTATTTTATTTATTTACAACAGTCAACAAGTACATTATGTTAATTTTGGATGGATAAGATAGATTATTATAGATGTTTGACGCGCCGTTAAATATCTAATCATCTATCTAATCTATTCAAAATTAACGTAATGTACATCTGTATTTGTATTATGATTTCATACCTTTAATAGTCGATTTACAGCTACGCGTTGCGAGCGAAGCGAAGGCGCGAGCTCCAATCAGTAGCCGAGTTTGCGTGAAACTATTAACTTCTTTGCATGAAACTCGGCCGCTGATTGGAGCTCGCGCCCTCGCTTCGCTCGCAACGCGTAGCTGTAAACGTACCATAAAGCTTCGTGCAGAAAGTTTCAATAATCGGTTCGTTGTGAATTAAAAGAAACACCTAGAATTGATAACTGTCTTTGTGCTAGTAGAAGGGCTCCAATTAGTACTCAAAATATTGCTTCAAATTATATATTTTTGAAAGAACAGAGCACAGTCCAATTAATTCTTAAAACAACGGCCAATTAAATAATATTTAACATGTTGCATGATTAAGTAAAATAATTGGAACACGTCAACAACACAAAAATAAAAAGATAAATGTTGTTTGAGAGTGTATTGTATGTAAATAATTAAGATTTTACATTGCGTGCTATCCAAAAATATTATCCATTACAAAAACAAATTCCTTAACAATAGGGGCTTCCCTAATGTAGAGAAATCAATGCATATGGTTTTCCAAAATAAATAAATGTTAACAGTTCCTGCTTCAGATATGATTAAAATATTTTCTGTTTATTTCGGGCTATATCTGGATACTTCGATCGCGACTCAAAATAGACTATAAACTGGGTCCGTACGGGGCTTAGTTGAGAACAAGAAAATTAGTCGATCTTTCGTCGATCTTGCCATTTAACAAATGATGTACACCCCCACTACCTGGCTAGCACAATCATGAGACGAAATACCCGAACTTATTACTAGAAGCCATAACAGAAGTTCAACCATGCGCACATTTCTTGGAAACCCAACATGTAGTCAAACTCAAATAAAAGGCGTCCACACAAGAAACAAACGACTACATTTGATTACTTTTTGACAGTTCGGACCCAACAATTTCAAGGAAACTGGTCGCACTGGGCTGTACAAACAACGTTATTAATACAGTGAAAAAATATCCTGCGGACACAGTTTAGATGCATTCTTGTGGCAAGAAACCCAACTTTTATGAGGAGGAGTTTAGCTGTTCATCGTTCACTAAGCGAGCGTCTCTATTCTACTCTTATAGCACTCGTCCTGTTTGTTTGTTTGTTTGAATGTATGTATTTTTTGTTTACCTCTCTCGCGATAGGGGTCGAACGGAAAGTCCGATCAAGTTGAAATTTGAACTGTCCACAAGCCTCAATGCGGATTGAACGCCATTAGTTTTGTGGAAAAATCGGTCAATATATTACAAAGTTACATAAAAGTTAATAAAACTTTTTTCTAAAACAAAATTATGGCAAAATGTGACGTAGCCATTGTGTAGGAACTTTTCGTCCGGTGACGAACATGTTAATTTTATCTCTATCTGATAAGTGTTAGAGATACAAAATGGCATTTTTACTGTTGTCAAACTAAACAAAGTTCTTTGAAAATAAAGACTATTGGCAACGAGATGAAAGTTCTTTGAAAATGACGCCTTACACTTTCCGTTGGGTTTTTGGAAGGCTGTGCACTGGTCGATGCACATTCTTGAAATATGGCGGAAGTTTTGAAATTTTTGAACTGAGTGGACGCGCTCGCTTATCAACGCGTCCGTCACACAGAGCGTTTTCCTGGTCGTTAAATCATATAAGATAATCCAAGAAAGGTGTTGCTTAGCAGCGGGATCTATCTGTTATATTAACCCTGTTTACATGGCGGACTGAGTCCAGTACTGAGTACGGTCCAGGCCATGTAAACACCTAGAAAATGGGACCGAACCGACTGGGTCCGGTCCGCCAAAAAAGCTAGACCGTACCGAAAGACCGACTCAGTCCTATCATGTAAACGGGTAGAACGTACTGACTGAAGAACTGGAACTTTGAACGAACGCTGTTTGTAGGGAATAAGATGGAAAATAATTGTAGTTGCCATCAACAAAAATCAAGTATAATATTCACAACTGCTTGTAACCTTTTGTTCGACGGGATGCATCTTTAAATTCATTTTATATGACAGAAGAAAAACGTAGGGTTATGTACGACCAAAACGAACAAGTGTGGCGCGAGACCGAAATCAAGTTTGGGTACACCTTCATATAAACGCAAGCGGCCATGACAGTTCTCAGTCTGGTACTCAGTACGCAGTCTCCGTTCAACTCATTCCCGAGTCCAGAAGAGAACTGTGAACTAGTTTTCAACTTACTACGCCGTTTATAAGTGATCATCTGAGAGAGTGAAGAGGTTCAGCCTCATCATCGCATTGAATGCAACAGTTGGCCGCATTGTGTTAAACGCGCCGTGAAACGACCCCTGCAGATCCATGAATATTAAAGTCGATCGATGAAGTGAACTACCCATTCAATACAACAACTAAACTATTCAAATTAAATGGACATGAAAAAATACTTTTCTTATTCTAAAATATGAATTTCAAGAATTATTACATGTGGTTAGCATTTAATACTAAACTTCTTGAAATTACATTTTTTTTTTTTTTTAATAATAAAGTATATTTATAGTTTCGAATTTGAGTATATTTGAGGTAAAATTGACACGCCAGCGCAAATATCTCGAAAACGGATCCCGTTCATCCATCTTTTTTACACGTATTCATGTTATTCATGAAGTTATCTACATTTAGGACGGTTATTGTTTTTAAAAATATTACTTTTTGAAGGTGCTACGCAAAGTTATACGATTGGAAGTGTAGGTTTTTGTTCAGCTACAATGAAGATAGGGAATTCCAACGCATTTCAACACTCAATAAATAAAAAAAACTAATACCGTTAGGTGCATATTTTGTTCTACAATATTCACAAGCTCAATCTCAACTTTCTGTACATACAATTTGAAGGATAAATATTAAATGTGCAGTTATCATCGATCGACTTGAAGAGCGCTATCGAGTCTAGCTAGGATGGAACGAATACATGGGCGCCATTCTACTTCCTCAATGCACAGCCTTCTCGACGGGTCGTAGAACCTCGGATTGAACCGACGTTCGAGAAGGCTGTGCCTCTATGTAACATGCCTGCTACGCCATATGGGAGACCGTATGACCGATAGAGTGCGCTGTGAGCGATGACGTTCAGTTTGTCTATTATATCTAGCTCAGCTTTAGTTAAGTGCTCCAAATGTTACATTTCTAACACATTATTTATAGTAATTTTGATTAAAGACATATTTAAGCACTTAAAACTTAATTATTAATAAGTTTAATGTAACTAAAATAACAATTAGCTGAAGAATCCAAAAAAAACAAGTGAAACCTAGTACAATGGCTGATGGAATGACACAGTCTACCACACTCTTCGCGCGCGGGTAATGTTAAGCCGTCCCACAGCCATCTGTATTTACACGACATCATTATTGCATGCGTCAAATGAGGGGCATACTGACATTTGTGTGAACAGGAACGCTCGCAGCGCTGCTGTCATACGGTTTCCCTATCTTTAATCGATGTTTATAATAAAATGTCCTGTGTAGTCGTCCATGATTGTCAATTAAATGAGCCATTTAAGTTTAGCGTCTAGAAGGCGTATAACCCGGCAAAATGAGCAAAATTACGAAGTAAACAAGAAGGCTGTTATTCAAGAATGGTTGCACTGGCGGCCGGAAGTTCAAAGATGGCGAAAATATGAAACAAATGAATTAAATCGATCGACAAACAAGCTGTAAAAAAACAAAATGTTTTGATTGTGGAAAAAGAAGCGAACAAAAAACATACAAAACTTTCACAGCGTTGTTGTTCATCATTTAAAGTTTTAACTTGCAGCAGTTACTATCGATACACTCGTTTTTCTTTAAAACGATGCAATTTCATTATTTTGACAGCTGGTTGTTTGTCCATCAGTTCGATTCATTTACTCCATTGTTGAAGTCCGGATATGACGTCAGTTGCGGGTTCCCTATACACACCCAAAACCGATTTTCAACAATTGAACTAAAAGACCGTGATTACTTAGATCTAAGGATGTTGATGATAAGGTACATTTTTCACTGTTGTGCATTGTTGTCATTGAAGATCTCGAGGGGCATGATTAATTCTATCTAAGGGTTCTAGATCAATTCTGAAACAGATCTATTAAGTTCTTTGCAAATACTATTCACCGATAGAGGTGGCTCAGCGGTAAGACGCGAGACTCAAATTCGGGAGGTCGCCGCGGTTCGATTCCGGCCACCGGCAGTCCTGACTGAAGGTCTTTCCGAGGTTTTCCTCAGTCGTAAAAGCGAATGCTGGATTGAGTCATACTATCAGCCCTCGGACAATCCTTCCCAACTATCCAAACACCCTAATAACCTAGTTAGTCACCTGAAGAGGGGCACATCAGGTAAAGCTGGTGTGCACCCTAGAACGGGTATTCCTACAAAAATTATTATTTTTATTAAATACTATTCTTACCGTGAGGGTGGAGTTGACTCGTACGTCTAGTGAGCCACCGAGGACGGCGTACCAGTTCAAGCCATGGTCCCCCTGGCGGAACACTGCGGAAACACAAGCAACATGTTGTAGCTAACACAATCAGACAGGGAGAAACAACCACAACAACAATAAACACGGTGATATAATAAAACACTGTCCCCCTGGCGGAACACTGCGGAAACACAAGCAGCATGTTGTAGCTAGCTAACACATTCAGACAGGGGGAAACAACCACAACAACAATAAACACGGTGATATAATAAAACACTGTCCCCCTGGCGGAACACTGCGGAAACACAAGCAACATGTTGTAGCTAACACATTCAGACAGGGAGAAACAACCACAACAACAATAAACACGGTGATATAATAAAACACTGTCCCCCTGGCGGAACACTGCGGAAACACGAGCAGCATGTTGTAGCTAGCACATTCAGACAGGGAGAAACAACCACAACAACAATAAACACGGTGATATAATAAAACACTGTCCCCCTGGCGGAACACTGCGGGTTCACAGGCAACATGTTGTAGCTAACACATTCAGACAGGGAGAAACAACCACAACAACAATAAACACGGTGATATAATAAAACACTGTCCCCCTGGCGGAACACTGCGGAAACACGAGCAACATGTTGTAGCTAACACATTCAGACAGGGAGAAACAACCACAACAACAATAAACACGGTGATATAATAAAACACTGTCCCCCTGGCGGAACACTGCGGAAACACGAGCAACATGTTGTAGCTAACACATTCAGACAGGGAGAAACAACCACAACAACAATAAACACGGTGATATAATAAAACACTGTCCCCCTGGCGGAACACTGCGGGTTCACAGGCAACATGTTGTAGCTAACACATTCAGACAGGGAGAAACAACCACAACAACAATAAACACGGTGATATAATAAAACACTGTCCCCCTGGCGGAACACTGCGGAAACACAAGCAACATGTTGTAGCTAACACATTCAGACAGGGAGAAACAACCACAACAACAATAAACACGGTGATATAATAAAACACTGTCCCCCAGGCGGAACACTGCGGAAACACAAGCAGCATGTTGTAGCTAACACATTCAGACAGGGAGAAACAACCACAACAACAATAAACACGGCGATATAATAAAACACTGTCCCCCTGGCGGAACACTGCGGAAACACGAGCAACATGTTGTAGCTAACACATTCAGACAGGGAGAAACAACCACAACAACAATAAACACGGTGATATAATAAAACACTGTCCCCCTGGCGGAACACTGCGGAAACACAGGCAACATGTTGTAGCTAACACATTCAGACAGGGAGAAACAACCACAACAACAATAAACACGGTGATATAATAAAACACTGTCCCCCTGGCGGAACACTGCGGAAACACAAGCAACATGTTGTAGCTAACACATTCAGACAGGGAGAAACAACCACAACAACAATAAACACGGTGATATAATAAAACACTGTCCCCCTGGCGGAACACTGCGGAAACACGAGCAGCATGTTGTAACTAACACATTCAGACAGGGGGAAACAACCACAACAACAATAAACACGGCGATATAATAAAACACTGTCCCCCTGGCGGAACACTGCGGAAACACAGGCAGCATGTTGTAGCTAACACATTCAGACAGGGAGAAACAACCACAACAACAATAAACACGGTGATATAATAAAAACACTGTCCCCCTGGCGGAACACTGCGGAAACACAAGCAACATGTTGTAGCTAACACATTCAGACAGGGAGAAACAACCACAACAACAATAAACACGGTGATATAATAAAACACTGTCCCCCTGGCGGAACACTGCGGAAACACAGGCAGCATGTTGTAGCTAACACATTCAGACAGGGAGAAACAACCACAACAACAATAAACACGGTGATATAATAAAACACTGTCCCCCTGGCGGAACACTGCGGAAACACAGGCAGCATGTTGTAGCTAACACATTCAGACAGGGAGAAACAACCACAACAACAATAAACACGGTGATATAATAAAACACTGTCCCCCTGGCGGAACACTGCGGAAACACAAGCAACATGTTGTAGCTAACACATTCAGACAGGGAGAAACAACCACAACAACAATAAACACGGTGATATAATAAAACACTGTCCCCCTGGCGGAACACTGCGGAAACACGAGCAACATGTTGTAGCTAACACATTCAGACAGGGAGAAACAACCACAACAACAATAAACACGGTGATATAATAAAACACTGTCCCCCTGGCGGAACACTGCGGAAACACAGGCAGCATGTTGTAGCTAACACATTCAGACAGGGAGAAACAACCACAACAACAATAAACACGGTGATATAATAAAACACTGTCCCCCTGGCGGAACACTGCGGAAACACGAGCACCATGTTGTAGCTAACACATTCAGACAGGGAGAAACAACCACAACAACAATAAACACGGTGATATAATAAAACACTGTCCCCCTGGCGGAACACTGCGGAAACACAGGCAACATGTTGTAGCTAACACATTCAGACAGGGAGAAACAACCACAACAACAATAAACACGGCGATATAATAAAAACACTGTCCCCCTGGCGGAACACTGCGGAAACACGAGCAACATGTTGTAGCTAACACATTCAGACAGGGAGAAACAACCACAACAACAATAAACACGGTGATATAATAAAAACACTGTCCCCCTGGCGGAACACTGCGGAAACACGAGCAGCATGTTGTAGCTAACACATTCAGACAGGGAGAAACAACCACAACAACAATAAACACGGTGATATAATAAAACACTGTCCCCCTGGCGGAACACTGCGGAAACACAAGCAGCATGTTGAAACTAACACATTCAGACAGGGAGAAACAACCACAACAACAATAAACACGGTGATATAATAAAACACTGTCCCCCTGGCGGAACACTGCGGAAACACGAGCAACATGTTGTAGCTAACACATTCAGACAGGGAGAAACAACCACAACAACAATAAACACGGTGATATAATAAATCACTGTCCCCCTGGCGGAACACTGCGGAAACACGAGCAACATGTTGTAGCTAACACATTCAGACAGGGAGAAACAACCACAACAACAATAAACACGGTGATATAATAAATCACTGTCCCCCTGGCGGAACACTGCGGAAACACGAGCAGCATGTTGAAACTAACACATTCAGACCGGGAGAAACAACCACAACAACAATAAACACGGTGATATAATAAATCACTGTCCCCCTGGCGGAACACTGCGGAAACACGAGCAACATGTTGTAGCTAACACATTCAGACAGGGAGAAACAACCACAACAACAATAAACACGGTGATGTAATAAAAACACAAAGTGAGTAAATTTTTGTGCAGTTCCGTTCCCTTCCTCAGACACCATTATAGTCGTCCCCCCTTACCTTATACCTTATACCTTATAACTTATACCCTATACCTTATACCTTATACCTTATAACTTATAGTCGGCCCATACCCCTTGGGGCACCCGTTGTTGCTAAGTATTTGTTTTCTATATGGGAAATTACATGCATGAAATAGTTACCTGGCAACAAGGGGCACTCCTAGCTGTAGGAGACGACTTTGAATCCAACCTCATAGTCGTCCCCTACCCCTAGGAGAGCCCGTTGTTGTCAGGTAATAGTTTCAGTCATGTTACCATTGAGTTTGTGAGTGTAGGGTAGAGACCCAGCGGCCATTGGCGGCTCTCTACCAATAAATTTCCCGTGGACTCTAGTAGTGCGAGCGCGTACCGCTAGAAAGCGCTACATGTACTCAATGATGTCAGAGTTCCTGTGGAAAGAAAGGGATACTACGTAGTACGCGCAGATGCGAAGTCGGTAAGGTAGTAGTATCCAGATGGTGGTGGATATTGTTATTAAAGCATTATCATTTGTTCTGATAAACATGTCAAACGGGCACGAAGTTAACAATAAGTAAGCTAATACTTTATTACAACACATTATATAAGGTTTTATACATTATATAGACTAGGCTGTAGTACTACGTTACTAATGTAGGCTTATTAATGTAGGCCTAGGCTTATTGTAGCCTAGTAATTGCCTAGACTAAAAGAGTTGGGCCTAGACCTAGACTCGGACTACACCACGTGATCTTCTGACGTCGCATCTGCGCGTACTACGTAGTATCCCTTTCTTTCCACAGGAACGCTGACATCAGTAGGTACATGTAGCGCTTTCTAGCGGTACGCGCTCGCACTACTAGAGTCCACGGGAAATTTATTGGTAGATAGCCGCCAATGGCCGCTGGGTCTCTACCCTACACTAACAAACTCAATGATGTTACTTCGCATATGCGACAACGGGCTCCCCTAGGAGTAGATGACGACTATGAATTTCAGTATCTCAAGTATGGTCAATACTGCCAAACACAGATAACTTATGAGTTTTGCGAAATGGCTCAAGTATTGGAACCCACCTAGAACTTCCGAAACTCTTAGCTTACTACCACCAAGTTCCAGAACTTTTAAAAAGTTCTCACCGCAGTTTCAGATAGTTCAATAAGTAATTATTATTTTACGGACACCGATCGCGCTAAGTGTCCGGAAATAAACGATGACTGGTGATTTTGTCCTCCAAGAATTCATTTCTGGATCACATACTTTGACTAACCATATTTACTTATTGAAATTAATCGAATAAAATAATACCAAAATAATAAAAATTAATTAAGACTAGTTTGCTAGATTAGTTAAAAAACTTTTTGTTCCAGGTGCTGCCACAGTAATGATCATTTTAAGTGTGATGAAGGCTTCTTGCCTGCGAGTCTACTGCTGCACTCGTTAGGAGCCAAACATACTGCAAACATTTGTATTGTACCTACTTTGTGTTGGAATAAAAAGAAACTTCAACTTCAAACTGCGTCGAATTTTACGTTTACCAGAACACGGCAATTACTTTATTGTTATTAACTTATTTTCGTCAGAACATATATTTGACTGACTTATATAATGATATGTTAGAGTAAGCTTAGCATAGCTCAAGAGAGACTAATAGCAAAGCTTATGATTCGAGTTTCACCACAGACAAATCTCTCTGAAGGTTTTGTACCTCATGACATAGATTCCCACAGCTGTACAAGCAGGCGCGGACTGGCTAGGGATGCCGGGATGCGAACGCATCGAGGCCCCTGGGCAAATCCGGGCCCTTTGGCAGTCCGGGCCCCTGGGCTGCCACCAGAAAGTTCCTATGATGTTAATTTCTCTGTATATTTCTAAAAACATCTTAACCTCACTCTATAAGTATTATTTTGAAATACCGCGCGCCGCGTGTCCGCGACTTAGGTTGGAATTCAAAGTCGGCCCCTACACCTAGGGGCACCCATTGTTGCTATGGATTTGTTTTGTTTATGGGAAATAACATGCAACCAATTGTTACCTTGGTAACAATGGGCGCCCCTAGGTGTAGGGGCCGACTATGAATTCCAACCTTAGTGACTAAGGGCCCCCTGTCGCCCAGGAAACCTTGTCAAATCCGCTCGCACGCTAGCATTTTGCGAGTGACAATTTTAAGTACTTGTCAGTAACACTTATGGCCTTAGGTCTATCTCGAATATCGTTTTCATAAAATTAAAAAAACAACGCGCCCGGTAGTGCTACTGGTAGGATGGCCTCTGTTAATCGCGCCCTCAAATCGCATTTTAGGCCATAACATTCAATGCAACCCCAAAAAAATGTTAACGCCTTCGGCGTATTTGCTTCCGGCGGCTGGGGCTTCGCCCCAGATGGGGTCAAGAGCGAACACCACCTCGTGTGGGCCCCCCCCGATACCCAGCATCCCGGGCCTTTTTATCCCAGTCCGCCCCTGTGCACAAGTAGGCCTACTCTTGTTAAATGAAGAGGGATTATTCCTCCTGCCCTAACGTGTTATACCCTGCTGGTTTTATGTCAATCAGAGTGGGATTTAGACCCAGCAAGCCACCTTGCACAAGTACTATTGGTATATGAAGAGGGATTATTCCTCCTACCCTAACGTATTATACCCTGCTGGTTTTATGTCAATCAGAGTGGGATTTGGACCCAGCAAGCCACCTTGCACAAGTACTCTTGTTAAATGAAGAGGGATTATTCCTCCTACCCTAACGTATTATACCCTGCTGGTTTTATGTCAATCAGAGTGGGATTTGGACCCAGCAAGCCACCTTGCACAAGTACTCTTGTTAAATGAAGAGGGATTATTCCTCCTGTCCTAACGTATTATACCCTGCTGGTTCTATGTCAATCAGAGTGGGATTTGGACCCAGCAAGCCACCTTGCACAAGTACTTTTGTTAAATGAAGAGGGATTATTCCTCCTGCCCTAACGTGTTATACCCTGCTGGTTTTATGTCAATCAGAGTGGGATTTGGACCCAGCAAGCCACCTTGCACAAGTACTATTGGTATATGAAGAGGGATTATTCCTCCTACCCTAACGTATTATACCCTGCTGGTTCTATGTCAATCAGAGTGGGATTTGGACCCAGCAAGCCACCTTGCACAAGTACTTTTGTTAAATGAAGAGGGATTATTCCTCCTGTCCTAACGTATTATACCCTGCTGGTTCTATGTCAATCAGAGTGGGATTTGGACCCAGCAAGCCACCTTGCACAAGTACTTTTGTAAATGAAGAGGGATTATTCCTCCTGCCCTAACGTGTTATACCCTGCTGGTTTTATGTCAATCAGAGTGGGATTTGGACCCAGCAAGCCACCTTGCACAAGTACTTTTGGTAAATGAAGAGGGATTATTCCTCCTACCCTAACGTATTATACCCTGCTGGTTCTATGTCAATCAGAGTGGGATTTGGACCCAGCAAGCCACCTTGCACAAGTACTCTTGTTAAATGAAGAGGGATTATTCCTCCTACCCTAACGTGTTATACCCTGCTGGTTTTATGTCAATCAGAGTGGGATTTGGACCCAGCAAGCCACCTTGCACAAGTACTATTGGTATATGAAGAGGGATTATTCCTCCTACCCTAACGTATTATACCCTGCTGGTTTTATGTCAATCAGAGTGGGATTTAGACCCAGCAAGCCACCTTGCACAAGTACTTTTGGTAAATGAAGAGGGATTATTCCTCCTACCCTAACGTGTTATACCCTGCTGGTTTTATGTCAATCAGAGTGGGATTTGGACCCAGCAAGCCACCTTGCACAAGTACTATTGGTATATGAAGAGGGATTATTCCTCCTACCCTAACGTGTTATACCCTGCTGGTTTTATGTCAATCAGAGTGGGATTTGGACCCAGCAAGCCACCTTGCACAAGTACTATTGGTATATGAAGAGGGATTATTCCTCCTACCCTAACGTGTTATACCCTGCTGGTTTTATGTCAATCAGAGTGGGATTTGGACCCAGCAAGCCACCTTGCGGAACACCCGACAACGGTCTGTTAAAATTGCTTTAAAATTGTCCCAAAAGAAAATCAAAGTAGGTCATTCTATAGAAAATGTAATGCCCTTTCTTATTAATGGTTTTTTATTCCAATAAACATTTCCGTTTTTGAGATGTTCTTAATTAGGTGTGAAAGGTGTTATACAACAACACGTTACAAAAGGTAATTAATAATATCTGAAAAATGGGAAAATATTGATTGGAACAAAAATACATTCATACGAAAGAGCACTAGATTCTCTACACGGTGACATGTTTCGATTTACGTTTGGCACAATTTAAACACATTTCCTATAGCAATTTAGACAGAGAGTTCCGCAGGCCAGGTGGGCATACAACGGTAAACGTCTCTCGTTCTTCTGCACAGCAATCCATATGAGAATAAACAAATTACCCCACATCAAACAGAAATAATAATTACGGTTACAACGTTATAAAAATTTGTAAAATGCCAAAAACAGCCTTTTCATGATTTTTTTAAATTTATGTTTTTCTAAAAAAAAAATCCAAAATATATACTTATTGGAACATTAGCATTATGTCAAATTCTTCCTTTTTGTGAAGCTTTATAGAGCGAATTAAAATAAAGAATACATTCAGTGAATTGTACATCAAACAAAATGAGTTAAGTTGATAACGTTATGTTTTTAAACACTACCACTAACTGATAGAGGTGGGTTCCTGCACGTGGTAACCGGTGCCCGCAAAGAGGGCTCTTGTACACATATTTTGCACCTCTTTACTCATCTCGCTTTGGGTTAAACACAACCATGACAGTGTGTGTCCTTTAAACCCAACCAACGAACCAACTTGATTAATCTGAAATGTCTTTATTTTTCCTCTACCAACTTTGACATTTTTCTTTTGCATACTTGAAATAAATAAAACAAATAAATAAATTCACATTAAGAGTCTACCCACTCAGTAACAAGACTGATTTTCAGTAGGGGACTTTAATTTAAAGCTACTAAACCAACCCTGTAGGCTCCGAACACTATCGACGAGTGAGCGATAACCAATCAAAGATCGATATTTCAAATATGAAACACAAAATCAGTGATTGGACATAGCGAACACAATGTCAGAATCAACAAGGTCGATTCAGAACAACTTTGAATTTATTGAGTGCTTTGTTGTTAGAACGGCTCCAAAGTCACCGTTTACTTATTTCTAAGACAAGCAGTGCTTGGCGGCCATCTTTGCTATCCAAACGCTCAACACCGCCCCCCCCCCTTCCCAACTGGATTCCTGTTATGACTCCGGCGATGTCTGATGATGGATGTGATTCGGCCGACGCTATATGTCGTAGTTATCAGTACGTCGTTAAACAAGAAAATACTGAAATACTCTACCATAATTCAAGATAGTTTATCTGAGATCTTAGTTTTGATGAGATCTTTCTTCACCATGATATCATGGGGTCCAGATTCAAAAAAGGTCTTAACTTAAGCCTGTCCTAAAGCCTGTATTACACGGTCCAACTTTTTCATCCAACTCCTTGAATTCAAGGGCAAAAGCGCATCAAAAACAGTCAGTATGTAGTCAAATATAATAGTAAGAAATTAAGTATTGATGCGCTTTTGTTCTTGAATTCAAGGAGTTGGATTAAAAAGTTTGACCCTGTAATACAGGCTTAAGTTTTGCTGTTCTGTAGGTGCAATTATAAATCCGTGGTAGGCAGGGCTACTACACAGGCGCATTGATAGCTATAGTTTCTTGGAAATCACAATGAGCTTCAAATATTCCAAGGCGCTGTTTTAAAGTTAAGTGTTTTGTTTCCTAATACCTCCACATTTTAAAAACAGTCAAATGTGCATGTCAAGGAAAGTAAGTTAACGATATCTATTTGTGTTCACACTTCGAAAGACGTATTGCCACCATCTTTGAAGAAAGATAAGACCAACTCAGACAGGGCCTAAATTTTGGTCTCAAGTGTTTGTAATTTACTAGGGTTTCTTAGCGACGTCGAGTCGAGGCTATGTGCAGGTCCGTATCAGCCAATGACGTGCCATAATGTAGTGTCGTAAAGCTAGGCCAGGCCTAAGTTAATCCGGCCCGTGGAACCTCAGCACGTGTCATACACACAGTCTTATGAATGTTTTATTCGCAAACTACTTTAGAGTGCTTTTAAGAGTCACGGTACTATCTTAATTATCTTTATGACGAGACGGTGAATAACTTCACGACAGTTCCTTCAAACGATCTATAATATTTCTTATGTTGAGAAGGATTCGAGTGTATAGGGAGTATTCACGTGACGTCACATCGGCCATATTGTTTAACTTTACGGGCAAATATGAGAGTTTGAACACGTATATCCCCCGATAAAGCTTACGGCAATGATTGTGTGCTATAGGTAGCTTACAATAGTCGTCACGTGGCGGCCATTATGAGGTACACATTGCTTGTTTACATTACTTCTGTCAATAGAAGTCACAGAGGTTATCCATGAAATATCACAGTTTCAAGCCGTATAGATTGACGTGTGCAGGTAAAAGTTCAAACAAATTATAGCACATGCAAATTATTGTCTTCAAACAAAGTTTTTGCGTTCTTATTTTGTTTTCAGCCATAATACGGAGCCTTTGTTTCAAACAGTTGATGTGTCAGTCAAAGAACATCTGCAATATTGCAACAATGCAGTCTCGGAAGAACGTAAACAAATGTTTACAGAGTACCTCAGTATGGCTACCGTGCGATACCGGAAATGACGTTATTGCAAGCTCCCTATTGTAAACAATAAAAACAGTGGCCGAAAAAGAGAGAATTTATTTATGTTGGTTTTCAGTAATAATAGCAAACCAAAGTTGGAATACAGTTGAACTTGAACCTAACGCCAGCTGAAACATAGTAACAATGAACTACCGATCACATTACATTGTGGCCTCCAGTATGGCCACCATGCGCAATATGTAAATACACCCTATATTGAGACTGGACTGAAGCAGGTCGGTGGGGCTGCAATCATACACCGTTTTAACTTTACCTTTACCGGCGTGCATCTTGGATAGAGACGAACTATAGCTACTTCCTGGTGACAAGCTTGACGTTTACTACCTTGCACAGTGAGCGGGAAATAAGCCTCTCTTTGAGGAGTAATATTTACCTTTACTGGCGTGTATCTTGGATAGATACGAACTATAGCTACTTCCTGGTGACAAGCTTGACGTTTACTACCTTGCACAGTGAGCGGGAAATAAGCCTCCCTTTGAGGAGTAATATTTACCTTTACTGGCGTGTATCTTGGATAGATACGAACTATAGCTACTTCCTGGTGACAAGCTTGACGTTTACTACCTTGCACAGTGAGCGGGAAATAAGCCTCCCTTTGAGGAGTAATATTTACCTTTACTGGCGTGTATCTTGGATAGAGACGAACTATAGCTACTTCCTGGTGACAAGCTTGACGTTTACTACCTTGCACAGTGAGCTGGAAATAAGCCTCCCTTTGAGGAGTCCTCTTTACCTTTACCGGCGTGTATCTTGGATAGAGACGAACTATAGCTACTTCCTGGTGACAAGCTTGACGTTTACTACCTTGCACAGTGAGCGGGAAATAAGCCTCCCTTTGAGGAGTAATATTTACCTTTACCGGCCTGTATCTTGGATAGAGACGAACTATAGCTACTTCCTGGTGACGAGCTTGACGTTAACTACCTTGCACAGTGAGAAGGATATAAGCCTCCCTTTGAGGAGTAATCTTTACCTTTACCGGCCTGTATCTTGGATAGAGACGAACTATAGCTACTTCCTGGTGACAAGCTTGACGTTTACTACCTTGCACAGTGAGCAGGATATAAGCCTCCCTTTGAGGAGTAATCTTTACCTTTACCGGCCTGTATCTTGGATAGAGACGAACTATAGCTACTTCCTGGTGACAAGCTTGACGTTTACTACCTTGCACAGTGAGCAGGATATAAGCCTCCCTTTGAGGAGTAATCTTTACCTTTACCGGCGTGCATCTTGGATGGAGACGAACTATAGCTACTTCCTGGTGACAAGCTTGACGTTAACTACCTTGCACAGTGAGCAGGATATAAGCCTCCCTTTGAGGAGTAATCTTTACCTTTACCGGCGTGCATCTTGGATGGAGACGAACTATAGCTACTTCCTGGTGACGGGCTTGACGTTAACAACCTTGCACAGTGAGCAGGATATAAGCCTCCCTTTGAGGAGTAATCTTTACCTTTACCGGCGTGCATCTTGGATGGAGACGAACTATAGCTACTTCCTGGTGACAAGCTTGACGTTAACTACCTTGCACAGTGAGCAGGATATAAGCCTCCCTTTGAGGAGAAATCTTTACCTTTACCGGCGTGCATCTTGGATGGAGACGAACTATAGCTACTTCCTGGTGACGAGCTTGACGTTAACTACCTTGCACAGTGAGCGGGAAATAAGCCTCCCTTTGAGGAGTAATCTTTACCTTTACCGGCGTGTATCTTGGATAGAGACGAACTATAGCTACTTCCTTGTGACAAGCTTGACGTTTACTACCATGCCCAGTGAGCGGGAAATAAGCCTCCCTTTGAGGAGTAATCTTTACCTTTACCGGCCTGTATCTTGGATAGAGACGAACTATAGCTACTTCCTGGTGACAAGCTTGACGTTAACTACCTTGCACAGTGAGCAGGATATAAGCCTCCCTTTGAGGAGTAATCTTTACCTTTACCGGCGTGTATCTTGGATAGAGACGAACTATAGCTACTTCCTTGTGACAAGCTTGACGTTTACTACCATGCCCAGTGAGCGGGAAATAAGCCTCCCTTTGAGGAGTAATCTTTACCTTTACCGGCCTGTATCTTGGATAGAGACGAACTATAGCTACTTCCTGGTGACAAGCTTGACGTTTACTACCTTGCACAGTGAGCAGGATATAAGCCTCCCTTTGAGGAGTAAGCTTTACCTTTACCGGCCTGTATCTTGGATAGAGACGTACTATAGCCCCTTCCTGGTGACAAGCTTGACGTTTACTACCTTGCACAGTGAGCAGGATATAAGCCTCCCTTTGAGGAGTAATCTTTACCTTTACTGGCCTGTATCTTGGATAGAGACGAACTATAGCTACATCCTGGTGACAAGCTTGACGTTAACTACCTTGCACAGTGAGCGGGAAATCAATAAGCCTCCCTTTGAGGTGTTATCTTTACCTTTACCGGGAGCCACCCTACAGGAGTCCTCTTTACCGGCGTGCATCTTGGATAAAGACGAACTATAGCTACTTCCTGGTGACAAGCTTGACGTTTACTACCTTGCACAGTGAGCGGGAAATAAGCCTCTCTTTGCGGAGTCCTCTTTACCTTTACCGGCGTGCATCTTGGATGGAGACGAACTATAGCTACTTCCTGGTGACGAGCTTGACGTTAACAACCTTGCACAGTGAGCAGGATATAAGCCTCCCTTTGAGGAGTAATCTTTACCTTTACCGGCGTGCATCTTGGATGGAGACGAACTATAGCTACTTCCTGGTGACAAGCTTGACGTTAACTACCTTGCACAGTGAGCAGGATATAAGCCTCCCTTTGAGGAGTAATCTTTACCTTTACCGGCGTGTATCTTGGATAGAGACGAACTATAGCTACTTCCTGGTGACAAGCTTGACGTTAACTACCTTGCACAGTGAGCAGGATATAAGCCTCCCTTTGAGGAGTAATCTTTACCTTTACCGGCGTGTATCTTGGATAGAGACGAACTATAGCTACTTCCTTGTGACAAGCTTGACGTTTACTACCATGCCCAGTGAGCGGGAAATAAGCCTCCCTTTGAGGAGTAATCTTTACCTTTACCGGCCTGTATCTTGGATAGAGACGAACTATAGCTACTTCCTGGTGACAAGCTTGACGTTTACTACCTTGCACAGTGAGCAGGATATAAGCCTCCCTTTGAGGAGTAAGCTTTACCTTTACCGGCCTGTATCTTGGATAGAGACGTACTATAGCTACTTCCTGGTGACAAGCTTGACGTTTACTACCTTGCACAGTGAGCAGGATATAAGCCTCCCTTTGAGGAGTAATCTTTACCTTTACCGGCCTGTATCTTGGATAGAGACGAACTATAGCTACATCCTGGTGACAAGCTTGACGTTAACTACCTTGCACAGTGAGCGGGAAATCAATAAGCCTCCCTTTGAGGTGTTATCTTTACCTTTACCGGGAGCCACCCTACAGGAGTCCTCTTTACCGGCGTGCATCTTGGATGAAGACGAACTATAGCTACTTCCTGGTGACAAGCTTGACGTTTACTACCTTGCACAGTGAGCGGGAAATAAGCCTCTCTTTGCGGAGTCCTCTTTACCTTTACCGGCGTGCATCTTGGATAGAGACGTACTATAGCTACTTCCTGGTGACAAGCTTGACGTTAACTACCTTGCACAGTAAGCGGGAAATAAGCCTCCCTTTGAGGAGTAATCTTTACCTTTACCGGCTTGTATCTTGGATAGAGACGAACTATAGGTACTTCCTGGTGACAAGCTTGACGTTTACTACCTTGCACAGTGAGCAGGATATAAGCCTCCCTTAGAGGAGTAATCTTTACCTTCACCGGCGTGTATCTTGGATAGAGACCCACTATAGCTACTTCCTGGTGACAAGCTTGACGTTTACTACCTTGCACAGTGAGCGGGAAATAAGCCTCCCTTTGAGGAGTAATCTTTACCTTTACCGGCCTGTATCTTGGATAGAGACGAACTATAGCTACTTCCTGGTGACAAGCTTGACGTTTACTACCTTGCACAGTGAGCAGGATATAAGCCTCCCTTTGAGGAGTAATCTTTACCTTTACCGGCCTGTATCTTGGATAGAGACCAACTATAGCTACTTCCTGGTGACGAGCTTGACGTTAACTACCTTGCACAGTGAGCGGGAAATAAGCCTCCCTTTGAGGAGTAATCTTTACCTTTACCGGCCTGTATCTTGGATAGAGACGAACTATAGCTACTTCCTGGTGACGAGCTTGACGTTAACTACCTTGCACAGTGAGCGGGAAATAAGCCTCTCTTTGAGGAGTCCTCTTTACCTTTACCGGCGTGCATCTTGGATAGAGACGTACTATAGCTACTTCCTGGTGACAAGCTTGACGTTTACTACCTTGCACAGTGAGCGAGAAATAAGCCTCCCTTTGAGGAGTCCCCTTTACCTTTACCGGCGTGCATCTTTGATAGAGAAGAACTATAGCTATACTTCCTGGTGACAAGCTTGACGTTTACTACCTTGCACAGTGAGCGGGAAATAAGCCACCCTTTGAGGTGTTATCTTTACCTTAACCGGCGTGCATCTTGGATAGAGACGAACTATAGCTACTTCCTGGTGACAAGCTTGACGTTAACTACCTTGCACAGTGAGCGGGAAATAAGCCTCCCTTTGAGGAGTAATTTTTTTTTTGTAAAGGCTGGTCCACACAGATTTTTAAGACATAATGCATAAGGTTTTAAGACGTTTTTTTTTTTAAAACAACAATGAAAACAACGTCTTAAAACTAAAACTTTGTGTGAACGCCAGTACGTGTTTCCTATGATCCAACTTTACGACTACGCGTTAAACCTTAAATCGTATGTCCTAAAAATCTGTGTGGACCAGCCTTAAACAGATAAGTCCACCCCGACCACTGCCTTGTGGATACGACAACCGGATGTACGATCACTGTCTCCATGATGACACAGTTTGAATGATAAAACCGCGCACAGTTTGAATCTTGTTGAATCACGCACTATGTTCAAAAGGGTACAATAATAATAACAATAATAAATACTCAGCACCAGTCTCAGTTGGTCTCTACTTGTTTAAAATATTGTGGTAATGTTGTTGATTGGTTGCAAATAATCTCGGAAAATACTGGAAACTTGACGAGGTATTGGTGCGGATTGAGATAAAAATTATGGATTATGGGTGTGGTCTGCGTTAACAGATTGCGAGCCAGTTTCATCAAACTTTAATCCGGCGATTTTCTGTTAATCGGAGATCGAACAAGGTGCCCGGAAGAAGCTACCGTGCATTTTGTATAATGTTTGAACGCAGTTTCTATTATAAGTCCATGGTTTGTTGAAACCATGGTAACCAATCCGAGATCAGTAAATCGGCCGATTAAAAAGTTTGGTGAATTCGGACCGGCTCAAGTCTCTCTCTCTCTCTCTCTCTCTCTCTCTCTCTCTCTCTCTCTCTCTCTCTCTCTCTCTCTCTCTCTCTCTCTCTCTCTCTCTCTCTCTCTCTCTCTCTCTCTCTCTCTCTCTCTCTCTCTCTCTCTCTCTCTCTCTCTTTCTCTCTCTATCTCTAATTCTGTTAGTTTAACACCACGTTATTATTATATTCAATCCTTATATTATTACTATTATTGTACTTCTGTCTATTGTGTATTGTTTATCCAAATGTATTACCAAATTGTATTATTTGTTACAAGGTTGGATGGAAGATAAGGCCTTGCTGGCCCTAATCCCGCCTTCAATAAAGACCATTATCTATCTATCTATCTCTCTCCCCCTTCCTCTCTCATTCTTCACGTCATCATTCAGTGCGTTGTTTTGGTCCATGATCTCTTCACTCTTTCTACCTGTCTGCCAGTATTTCCACGCCTCACAACTCATGTCCTGTTCTACGTAGAACATCAAGCGATATGAGTATCAACTATCAATGACGTTGACAAGCTACTGACATTCTTATCATTCTTATCACCCGGTGATTTTATCCGAGGAGGTTTTTTTCAACTCTTTTCCTTATTGTATATATCTATTGTTATATCGACTATCTAATCATTGTGCTTTTGTATTATTTTTATGTAAACACGTTAAAAATTATCAACTCAGGGAATTTTTTATTTTATACGGAATGTATGTAATTTTTTGATTGCTTATAAATAAATACATTGTGGTTCATCAGACTTGGCGATTCGATACACAGTCACTTTCTCGTGTGTGTTTCGCTCTGAATCGCTTCGACCCCACGTGAATCGAATTAATTAAATTAAGTAACATGTTAGTTTAATAGAGATAGATATATTATCTAGGAACTCGTATAGCGCTAATTGAGGTTTCACAGTCTGCAGTGCAGATGGTGTATACTGCGGTACGATGTGCAAACAGCTTGTTTAGAAAAACAAGATCACGTGCTACAGACGGTTGCAAAAACATTCGTTTCGAATATCAACCTGGCATAAATACGATTGAGATTGTGAAATAGTTTACATTTCACTATAGTTATAAATAAGAAATAACTCACAATGAACAACGTTGGTTTACACATTTATTTTAAATTTAAGATTTAAGGGTTAACAGGGAAGAATACCTCTATGTCATGAACGGCATAAAATTTTAATTTATAAATTATATCACAAGAATGGGCTTCGAAATCGAAAATCTTAATCAACAGCGCACTGTGGATTAGTAAGCTTTACATACTGAATGCCGTGTCTTACAATGTAATCAGTATGTTTTTTATATATAATTAATTTTATTACTAATTATCGAATTAATAATGAAAATAACAACGCTAATGGTTATATTTCATTCAGTCTGTCGGGCTTATCAAAACACAGTGCGCTGTTGATTGAGATTTTCGATTTCTTGTTGCAATCTGAAGATATAATTAATTATAATTAATTTTCTTCGGTGTTTGACTAAGAGGTACCCTTCACTTTTAAGAAAATTATAAAAACGTTAGCTCTTATACTTAAAATTCTTAGCCCAGTCAATGAGAGCCGACGTTTTATAAATCCGGCCAATGGTAGCGATTCTAAGTAAAACATTAGAGAAATAAAATCGTAAATCTTAAATGTTAGGAAAATGTGTAAACCGACCTTAACACAACATCATAGACGTCACTGAGTAGAATACACTTAAAACATGCGAGGTAAAGGTCAGCCACTCTTCCTTACTCGGAAGTGAATTGACCGGCCGCATTTTGTTGATGGAAACGTCAGCAACCGGGCAAAAATGTGATTATACGTTCGTGGAATCTGCTGCATGTGACAATAACGGACGTGCTTCGACTGTTGGAGCCCCTAGATTATATGGGTAGACACGACGCAAGGCTATATGAGGTGAAAGGATATTTCAAAATAACAACTTGTGCACAAGTTCTACAACTACTGTTCTTACTACAAACGGTTGAGCGGTTTACTCGAATATGTCACACGGACTTATCGTGACGACAGCATCGAGCTGGTTCGACGGATAAAAGACTTCCGAACAAATCCGCCTTAGCTCAGCTCAATTTGAAACAAATGTTGACAAAAAGCACTTCGCGTAGATACATTGATCTATCGAGAGAGGCGGGAGAGGGAGAGCGATTGATTTCATTGGTTGATAAGGTACCAGTATTTAATAGGCGGGATTAAGGCCCGTAAGAGGGGAAAAAGAGGGGAAATTGAACCGTGGCGCTATCTCGTGGATTTGAATCAAATTGGTGCTTCCTAGAACTGAACCTTAATTGTGCTTATTCAAGGTCACTGTTCAATGTATTATTAGTACGTACATTTATACATATATTTGTACAATTTAGTAACACAAAATCTCATTCATCCATCCCATTCAATGAGTAATTTAATTAAATCTATCAATAAGCTCGACAAAGTCCCGACTCAGATTTCTGAGGATTGAATTTTGGCTTATATTAAGTTAGTGTATTTTTATTGAAATATACGCAAATTGTCAACGCAAGCATCCCTTGTTTTTACTGGGAGAGAGTGTTTAGAACGGTTTGTGTTTACAGCAAAGGAATTGAGAGGAGAAAAAAGGGAGAGTGGTGTATGTGGTAAAGGGTGGGGGTGGGGGGTTGTTTGCTTTGATCGCATCGCCTCCCCCTGGTTGCAATTACTGCCACCGAGCGCTGACCGTGAAAGTCGAGAGCTACACTAGAAGAGAGGATGTCTGTGTTTGAGGTTTTGTTTGTTCTTACAAGTCGACTATAGTTAGTCTCAAACCAACATGCACGCCGGTAAAGTGGACTCCTCAAGGGGAGGCTTATTTCCCGTTCACTGTGCAAGGTTGTAAACGTCAAGCTTGTCCCCGGAAAGGATGCACAGCTCTAAAGAAAGTGGCCACCGGCCAATTTACGGATGTCCAAGGGTCCAAGCCCCCCGTATAGCAAAGAAGTTCGCTATTACCTGAGACGATTCTCTAGTTGTTCCCGGAAGCGTTGAAGGTCCACGCGGTTCGGAACTGTCTTTACCAAGTTAGAAGATAAATGATTTGCAAAATGAAGGGGATGATTGACATGCTTAGTCTCCAACAATACGAACCGATTCCTTTTAGTTCGCATTTTGCCGGCGTGGATGTTGGATTTGACACGAACTTTAGATTACAAGTGGCTACACAAACAGGCCACAATATGTACTCATAGGTAGAGGTGTTTGTAAATGGTGTTGTGTTTTCTTAAATTTCGTTTATAGATTTGATAATTTCGATGTTATGGCGGTGTTATGCTTTTTGGGAGATTTTCTACAGTAAATTTCACCAGAAACATGTTTAAATTAAAAAGGAATTTTAATGTTATTTAATTGATTTGAATTGTATGTACAAACTAGTACTAGTTAGTACGAAGTGTATTAACAGGAATTTTAATGTTATTTAATTTATTTGAATTGTAACTTACAAACTAGTACTAGTTAATACGAAGTGTATTAACATTACCATTACCTGTGTTTGTCTAGTGTGTCTTTACGGTCGAATTAAAGTCGGCAGTCACAACACATAAGAATCTTCTTGTCCGTCTTTCCCTCAGAATTTTACTCGTTTGCTCTGCTTGACGCCGAATTTCAGCAAAAATAAATCGTTGAGCTTCTTAACGAAATCATCATGATAATGAAAAAATATTAGGTCCCCACGATTGTGTTGTAATGACGTTTGACGGTAATAATAAATTTAATTTTTTTTAAAATGTCTATAAAAAATTAAAAACAATCAAGATTTCGTGTTATTTCGCTCTTTAATACCAATTTCGATGTTATGACTGGAAATTGACGGATTTCGCGAATTTTCGCGTTGAAATTTTGATGTTTATAAGGTGTCTATCAATAGATATACACTTAGGTTGGAATTCATAGTCGGCCCCTACGCCTAGGGGCGCCCATTTTTTTTTTTTTTTTTTTTTTTTTTTTTTTTTTTTTTTTTTATTCACTAAGTCATTACACTTGCACGCCACCCGCGCTTTCGCGCATATGCGTGTCTTTACTTCATTACATTACATATTTCTCAGTCTTACATTTCTTATACTCTTTACACTATCATAATTATTTATGTCTTTACAATTTCCATTTACTTACATCATTTAGCTATAGACATTTATCTTTCATTTTTCGAGCTAGGATGCCCACACAGTTGGGCTAAATTCCTATCTCTTATGTAACCAGGCTTCTTTTTCTTCTTTACCTTCTTCCTTTTGTTGACTTGTTCATGCGTATCCCCTTCTTCTTTCCCGTCCCAAATTTCTTCTGTCATTCTTTAGCTTGTGTCCGAGTCCTCTTCTTCCCAGAGGCTCTCTCTTCTTAGTGTAGTTCTATTACTTTGCCTTTTCCATGTTAAATCTGTGTAACCACCAACTTCATCATCAGCTTCTAAAAAGTCCAGCTGCCTTTCTTCTTCCCTTCTTTCCCATAGCTTCTTAGAATATTCCTCCAACCGATGATAGGTTTCTTCGTCTTCCAGTAGGTTCTTCAAATCTGCTTCTTCTCTAGTGTTCATTATCTCCTCAGCAATATACAGTTGCCGTATATCCGAGTATAACTCGCAGTCGTATATGACGTGCCATTGATTTTCAATGCCTCCACATCTGCATTTGTCTTCCTTTTCCAAACCCAATCTAGCGAGATTTTGCCTCATGGGCCCGTGTCCGGTTAAGGTAAAAGTTGTGGCTAGACCCGGACTAAACCACTCCCATTGTCTTCGATCTCTAACATCGGGTATGAAGTTGAATGTTTTCCTGCCTTTAGCAGAAGCCTTCCATGTTTCTTGCCAAAGGTCCCAGCAGTCTTCTGTGATTCTTCGTATCTCGCTTCTTATGCATGATTTCCTTTCCCTTCCTATAGTAAGCGTTATGTTGTTTCTTATTTGCAGGATTTCCTTATGCTCATCTTTTCGTATCCAGTAGCGCATTCCTGCTACCAGCACCGAGTACTCCAATGGTAATTTATTGGATATAACCATCAAAGCCTCTGTGGATACTGTTCTGCACGCTCTATTGGTTAACAGCAGTAGTCCTCTTTGTAGCGTGTGTAACGTTCTTCTGAATCGTTGTTGTTCAATTTTGTGGAACCAGGCTGACGCTCCGTATGTGATGATTGGTAAAGCTACGGCATCATACAATTTGCACATAGTTTTGGCGTTTAAGCCCCAATCTTTCCGCACGTTTCTCTTGATCATTGCAAAAACGTTTGTAATTTTCTTTCGAATGTGAGTTATGTGGGGTAAAAACGAGAGTTTACTATCCAAGATAATCCCAAGATACTTGTACGTTTCAACCTTCTGTATTGGTTTACTATTAACTCTTATGCTTGGATTTCTTGTTTTCGAAAACTTGCCTTTGAGCATCATAAATTTTGTTTTCTGTTCCGAAATTTTCATTTTATGCGTCCTATTCCAATCTTCTGATCTTTTCAATGCTTCGTTTCCTCTTAGTTCAAGCTCTTTCCTGCTGTTGCCTTTTACTAATATTACTTTATCGTCCGCGTAGGCTATGGTTATCGTCCCCTCCGTTGCAATAGACGTATCTTCGTCAAATACAAAGTTCCAGGCAATTGGGCCCAGGACTGAGCCTTGAGGGCAGCCCCTATCCACCGTTCTACCCACACATGTGTAGTTGGTTCTAACTTCGATCTTGCGTTCGCTGAAGTAACTGTTTATGAGCTTATACATCTCCTCGGAAACTCCAAGTTGTCTCATTCTTCTGATGACACTTGGCCACCATACGTGATCAAAGGCACCGCTGATATCTATGAAGATCGCCATCACATATTTGCTTGTTGCTTGATTGACTTCTGTCAATAACATGTTGATGGCGTCCTCTGTAGATTTCCCCTTCCGAAAACCAAATTGCAGGTCCGCGCACATGTCTGAGGTTAAGTACTTGTTGTTAATTCTGCCAACTATAAGCCTCTCAAACACTTTCCCTAGCATGGGCAACAGCGTGATCGGCCTAAAGCTCTCGACTCGATTGTTGGGTTTATCTGCAGCCTTTTTCAATATTTTTATGTGCCCAAGCTTCCATTCTTCGGGAAATACTCCTTCATGTAAGCATTTGTTAAATAACCGCCTGAAGAGTTCCGGGTATTTCTTCCAAGTTCTTTCTATCATGTCTTTCTCCAAACCGTCCCAGCCCGGGGCCTTGCCAGTCTTCATTTTATAAATGGCTTCCCCGACTTCTTCAATGTTGAAGTCTACTTCATGGCCTAGTCCACTAAATTCCTCATTTTCTCTTCTGATATCCTGTTGATCTGATGTTTCTGAAGTTTTATCGTCGGTGGGAAGCATCTTATCGAGTAGTGCATTAACTGATTCTTCCCAGTCCCCCGTTTCAGAGCCGACCTGATCCAGAACTGTGTTATATACTTCATCCCCTCTTATTTTCCCTCTCGTTATTTTATACACAATTCCCCATGGATCATCATTTCCTACTTCTTTAACCAGAGCCTCCCAAGAGTTTCTTTTCTCCATCTTTATTTGCTTTTGATATAGTCTGCGTGTTTTAGTTACTTCGGCTTTTGCTGCTGCTATGGCTAGTATTTTTGCTTGACTATCCATTCCGAATTTTCGCTGACGCTGAAATCTTTTCCTTGCTTCATTTAAATTTTTCCTTAATACACTGAGTTCCTTCGACCACCATGGGACAGTTCCTGGACGTCGTGTTAGTACTTTCATGGATTTCTCTGTTGCCGCTTGCATGGCCGCTGTGGTATATCTAACCATCTGTACTGCACCGCCTGATAATGTGGCATTCCAATTACCAATATGCTTATTCAGTTCCTCTTCAAACACCTCCCAGTTAGCTTTACGTACATTATATCGTTTAGAATTTATGTTTCTTAATATCTCCGCGTCATGGTTTGTATATTCGTAGCTGATTATTCGGTGATCACTGTCACACCCGTCTTCTATTATCCTCCAATTTATTATCTTCCCACATTTCAGGTTATTTGTGAGGGTGACATCAATATTTGATTCCCCGTTAACCGTACTGAATGTGTATAATTCACTAGCCTCATTCAGCACGATCAACCGATGAGCATTGATGCATTCTTCCAAAGCTTCTCCCCTTCCGTCCATTTTCTTGCTGAACCATAGGAAGGAGTCCGCATTGGTATCTATTCCTAGAATCAGGTTTTTTGCTGCAAGTTTGTGCACAACCCTTTCCAGTTGTATGATGTATTCTTCGATATCATGCCCGTCTTGGAAGTATATTGATGCAACTGCAATCTCTCCGAAACTTCCCTGTATTAAGGCACATGCGACATGAGATGTGCATAGTTCATTGATTCTTGTGACTACCACCCTCCTATTCCTGATTATTATAGCCGCAGATACACTTTCTTCTTGGATTTCATTGGCCACAATTCTGCAGGCTAAGCCATATCCTTTAACTTTATGTCTGTGGTTATAGGGTTCTTGCACCAGGATGATGTCTACTGCATTTTCATCGGCATATTTCTTTATCTGACTTGCAACTGCCATGGATCTCTGTCCATTAATTTGTATGATTCTCAGATTTGTATTTTCTCGTTGTTTAGCCATAATCGATTCTATTACGCACGATTTCCAAAGCTCTTTTATACTCAGGGCAGCCAAGATCTTTATGGCTATGTTTATCGTTTCTTCTTGCTATATTGCAATTTATACATCGTGCTTGATCTGCCTTTTTGTCACAATCTTTAGTGTCGTGTCCAGTTCTTGCGCAGTGACCGCAGATGTTATTCTTTTCATTACAGTATTTAGCTATGTGCCCATACCCTAAGCATCTATAGCACTTCGTAGCGACTAGAAATTCTACCACTTTGTGAGATCTATATCCCAGGTACACTCTTCCTTGGTGAATCGCTTGTCTGCAGAGGTCCGATGTCATCTCAATTACTACATTCTTTCCTTTCTCATTATTCCTACTTTTCTGAGTGAAACTTACTTTTACTTCGTTTTTAAATGCCTCATAGGTACCTGTGTTTTCGAAGTTGCGCTCGTACATTTCCTTTAGGATATCATCATTTTCTGCTTTAACTGGCACATCGTAAACCAGTATTTTGGGTTTCTTTTTCTGTGGTGCCTCAATTCGCAAGCCATTTTCTTCTAACTTTGAGCTTTCAGTCAGATTTGTAAGGTCTTGATTGGGATCAACTTCTATCACAATCCCATTATCTCTAATTTCTCTGAGGTTCCTTATTTTCATCTTCTTAAATTCTGTCTTGAAGGAGGATATCGCTATTTTTCTTATCTCCTCACTGCTTCTCTTTTCTTCAGTGATTTCATTACCTTTAATGAAGATAACTTTATTTTTCTTCTCCCTACTCTCAGAGGGACTTGTCCTCCTCCCTGGATCCTCTGCATAAATTTGTTTTGCAGCCATACTGGCATATGTTATGCCTGTATTTTCAACAGATTTGACAGTTACATCCATTCTGCTTGTGAAGTCAGCCAATTTGCCCTTTACTTCTTCCATGTTCCGGACAATCGTCTGGAAACCTTCATGCAAATCTTCCGTCCTTTGTATCTGAGCTTCCTGCCCCACGCATAATTCCTTGATTCTATTCGACGCCTTAGCGAACTCGAATTTCTCTGACTTATAGTCCTCTTTAGCCTTGACCAGGTTTTCAACTGCTAGTTCAATCTCTTTAGAACACTTGACTCTTTCTTCCCTTTCTGCCTTAAGCTTGATATTTTCCAAAATCAGTTCCTGTACCGTCTCATCGTAAGCTTTTATTAAGTCGCAGCATGCGGACTTATTAGCTGACACCATTCTGGTTTCTGAGGTTATCGTCGCCAGAAGCTCATTTTTCATCCTTTTGAGGTCTTCGGTGACACTTTTTGCATGCCCATCATTTCTAGTCTTTCTAGCTTTCTTGCTTGACACTCTGCTCTCCTTTTGCGGAGTGCGTGCAGTAGTAAAGCTTTTCCGAAACGGATCCCCTGTAGACGCTTCACTTTCTGGTTGTGTTTCCGAATCAGAGTCCGTTGTCGTGCTTTTGTCGTCTTTGCGTTTTTCCGGTTTATTTTTGGTTTTGTCTTTGTTCATTTTAAATCCCACGAGTAGTGATGAAATAACAAGTCGACTCAGGTAGAGCATCTTACCAGAGCAAGGCTAAGTTACCCCCGGGTGCGCCTGGTTCCCGGGGGGTGGCTCCTAAAGACCCGCACAGTAACCCCGGCTGGCCGGCAAGACCTTTCTGCAGAGTTCCCCACATTAGGTCCGGGGGGTATTTACCCAGTTTTCCTTCTGCAAGGGACGGCCAATTAAGGCAATCCCCCACCCGGTTCTTAGTTCAGTCGACGTAAGGAGTTGGGGGATCATATGCACTAGCCAACAATCACCCCCGCCTCCCTCGTTGTCGACCTTAACAGCCACACCACGTGAAGGTGAACCATGGGCTAAGAGAGTAAAGACCCGTAAAGGCAGGACAGTCAGAAACCCCACTCGCGGAAGCTACCTGCCCCAGAGATACAGAGCAGGCACCCCCCACCAGCAACGCCCCCGACCACCCTAACCCCCGTAGCCTCCTCCCCTGACCGAGAACTAGCTCAGTCGTGGCCAACTCTTAGATATTATGAGTAGCCTACCTTCGTTATCGTGACTTTGGTTCTTTGGCTTGTCCGTTGCCACTAATACGTTTGCGACATTGAAGGGTAAAAGCCAGCCTCCGGTTGTTTTTTTACAGCATAGTTCTTCAATCGGCTCTCGAATTAACTTTATAAACTTGACTGGATAAAGTCCATCGTTATTCGCCGTAAAAAAAAAAAAAAAAAATCCCCTCACGAAAAAGCTGGTCCCCAATTCCAGTGACATTCTAAATGGTCATCCCCAGCAGTACCACCTGTCATATTGACCTCCATTAACTAAATTCGTTATAAATTGGCTTCAATCGCCATCTCTTACACAACACATTGACCACTTATTCTCTGTAGATCCATTTCTTTCGATTCCCATATTTCTTTCTGAAGCTGTTGTTTTACCTCCACTATATCTTCAATAACTGTGTCTACCCTTACCTTTAACTTATCAGAACTTTCTTTTATTTCTCCGACCTTGTTATCTACATCTCTTTTGAAAACCCCTATTTCCTCAATTACTTCATAGAGCTTACCGCCAAACTTTACAAACTGAACTTCTTAAGTTTGTAAAGAAATGTGACCGAATGAACAAAATAAGCTTATTGGAGCCTGAAACGCTCAAAAACACTCGTTTTGTGCAATTTGGTTAAAACTCCCTTGAATCCCAGCCATTAAGCCAGTTAAGTATCGAAATGTGACAGAATGAACAAATTTTACTTATTAGAGCCTGACACGCTCAAAACATTCGTTTTGAGCAATTTGGTTGAAA
>OX246744.1:16279831-16347331 GCA_945910005.1 Isoperla grammatica
GCATTAGAGAGTTAGCTTACTGTGCTAGTGGTAATAGGCGACAAAAGAAGAACCTGTCCCTTTCCCCCCACTGTCCCTACAAGATCTCTTCTTCCAATTGGCTCTTCCATCTCTTGCTGGACTCCCCTTATGACGACCCCCGTGATGTGTGGTGGATCTGATTCGGACATGTGGTGTTTTTTCATCTTCATCAACATAATAGTTCACCCATTTATCCTCTCGATTAGACAAGTTGCAAAAATATGGAACATTACACCAAAATATCATCATGATCCTAAGTAAGCCCGGTTTGTAACCATAGTTCCGACAATCATTGTAGGCTACATTCAGCCATGTTGTTTCCTAATTAATTCGATCACCGGGTTTGGAGTTTTGAAGTATGTAGTACGTATAATGAAGTATTTTCAAAATATTTATGATGAAGTGTATAAAACCGTATATATGAAACCGATGAGTATGATAAACATGATGTGTGATGAAGTAGTGTATGATGAAACTGACTTTAAGAAGGTGCGTGTCTCCCCTTTTCTTCAAACGTCTCTTGACATCATTAGAACGTCGTTAAACTCAATCAATCAATCAATCAATCAATCAATCAATCAATCAATCAATCAATCAATCAATCAATCAATCAATGAATCTCCTCACCGCTGGACGATCTCCTTGATGCGACTGGACGACTTCTCGCAGAAAGTGACCGAGGGAAAGTCAGTGTTCCACTCGAGCGATGAAGTATCTACTGTGAAGCTGATAGAGTTCTGGGAGAACGACTCACATGCGCTGATGACGAGCCACACGGATCCGACCCACGCTAGCGTTACTGCGCAGGTCCAGAACAGCCTGCGTACAGGGGGATAAGAGTATTGTTGACAACTAAAAAAATCGATGTACAATTTAGAAAAATGTAAAAAGAAAAATCAACGTGGTCACAAAAAAGTTTAAAAATCAGTAGAAATAAAAAAAAAGCAAAAAAATCACGAAATAAATAAGCAAATTCTATTTCGATATCAAAAATCGGTGTACATAAACAGTCGAGTTGTCAACCCCGCGGTTGAGGCATTGGTCTCATGGACATAATCCCTGGGTGAGCAGAGACAATGCTCGGTAATATACCTTATCGGGTGTAATACAGGATAGTGGGGTACATTTGCAGCGACAAGTATGAAGTGCTGCTTGCAAGGTTAGATGATAAATGATATGACAAGTAATATGACATATTTCAGATTAATGTGCGTTACAATTATAAGTTAAAATCATAAGTAAGTCTAACTACATAAGTTTTGTAATACACTGATGCGAAATTGCTAGCCTTACAAACACGTTTCACGGTACGAAAATAGTATTGAGCGAAGCAGCCATCATCAGCGTATCACCACTTGCCGCTAGAAGCACTAGTGTTGCGTGTCGCCGCTGGTCTAAGGCGAGGCCTTCGTTATACTCACTTAAGGTCGCCGCAAGGTCGCGGCCTTCTCGTATGCTAACAATACCCGCTTGATCTCCGCCTAGCGGAGGCTCGTCAAACTCGCAAGTTAGGTCGTCGCAGTCCGTTAAACATTTTTATTTCTCTATGTTACATATGAAGTAATCTGTCAAAATAACTTTGGCCTAAAGGGACATATCATCACACTATTTGAAGACTGTTATTCATTGCATTCGATCAAAATGTCTCATTTACGGGTTTTAAGTATAACTTTACAATATTTATTTGTGAACGCTGTTTTTGTAGTGGGCGACAAAATGGTGGTTTTGGTTCCTTTTTATTTACGACCTAGCTTGGGAGTTCGACGAGCCTCCGTTAGGCGGAGATCAAGTAGACCTTGACTCTCTAAGGGCGGGAACTACAATCAACAAATAATAAAGTTATTTGTAGAAAATTAGCTAGTTGGTGGGTTTCCATGGTTTTGATTGCAACAGTGGAAACAGTTATTCAACGAATAATTAGTTATTGGGACATTGTAATACTGGACCTTAGTTTAGCGAAATCACGAATAAAGAACCTATCCAAAGTAACCAATGATGTTTTACCTAGGTGGGCACAAATAATTATATTTCTCTGTTAGCTTAGCAGAAAAAAACGAACGTAAACTAGCCAAGGCAACCGATCGTATGGATACGTATAAGTGGGGTCCCTAGGTGAGCACAGATATCATGACGGGCCGCTAATTAATATTTAGTCGGGGACTAAGTTAAGTTATAGTTTTCGTTGAAGCCACATTTCTGATTTGTGGGTTGCCAACAGAAAACAAGTTAGTACTCAGTACGAAATATGTAATTCGGGCTGTCTTGAAACCTGGAAGTTCTACTGTCTTCATACTGACAAAAGATTTTCGAAATTGATCGAGGACTCTATATCGAAGTAATCACGGCCCTCTAGATCTTGGTGACACACCAGTGAGAAATGCTACTTAACATAATAATTTTAGTGTTGAGCCTTGTTGTCATTTATTCGAAAATTGGTTATAAGTGTTGAGCATTGTTGTAATTTATTTGAAAACTAGTTGTTAGTGTTGAGCATTGTTATCATTTAGTTGAAAAGTAGTTGTTAGTGGGGAGCATTGTTGTCATTTATCTATCAAGGACCCTTAGATAGAAGTGGCCCTCTAGATCAATCTGAAAATCGTAAGGTTTCGGACTGTCTCCGAAAAGAAATCTTCTAAGCTGTTTGGATTGTTGTTTGGACTGGAATGTCTTTCCCTCACCTCTCCGTGACGTGGAGTTTCGGTTCCGCTGTGTATCTAAGGCCGTGGATAGAAGAGTTCAATAGTTGGTACTTGATCCTCGACATCATCGTCAGGCAGGCACGATAGACGAAACGTCAGGACAATCTCAAACTAATATGACTGGTGATCACATCACAGGTAGTCATTCACCTACCACTTTTAATACTCAAGTGCCGCTTGTGTGTGCAGGTATTGCTGTACTCCTCTTTGTCTCTGACTTTCAACCCCTCCCCCACCCCTCGCGATCAATCAGCAAACTGTTGCGTCATCGTACATTGTAGAGCATCTAGATGGTTTAGCTAGGTTGCAATGCATCACGCTACAGACCAGCACACGTATGAACGCGTAGCTGCCTCCCTTAGCTTGGCCGCCATGCATCACGCTACAGACCAGCACACGTATGAACGCGTAGCTGCCTCCCTTAGCTTGGCCGCCATGCATCACGCTACAGACCAGCACACGTATGAACGCGTAGCTGCCTCCCTTAGCTTGGCCGCCATGCATCACGCTACAGACCAGCACACGTATGAACGCGTAGCTGCCTCCCTTAGCTTGGCCGCCATGCATCACGCTACAGACCAGCACACGTATGAACGCGTAGCTGCCTCCCTTAGCTTGGCCGCCATGCATCACGCTACAGACCAGCACACGTATGAACGCGTAGCTGCCTCCCTTAGCTTGGCCGCTATGCATCACGCTACAGACCAGCACACGCGTAGCTGCCTCCCTTAGCTTGGCCACCATGCATCACGCTACAGACCAGCACACGTATGAACGCGTAGCTGCCTCCCTTA
The DNA here is from genome assembly GCA_945910005.1 of Isoperla grammatica. Classification (NCBI taxonomy): domain Eukaryota; kingdom Metazoa; phylum Arthropoda; class Insecta; order Plecoptera; family Perlodidae; genus Isoperla; species Isoperla grammatica. Next base: position 16,283,346 of record OX246744.1, read on the forward strand.
GCTTGGCCGCTATGCATCACGCTACAGACCAGCACACGCGTAGCTGCCTCCCTTAGCTTGGCCACCATGCATCACGCTACAGACCAGCACACGTATGAACGCGTAGCTGCCTCCCTTAGCTTGGCCGCTATGCATCACGCTACAGACCAGCACACGCGTAGCTGTCTCCCTTAGCTTGGCCGCCATGCATCACGCTACAGACCAGCACACGTATAAACGCGTAGCTGCCTCCCTTAGCTTGGCCGCCATGCATCACGCTACAGATCAGCACACGCATGAACGCGTAGCTGCCTCCCTTAGCTTGGCCACCATGCATCACGCTACAGACCAGCACACGTATGAACGCGTAGCTGCCTCCCTTAGCTTGGCCGCCATGCATCACGCTACAGACCAGCACACGTATGAACGCGTAGCTGCCTCCCTTAGCTTGGCCACCATGCATCACGCTACAGACCAGCACACGTATGAACGCGTAGCTGCCTCCCTTAGCTTGGCCGCCATGCATCACGCTACAGACCAGCACACGTATGAACGCGTAGCTGCCTCCCTTAGCTTGGCCGCCATGCATCACGCTACAGACCAGCACACGTATGAACGCGTAGCTGTCTCCCTTAGCTTGGCCGCCATGCATCACGCTACAGACCAGCACACGTATGAACGCGTAGCTGCCTCCCTTAGCTTGGCCACCATGCATCACGCTACAGACCAGCACACGTATGAACGCGTAGCTGTCTCCCTTAGCTTGGCCGCCATGCATCACGCTACAGACCAGCACACGTATGAACGCGTAGCTGCCTCCCTTAGCTTGGCCGCCATGCATCACGCTACAGACCAGCACACGTATGAACGCGTAGCTGCCTCCCTTAGCTTGGCCGCCATGCATCACGCTACAGACCAGCACACGTATGAACGCGTAGCTGCCCCCCTTAGCTTGGCCGCCATGCATCACGCTACAGACCAGCACACGTATGAACGCGTAGCTGCCCCCCTTAGCTTGGCCGCCATGCATCACACTACAGACCAGCAAACGTATGAACGCGTAGCTGCCTCCCTTAGCTTGGCCGCCATGCATCACGCTACAGACCAGCACACGTATGAACGCGTAGCTGCCTCCCTTAGCTTGGCCGCCATGCATCACGCTACAGACCAGCACACGTATGAACGCGTAGCTGCCCCCCTTAGCTTGGCCGCCATGCATCACACTACAGACCAGCAAACGTATGAACGCGTAGCTGCCTCCCTTAGCTTGGCCGCCATGCATCACGCTACAGACCAGCACACGTATGAACGCGTAGCTGCCTCCCTTAGCTTGGCCGCCATGCATCACGCTACAGACCAGCACACGTATGAACGCGTAGCTGCCTCCCTTAGCTTGGCCGCCATGCATCACGCTACAGACCAGCACACGTATGAACGCGTAGCTGCCCCCCTTAGCTTGGCCGCCATGCATCACACTACAGACCAGCAAACGTATGAACGCGTAGCTGCCTCCCTTAGCTTGGCCGCCATGCATCACGCTACAGACCAGCACACGTATGAACGCGTAGCTGCCTCCCTTAGCTTGGCCGCCATGCATCACGCTACAGACCAGCACACGTATGAACGCGTAGCTGCCTCCCTTAGCTTGGCCGCCATGCATCACGCTACAGACCAGCACACGTATGAACGCGTAGCTGTCTCCCTTAGCTTGGCCGCCATGCATCACGCTACAGACCAGCACACGTATGAACGCGTAGCTGCCTCCCTTAGCTTGGCCACCATGCATCACGCTACAGACCAGCACACGTATGAACGCGTAGCTGTCTCCCTTAGCTTGGCCGCCATGCATCGCCCTACAGACCAGCACACGTATGAACGCGTAGCTGTCTCCCTTAGCTTGGCCGCCATGCATCACGCTACAGACCAGCACACGTATGAACGCGTAGCTGCCTCCCTTAGCTTGGCCACCATGCATCACGCTACAGACCAGCACACGTATGAACGCGTAGCTGCCTCCCTTAGCTTGGCCACCATGCATCACGCTACAGACCAGCACACGTATGAACGCGTAGCTGCCTCCCTTAGCTTGGCCGCCATGCATCACGCTACAGACCAGCACACGTATGAACGCGTAGCTGTCTCCCTTAGCTTGGCCACCATGCATCACGCTACAGACCAGCACACGTATGAACGCGTAGCTGCCTCCCTTAGCTTGGCCACCATGCATCACGCTACAGACCAGCACACGTATGAACGCGTAGCTGTCTCCCTTAGCTTTGCCGCCATGCATCACGCTACAGACCAGCACACGTATGAACGCGAAGCTGCCTCCCTTAGCTTGGCCGCCATGCATCACGCTACAGACCAGCACACGTATGAACGCGTAGCTGCCTCCCTTAGCTTGGCCGCCATGCATCACGCTACAGACCAGCACACGTATGAACGCGTAGCTGTCTCCCTTAGCTTGGCCGCCATGCATCACGCTACAGACCAGCACACGTATGAACGCGTAGCTGCCTCCCTTAGCTTGGCCACCATGCATCGCCCTACAGACCAGCACACGTATGAACGCGTAGCTGCCCCCCTTAGCTTGGCCGCCATGCATCACGCTACAGATCAGCACACGCATGAACGCGTAGCTGCCTCCCTTAGCTTGGCCACCATGCATCACGCTACAGACCAGCACACGTATGAACGCGTAGCTGCCTCCCTTAGCTTGGCCGCCATGCATCACGCTACAGACCAGCACACGTATGAACGCGTAGCTGCCTCCCTTAGCTTGGCCACCATGCATCACGCTACAGACCAGCACACGTATGAACGCGTAGCTGCCCCCCTTAGCTTGGCCGCCATGCATCACGCTACAGACCAGCACACGAATGAACGCGTAGCTGCCTCCCTTAGCTTAGCCACCATGCATCACGCTACAGACCAGCACACGTATGAACGCGTAGCTGCCTCCCTTAGCTTGGCCGCCATGCATCACGCTACAGACCAGCACACGTATAAACGCGTAGCTGTCTCCCTTAGCTTGGCCGCCATGCATCACGCTACAGACCAGCACACGTATGAACGCGTAGCTGTCTCCCTTAGCTTGGCCGCCATGCATCACGCTACAGACCAGCACACGTATGAACGCGTAGCTGCCCCCCTTAGCTTGGCCGCCATGCATCACGCTACAGACCAGCACACGTATGAACGCGTAGCTGTCTCCCTTAGCTTGGCCGCCATGCATCACGCTACAGACCAGCACACGTATGAACGCGTAGCTGTCTCCCTTAGCTTGGCCGCCATGCATCACGCTACAGACCAGCACACGTGTGAACGCGTAGCTGCTTCCCTTAGCTTGGCCGCCATGCATCACGCTACAGACCAGCACACGTATGAACGCGTAGCTGCCTCCCTTAGCTTGGCCGCCATGCATCACGCTACAGACCAGCACACGTATGAACGCGTAGCTGCCTCCCTTAGCTTGGCCGCTATGCATCACGCTACAGACCAGCACACGTATGAACGCGTAGCTGCCTCCCTTAGCTTGGCCGCTATGCATCACCCTACAGACCAGCACACGTATGAACGCGGAGCTGTCTCCCTTAGCTTGGCCGCCATGCATCACGCTACAGACCAGCACACGTATGAACGCGTAGCTGCCCCCCTTAGCTTGGCCACCATGCATCACGCTACAGACCAGCACACGTATGAACGCGTAGCTGTCGGCCTAGGCTTGGCCGCCATGCATAACGCTACAGACCAGCACACGTATGAACGCGTAGCTGCCCCCCTTAGCTTGGCCGCCATGCATCACGCTACAGACCAGCACACGTATGAACGCGTAGCTGTCTCCCTTAGGTTGGCCGCCATGCATCACGCTACAGACCAGCACACGTATGAACGCGTAGCTGCCTCCCTTAGCTTGGCCGCCATGCATCACGCTACAGACCAGCACACGTATGAACGCGTAGCTGCCTCCTTTAGCTTGGCCGCCATGCATCACGCTTTAGACCAGCACACGTATGAACGCGTAGCTGTCTCCCTTAGCTTGGCCGCCATGCATCACGCTACAGACCAGCACACGTATGAACGCGTAGCTGCCTCCCTTAGCTTGGCCGCCATGCATCACGCTACAGACCAGCACACGTATGAACGCGTAGCTGTCTCCCTTAGCTTGGCCGCCATGCATCACGCTACAGACCAGCACACGTATGAACGCGTAGCTGCCTCCCTTAGCTTGGCCGCCATGCATCACGCTACAGACCAGCACACGTATGAACGCGTAGCTGCCCCCCTTAGCTTGGCCGCCATGCATCACGCTACAGACCAGCACACGTATGAACGCGTAGCTGCCTCCCTTAGCTTAGCCACCATGCATCACGCTACAGACCAGCACACGTATGAGCGCGTAGCTGCTTCCCTTAGCTTGGCCGCCATGCATCACGCTACAGACCAGCACACGTATGAACGCGTAGCTGCCTCCCTTAGCTTGGCCACCATGCATCACGCTACAGACCAGCACACGTATGAACGCGTAGCTGCCTCCCTTAGCTTGGCCACCATGCATCACGCTACAGACCAGCACACGTATGAACGCGTAGCTGCCTCCCTTAGCTTGGCCACCATGCATCACGCTACAGACCAGCACACGTATGAACGCGTAGCTGCCCCCCTTAGCTTGGCCGCCATGCATCACGCTACAGACCAGCACACGTATGAACGCGTAGCTGCCTCCCTTAGCTTGGCCACCATGCATCACGCTACAGACCAGCACACGTATGAGCGCGTAGCTGCTTCCCTTAGCTTGGCCGCCATGCATCACGCTACAGACCAGCACACGTATGAACGCGTAGCTGCCCCCCTTAGCTTGGCCACCATGCATCACGCTACAGACCAGCACACGTATGAACGCGTAGCTGCCTCCCTTAGCTTGGCCACCATGCATCACGCTACAGACCAGCACACGTATGAACGCGTAGCTGCCTCCCTTAGCTTGGCCGCCATGCATCACGCTACAGACCAGCACACGTATGAACGCGTAGCTGCCTCCCTTAGCTTGGCCGCCATGCATCACGCTACAGACCAGCACACGTATGAACGCGTAGCTGCCTCCCTTAGCTTGGCCGCCATGCATCACGCTACAGACCAGCACACGTATGAACGCGTAGCTGCCCCCCTTAGCTTGGCCGCCATGCATCACGCTACAGACCAGCACACGTATGACGCGTAGCTGCCTCCCTTAGCTTGGCCGCCATGCATCACGCTACAGACCAGCACACGTATGAACGCGTAGCTGCCTCCCTTAGCTTGGCCGCCATGCATCACGCTACAGACCAGGACACGTATAAACGCGTAGGCCTCCCTTAGCTTGGCCGCCATGCATCACGCTACAGACCAGCACACGTATGAACGCGTAGCTGCCTCCCTTAGCTTGGCCGCCATGCATCACGCTACAGACCAGCACACGTATGAACGCGTAGCTGCCTCCCTTAGCTTGGCCGCCATGCATCACGCTACAGACCAGCACACGTATGAACGCGTAGCTGCCCCCCTTAGCTTGGCCGCCATGCATCACGCTACAGACCAGCACACATATGAACGCGTAGCTGCCTCCCTTAGCTTGGCCGCCATGCATCACGCTACAGACCAGCACACGTATGAACGCGTAGCTGCCTCCCTTAGCTTGGCCGCCATGCATCACGCTACAGACCAGCACACGTATGAACGCGTAGCTGTCTCCCTTAGCTTGGCCGCCATGCATCACGCTACAGACCAGCACACGTATGAACGCGTAGCTGTCTCCCTTAGCTTGGCCGCCATGCATCACGCTACAGACCAGCACACGTATGAACGCGTAGCTGTCTCCCTTAGCTTGGCCGCCATGCATCACGCTACAGACCAGCACACGTATGAACGCGTAGCTGCCTCCCTTAGCTTGGCCGCCATGCATCACGCTACAGACCAGCACACGTATGAACGCGTAGGCCTCCCTTAGCTTGGCCGCCATGCATCACGCTACAGACCAGCACACGTATGAACGCGTAGCTGCCTCCCTTAGCTTGGCCGCCATGCATCACGCTACAGACCAGCACACGTATGAACGCGTAGCTGTCTCCCTTAGCTTGGCCGCCATGCATCACGCTACAGACCAGCACACGTATGAACGCGTAGCTGCCCCCCTTAGCTTGGCCGCCATGCATCACGCTACAGACCAGCACACGTATGATCGCGTAGCTGTCTCCCTTAGCTTGGCCGCCATGCATCACGCTACAGACCAGCACACGTATGAACGCGTAGCTGCCTCCCTTAGCTTGGCCGCCATGCATCACGCTACAGACCAGCACACGTATGAACGCGTAGCTGTCTCCCTTAGCTTGGCCGCCATGCATCACGCTACAGACCAGCACACATATGAACGCGTAGCTGCCTCCCTTAGCTTGGCCGCCATGCATCACGCTACAGACCAGCACACGTATGAACGCGTAGCTGCCTCCCTTAGCTTGGCCGCCATGCATCACGCTACAGACCAGCACACGTATGAACGCGTAGCTGTCTCCCTTAGCTTGGCCGCCATGCATCACGCTACAGACCAGCACACGTATGAACGCGTAGCTGTCTCCCTTAGCTTGGCCGCCATGCATCACGCTACAGACCAGCACACGTATGAACGCGTAGCTGCCTCCCTTAGCTTGGCCACCATGCATCACGCTACAGACCAGCACACGTATGAACGCGTAGCTGTCTCCCTTAGCTTGGCCACCATGCATCACGCTACAGACCAGCACACGTATGAGCGCGTAGCTGCTTCCCTTAGCTTGGCCGCCATGCATCACGCTACAGACCAGCACACGTATGAACGCGTAGCTGTCTCCCTTAGCTTGGCCGCCATGCATCACGCTACAGACCAGCACACGTATGAACGCGTAGCTGCCTCCCTTAGCTTGGCCGCCATGCATCACGCTACAGACCAGCACACGTATGAACGCGTAGGCCTCCCTTAGCTTGGCCGCCATGCATCACGCTACAGACCAGCACACGTATGAACGCGTAGCTGTCTCCCTTAGCTTGGCCGCCATGCATCACGCTACAGACCAGCACACGTATGAACGCGTAGCTGCCTCCCTTAGCTTGGCCGCCATGCATCACGCTACAGACCAGCACACGTATGAACGCGTAGCTGCCTCCCTTAGCTTGGCCGCCATGCATCACGCTACAGACCAGCACACGTATGAACGCGTAGCTGCCTCCCATAGCTTGGCCACCATGCATCACGCTACAGACCAGCACACGTATGAACGCGTAGCTGCCTCCCTTAGCTTGGCCGCCATGCATCACGCTACAGACCAGCACACGTATGAACGCGTAGCTGTCTCCCTTAGCTTGGCCGCCATGCATCACGCTACAGACCAGCACACGTATGAACGCGTAGCTGCCCCCCTTAGCTTGGCCGCCATGCATCACGCTACAGACCAGCACACGTATGAACGCGTAGCTGCCTCCCTTAGCTTGGCCACCATGCATCACGCTACAGACCAGCACACGTATGAGCGCGTAGCTGCTTCCCTTAGCTTGGCCGCCATGCATCACGCTACAGACCAGCACACGTATGAACGCGTAGCTGCCTCCCTTAGCTTGGCCACCATGCATCACGCTACAGACCAGCACACGTATGAACGCGTAGCTGCCTCCCTTAGCTTGGCCACCATGCATCACGCTACAGACCAGCACACGTATGAACGCGTAGCTGCCTCCCTTAGCTTGGCCACCATGCATCACGCTACAGACCAGCACACGTATGAACGCGTAGCTGCCCCCCTTAGCTTGGCCGCCATGCATCACGCTACAGACAAGCACACGTATGAACGCGTAGCTGCCTCCCTTAGCTTGGCCACCATGCATCACGCTACAGACCAGCACACGTATGAGCGCGTAGCTGCTTCCCTTAGCTTGGCCGCCATGCATCACGCTACAGACCAGCACACGTATGAACGCGTAGCTGCCCCCCTTAGCTTGGCCACCATGCATCACGCTACAGACCAGCACACGTATGAACGCGTAGCTGCCTCCCTTAGCTTGGCCACCATGCATCACGCTACAGACCAGCACACGTATGAACGCGTAGCTGCCTCCCTTAGCTTGGCCGCCATGCATCACGCTACAGACCAGCACACGTATGAACGCGTAGCTGCCTCCCTTAGCTTGGCCGCCATGCATCACGCTACAGACCAGCACACGTATGAACGCGTAGCTGCCTCCCTTAGCTTGGCCGCCATGCATCACGCTACAGACCAGCACACGTATGAACGCGTAGCTGCCCCCCTTAGCTTGGCCGCCATGCATCACGCTACAGACCAGCACACGTATGAACGCGTAGCTGCCTCCCTTAGCTTGGCCGCCATGCATCACGCTACAGACCAGCACACGTATGAACGCGTAGCTGCCTCCCTTAGCTTGGCCGCCATGCATCACGCTACAGACCAGCACACGTATAAACGCGTAGGCCTCCCTTAGCTTGGCCGCCATGCATCACGCTACAGACCAGCACACGTATGAACGCGTAGCTGCCTCCCTTAGCTTGGCCGCCATGCATCACGCTACAGACCAGCACACGTATGAACGCGTAGCTGCCTCCCTTAGCTTGGCCGCCATGCATCACGCTACAGACCAGCACACGTATGAACGCGTAGCTGCCCCCCTTAGCTTGGCCGCCATGCATCACGCTACAGACCAGCACACATATGAACGCGTAGCTGCCTCCCTTAGCTTGGCCGCCATGCATCACGCTACAGACCAGCACACGTATGAACGCGTAGCTGCCTCCCTTAGCTTGGCCGCCATGCATCACGCTACAGACCAGCACACGTATGAACGCGTAGCTGTCTCCCTTAGCTTGGCCGCCATGCATCACGCTACAGACCAGCACACGTATAAACGCGTAGGCCTCCCTTAGCTTGGCCGCCATGCATCACGCTACAGACCAGCACACGTATGAACGCGTAGCTGCCTCCCTTAGCTTGGCCGCCATGCATCACGCTACAGACCAGCACACGTATGAACGCGTAGCTGCCTCCCTTAGCTTGGCCGCCATGCATCACGCTACAGACCAGCACACGTATGAACGCGTAGCTGCCCCCCTTAGCTTGGCCGCCATGCATCACGCTACAGACCAGCACACATATGAACGCGTAGCTGCCTCCCTTAGCTTGGCCGCCATGCATCACGCTACAGACCAGCACACGTATGAACGCGTAGCTGCCTCCCTTAGCTTGGCCGCCATGCATCACGCTACAGACCAGCACACGTATGAACGCGTAGCTGTCTCCCTTAGCTTGGCCGCCATGCATCACGCTACAGACCAGCACACGTATGAACGCGTAGCTGTCTCCCTTAGCTTGGCCGCCATGCATCACGCTACAGACCAGCACACGTATGAACGCGTAGCTGTCTCCCTTAGCTTGGCCGCCATGCATCACGCTACAGACCAGCACACGTATGAACGCGTAGCTGCCTCCCTTAGCTTGGCCGCCATGCATCACGCTACAGACCAGCACACGTATGAACGCGTAGCTGCCTCCCTTAGCTTGGCCGCCATGCATCACGCTACAGACCAGCACACGTATGAACGCGTAGCTGCCTCCCTTAGCTTGGCCACCATGCATCACGCTACAGACCAGCACACGTATGAACGCGTAGCTGCCTCCCTTAGCTTGGCCGCCATGCATCACGCTACAGACCAGCACACGTATGAACGCGTAGCTGTCTCCCTTAGCTTGGCCGCCATGCATCACGCTACAGACCAGCACACGTATGAACGCGTAGCTGTCTCCCTTAGCTTGGCCGCCATGCATCACGCTACAGACCAGCACACGTATGAACGCGTAGCTGTCTCCCTTAGCTTGGCCGCCATGCATCACGCTACAGACCAGCACACGTATGAACGCGTAGCTGCCTCCCTTAGCTTGGCCACCATGCATCACGCTACAGACCAGCACACGTATGAACGCGTAGCTGCCTCCTTTAGCTTGGCCGCCATGCATCACGCTACAGACCAGCACACGTATGAACGCGTAGCTGCCTCCCTTAGCTTGGCCACCATGCATCACGCTACAGACCAGCACACGTATGAACGCGTAGGCCTCCCTTAGCTTGGCCGCCATGCATCACGCTACAGACCAGCACACGTATGAACGCGTAGCTGCCTCCCTTAGCTTGGCCACCATGCATCACGCTACAGACCAGCACACGTATGAACGCGTAGGCCTCCCTTAGCTTGGCCACCATGCATCACGCTACAGACCAGCACACGTATGAACGCGTAGCTGCCTCCCTTAGCTTGGCCACCATGCATCACGCTACAGACCAGCACACGTATGAACGCGTAGGCCTCCCTTAGCTTGGCCGCCATGCATCACGCTACAGACCAGCACACGTATGAACGCGTAGCTGCCTCCCTTAGCTTGGCCACCATGCATCACGCTACAGACCAGCACACGTATGAACGCGTAGGCCTCCCTTAGCTTGGCCACCATGCATCACGCTACAGACCAGCACACGTATGAACGCGTAGCTGCCTCCCTTAGCTTGGCCACCATGCATCACGCTACAGACAAGCACACGTATGAACGCGTAGCTGTCTCCCTTAGGTTGGCCGCCATGCATCACGCTACAGACCAGCACACGTATGAACGCGTAGCTGCCTCCCTTAGCTTGGCCACCATGCATCACGCTACAGACCAGCACACGTATGAACGCGTAGCTGCCTCCCTTAGCTTGGCCACCATGCATCACGCTACAGACCAGCACACGTATGAACGCGTAGCTGCCTCCCTTAGCTTGGCCGCCATGCATCACGCTACAGACCAGCACACGCGTAGCTGCCTCCCTTAGCTAGGCCACCATGCATCACGCTACAGACCAGCACACGTATGAACGCGTAGCTGTCTCCCTTAGGTTGGCCGCCATGCATCACGCTACAGACCAGCACACGTATGAACGCGTAGCTGTCTCCCTTAGGTTGGCCGCCATGCATCACGCTACAGACCAGCACACGCGTAGCTGCCTCCCTTAGCTTGGCCACCATGCATCACGCTACAGACCAGCACACGTATGAACGCGTAGCTGTCTCCCTTAGGTTGGCCGCCATGCATCACGCTACAGACCAGCACACGTATGAACGCGTAGCTGCCTCCCTTAGCTTGGCCACCATGCATCACGCTACAGACCAGCACACGTATGAACGCGTAGCTGCCTCCCTTAGCTTGGCCACCATGCATCACGCTACAGACCAGCACACGTATGAACGCGTAGCTGCCTCCCTTAGCTTGGCCGCCATGCATCACGCTACAGACCAGCACACGCGTAGCTGCCTCCCTTAGCTTGGCCGCCATGCATCACGCTACAGACCAGCACACGTATGAACGCGTAGCTGCCTCCCTTAGCTTGGCCGCCATGCATCACGCTACAGACCAGCACACGTATGAACGCGTAGCTGCCTCCCTTAGCTTGGCCGCCATGCATCACGCTACAGACCAGCACACGTATGAACGCGTAGCTGCCTCCCTTAGCTTGGCCGCCATGCATCACGCTACAGACCAGCACACGTATGAACGCGTAGCTGCCTCCCTTAGCTTGGCCGCCATGCATCACGCTACAGACCAGCACACGTATGAACGCGTAGCTGCCTCCCTTAGCTTGGCCGCCATGCATCACGCTACAGACCAGCACACGTATGAACGCGTAGCTGCCTCCCTTAGCTTGGCCGCCATGCATCACGCTACAGACCAGCACACGTATGAACGCGTAGCTGCCTCCCTTAGCTTGGCCGCCATGCATCACGCTACAGACCAGCACACGTATGAACGCGTAGCTGCCTCCCTTAGCTTGGCCGCCATGCATCACGCTACAGACCAGCACACGTATGAACGCGTAGCTGCCTCCCTTAGCTTGGCCGCTATGCATCACGCTACAGACCAGCACACGTATGAACGCGTAGCTGCCTCCCTTAGCTTGGCCGCCATGCATCACGCTACAGACCAGCACACGTATGAACGCGTAGCTGCCTCCCTTAGCTTGGCCGCTATGCATCACGCTACAGACCAGCACACGTATGAACGCGTAGGCCTCCCTTAGCTTGGCCGCCATGCATCACGCTACAGACCAGCACACGTATGAAGACGTAGCTGTCTCCCTTAGCTTGGCCGCCATGCATCACGCTACAGACCAGCACACGTATGAACGCGTAGCTGCCTCCCTTAGCTTGGCCGCCATGCATCACGCTACAGACCAGCACACGTATGAACGCGTAGCTGCCTCCTTTAGCTTGGCCGCCATGCGTCACGCTACAGACCAGCACACGTATGAACGCGTAGCTGCCTCCCTTAGCTTGGCCGCCATGCATCACTCTACAGACCAGCACACGTATGAACGCGTAGCTGCCTCCCTTAGCTTGGCCGCTATGCATCACGCTACAGACCAGCACACGTATGAACGCGTAGCTGTCTCCCTTAGCTTGGCCGCCATGCATCACGCTACAGACCAGCACACGTATGATCGCGTAGCTGTCTCCCTTAGCTTGGCCGCCATGCATCACGCTACAGACCAGCACACGTATGAACGCGTAGCTGCCTCCCTTAGCTTGGCCGCCATGCATCACGCTACAGACCAGCACACGTATGAACGCGTAGCTGCCTCCCTTAGCTTGGCCGCCATGCATCACGCTACAGACCAGCACACGTATGAACGCGTAGCTGTCTCCCTTAGCTTGGCCGCCATGCATCACGCTACAGACCAGCACACGTATGAACGCGTAGCTGTCTCCCTTAGCTTGGCCACCATGCATCACGCTACAGACCAGCACACGTATGAACGCGTAGCTGCCTCCCTTAGCTTGGCCGCTATGCATCACGCTACAGACCAGCACACGTATGAACGCGTAGCTGCCTCCCTTAGCTTGGCCACCATGCATCACGCTACAGACCAGCACACGTATGAACGCGTAGCTGCCTCCCTTAGCTTGGCCGCCATGCATCACGCTACAGACCAGCACACGTATGAACGCGTAGCTGCCCCCCTTAGCTTGGCCGCCATGCATCACGCTACAGACCAGCACACGTATGAACGCGTAGCTGCCTCCCTTAGCTTGGCCGCCATGCATCACGCTACAGACCAGCACACGTATGAACGCGTAGGCCTCCCTTAGCTTGGCCGCCATGCATCACGCTACAGACCAGCACACGTATGAACCCGTAGGCCTCCCTTAGCTTGGCCGCCATGCATCACGCTACAGACCAGCACACGTATGAACGCGTAGGCCTCCCTTAGCTTGGCCGCCATGCATTACGCTACAGACCAGCACACGTATGAACGCGTAGCTGTCTCCCTTAGCTTGGCCGCCATGCATCACGCTACAGACCAGCACACGTATGAACGCGTAGCTGCCTCCCTTAGCTTGGCCGCCATGCATCACGCTACAGACCAGCACACGTATGAACGCGTAGCTGTCTCCCTTAGCTTGGCCGCCATGCATCACGCTACAGACCAGCACACGTATGAACGCGTAGCTGTCTCCCTTAGCTTGGCCGCCATGCATCACGCTACAGACCAGCACACGTATGAACGCGTAGCTGTCTCCCTTAGCTTGGCCGCCATGCATCACGCTACAGACCAGCACACGTATGAACGCGTAGCTGCCTCCCTTAGCTTGGCCGCCATGCATCACGCTACAGACCAGCACACGTATGAACGCGTAGCTGTCTCCCTTAGCTTGGCCGCCATGCATCACGCTACAGACCAGCACACGTATGAACGCGTAGCTGCCTCCCTTACCTTGGCCGCCATGCATCACGCTACAGACCAGCACACGTATGAACGCGTAGCTGCCTCCCTTAGCTTGGCCACCATGCATCACGCTACAGACCAGCACACGTATGAACGCGTAGCTGCCCCCCTTAGCTTGGCCGCCATGCATCACGCTACAGACCAGCACACGTATGAACGCGTAGCTGCCTCCCTTAGCTTGGCCACCATGCATCACGCTACAGACCAGCACACGTATGAACGCGTAGCTGCCTCCCTTAGCTTGGCCGCCATGCATCACGCTACAGACCAGCACACGTATGAACGCGTAGCTGCCTCCCTTAGCTTGGCCGCCATGCATCACGCTACAGACCAGCACACGTATGAACGCGTAGCTGTCTCCCTTAGCTTGGCCGCCATGCATCACGCTACAGACCAGCACACGTATGAACGCGTAGCTGCTTCCCTTAGCTTGGCCGCCATGCATCACGCTACAGACCAGCACACGTATGAGCGCGTAGCTGCTTCCCTTAGCTTGGCCGCCATGCATCACGCTACAGACCAGCACACGTATGAACGCGTAGCTGTCTCCCTTAGCTTGGCCGCCATGCATCACGCTACAGACCAGCACACGTATGAACGCGTAGCTGCTTCCCTTAGCTTGGCCGCCATGCATCACGCTACAGACCAGCACACGTATGAGCGCGTAGCTGCTTCCCTTAGCTTGGCCGCCATGCATCACGCTACAGACCAGCACACGTATGAACGCGTAGCTGTCTCCCTTAGCTTGGCCGCCATGCATCACGCTACAGACCAGCACACGTATGAACGCGTAGCTGCCTCCCTTAGCTTGGCCGATATGCATCACGCTACAGACCAGCACACGTATGAACGCGTAGCTGCCTCCCTCAATGGGGGGCTCTCATGCTCTGGCACCGGCGTGTAGCGTTAGTTGTTGGCCAATCAGGAAACGGAACGTGGTACGCGTCTCCTCCCCTTTCCAAATAGGATTCCCCAACGACCGGCGTTGGACCACGAGAACCCAGCATTAGCCTGGCCTCGTCGTGTCACTCTATCACCTCGTTTACGTTACCCTCATCGTTACGATCGTAGGTTCTGGGTGCTTGACGTTCGTAACTCTACCAGCGTTCATTCACAGTCATCACGGATCCACGGAATACTGAACACAATTTCAAAAATACAAATGGCGGGACGATGGAGCTTGGTGTATTATTGAGGTTATCTTTTACGTTGTTGTTTAATTGGCGTAGAAACAGGTTTGATTTTTTCATATGTCACGTATTAGACGAAACAATCGAGTTGTATTGTATAGATATTTCTTTAGATCAAGTTTAGATGGCAACTAGTATACTAACTGCCGTAAGTGTACTCTGGTAGACCTACCGACTGATTTACTAACTGTGCAGCGTTTACACCTGGAAAATGACCGTCGGTTGGTCGGTAATGTAGTCTTACGATCGTAAGATGAGAGTAACGTAAACGGGGTATGAGTGGAAGGTTGGGGGCTGGTGATCTAGCCTACTATAGATGTTGAATATCATTGCTCACCTCTCAGTGACGTGGAGTTTCGGTTCCGCTGTGTATCTAAGGCCGTGGATAGAAGAGTTCAACAGTTGGTACTTGATCCTCGACATCATCATCAGGCAGGCACGATAGACGATACGTCAGGACAATCTCAATCTAATATGTGATTGGTGATCACATCACAGGTACTCATTCACCTACCACTTTTAATACTCAAGTGCCGCTTGTGTGTGCAGGTATTGCTGTACTACTCTTTGTCTCTGACTTTCAACTTCCCCCCCCCCCGCGATCAATCAGCAAACTATTGCGTCATCGTACGTTGTAGAACATCTAGATGGTTTAGCTTGGCCGCAATGCATCACGCTACAGACCAGCACACGTATGAACGCGTAGCTGCCTCCCTCAATGGGAGGCTCCCATGCTCTGGCACCGGCGTGTAGCGTTAGTTGTTGGCCAATCAGGGAACGGAGCTTCTTACGCGACTCCTCCCCTTTCCAAATAGGATTCCCCAACGACCGGCGTTGGACCACGAGAACCCAGCATTAGCCTGGCCGCGTCGTGTCACTCTATCACCTCGTTTACGTTACCCTCATCGTTACGATCGTAGGTTCTGGGTGCTTGACGTTCGTAACTCTACCAGCGTTCATACACAGTCATCACGGATCCACGGAATACTGAACACAATTTCAAAAATACAAATGGCGGGACGATGGAGCTTGGTGTATTATTGAGGTTATCTTTTACGTTGTTTAATTGGCGTAGAAACAGGTTTGATTTTATTCATAATCATATGTCACGTATTAGACGAAACAATCGAGTTGTATTGTATAGATATTTCTTTAGATCAAGTTTAGATGGCAACTAGTATACTAACATGCCGTAAGTGTACTCTGGTAGACCTACCGACTGATTTACTAACTGTGCAGCGTTTACACTTGGAAAATGACCGTCGGTTGGTCGGTAATGTAGTCTTACGATCGTAAGATGAGAGTAACGTAAACGGGGGGTATGACGGGCTGACTTTCTTCACTTCCAGCCACACCCACGTGACGTCACGGTAACCTTGACGGTCAGCGTGAACGGCTGAGAGCCAACCCAGCCAAGGCCGTCTAGATCACGAAGGCCCCAACCCAGCGCGATCTATGGACGCCACTTTTAGTCGGAACCAAACAACACGTTGTGAAGACGGAGCAATTCAACGCGCGCGATTTGACAACTGTCCTCAGTGTTGCCCGAGCCACCCTACCTTCATTGAAGAGAGGTGCGCGTTACGGTGCTTCGCCCGCCTTCCCCATATTGACAAGGGAGATGCGGCAACACAGCTTTGCCAGAAAAACATCTGCTCAGTAATAATAATTTTTGTAGGAATCCCTGTTATATAGGGTGCTCACCAGCTTTTCCTGATGTGCCCCTCTTCAGGTGACTAACTAGGTATATAAGGGTGTTTGGATAGTAGGGAAGGAATGTCCGAGGGCTGATAGTATGACTCAGTCCCAGCATTCGCTTTTACGACTGAGGAAAACCTCGGAAAAAACCTTCAGTCAGAACTGCCGGTGGCCGGAATCGAACCGGCGACTCCCGAGTTAGAGTCTCGCGTCTTACTGCTGAGTGCTGAGCCACCTCTATCGGTATCTGCTAGAGAAACTATCCTAATTGGCTGGTCAAGTAGTACCCCTCACCCCTCGCGACCCTTCGCGGACCGCCGTGACCACGTGCAGCGCACAAAGTTGCCCTTACGAACACTATTTTCAAACAACGGCGTAGACAAACCCAACCCACCTCATGAAGTCGCTTCTGGTTTGGTTCCTACTAAGAGTGGTTTCCACTGTAGGCCTATACCCGTACCCCAATGGCTGAAGACTAAAGTGTGGTGCACACAAATTAGCTAAGGATAAGTGACTAGGGCTATATGCACAGTCAAGTGTACAGGATTCGTTGCCATGGAATTGTTTTATTTTTATTACACGCTATTTTCCGTAACGTAACGTATACGTAATCTGGCGGGCGATTACAAGGTTTTGCCTCCATCACAATAAAACCGCGTATATATTAGAATCGGCAATAACAACCACTCAAACAATCATGATTCACAGATTACGTCGATGTCACTCATTTGGAAATCGGGCTACAATTGAGTGAGTTACGAGACGTGGAAGTGAGACGTTGTTTCTCGCGTTCAATTTTAATGGGGATTTCAGCCACACGATCGAACCCGTCACAGACAAAACGAAACCTGCGCTGTAGGCCGAACGAAGACTTTTTCATTCGACTAATGGTGCGTTTTCATGCTCTTACCTCGGACGTTGGCCAACCGTAGCCCGTAGAATAGGGAATGTGCATGAATTTTCTACAGCTCTGAAAGTACGTGGAATATATTGTTATTCATCTGAAGACATCAGAAACCTAATTTAAAAGTTTTAAAATTTACTCATTATACTTCTATCAATGTTCAAAGATTTTGATTATCTGTTTCCCGCACTATTATTTTTAAACGGTATGTGACGTCACAATCCTTGTAAATCACTGCTTGTATGAATGACTTTGCATATAACCTCCTTGGACTTTTCCACCGTCTCCTAGACGAAACAATCAAATTTTCAAGGTCAGTCAACTAACCTCAAGCCGTTGTCAAGTCTGCTTTATATGAATAACAACACCCCATTATTTACTGATATTCTATGAAAATAGGTTTGGTATTATTGTTTTTATAGTAATTGGGCTTCAAAATTAATTATTAGGCGTACTAGACATTCATTCGATTTAATATGATTTTGGATATGATAATTTCCAAATAAGCGTTATTTTATTTATCATTATATGATTGGTTGATTGCTGATACAGGGAAAGTGACGTATGCCCCGTTTTTCCCGCCATAAATATGTGTGAAACTTTCAGCTCGTTTTTATAAATGAAACTTTTGTCTATGTCATCGAAATAAAATATTTTTGTATTCAGGAAGTTAATCCTAATCTAGTAAAATGGTAAAAAAAGATGACGCATATTCCCTATTCTCGACGAATGTCGAGGGTCCGGACGGTGACAGGGCTTGTTGTAAATGGCTACAATAGGCCAACGCCCGACGTGAGCGTGCGACGTAAGGTCATGGGAACGCACCATTATGGTGGGTTTACAGCTAAGCGTTGGGAGCGAAGCGAAGGCACGAGCTCCAATCAGCGGCCGAGTTTCGCCCGAGCTCGCGAGGGGAAAACCTTCGCGCCAGATTTGGTTCAAGTTTATGTTTTCTCGCGTCGCGTCTCCCCACGGCCACCTCGATTGTTTGCCTTACAGTATCAAGTTGCAGTGCAAAACTAGGCATAGGGTTCTAGGACTTGACAGTTGAAAGTTACCTCAAAGTAATAAACATACATCTTCAGAGATAACATTTCTTCCCTGAACAATGTTATTATTTTTAATAAAGCCGCAATACGAGACAGAAATACATCGAAAGTTTGAAGCGACACCATGTAAAAACCGTATGTCTACGGTAAAAACTAACACATTTCTTGTGGACTCCTAACCTCATTTCCTAGTCTAGTTGTCTGGCTTTTCGTTAAATCAAACGCACGTTTTTTCAAATACAGTGGACGTACATAAGCATAACACTCTGATTGGTCAAGAAATCATTGACTTAGGTGAAACCGTGTAATAAGATTCCTACGGCGAAGATTCAATGAATTTCGTACTCATGCTGCTGTTCTGCCGTACTGCTATTAGGCCTATTTATTTCCCTCGCCTCGCGTCGTAGTAAACAGGCCAACGCGAACCTCGCTTCGCTCTCAACGCTTGCAATGCGTAGCTGTAAACGAACCATTACGCAAACAAGTCTGACTCGACGTGTATGCTTGGGTTTAGTGAGCCAGGAAGTGGTAAACGCCGGCTGACCTGCAGCCATAACTACGCGGTCGAGCTATATAATAATATGGTCTTGAACTGCGTGCGCGAACACAATTCAGAACATCAATCTCTGTTTGCCCTGCAACTGTCACGTGTTGAACAAGTAGTGTTTATCTGACAATATACACAGAACATGACATGACATCTCTGGATTACGCTTTGCATGGACGTTTGATAATACATGCATGCATCAAGTAGTGATAATCTATTCAAATATGCATACGACGAGAACTATATTGTAAAAACTTTACCCTGACTAGGGATCGAACCAGATAGATACCCACTCAAACCCTCTTAGGTTTGAGTTCGCCAAACATTATAAAACGCCGATTTAGTAATCCATGGTTTCAACAAATATCACATATAAAATACTTGGTCTAACATAGCATACGTCACGTTTCTAGGGCCTTGAAACTATAACCTTTACAGATAAAATCGATAAAAGAATAGACTAGACGTGTGCGTCATATATGTTCTGCTGTATTTATCGACAATGTTGGATCGCGTGTTTTAGTGGTCAACCCCCAACTCGTGAGTCAAGAGGCAGTTATGAGCGACACATGCGATCCCACCTCAGTCGTTGTGTACAATGTACATACAGTGCTGTGTACATGTACACACAGTAGAAATACTTGCGCAATGCATACATGTGTAAACAAAAATAACTAGACTAGGTCACAGACAAAACGGGCTGAAGGTTCAGCAACAGTTCAGTGTTGAATTCAGCTATGGTCCCGGGGGGGGCGAAGCCCTCTCGGGAATTTTTATTCGCCCCCCCACGAATAAATTGGCTACAAGCTCTTTATATATCTTAATTTTGAAATGGCGCGGAAATATTGCTTTGAAGCTTTAATAAGCAAATAAAGTTTTCTGTGTGTCACAAAAATACGTGATATGAGATGCTGAAACAAGCAGAAAAAAGCAGAGAAGGGCCGGGCTTATCTAAACTCTGGCTCAAATTCAACTGGGCATCAAGTGGTCAGCTGTGAATAAACATGTCAGTATGGAATACTTACACTTTCATATTTGTTGAAAATACATATTTGCGTGAATAGTATTTTTGTATCAGAACACTTGACAGTTTATTAGTAAAAGTAATGTGGAAGCGGTGGTGGCTTTGAAAATTTGGAGGGATTGAGAGGGCCAACCTGTGAAGACAGTCAGAGAATCTTCTATCCCATTGCGTCCAACAGCACTGGAGTAACCATCATTCACAGCGCACCGGGCCCACCAGGCCCATCGAACGGCCCACCAGGCCCATCGAACGGCCCACCAGGCCCATCGAACGGCCCACCAGGCATTATTGGCCTACAGGGCGGTGTTGGTCCTATGAAGTGACCCGCAAGGCGTATTGGGCCAACCGGGCCCACAGGGGCCACAAGGCATGATTGGCTTAGTGGTAGACGCACCATGGTAAAAACAAATTTTAAATTTAAAAAATAATACATTATTTTCTATTGAATTTAAATAATGTATTTTTGTAATTAAAAATGTGTTTTACCATAAAGCAATAAGCCTTGAAAAGTGAAAGTCTTCTTGGTGATTGTATAACATGTATTTCAGCCTGCACGTTACATGGGCTCGTACATCCTGTCTGTCGCCGTCTAGCTATTGTCGCGAAGAAGGGCAGGTGGGCGGGCGCTAGCCACTCCTCGACCAAGCCTCCAATTCCACAAGAATAAGAAGTTCATCGAAACATCTGCAGAGGACAGCACTATCACAGCAATTTTAATCAATCAGAAATCACCTCAATGTCCCGTCATTGATACATTTATAGTACTCAACTTTCCAATACTGGCTATAAAGAATTAAAGTTCAAACTAAGTTGAATAAAAAATTATAATTTATGATTCCTTCGAGTTGCAAATTCCCAATTCATATATTTTTAACTCTTTTAACCAACATAGTTCGGCAGGCATCTGTTTACTGCACGAAACAAAAAACAGTACTGAAATTGAAGCAATGGTGTAGACGCTACGAGGTTTATACCGGGGGGGGACTTCTGTTGAAGCCGAAACCAAAAACCCGCATGGTGGCTGCATACTGGAAATCTTTAACGACATAATTTAACGACATAATTTAACGACAGCAGGCAATATTGACAGCAGTAGTTGTTCTTACGCTACCATATAGCAACGTTCCTGGTGGTCATCTGTATTACAGCTAGCTTTCTTGTATTCAGCCACTACGTAGATGTACATAGTGTTTCTAAAACATTTTGACCGTTTTGTTTTGTACATGTGGTATATTATATTCATGTATCTTGACACTTCAAATGGCTACCAGATATTCTACAGGTAAGCTGTTGGCTCCTATCATTAATGTATCCCTCCTGTTAACATGGCGAATCTACTTTAATAGTTAATTTTTTTGGGGGGGAGGGGGGGGGGAGGAAGTGCTTGGTTGGAGGTTTAATCATGTTTATTGTTAAGTGTTTGATTTCATTTAATGACAGGGTTTAAATAGCATTTTTAAACTAAGTTAGTGTTTTACGGGGCCTACATCAAGGCCTACAAGGCCTACATCAAGGTGAGAGCAGTAAGTAGGTTAGCTTTTGTAAATACTGCTTTATAACAAGATATTATTATTATTATTATTATTATTATTATTATTATTATTATTATTATTATTATTATTATTATTATTATTATTATTATTATTATTATTATTTTTAATATTATTATTATTATTATTATTATTATTATTATTATTATTATTATTATTATTATTATTATTATTATTATTATTATTATTATTATTTATTTTTCAGTACATTGCATTACATAATGTATAAAAAGGAGGCAGAATGCGGAACCACGTTCCATCCACGTAAAGTGTCCTGCAACCTTTTTAAAATAATCTAAATTGAAGATATAATAGCATACATAGTACACTGTTAATTCTAGGTATGACTGAGTGATATGATGTGTGAGGCTGCGTTAGTGTGGAATGAGTGAAGATGGGTATGAGCATAAATAGGTGAAAGATGATGATTGGATGGGTGATGAAGTGTGCATGTAGGCTATGTATGTGTGTACGTTATATGAGTACATAATTGATCTATGAATAGATCTGCATGAAAGTCTGTACTTTTCTTCCAAAATTAGAAAAAAGAAAGGTTTCGTAGAATTGTGACATTTCGTGACATTATATTTGTCAGTGTATACTGTATAGGCCTACTGAAAGCAATTTACTCGCAATTGTATTGTAGTGTTGGCAGAATGCAATATGTAAAGATCAATTTGATTTCAGACAAAATTAATTACTCGTTCGTCACTGCAAACAACACGATTTTTGTGCAAGTTAAAAAAAAACCTTATAAAAGTTATTAGGGTGGCATAAAGTGATTTCCGATTCAGGATAACTAATGTCTTATGTGACTCCACCCATTTTAGAATAGAATGAAATATGAATTTCTAATTGCTCTTACGTTGCGCTGCGTATTTCTTACGCTATCATAAAGGCTTGTGAACCCACTATTACGCATAAAAACCAAGGTCGGCCTTTAGTCGATTCTGCTTGTCGCAAAAATCGGCAAAAAGACCGGTGGCGTATGATTTTAAATACTCGCAACTTTCGATTCTATCATACGCCAATTTTCCATTTTAATTTTCACACCTTTCGACTCATCCCGCCATGAAACGCAAACAATTGATCAAATCAAGTAACAGAAACCATACAAAGATCACGGGAATATAACATCATTGTTATTCGAAGTTTATATCATGCTACGGTGGTTTTTGTGGTCAATTTAGTAAACTAGGTGTAGAAGTCTTTTATCAAAAAAAAGACATACTTTATAGAGAAACAGTCCTGTTGAGAAAACTTTAAATTCGAGAAATTTAACTTTTAGTATAGAATTTCGTGTTATCGCAAATTATGAACAACAAATTCCCCCCCCCCCCCCCCCCCCCCCCGTACACCCCCAACACCCTTAACCCGTAAATAACAGTTTATGATTTGGACACTAGAATGCACTACTCTTCTTTTCTTCCAATACATAATCTCTGACTAATAATCACACCTTCATTGTTATCTGCATTGTACTGACCCCTCTCTGTTGTCCCATGCTAGGTTGTCAAACGCTAGGCAACGTGCTCTTCTCACAATGCAGTTGAGTGGATGTCCAGTGTGCATGTAAATTTTTGAGCTCGCAGTTTTTTAAGTAAGTAAATATGTTTAGTTATATTATTATTAAGGGGAAGGTACACTGAAAAATCACAACATTTCACTGAAGGTCAATTTTTTTTTTTTTTTTTTAATTAAATACTATATTTTATCAGTTTTCTCTTAAAGCAATTTAATTTTAAGTTCACGCTAATATTATATGCCAAATAAATTATTATGTTGTGTCTCTGCGCGCTTGAACTGCGTGAATTCACGCATTCAACGGCCTGTAACTTCTTAACTTTTTTGCTACATTTATCAATTTACAAATCCCTACTCCTTTTTTTTGTCTGGACCCAGACCTGGTTTTTTTTGTATGTGTTTAATATAGTAGGAGGCTCAAAACATGGATCTCTAATGTTGGATACCATGTATGGTTTGGTTTAAAAAAAATAATTAATATAAAATATATATTAAAATCTTTAACTTTGAATATATGTGAATGTAAAGGTATACAGAAAGAAATATAAGACATTTATGAAGAAAGTCTCATCCAATTTGTGTTCTATGTGTTCTTATCTCAATGTAAAAAAAAAAAAAAAATTAAATGAAAAATAAAAACGAAGTAGCAATTTCCCTAGCTGTCAACAATTTTGACAAATTTGTTTGCACAATTTTGAAAAATGAAAAAAAAAAATTTTGTTCTCTCCAAAACTAATTTTTAGGGAAAATACATGTTGTATCAAAATGTTAATACATTTGCTTATAATCTGTAGAATATAAGATTTTCAGTGTACCTTCCCCTTCAATAAACATATATATTTACACATTTCTGCCAGACTAATTTGTTAGTAGGCCTACATAACTGGACTTTTGAAAAAGTTGTATAACATCATTGGCCTAAACCTACATCCAAACAGGATGATAGGTAAAAGCACTCGCTATACTAAACTTGTTAGGCCTAAGTAAAGATAGTGAAGCGACTGTTACTTTGACAATTTAGTAGTAGTAGTAGTATCTTTATTATTAGCATAAATGCTATTTTTCATTTACATAAGTACATAAATATACAAGAACAGACATAGTTACATTCTTTTACATTTACATTCTTTAATCCAGGTCCAACATTCTCTTCTAAATTTATAACTATCCTTAATATCCCTTATGTTTTGTGGTAGACGATTAAATATATTTATACCTTTAATAAAAATTGATTTTTCTCCAAATCCACTGTTAATTCTTTTTACAAAAATTTTTGTTTTATTTCGTAGGTTATATTTTTGTATTTCAGAGTTCAAAATCAATTTCTTACTTAAGTAATTTGGTGCCTTTCCATGAGATATTTTACTTATGAGGCCTAATGTATTTAGCAGTATTCGCTCCTTTATTGTTTGCCAACATAGTGCTTCACACATCTTGGTTATAGATGTTTCTCTGTTTACTCGCAGAATACTTCTCATAGCTTTGTTTTGAATTTTCTGAAGTGTCTCTATCTCATTTTTTATTTAACATAAATAGTATGGAACTGCAATAATCTATGATAGGAGCAACAATTGCTTGATAGATCTGGATTTTTGACTTTAGGGGCACATTATTATGTATGCGTCGATAACTTGCACCGATAAAATAACTTTAACTGTTTAAAACATAACATAGATTGAAGAAAATCAATAGGCCTACAGTAGGCCTACAACGGGCAGCACTTCAATACACGTAAAGCGTACGTATCTTTTTTGTATAGATAGGCTATGACAATATATTTCGTTAGATGCATTTAGCATCATTGGAATTGAAAGCATTAGTTCTACTGTCATGTCCTTGTTCCAATCAGAATTGACACTGATAAGGAAATAGATTCAATAAATAATAGAATTATAAATGTCAAACAAATTAGAGGTTAAACAGAACATTTCAACGTTTACTCTTGACTCACATAGAATGGTGTTCCAGTCCAAACTGTGTGAGTCACAGGGAAATAATACTGGACCACTGCTGCATGTGGATGTGTTTCTCTCTACTGTCTTGGTTCGCTCATCGGTTTGGTGGTGTGAGCTATTAACAAAAAATTTAAAACATTAAAAAAAATAATAAACAAAAAAAAAGAATTACAATTAACAATGTAAAGTGGTCACGGCCTTCTGTGAAAAAACACATTTTTTCCCAAGGTCCGCTAAATTGCCCCAAGCAAAGTAAAGTCGTCGACACTTGAGGTCAAACATTGTCATAATGGATCTCGCTACAACTAGAGTTTGTATTTGAGTACACCGTATCGGTCACGTGAGGCTATGTGATATAATACTAACGGTAAAGCACGTCATTGAAGACCACCACTTCAAATCGTTTACTTTCAAAGAAATGCAAATTAACCGGAAGTTCTCACAGATTGTTGTTTTTTGTCTTGTTGGGTCCACCCTATTCTGTATCCGTTTGGGTGTGATGGCAAATGTAATATACAATACAACACTAGGCTTAGGGTAGTAAGCTAAACCTCCATCTGGGCTCAGAGTAGACTTGGCCCAGGGTAGCTCTAATGCCGTAGGCTAAGAGGAGCCTAAATGTACGTCATAAAAAAAATACCACAATTAATAAATTATAATACCTCTGCCAGTCCAGACAGATCACTAAAAGGCCAATGTTTTAAGCTCTAGCTATCAAGTACGCCAATGAAAACAGCTAATAATAAATATGTACTAGGCCTAATAATAAACACGGAAGGTAAATGTACGTTTACGTTTGCTACAAAACCTTCTATAATATTAAGTCGAACCTGGGAAGCCTTAAGTTTGCTTCAAACTGTCACATGATGGGCTGTTCGTTACTTTACTATGTCTACTCGCTGAAAACTGTTACACCTCCAACAATACAAGTCATTCAATGTTGTTCCCCAATGTTTATTTCGCACGTGAAACATTCAGTGCCGTTATTGGTCCACCAATACAAGTCATTCAATGTTGTTCCCCAATGTTTATTTCGCACGTGAAACATTCAATGCCGTTATTGGTCCACCAATACAAGTCATTCAATGTTGTTCCCCAATGTTTATTTCGCACGTGAAACATTCAATGCCGTTATTGGTCCACCAATACAAGTCATTCAATGTTGTTCCCCAATGTTTATTTCGCACGTGAAACATTCAATGCCGTTATTGGTCCACCAATACAAGTCATTCAATGTTGTTCCCCAATGTTTATTTCGCACGTGAAACATTCAGTGCCGTTATTGGTCCACCAATACAAGTCATTCAATGTTGTTCCCCAATGTTTATTTCGCACGTGAAACATTCAGTGCCGTTATTGGTTACCATCTTTACCATGTTTATGTCTGACGTCATAGTTTACACAGTAGTGCAGCTTTAATTCAAATTCTATGAAGCCCTAAAAATCCCAGTTTGAAGTATGTACGAAACAATACTGCATTACTTTGCTTACCTAACTATACACTTCACTCTACTTTCTCAGAGGGACGAACACCACCAGAGGAGGGAACAGCTAAGACACAGCGACCATTCAGCACGGTTGGAGTCTATTGTGGGTGGGTGTGCGCAGAAACAAGGTAGGACAACAAGCACATACATTACGTTGTAGCCGCGTAACTGGATCCGCCACATCTACTATCCTAGTAGCATACTGGTACGGGAGACAGAGTGACAGCACGGGCGCACATCTACTATCCTAGTAGCATACTAGTACGGGAGACAGAGTGACAGCACGGGCGCACATCTACTATCCTAGTAGCATACTGGTACGGGAGACAGTGAAAGCTCTGGTGCACATCTACTAGGCTATACTAGTAGCATACTGGTACGGGAGACAGTGAAAGCTCTGGTGCACATCTACTATCCTAGTAGCATACTGGTACGGGAGACAGTGAAAGCTCTGGTGCACATCTACTATCCTAGTAGCATACTGGTACGGGAGACAGTGAAAGCTCTGGTGCACATCTACTATCCTAGTAGCATACTGGTACGGGAGACAGTGAAAGCTCTGGTGCACATCTACTATCCTAGTAGCATACTAGTACGGGAGACAGAGTGACAGCACGGGCGCACATCTACTATCCTAGTAGCATACTGGTACGGGAGACAGTGAAAGCTCTGGTGCACATCTACTATACTAGTAGCATACTGGTACGGGAGACAGTGAAAGCTCTGGTGCACATCTACTATCCTAGTAGCATACTGGTACGGGAGACAGTGAAAGTGCTGGTGCACATCTACTATCCTAGTAGCATACTGGTACGGGAGACAGTGAAAGCTCTGGTGCACATCTACTATCCTAGTAGCATACTGGTACGGGAGACAGAGTGAAAGCACTGGACATTACAATCCACAACACTGTCCGCCCGCCACTTCGTTTACAGGCAGCAAAATGATACGCACTAGATGGAATATGAACTAATCAAGATAAAGGTAATTAAATCAATAATAATACAGTAGTAGGCAACATGCTATTGATTAAATGATGGAAAATCAATTGTCACAATTTCACCATTCAACAGGAAAGATGTCGACAAGTAAAGTGGCAAACAGCCGGTGCACAGAACTGAAAACAAACAGTGCACAAGAATTGCACCAGTCACATTCATCAAACTTGGAGGTTGACCATTAATGAGAGATTATAATAAACCATTCACAAAAAATGTGTTAACTAAAAGCCTACATCATAGGCCTACCATAAGTATACATCAGATTCAAATTGTGAAATATCAATATCTTAAGATCATCCATTCCATGAATCACCGCCTTCACCCGCCCTGGTGGCATGACGATGCTTTGCCCGGTGGTTGCCATTGGCTGGGGTCAGTGCCCTCTCGAAGATGCTGGTCCTAACAGGTGGTTGCCGGCCGGGGGTCTATTTAGTAGCTACTAGCTCGCGCAATAAACTCCGATCAATGACATAGTACACTAAATGTTTGCCGTTCATGATCGATTGATTGACTATGAAAGAGGCTACAGCACTGTTGCAAAATTTACATAATAAGTAGCCTAGCATGTGCTTATGTGCTGACCAAAGTGTCTTCTTAATTTCCTTTCCATCAATATTAATTTATTAAATACGTTTAAGTTGCGATGAAAAATAAAAACAATCACATTATTCATAGGAGCTGAGCTTAATTAAATAAAATTGTTTGAAAAATAAATATCTAGACACCGACCTTTCATACTATTGAAAACCTAATTGACACTGCTAACAGTAAAAATTAGGAATGGTTGCTTAATGCTTATAGCTTTTACGTATGTGCAATTTAATATCTTTAATGTTTTTCATAGTCCCTTTGCACAACTTGAATTCGGGCGTGTTCACTATATTTAGGGATTAGCAGAAGCTAGTAAATAGACCCCGAGGGCAAAACCATCGGCTTTCTGCTGGTGCACACGCGTAGTGTATCTTTGCGGAGTCATGGTCGGGCCATAGCGGACTTACAACAGCCAGGGGTGACAACCACGCCAGCCTGCTCACGACAAAAGACCCTCTCGACAATCGTTGGACCCCGGTATAAACGTTGCGCAAGTATGAACCTTGCCCGGCCCCCAGGTTTTACCCAGACTATTCTAAGTCCGTTAGAACTGGTTGTGTGGCACGTTGGGTTGGGCGAGTGATCGGCTGTGGGCTCGCTCGTAGCTTTGTGTACTTTAGAGGGTACAACTAACTAGATAATAGAAGCGTCATGAAGTCCTAGGAGGAGCGTGGCAACCTGTTACCGGAGGGATCTCGACTATTAACGACTCTATCGTAGAAGTCTGACCCTGCCCTCCGCTGACGGCCGTGTCTAACATCTACCGTAGAGTGCGTTAATGTCGCCGTGGTTGCACAGAGGTCCTATGGTAACCGCATTTGTCGGCGTCTCTCGAGCCTGGTTTCTGACTGCTTATCTCTCCTGCCGGCCCAAGTAAATACGCGGCCCCGATTGGTTAACGCTCAGGGGCCTCATGCCGGTACATTTTTATAACTCTCCTTAACTCTCGCTAACTCTCGGGGTCAACTCCTACCAAGGCTTTCTCTGTATAACATGGAGTCACATGTGAACCTGTCAGATAGTAGGGTTAAGAAGACTTATCTTAAATAATATTAAGAGTAGTATTAAGTATTTTGTCGACGTTTTGAGGTTATTAGACTGTTTTTGATTTTATTTTGTCTCCTTTCTTCAACAATGTATTCCTTCGATCAGCATCTAATAACCTTAATCCTGATTGGCTATTGACTAACACCGGGGTTAAAGGTTTGTTGTCACGGTTGAAGATGATTTTCCACCATGCTCATATTATTTAATATACGTACTTTGAGTTGTCAGAAAAATGAATTGAGGTTGTGGAATGAACACAACCCAGGCGGTGGGCGCGTGGAACCAGCCTAGTGCGGGAATAACTGGGTAGCGATGACGTCACAAACTCAGCTGCTGGGCGATACATCGGTATAACTCGCTGATCTGAAATCGTAGAGACTTCGCGTTTTCGGCTTTTTGCGTGTATGAGCACATTCAACGCTTGTCACAGCCCCCCTTTAACTTAGCAAATGTACTGGAATGAGGCCCCTGGGGTGACCCGGAAGGATTATCGCGGGCCAATGGCAACCTTTAGGTGACGGTGACTGACAGCTTCGAACCAGTAAGTATTTCCTTCCATTACTTATTGTTAACGGGAAAGGTGAGTCTCAATTACAACGTTTACCACGTGGGCCGAGTGTGTACGATTCGGTACTCACACTGGGTTCGTATGACACCCTGATAAACACGTAGGTAGGCCTACGTACCAAATTGTAGGCAGAATTGTACGCGGGCTGCTTGCGTGGTAAACATTGTAATTTGTAACTATAAAAACCGGGCTAAGTTAACATTTGTTTTAGGCTCCAGAACACTACACAATACAACAAATTCTTTTTTTGTAAGAACTAAAAAACTTAATTCTAGAAGTTTCAACTTTTTTTATTGTTACCTAATAAGAAATGAATACGAAATATTTTTTATCAGACCTACCAATAACAACTGCAATGGTTAAAAGATTTGTTTTTTAGATTTATTTTTAGTTAATTAATACACACAGTTTGCCCATTTATCAATTTTCTAGTATTGTGTAGCATTCTGAAGGTATTACTGAAAAAAAAAACATTAATTTTGGGCGAATTTTATAGCAAGACTAACCTTTGTCGTTAACATTGTTCAAATGCTATTTGAATTTGTTTGAACGGCAAGTTTAACGAATGTTTTTTTCTCGTATGTCGAACGTCTAATACGCGCTGAACACTTCATGACAACACACTAAGGAATTGCAAGAGGAAGCAATGGGAGGCTACGACCAGAGCCACATTCATAAAGTAGAGTGATGAGAGTCTCCTTCTGCCAAAATGCAAGACACAACAAATCTCCCTGGACCCGTATTCAATAACTCCATTCCATGTGTACGAAACGGATTCGGTCGGAATTCACAACAATTTAGGTCGATTGCGATACTGTAACATTTTTAGTGTCCAATACCGTCGGAAACGGATTCGGAGGTACCGAATCTGATTCAGGAGCCTTTATACGCGGAAATCAGATACGTACATAATTTAACCAAGTTTAAAAAGTTATTTTAAGTGCCAATAACATGGAAAACTTCACGGTGAGAAGTAAAAGACCATTTGCAAACAAAAGAATAAGATTTTGAAATGTCAACGAACGATTTCATCCTACTGGTAAGTTGACAATGTTGTTATGACGAGAGTGAGGTTGTGTTAAGCAAGTGTCACAACTGTCAGTATGTACTTGGGAGCTAGGTAATTAATTTTGTCAGCCTTATGTCAACAAGGAACGATCATAAAATGGATCTAAGTAGGCCTACCTAGGCCGTAAGGATACAACTAATCACGTTGGATTGACATCATATGTTATGCAAACTAGGTAGGCTTAGCTTTCTGTGGCTTGTAATCTAGGGTCTATGGCTAAGCCGCTACAGCTTTTGGGACACGGGATGATGGCCTTAGCTTAGCGGATGTCAGCCGAAACGGAAGTAGATCAATTTCGGTACTAGTTATAAAATCGCTGTTCGTTGTCCATTTATCAAACGACCGAAACGGAATCGGATTCGGTTGCTAATCGGATTCGGCAGGGGAACTATTGGATATATAGCAAGCGTTATGTGTGAAAATTTAACTGGCCATCTACAGAGAGAAAAACATAAGTTTCAAGTTTGGGTGTTTGATACAAGAATAGTTGGAAGTGTTTAAAAATCATTGATTGCCAATCAAGCAACCAAGCTTTGATCATTTAACGAGTCAGATAACTTGAATTATGTGCATACAAAGTCATTTTTGAACCACACTTTGTCTCACCGATATGTTATGCTTTGTTCCTCCATTCTAGTTGACTTACACAAAGTGTTCAATTGTAGGAATGAGAATGCAGCCAGGAGGAAACGTGCTGCCCAGGGGTTCGTTTCGGCGATGAGTATTTTGGCCACCCAGTCGAGCAATCATCTGCAAAACACCATAAACTGATCTCATTGTATGTAAGTACAGTACATTTTTAATTCAGTGTGGTTAAAATTGCTTGAACGTTGGTTTGGCACTGGGTATGGCAGCTATTGGTTTTTAGCTTGTTCCAATGTAGGCCTATTCCAAATAAAAACAAGTTGAACCAGTCCAATATTCATTGCAAGGTGTACATATAAGAGCAATATTCTGCAAAACTTTAGACTAGGGCTACTGATAATGCTATGTGATGTTAGTAGCTCAGTAAACCATTCAGTTACAATACAAGTAACTTATTTGCAGTGGGGAACATTATCTAATTCAAACAGCTCCAAAATCACCACTTCAGTGGGCCTATACATAACGTATGCAAATACACTGAAACTTCTTTATAACAAACGTCTTAATAACAAAATGATCTATAAGGAACTGTTTTTGAGGTCCCAAAAGGTTCATCTTTATAAAGAAATGTTCTTTATAACAAAACAATAATCTGGCCCCCAAGAGTTCGTTATAAAGAAGTTTTACTGCATCATATCGACAGATCTAAATCCATTTCAGCAGAGGAAACCCCAGCATCTCAGTGGCAGACGCGGATTCTGCATCGCAGCAAAGAACAAGCCCGCACAACCGACGAGCCAGCATGTTCCTACCTCTCTACCTGTCTGGAAACGAACGCTGATCAACAGGTAATATTCAATAGACATCACGTGGCAGCCATGAGGTACTCATTGCTGGTTCACATTCCTTCTGTCAATAGAAGACAAAGAGGTTTCCAGGAAATATCACAGTTTTAAGCCGTATAGAATGACGTGTGCATGTAAAAGTTCAAGAAAATGCTAACACATACAAATGATTCAAACAAAGTTGATGCCACGTTCTTGTTTTGCTTTTACGCAACCCGTATTTGAAAAAGTTGATACATGTGAATCAAAGGACATCTGCAATATTGCAATAATGAAGTGTCGGAAGAACGTTAACAATGTTTATAGAGTACCTCAGTATGGCCACCGTACGTGCGATACGTACCGGAAATAACGTTATTGCATACTCTCCATACATGCTTGTGTGTTTTAACCAGGCTTGGAAACGGTGTTGACGTATGACGAAGATGGAGAAGATTATGAAACGTGGCCTTGGACGATCGGCGGCGAGATCGCCTTCAACACTACGGGGACAACGAGAACAAAGAGATGACAACGTAGACATAACACGAAGCGAGGAACCCTCGAGCCGACGTATAGTCTACCCCAAACATTTAATTAAACAACAAATGCTAAATGGGGAGAATATTAGATTTCGAGTGAATGTGATCAACTTTTTATAGGTTTTGCGCGCACATGATCATTTACGATCATCACTTAAACAAGTCGTTTTTGCACATTTGCACTTATAGCAACTAACTTTAGCTAATTATTAGTGGGCTATAATTTGCGTCTGTTTGACTCTAATTGTACAGAAAATAATTACAAAAATAAAAAATTCAATTTTGCACGAACTACAAGCATTTTGACAAGTAGTTTAGAGCAAAACAAAAACGAGTCAGTCAACATTTCATTTCATTTCATTTTTTAGCTGTATAACCACAATACAAGATTTTATGTACATGTCTCGATATAATTTTTTAAAATCCATTCAATGGATTATATGTAAATGTATATAATAATGTACCTATCCAGGGACTGCTACCTTATCGTGGTGGGCAGGTTTGCGTGCTTTGTTGATCCCGAGAGCTATGCCAGCGGAAGCGTATGCTTCTGGTAGCGCCACCCTTGCCGGACTGGTCGAGGAGGAGAAGTCAGACAAAATGCAGTCCACACCCCAATCCCCTTTCCTCCCCTTTTTCCTATCCCCCCCGCCCTCCTACTTGCCCCTTTCCTCCAAACAGCCCCCTTTTATCTTCATATATCACAAACTCATTGTCTCGATTAGCCTCGTTCCAAAAATATGAGACGTTAAGCCCAAATAATGAAATCAAATATATAATAATGTAATAGGCCTACATGTACATGTATGTGTACAATGTAAAACAAATCTCACTCTGACACAATTAGGCCTACAGCTCATTTTTCTAGAAAGCGTCTTGCGAGCAAATGAAATCTCACTGGCTGTACGTAGTCTTTGTAGTCATATTAGAGTGAAAACATGTAGGTACCGGTATTAGGTAGCCGATCTAAGATAAGATTGTTGACACAGGTATTGACAGCCCATGTGTGTCTACCTACCACACAATTGTCACGTGTACGGACGGTCGTTGGCCAATCCAAGACGAAGAAGAAAATGTTGTAGCTAGTTCTCGGGTCCGGATGCGTTCTCTGAAGGCAGGATAGAGAAGGTAGCGCACGACCACGAAGACACAGCGCACGAAGACAGCACACATCAATTTAGTTACAAACAAAAACAAATGTGTCAAATGATGTTCTAGGGAACTAGACCTATTACCTGGAACTCTAATTTCAAGTAACAACTCTAGATAGAATGTGAAGCTATAGGCACACAAGCAATTACAACGTTTTAAACAATATGAGGGGGGAAATGAAATCTATCTTTTTACCGCCCTGGCCGAGACCAGTAGAGTCGGAGGATATGGGTTCGATTCCAAGTCGGGGCAAAATTACAATTTCTCAATACAGTATTATACAGTAGCCTACGTATAATAACATAAAAATTGTTTTGATTTCAACAACTTGACCGCACATTCCTAGTTGAATTGCTAACGTGTGGCTGTGGCCAAAGTAAGCCTTTATAAAGCCGGTAGATAAACCTATTTTCAAATATTGGGCATAATCTAGTTGAGCTTGTATGTCTATGGCTAGGCCTTATTTAAGTTTAATTCCTGTGTCAGAGTATTTAAATGAACAATAAACTGTAACTTTGAAGTTGAAAGACATTGTTTAATTACACATTTACACCGAGCAATTGCGTTTGCCTGTCGTTTACACCAAGTCGAACGTACACTTTGTTATTTTATGCAAGCACAATCACTTTTTCAGCATGGAGTGATTTTCTCAGGAGCAGCTACAAGAACTAGACTAGGCCTAGAGATGCATTAAAAGACCAGAAAAGAACTATCCGCTACATGCTGGCATGTCCTCGTGAGTCTTGCGGGCTAGGATTGAAAGAGCTAAACATCTTGCCTCTCCCAGGTCTATACATTCAAGCAGTGTGCCATTTCACAGTGAGATAACCTGGCACTTTTAGAGGACGGCTCTCACCACAACCATCACACCTGACGAGACGAGACAAGCTAAAGACATTGCTCACATCTTAGATCCACCCATAGTAGCGTGATGCAGGCGGGTAGAAGACTAACAAGCTGTCAACTTAATCCAGAACCATGAAAATCGTACACCCTTCAGGCGAGCATTAGGCCTAAAGAGATACCTACTTGACTGATCATTTTATTGCATCGACGACTTTCTGAGAGAAGGTTTAAAGATAACAAGATAATTCTAAGCAGGCCAACTGTAATTTTGTTCTTAGGCGTATTTACTAGTAAACTTCTTGGCATCCCTTTGTGTTGACAATTTCGGAATGAACACTTTTCTATCGTAAAAGCTCAAACACAGTTTGGTCACTCTTCCCTTCCAGGCTGCATCAGCCAGTGACATTGAAACAAGACTACTCACCTCTCGAGACAATTCGGCAGCTTCAGAGCGCTGTTTAGTGCTCTGCTAGGCTACACAAGGTGGTAAGTGGTACCAGGGTACATCTACGGGCCTAAGCCTAGGCTAGGCATATGCTAGGCCTGGTCTCTACAGTCTAGGCCTACACTCCCTTGCCTAAATGTATATGGTATTTTCCACTACTTGAAACGTAGCGGACCTCAAGCACATTCAAAGGCTGATAGTTGACATGTTATTATCCTCGTCTTTGTGGACACGCCAATCACTGATGCATCGACTGTCACCACATAACCAATTTGTCTCGGCGACTTGAGTCAGTTCGCTGCTGTATTTACGACAGACAGGAGCTACCGAAATGGATGACGAAAGAGGGGATGCCCAGAAGAATATATGAAAAAAAGATCGAAGGAAGACGACGGGGAAGACCAAAGAAGAGATGGAAGGAAAAGATTGCTGAAGACCTACAGACGAGAGGAGAGAACTGGGAGCAAGTAGAGGAAGTAAGATTGTGGGAAGATAGGAAGAGGTGAACGAATTTGGTTGTGAAACCCAAGCTGACCCTACCAGAAGCAGGAAACGGCGATGGATAATAAGGGATGAGGAGCTACCGTGTGATACGGGTTTTGTGTGCTTTTGGTTACCTTGTTGTGTGTTGTGTAATGCTGTATTGCTGTAATATGGTATGCTTATTTGCACACCCTATACAATATGTTACAAGTTTAGGCTAGGGCCTAATAGAAAATGATGTCGCACCCGTCGGGGATGGGTCGATGTACTTGCAAGCCATCTACCGCATGTGGCTATGACTGACGCGTGGCCAACCCTCATAGACCATCAATGGCTTTGAAACCTGCATGTTTGCCGCTACGTTTCTAGTAGCCCTAGTGGAAAATAGGGTTGGCCTAGCCTAGGCCTAGCCGACCTAGGGGCCTAGGCCATAGGCCATATAGCCAAGCATTTAATGTGACACAGCGTACAGCCTAAGCTCTATCCCAAACTATCCTTTGGTTTAGCTTACATCTAGGCCGGGCGTAGCTAACCCTTTGTCAGTGGTTAAAGTCTAGCCTAGGCCTAGGCTGCTAATAAACACATTGGCCTAGGCCTATTATCAGAAACGTGTAGGCCTAGGCCTATGCCTAGCCTAGATTCACAAATAACTGCATGCGAGGGTAAACAATTGTTCCACTCACTTAATTTTATAATCCCCAATGATACACAAGTGATAATGATAAAATCATGATAAAATAATGAAATTAAAAACAAATTGAATAAGTGGACTCCACGGCCTGACAGGGGAAGCCCTATTCCCAAGATTATTGTGCCACGATAATCGAGTTTTCGTGCCACGACAGTCGTGCCTCGTGGGAATAGCCACTCCGTTTTGACAGGGGGTTGGAGTTAATCGAAGGTCGATTAATATGTGATTAGGAGAGTGAATTCGATTATTCGATTATAAAAAGGCTGTATCTCCTAGGCCTCCAACCCCCTTTGGAAATCAGCTGTTTAACTGTTAACACGTAGATAAGGAATGTAACACAAGACACACAGAGTTCCACAGCTCACTGTTTGCACTCGGCGAGACGAACTTTGATAACCACCTGCCTTATCTACTGTTTCTCCGGCAGACAGTCGATTCATGGTCAGAGGAAACTAGATCATGTTCATGTCTCTCAGTACGTCAGTGCGCCTTTCGGAAATTAACGGTAATCAGTATTTTTCTATTTTATTAGTACATTTCTCTCAAATGTTAGTACAACTAAATAAAACGTATAAGTTGACCCATTTTTTTTTTATTTTTTTTTTATCTATCGTAGTCCGCGGAGCGTGGTGCGCGAATACTGCTATAGAGAGAGTGCGTTACATGGTACAGGGAAGCGAGTGTTTTCCGCCGCCGCTAGGTAGCGACTACGTGTGTTGCCGGCGCCGCCACCACACGTAAAGACGAAAGACAACCCTAAGACATTTAGTTCAGTGCAAGTGCAAATCATGAACGTTACCCATTGACTGCTCTAAATCGACTAAATATGACTTAAATGTATTAATAATTATCACGTTCTTTCTCAAATTGCATTGTAAATACAATCAGCGCGAACTTTCTACTCGGAAATAGTTATTTTCAGTGCGTTTTGTTGGTAGTAGTCAGTACATTCTCGTTTTGTGAAACTTCAACAGTGAGTGACTCACAGTTCTGAATCTAACACTAACAGAGTTACTTCGCGTCGTAGACCGACTTGCGAACGAGAAATAACCTTAAGTAGCGCTAATCCAACTTACTTATATCGGTCTAGTGTGCACACAGTTTATCCAATTATTCATATTCGGTTTTCGACAACTTTTCTCCACTCGCACTAGCCTACACGTTTCCGTGAATTATCTTTTCTTTTCTTTTCGTTGTAACCCACCAGCAGATTTGCTATTGTTTGCGTATCTTGCAGTGACTGTACTTCGACTGTACTTCGACTGTACTTCGAGCCTACTGTAGACCTACTCAGCGCGCACACCCTTAACGCATATGGACAGGTGCGTATCTACCCTATTACTAATAAGACATGGAAGCCCCAATGAAATGTTTGCCCATTGACATGGGCGCCACGAGGGGGTAGGAGGGGGGGCGAGGTAGCGGGCACTTGGCCCCCTCGATTTAAAAATGAAATGCGTGCTATATGCGCTATTTCATATGAAGTAGTTTAGTTTAGTTAATTTATGTTCTTCCTTGACCAGATACATAGATCTAAAATTGGAAATGTCAGTGGTACATAAATACAGGGAAATACAAGTATAAACATACAGTAAAAGTACATTGTCTTAATCTATACGTAGGCTATGCCACATTCTTCGAGTCATCAGTCTTGGGGACGCTACTTTTAAAAAGAAGCATGCTTCCGCTACAGCTAGTTTGCTTAAAAAAATAGCGACGCTATTTTTTCGCTACAGCAATTAAAAAAGTAGCGTCGCTAAACTCGCGCTCTTTTCAGAATGAAGCGCGCTACATTTTCGCTACAATTACGTCACGTTGGCCGCACGTCAGATTCTGATATCTTGAACTTGTCTCTTACCTTTACGTGCATGCGGATGTTGTATGACGACGATGCCGACACCGAAATGGTTTTCACTTTCGAGATGCACATTTTACACTGCACGATTTAGGTTTAAGTGCCTTCTTTGCCTGGGCCCTTGTATGCAAAATACTTTTCGTATGCCGGCCACGGCAAAGATTTAACATTTTCAAAACACTCGGACTCTTCTTCATCAGAAGACATGGTAAATGTAACGTAAATAGCGAAATATTTACACAAAAATAAAAATATCACAATTAAAAACAAAAAATCACAAGCACAGCACAGGGCGTTACACGTAGTAAACACAACGCTCACTCGCAGTCGTACTGTATCTCACTTCACCCTTCAACACAAGACACTGACCGCTGGACAGAGAAGAGGCTGCGGACAACACTATTGTCAAGAGATGGTACCGTTAGAACCCGAGCGAGGGTGGCAAACCTGCTTTTGCGGTTTTGTGACAGGGGTTGGGGAGGGGGGAGATTCCTACCGTACAATGACCTCTCAAAACGAAGCCACAGGGCCAAAAAAAAACTGCGTCAAAGCGAGGCATGTTTTGCTTTCACTGTAATGTCAACAACATTATAGAAAACAAATTGGAATAGCCTACTTATAATGCTCCCGATTTTAAAATTTTCCAGTAGCGAAATATGTGCGCTTGTTTCACGCTACAGCTACGCACAAAATGTAGCATGCTTCCGCTACAACTACATTAAAAATAATTGTAGCGCGCTTCAAGCCACGCTTCTAATAAATGTAGCATGCTGCAAGTAGCGCGCTATTTTAGCGCGCTTTTCCCCAAGACTGGTCATCATACACACTACCCTTAAACCTTTTTTCCAATTAACCTGTTATTGGATCTTAT
The DNA here is from genome assembly GCA_945910005.1 of Isoperla grammatica. NCBI lineage: Eukaryota > Metazoa > Arthropoda > Insecta > Plecoptera > Perlodidae > Isoperla > Isoperla grammatica. Next base: position 16,322,650 of record OX246744.1, read on the forward strand.
TTGCTTTTTGGGAATTCTGACTCACTGTAGAACGAGTGTGTAACCAAATATTCATGAACCTTGGATTTGAAAGGTGTCCACATTAGTTTCTCGCTTGACACAATTAGGTAGTTTATTATATAGTATTTGACCGGTAGTATATGGACTTTTTTTTGGCTCGAGTTCGATTTATGGGAAACATATGAAGATGATTTTGTGCCTTGTGTTATGTTGATGGACATCAGAATTTTCTATGTAAATGTCGAGATTGCTTTGGTTTGGATTATGGTTTCGTAAATAAAAACGATTGGAAATGTAAGGATTTTGTGTTTCTTAAAGTGCACGCTTTTGAAGCCTAAATGCGTAGTCTGTTAGTTTCTGAGGTATTTCCCCACACGTTAGTCCGTATCTAATAACAGATTGGAATAGCGAATGAAAAATGATGTTTGCCGTTGCAATGTTTGTTAGGGCCTAGTTCTCTAATCGTTTTGATAAGATAACATATCAGGCTCAGTTACAAAGATATCTGTTTATATGCTCATTCCAGCTACGATTTGGATCATGGTATATACATACCTAGAATCTTAATACATGTTTCAAAAGTGAGTACTCCCGAGTGTGTATTTATAATATTTGGGTTTACTTTCCTATTTGAAACTGAAAAATTCTTTAGAAATGTTTTTGCTGAATTGAGAGATAATCTGTTTGCTTCGAACCATATGCATAGCTGTGTAAACGTTCTGATAACTATTTCTTATAATTGTTTCGGGTCTAAATGCTCAAAGAGGAGGCTAAAGTCTATGTCAGGGAAAGGTTGCGCCGAGGCAGGTAAATTTCTCCGCCGCGCTCTTCCCCCACCATGCGGCTCGGCTACTCGACAAGTGTGAAGGACTATTGACATTCCGCAGAGATGGCCCGTCAAGATAATGGTAATTGGTAGGAGTAGAAATTCAAAAACTCACATTTTTGTTGTTTTGTAACTTTTATCGAATTATTTGGAATATTGAAGAAAAACTAACATACCCTCGATTTTGAATCACAAAAAACACCTGAAATTAAGCTAGTAAACACACGGAAATGAAACACATGTTGTTTTTAGCTTTGGTGATAGATTATGTATTAATCTATGTCGAAATACTAAGTGAGTGAGTGAGTGAGTGGCAGAGTTGTGTTCAATGTTTGATATCGATGACGGTGACGATAGTGATCGATAGTTGTTTAATTGTGAATGGGTTATCTTTATTGTTATTTATTTTTCAAGTTGGCTACTCTATGTGCCGTATTTAACGGTGTACATTTTAATAATGGTTGAATTTGCAGATGTTTAACAATGCCCTTGTGGTTCATGTGGATCTTTGCAATTTCATTTACTGACACCTAATCTATTGTTTATGTTGTTTATGGTATTAATACCTTAAGTATTTACTAAATTGTTATGTGGATTTTAATTCACCATCATTATTTTTATTTATATATTTTTTGTTGCTACATTTTTAATGGTATCTAATTCACATGCAATATAAAAATGATAAGTGATTTTCAAAGTCATGATTTGACCTTTGGTATGCGTTAGAGTCGAAAACTGATCATATTACAATATGAAGAGTTAATGTTAGTGAAAAACTATTATCTCATTTCAGTATATATTACATTGAATAACACTTCATCGTCACCGTCATTGTTATCAAACATATGAACACAACTCTGCCACTCACTCACTCACTCACTCACTCACTCACTCACTCACTCACTAACTCACTCACTCACTCACTCACTCACTCACTCACTCTCACTCACGCACTCACTCACGCACTCACTCACTCACTCACTCACTATTTCGACTTAGATTATTACATAACCTATTCGCCAAAGCTAAAAACTACATGTGTTTAATTTTCTTGTGTTTACTAGCTTAATTTCTGGTGTTTTTTGTGATTAAAAAACGAGGGTATGTTAGTTTTTCTTCAATATTCCTAATAATTCGATAAAAGTTACAAAACAACAAAAATGTGTTTTTAAATTTCACCTGTTACCAATTACCATTATCTTGACGGGCCATCTATGCGGAATTTCAATAGTCGTTCACCCTTGTCGAGTAGCCGAGCCGCATGGTGGGGGAAGAGCGCGGCGGAGAAGTTTACCTGCCTTGGCGCAACCTTTCCCTGACATAGACTTTAGTGTCATCTGCATAAAGGAACATAAAGTCTATTGCGGGTAAAGAACGATCCCAGGTATCAAGAAATTTCCCCTCCTCGTTACCACTTTCACTCGGCACGGGTGATGCTTGTTGCACTATACATGGACGTCGACGAGCGCCGAGCGCCGGAAGTGGATGATCCGAGCAGGGGCGGACTGGCAGGTACGGAACTACGGAAACCCGTACGGGCCCCCCCCCCGGGTGGGGGCCCCCTTGAGGGCCACCACCCAACACCCTGAAAATATCCTACGCTATATAGATTATGAAACAATAGTAAGAAGAGCATATGTATCTCAAAGGGACATATAGGCCATCTAGAAGTACTACAAAGATTTCCGCTTTCCTCCTCAGAGCTTACTTTTTTATGGTTTAGTTTGAAATAAAAACATGTCAGTGCTGGAAATGTCTTTAATTTTATTTTTAAAGTGGTGTTCACAGTTCAGCATGTTGTTGCACTTGCACATACTTATCATCGTTTATCGATTTTTAAACGTGTTGATATGCGTTTTAAACAAATTATAGGAAATAATATAGTTTGAAATATCCAAATGCCAGTGGTGGGATTGAATTTGTTAGTGGTGTCCACAGTTCAACATGTTGTTCGACACACCTATAATCATGTGTCGATTTATACACGTGTTTATATGCGTTCTAAACAAATCAATAGGATACAAGAACCCTCAAGATTTCTGCTCGCTAGCTCGCTACTTGAGGCCTGAGGGTGACTCTTGATTGTTTGCGTGTAAACTTTGAAAGGACTATTCTGAAAGGACTATTTTGCCAGGCTCAGTAAAAATGAAATAAAGGAGTTTTCAAGTCGTATGTCATTACAAAACCACTTTCCATAAAATAGCTGACTGACAAATCGGGCTGATCGCGTGTCTATAAGCGTTCGAAATTTTAAAAAGCGAACTTTGTGGCAAAAATATATCTATCGGCGCCAACTGAAATCCGATCCAGCGCAGCACAAGCCATAAGATTATTTATCAAATGTCAGGATCGAACTCCTCCTAGACCTATATGACGTAAGGAATTATCAGTGCAATATTACTTTAGTTTTATTGTTTTTCATGATACGATTTCGCCTCAAAACACGTTTTAAACCACTAAGCATCATGCAGAGCCGAAAATTTTTTCGCCTACGGCGACATTGCCTCCGACGGCAGGAGCTTTGCCCCGGACCCCAGCTACATCCCGCTCCCTCGTTGAGAGTACAAATAACACAATGCGAGTGGACAACTAGTCTAGTAGTCAATATTTGTAGAGGGTTGTGAAACAATTAGTTTGAAATATACAACTGCCAGTGGGATAGTTTCTTCTTCAATTTCGTTTTTTAAAGTGGTGTTCACAGTTCAACACGTCGTTGTTACACATAATCATCATCATTTATCGATTTTTAAACGTGTTTTTATGCGTTCCAAACAAAATAATAGGCTGACAAATTTTCGCCTCCGGCGGCTGGGGCTTCGCCCCAGACCCCTTAAAGCTTCGCCAAGTCCCGGGGCCCCTAAGATCCTTTTCCGTACGGGGCCCTTACCCCCCCAGTCCGCCTCTGGATCCGAGGAAGTCGGAACCAATCAACTTCGGCGCTTGCAGGCGCCGCTTCGCCCTGATTGGTCGGATCATCCACTTCCGGCGCTCGGCGCTCGTCAACATCCATGTACTGAACTAAGCATTAGTAGAGCAACTTAGGTCCAGTCTTACAATGTCCCAATAAGTACTTATTCGTTGAATAGCTTGTTGTCTCCATGGCAACGACCAATAAAACCCCTTGAAATCCTCCAAGTAGCTTTATTGCTACAAATAACTGTCTTATTAGGAGATTGTAAGACCGGCCCTTTTTCTAATTACGGCAGTTTTCAAACCATTTTAAAAACACGAATCCTATTTTATATTAATTTTACATGATTATTCCTTATATTTGAAAATAAATGAGAGATTATGACATTTTAACTACATAAAAAAATTGCTTTATTAACAATGACACCTGGATGAATGAGTCATGCGGCCTACCGCATTTTGATAGGTTCGACTGTCATATGTGCAGCTTGTACAACGTCGTTGGTCCAACATCTGGAGACAGAGTCGCAAAGCTTGCTGATACGACACAAGGTCACGCCGTAGAGAGCAGATTGGTTTGGCAAGCCATGACCAACATATCTGTCAGATCCAATGAGCGTGTTGATAGGCTCTACTGTCATATGTGCAGCTTGTACAACGTCGTTGGTACAACATCTGGAGACAGAGTCGCACACCTTGCTGAATGCTGATACGACACAAGGTCACGCCGTAGAGAGCAGATTGGTTTAGCAAGCCATGACCAACATATCTGTCAGATCCAATGAGCGTGTTGATAGGCTCTACTGTCATATGTGCAGCTTGTACAACGTCGTTGGTACAACATCTGGAGACAGAGTCGCACACCTTGCTGAATGCTGATACGACACAAGGTCACGCCGTAGAGAGCAGATTGGTTTGGCAAGCCATGACCAACATATCTGTCAGATCCAATGAGCGTGTTGATAGGCTCTACTGTCATATGTGCAGCTTGTACTACGTCGTTGGTACAACATCTGGAGACAGAGTCGCACACCTTGCTGAATGCTGATACGACACAAGGTCACGCCGTAGAGAGCAGATTGGTTTAGCAAGCCATGACCAACATATCTGTCAGATCCAATGAGCGTGTTGATAGGCTCTACTGTCATTGTGCAGCTTGTACAACGTCGTTGGTACAACATCTGGAGACAGAGTCGCACACCTTGCTGAATGCTGATACGACACAAGGTCACGCCGTAGAGAGCAGATTGGTTTGGCAAGCCATGACCAACATATCATTCACGATCAATAACTCCCCACACTGCTGCATGTAGATTTCTCAAAATACTAAGAATTATATTTACCATGAATGACTTCGAATTAGCCTCCCGCAATATATATATATATATATATATATATATATTGCAATAAGCAATTGAGATTGAGAAGCGGCCTCATAACCTGAACAAGCGAGATGACGCTCAAAGACTACGTTCGGCTTGGAAACCGATTGTGGCTAACCTAAAAGTCCAGCAGGTGTTTCCAGCCAACAATCAGCCTGTTGCTGACCATTCTTAGAGACAAAGAGTTCCAGCAGTGTCTCGGGGAGGACCCATGACCAGAAGCAAATTCAAAGAGCTTACTAGAGCTACCCAGTGATGTATCGCTGTGGCAGTGTTTTCGATTTTATATGCAAGTGTTTTTTTGGTTGTTGTGTTTTTTTATTTGTTATTGTATGTTTGTATGTCTTGAAAAAGACGACGCCAAAGTCGTTGAAACGTAGATTTATTTTATTTTAAATAAAATTTGGATTGGTTGAACCGAAAAATGTTTTCTTACTTTACATTTTGCAACCAACAAAATCTAAGAAATCATATATATATATATAATATATATATATTTGTGAATAGTAAAACTGAAGCTTTAGGCCGTCATATTCATTATTCACTCGCTCTCGCTCTAAATGAAGCTATCCATACTATGTATCGGTCCAGTAAATAAAGAAAGATGAAGATAAAAGATGAAGAAAAAAGGTATCAAGCCATTTCCTCTCCACTTTACCACCCCACTCGGTACCAGGGATGCTCGCGAGAAAAGAATGCAGAGAGGGTTGCTGTAGACAGCAGCCCCATCAAGCCAGCCCAGGTGTCATTGATAAAAATTGCAATCTTTTAATGTTGTTAAATGTTACAATTTCTCAGTTACTTTCAAGATCTATTAGACTAGAATCGATTTTATTAAATGTAAAAAGCAGCGGCGGTTTCTGATAGAAAGTGCAGTATGATTTTTCGGAAAGGCAAATATGTGCTGCAAACCCTCAGTAATGCTGGCTGGTTCAAATATGAGCTTTTACCTATTTTTAGGGGATTTCACCCTTAAATACAACCTCCACCTCTACCTCACCCAAACAAAAAAGTGGACACGAACAATGCTACCGAGTGGTCATCACTGTTTGTTGATCATCCAACTGAATTCTGTGTAAGCTGAAGACTTTATTGACAACTAGGGACGTTTTGTTTTTGTTCCGTTACTCATTAAATTAGTAATTTGATTTGTGTTTGTGTTTGCTTTTGGCTAATTTTGTATTTACTTAATGATTTGTTTTTTTTTTGCTATGCTGGCTTATCTACATTTAATTATTAATTTTGCAAACTTTGAATGTAACCTTGAATTAGTTTGTGGACGACGTAAAAGTTACAAGATTCAAATGACATCGTTGAATTGTTGTTTGTACCACGAAGAATCCCGCCAATTACACAAGAATCCCGCCCATTACACAAGAATCCCGCCTATTACACAAGAATACCGCCCATTACACAAGAATCTCGCCCATTGCACAAGAATCCCGCCCATTACACAAGAATCCCGCCCATTACACAAGAATCCCGCCCATTGCACAAGAATCTCGCCTATTACACAAGAATCTCGCCCATTACACAAGAATCTCGCCCATTACACAAGATTCCCGCCTATTACACAAGAATCCCGCCCATTACACAAGAATCCCGCCCATTCCACAAGAATCCCGCCCATTACACAAGAACCTCGCCCATTGCACAAGAATCCCGCCCATTGCACAAGAATCCCGCCCATTACACAAGAATCCCGCCCATTGCACAAGAATCCAGCCCATTGCACAAGAATCCCGCCCATTACACAAGAATCCCGCCCATTACACAAGAATCCCGCCGATTGCACAAGAATCCCGCCCATTACACAAGAATCTCGCCCATTGCACAAGAATCCCGCCCACTACACAAGAATCCCGCCCATTACACAAGAATCCCGCCCATTACACAAGAATCCCGCCCATTGCACAAAAATCTCGCCCATTGCACAAGAATCCCGCCCATTGCACAAGAATCCCGCCCATTGCACAAGAATCCCGCCCATTGCACAAGAATCCCGCCCATTACACAAAAATCTCGCCCATTGCACAAGAATCCCGCCCATTGCACAAGAATCCCGCCCATTGCACAAGAATCCCGCCCATTGCACAAGAATCCCGCCCATTACACAAGAATCCCGCCCATTGCACAGGAATCCCGCCCATTACACAAGAATCCCGCCCATTGCACAAGAATCCCGCCCATTACACAAGAATCTCGCCCATTGCACAAGAATCTCGCCCATTGCACAAGAATCCCGCCCATTACACAAGAATCTCGCCCATTGCTCACTATTAATTAATACCTCTTAAAATTAACGAGTTTTGGTAATATCTTGAAAGATAAAAATTAAAAATGTTGTAAATGACCATGATGTGTGTTTTTAAGAACTTAGAGGCACGTAACAACGGGAGGGGGGGGGGAGGGGGGGAACGGGAGCAATTGAACCTACCACTCAGACGCGCCGAATATGTGGGCACAGGGGCTGAAGCACCCCTGCTTAAACCTTTAGGTCTACATCTAACAAAGTTTTCAGCTATCTACATTTACAATTCCGTTTGGACAGATTTTTTTTCATTTTAAATACACAATCATAGCTTGTATAACACAAATAATTTTCATTTTTATCCCCCCCCCCCCTTCCACCACCCCCCAATTGTCCGAACAAAGACCCAAAATCATTTTATTGTGCACGGTTCTGATAGGGTTAAGTCTTGAAGTGTCCCCCACCTTAACCCCCTTCAACTTGAAAATGGTCAGTTAGTACCCTAATAATAACATCAACACACAAATATCCTTCTGGATGAATAATGAATCGGTCTAAAGTCATTTTCCATGATAGACTTGAGGAGGGACACAACTGAAATTTCCAATTCTTAAAGTTCTTAAAGCGATAGTCAGGTGAAAACTAAAAATTTACCATTTGTATATGTCCACCCTCAAATTTGGAAAACGTGACTAACAGATGCCATACTTTAAAAGCAGGCGGTTAAAAAACTAAAGAAAACGCGATTTTTTGGCTTGGTGCTTCTTTTCTCATGGTAATTCCCATATAAATGAAAATGTTGCCTCGAGATAGTAAAAGCGCCACTAAAATAGGTCACATCAAAAATCTACAAAATCTCAATGTGTATCGTTTCTCTACCGATAATATGCATCTTAGGACGAAAGTATACTTCTAGAAAATGCCCTGAAATTAATTTATTTGTGATGATGTGTAGAAAAGTTGCAACCTGTTTTGGGCGGCACTGTCCGCAGTCGCCGAGTGTCTATCGGAGTGGTGGCGGGACTCATATAACACAATGAGCGCTCTGGCTATCGAGAAGGCGCTAGCGAGCGAGCTCTGAACTGATACAGCGGTACAACGCTTCAGAAGGAAAATGCAGCAGAGCTGTAAAAGTGAATCTTGTAGAATAGCTAAATGTTTACTTTTTTTTCTTGCATTGAAGCAACCTATATCAATTTATTTTACACATACGGAGTTTCATGCACTTATTGGTGATTTTTTTGTTTTTCTCTTGACTATCCCTTTAATACTTAAAATTTATCTTAGTTAGGCCTAGTCTATTTAACTTAGCCGGCCAAACTACGAGATATAGGCATCAAAAATCAGTAAAACCCTAGAGAGAAAAGTGCAAAAAGCAATATAACTGTGTGTTTCCTTTAAAATGACGTCTTCCTGCACGTAATGACCAATCACGGCCTTTCGTTTGAGGCATGTAGGCGGAGCGCAGCGCGCCACGTGGATCCAGATCGCCATTTCTTACCAACGCGGATTTATCTAAATAAATTTATTACTTTGACACTATTACATATAATACAACTTGGTTAAAACTGTTGTCAACTACGATATAGATTGCAGTTTTCTACCAAGTGTTTGCCCTTGACCTATCTTCGTTCAGAAACTATGGCGAGCTACAAATTAGTAGATTATTTTCCGTAGCCGTTTTTTCTGATATTTACATTTTTAGTCCCTTTGGAAATGGCGGGGAGGCAATTTTCAATTAGACAAAAGTTACTCTTAATTGTCCTTTATAGGTGCAAATTTAAATCTTGTATTTCGCTTGAAAAATATAAATTTTGCACCACTTGAAATTATATTCCGTATTAAAGGGTGAAATCCCCTAAAAGAGGGGTTTCACCTCATATTGAACCTGCCAGCATTATTGAGGGTCTTGTAGTACATATTTACCTTTCCGAAGAATCATGCTGGCACTTCCTACCCAAAACCGCCGTCGTATCACAAGACAAAACTAATTTTTTCATAATACTTCTATTCTGGGCCTATAATGAATAATCATGAAATGTTGATACAAAATTAACTTTGAATTTTAAAAACAAATTGAACATAAACGAGTTTAGCGTAGTCTGGAAATTATAATGATGACGAGACCATTGCTGTAAAATTAACAGTTTTCAAGTAGTTTTTTAAAATTTAAAGTTAATTTAATATAAAATTTTCGAAACTATTCCATATATCTGAAAAGTAACTGAGAAATTGTAACATTGAACTAGATAAAAATATTGCTTTTAGCAATGACACCTGGCTTGATGGGTCTGCGGTCAACCGCAACCCTTCCCGCATTTCTTTCTCGCGAGCGCTCAGCTGGTATAGTACCGAGTGTAGGAGGATAAGTGGAGGGGAAATGGCTTGATACCTGGCATCGTCTATTACATAATCCGTGACGACAACACCTTGCTTCTTTCCCCAACCACCCTATAGTAAAATGTGTACACAACCAACCTTCAAGACGAGAACTTAATTTGTACAACATAGTGATCAGTACCTGCAAATTATAGAATCTTGGTCCATCTCTAATTCTGTGGCTTAAAACATCTTGTTCGGTTACAGGATGGTTATCACTGGGCCTGGTCTCTGGGCGTTCGGTGAAGGTTTGCCTGATGGAGTGAGCATTACGTCCTTCTTCAAAGACAAGACCATCGTTCAGATATCTTGCGGTAGGTACCATTCTGCAGTCGTCTGCGCATCAGGCCGAGCATACACCTTCGGGTTGAGTCAAGACAACGGATGGCAGAACAATGTTGACCAGATCGCTGGGCCGAGGCTTGTTGACGCACTCAGCACTGTAAGAATAACGCAGGTTGCTTGTGGAGGTTATTACACTATGTACCTCACTGACAATGGCTCATTGTATTCGTGTGGGACGACTTCCGGCTTTCGCCTTGGCCTCGGTCACACCTGTGACACCCCCACACCCGTCCTGGTTGCCGGTCTGCCGCCCATCCAGCAGGTGGCTACTGGGGGTGACCAGACGGTGGTTCTTGATCGAAGCGGTGGGGTATGGGTGTGTGGATACAACTACTACGGCCAGCTAGGACTCGGTCATACAAACCAGCAAACCTCATTCACTCGCGTGCCCAACCTCCCCGAGGCCATCGTTGACATTTCGTGTGGTTGGCACCATACGGCTCTTGTCTCGGCCTCTCGGGTCCTCTTGATGGCTGGGTCTAATCGCAATGGTCAACTTGGGCGTGACGCACCCAAAGACTTGTACAGCTTTACACAAGTATCGGCCCCGTCATCGGACTTGGCTGCCGTGTCCTGCGGTTCGTTCGAAACTGGGGCCCTCAGAGGCGACGGGTCAACCTGGGCTTGGGGTTCCAATGATAAAGGCCAGTTGGGAACCGGTGACACAACCGACAGATCCGCCCCCACTAGAATGATTGGCCTCGAGGACCAGACTGTCTCCCAGGTTATCGCCGGATGTGCACACACTGCGGTGCTGACATAGCAAGGCGACGTGTTCGTGTGTGGCCGAGGAACAAGCGGTGAATTAGGTATAGGGAAGGAAAATCTCAATGTGGCAACTCTGTTACCAAAGTCGCCGGGGCTGGTCGTTCAACAGGTGGCGTTTGCTGATAAGTATTCTCTATTTTTGGTAGTGCCAAGATCAAGCATCACACCGGCGCCTCGGCCGGGTATCAGTATTGCCGATAGGGTGATTGAAGGCATAACAGTTTTAGAACAAAACATCATTACTATGTTAGAGTGTCCTGTTTGTTCTAACATTATGTGCGCACCAATACACCTGTGCACAGCGGGACACAGCGTGTGCAACACTTGCCGGAAGGACGACAGGATCACAGTTTGCCCGTCGTGTCGCGGACAATTCTCCGCTGTGAGGAATCTTCTCGCGGAGAGCCTGAGTGCCGACAACCTGCTACCGTGCACGGAATGCCTGCTGCGCATGCCCGCGTGCGAGCTGGAGAGACACCGCATGGTCGTCCCCGCCGCTAAGAGGACTGTCCCCTGGCGTGCGGCGGTTGGAGGGGCCGGCCGAGGCCTTCGTTATACTTGATCAGGCCGTACCACAGTTCTCGGCGCACGCGTGTGACGTCACTAGACGAGGCCGACGTAGACGCGCTAGCGGCCAGCCACTACACGTGTTTCCCTATGCCGCAGCCATTCAATGCACGTCTGTTGTCCTAAATGTTTATGCCTGCTCGTTGTTATTGTGTTCTTGGCGGTGACCTCTTAACAGGTGATGGTGACAGAGTGCATGCACACTGTCAGGTAAGTTTGAATTATTTAATGTCTCTAGTATAGGCTGCAGTTTGGTCTAAATGTGCGTTTGGCTTGCGGCTTGCAACAGAAACACATGGCATTTCGCTGTCAACACTGTGAACCCAGATCCACTTATATCGAAAGTTAAAGTTGGTAACCGAATGCCAACGTTTGAAAGAAGAAGTCCACTAGAATACAAAACAAAAACCGCTAACATATCATTTTTCAAATTCGAGTTATCTACTAAGGCAGAATTGTTGGATGTGTGCTGAGTGTTGAAATACGCAGTATATGACGCGTTTATATTGATTCAAATATTCATTCATTCAAACGGATCACCTGAAAACCATATTTGGCCAATATCGACAAATGAGTGAGGGCAATTACCACGTATCAGTTACGCAAATTCTAGAATCAGAAAAGAAGCTTAAACTAATTAGTTTAGTAAATTTGCAATCTGCTAAAAGAGGAGAGTTTGAAATTAAAACGTTGCTCTTAAACTGTTCCGAAGAAGCGGCAGCTACAAATGATGAAGCCATCGTCGAAATCGATGGACATTTTGAAGACGCCATTTCTTTTGCAGATGCAATTGATGTAAGCGAAGCTAATATGAGAGTTCTCATATACATTTCAGGTTACGTTGCTCGTTCAGTTAACGAGAGAGTTAAATGTAACGATTGTAGAAATGTTTTGGAATATGACCGCGCATTAGAAATCGAGTTTGAAAATGATAGATTGTACAGTTACTAGTTTGATTGACAGGGGAGGTCTTAGGTGGCCAAACGATTTCATAGTCCAAATAATGATAAACTAATTTCAGATGTTCCAAAGTGTGATCAGCTCAAGATTTGAGGAGCAGTTTTTAGCTAATAAAAATCAAAGAAATTTGCTCCACATCATTGTAATTGAGAAACTAGAAGTGAATGGTTATCTCTTAGGTGGCTGTCAACTTTGTGGTGTACCTTATCTATGAGAGCGTTAGCTGGACATGCTGTAAAAATCATAAGTAATATATTGCTCAATAACTATGGTAATCAGCTAATTAGAATAACTACAGTAATTCCTCTTTTTGAATAATACGTGGGGCTACATCGCGGGTACGACGGGGAGGGGCGCACGTTCCGGACGGCCGTCAGGTACGAGGGCGCGCCCGAGATGATTTTCAGAATTGTTGTTGGACCCTTAGACGGAGTTAATTACGGTCTCCCAAAGGCCAGTTTCATTAATCGTAAATCCACCTATTTTCTGTTATAAGGAGATAAAAAAATGGCGACCGGTAGAAGCCACCGTGCACCATGTATGTAACGTTTGTTGAAACCATGGCAACCAACCCCGAATTTGTAAATCGGCCGATTAAAAAGTTGGTTTATTCGGACCTGAATCGTCAACAATGTAAAACAATAACAACTAGTTTTCAAATTATATGAAAGAGTTCATTTGTTATTGTTGAGCATTGTTGTACTGACGATTTAGAAGACCGCTATTTACTCCGTCTAAGGGTCTAGATCAATTTGGAAAATCATCCATTCACGATCGTTAAAGATTTGTACACTTTTTACTGCAAGAACGTTTCTTCTGATTTCGAGTGTCGAAGACATGTTTCGTCCTTCAAACTCTGTAAAAATTAACTTTTTTGGTGGTGGGGTGGGGACACTTGGGACTATTGTTATTGATTAAGTTTGCTATTGCTGTATATTGTATTTCTATATTGTTTTTTTTACTATATTCATTGAATGCTTGTTTATGTCTGTACAATCATTCGTCTAGTAGGAAATTAGACTAGGACTACCTTTCGAGATCGATGTTTGATTCCGATATGATTCTTCGATATCAAAACAGAAAAAAGTTGATTTTGAAACGCGTATTTCCCTAGCGGCGTCAAGCTATGAGCAGAGATACCAAATACACTACTTGTAGCTACTAATTAGTTATCTGTGCTGTGAGGATTATATAGGGTTGAGTCTTTGATGCTCTCGCCGCCTGGCGGACCGCGTTGCTGCTCCCTGAGAAACTATTTTTCTTTTTTTAATCCTTTTTTGTAACATGTATTTATTTATTTCTGCTTTGTTCTTTAAAAAAATGGATTCCATGTCGAACTTTTCACTCTGACATCTATTTACAAATGTTAAGTAGAACGGCAGCCCTAGTTCAGGCTGTTGACAGAGATTGTAATCACTGTAATGTAGAATTTTATAGTCTTATTGCATTCTTATACCCATATTATTTACAATACACATAATGCTTGTTTATGTGCATGTGTAATTATTGTGCTAGAGTCAATGAAAACTTGAGAATTAAGACTATTGACACAGTTTGAAATGAGTATATTGTAGAATTTGTTAATCTGATTGTATTCTGTTACCTATCTTTACGATATACACATATTGATGCTTATTTTTGTCTATATATTCATTCTGGTAAAGTCAATGCAAACTAGAGACTGTATCGATAAAGTGCGCTTGTATCGTGCCTTTACATTATTCTTGATTTAGATGTTCTTTTAGTACAACGGCAATTTCTTCATTCTTAACACTGACACTAAACGAGGTATGTTCGTTTGAGTCCACTTATTCTTTGGAAGGTCCACTGTTTCTAGAAGGTGGAAAGAAATGCCTGGCATTCGTTTGTACCACTATCTCCACCTCCACCATGTTCGTTAGTAAAACTATTTTATTGAGTGGATCAATCTTCTCCACTTACATCAGAGGTGGTTGAGTCAATGGATTGAAGATAAAAGTGTCGGGAGGTTTGATTGAAGCGAGTGTGAAACAATGCCAGAATGTTTGTATTATAATTATTTGTGGGTTTCTATATAGCAATACAATTTTAAAATTGTATTTTATATTGGTTACATGTAAAATAAATAAAAACAAATACAAATAAATTCGTACTTATAGATTCTACCCACTCAGTAACAAAACTGATTTTCAGTGGGGGACTTTAATGTAAAGCGATTAAACCAAACCTGTAGGCTTCAAACACCATGCTTAATGCCATATTATGACTAATAAAAAGAATATTTCTATAAATAATTATCTTAAACCTATGCTTATATATCATATAAGACAATCTTACGCAACATATGTTTACACAATTGGCTACAAATTGTTAACTATTGTTGAAAAAATGTACCGACAGTAACATGTTAAATGTGTGGAGACTATATAATTGCACTTACCCAGTCAGTGATGGCGATATTATAACTATTGACAGAAGTAATATCTAAGATGAGATACAACAGCTGATAGTCATAAACACTGGTTTTGTACGTTACCATATGTGACAGCCATAACCTCTTAAGTTTGTACCAGGGATTATAATTAAATTGGGCCATGTCTTGGCAATCCTGATGAAGAGAATTATGTATAAAGGTCACTAAACTTGGCTTTCGGGTATAGCCGCGTCGATTGTTGCTTAAAAGCTGACGTTTCGGGTAGGTTACACTACCCATCTTCAGAGCTAAGACCTGAAGAAGTCACAGAATGAAACCTACTCGGTCCAGCTTCACTCCGTGACACGGCGAGCGCTATCTGAGATGACGTCAGGAGATAACGACGGAGTCGAACCGGTAGAACAGGCGCTGGGTGGCTCACGGAAGAGAACGATACGCGGGAAACAATAGGGCTTGTCGCAGTCACGGAGTGAAGCTGGACCGAGTAGGTTTCATTCTGTGACTTCTTCAGGTCTTAGCTCTGAAGATGGGTAGTGTAACCTACCCGAAACGTCAGCTTTTAAGCAACAATCGACGCGGCTATACCCGAAAGCCAAGTTTAGTGATTGACTCGGGCCGCGAAAGCCTACGTGGATGTATAAAGGTGTTTTAGATTATTTCAACGCATTAATCAAGTCATTGTTTGGCAATCTACAGATGAACATTTCTCAAAAGGCTCAACTAAGTTATTTGTTCGTCTGGGTGGTAGAACTGACGTCACACAACCTCCACCTCCACCCAACCTTAACAAAAGAGTGGACACAAACGAACAGACCTACCGAGTCTCATCACTGTTTGTTGATCATCCAACTGAATTCTGTGTAAGCTTGAGACAATTGACAACTAGGCATGTTTTGTTTTGTTTCGTTACTCTTATTAGATTTGTAATTTGTTTGTGATTGTGTTGGTTTGTGGCTTAATTTGTATTTACTTAGTGATTTGTATTTGTTCTTTTTATGCTGGCTTGTCTATATTTAATTATTAATTTAGCAATCTTTGAATGTAGCCTTGAATTAGTTTGTTGGACGAAGTAAAATGTACACTTGATTCAAATGACGTTGTTGAATAAATCTTTGTACCACGAAGAATCCCGCCCATTACACAAGAATCCCGCCCATTAAACAAGAATCCCGCCCATTGCACAAGAATCCCGCCCATTACACAACAATCCCGCCCATTGCACAAGAATCCCGTCCATTAGACAAGAATCCCGCCCATTGCACAAGAATCCCGCCCATTACACAAGAATCCCGCCCATTGCACAAGAATCCCGCCCGTTGCACAATAATCCCGCCCATTACACAAGAATCCCGCCCATTACACAAGAATCCCGCCCATTACACAAGAATCCCGCCCATTGCACAAGAATCCCGCCCATTACACAAGAATCCCGCCCATTGCACAAGAATCCCGCCCATTACACAAGAATCCCGCCCATTGCACAAGAATCCCGCCCATTACACAAGAATCCCGCCTATTGCACAAGAATCCCGCCCGTTGCACAATAATCCCGCCCATTACACAAGAATCCCGCCCATTACACAAGAATCCCGCCCATTGCACAAGAATCCCGCCCATTACACAAGAATCCCGCCCATTGCCCACTATTAATTAATACCGCTTAAAATTAACGAGTTTTAGTAATATCTTGAAAGACGAATATTGAAAATGTTATAAATACCCATAGTGGCCATAGTGTTTTTTTTTAAGAACTAAGAGGCACGTAACAACGGGGCGGAGGGGGGAACGAGGGCAATTGAACCTACCACTCAGGGGCGCCGAGTATGTGGGCTCAGGCGCTGAAGCACCCCTGGTAAAACCACTAGCGGTCTACATATAACAAAGTTTTGAGCTATTTACATTTAAAACACCGTTTAAAGGCTGTTTTTTTTTTCATTCTAAATACACAATCACAGCTTGCATAACAAAATATGTTTTCATTTATTCCCCCCCCCCCACCCCCCCCCCCCAAGATTGTCCGAACAAAGACCCAAAATCATTTTATTGTGCATGGTGATGATATATATAGGGTTGACTTGTACTTTCCCTCACCCCCCCCCCCCCTCTTCAACTTCAAAATGTTTCAGTTAGTAATAATAACATCAACCGACAAAAATCTTTCTGGATGAATAATGAATCAGTCTCAACTCAAGTCATTTTCCATGAGGCACTTGAGGAGAGATTTTCGTATGATTTCTTTGCGTCCAGCTGCTGGGGCTCTGCCCCAGATGTCGTTGTCCCAAATTCAAAACAATCTCCAAGAAGTGTTTTAACTACAAAAGAGCAAATTGGGATTTACTTAATGACCTTCTAGATGAGAGGCTACCCACTCGCTTTTATAATGATATTGAATCGTCATGGTTGGAATGGAAAACAGCCCTCTGGAGCTGTGTGCATGAATCTATTCCGACTACAGTCTTCAGAGGAAAGCAACGAGTACCGTGGATTACTAAACACATTGTTAAAAATCTAAAAGTGAGAGATAAACTTCATAAAATATGGAAGAAATCTGGAAATGATCAAGCCTGGCACACGTAAACTGTACACAGAAACAGGGTTAAGACTGAAATTCGCAATGCGCACAATCGTTACATATGGAATTTAACAACAAAAAATAGTAAAGCAATGTGGAAGTACATTTATTCTAAGAATGGATCATCAGCCCCTCAACAGTTCATGGTGAATGGCTTGCTTGAGTCGAACCCAAAAAAGTTAGCAGATGCGTTTAATGGTACATTTCAACAGAATTTCACTCCCCCTTCTGATGATTCATCCCAATCACCAAATCTTCACGAGAATACAGTGCCAATAACAACGCTAAACATCACACACAGAGCAGTAAGAAGACACTTGAAACGTCTGAGAGTTGATTCAGCCACAGGGCCGGATGGCATCCCTTCAATGATTCTGAAAATGTCTGCAGCTTCCATATCTCCATCTTTAAGCTCCATATTTAACTTATCTCTGCATACTGGCGTGGTACCTTCTGAGTGGCGTATTGCAAATGTTATTCCAATTTTCAAATCGGGGATGAAGGAAAACATCTCGAACTATCGACCTATATCATTAACTTCTATCATTTGCAAAACATTGGAGCGCATCATATTTCAAGAGCTACTGAAACACATCACAACGGCTAATATTCTTAATGAAAACCAACATGGATTCATTCCAGGTAGATCTTGTTCAACGCTTCTTACGAAGGTAATCGACAATTGGCAGTGTGCCCTGGAAGATCCTAAGTGCAAGCAGGTGGATGCGGTGATGCTAGATTGGTCTAAAGCATTTGACCAGATTCCACACAGGAAATTACTAAGCAAGCTGTTCTATTATAGTGTACGTGGATCCTTACACACTTGGTTAGAACATTTTTTGACAGATCGATCACAAAAGGTTTATGTTTCAGGGAACAGAATCAAGTTCAATACTTGTAACCTCAGGCGTACCTCAAGGGTCAGTTCTTGGTCCGTTATTGTTTAATATATTTATGATGGATTTGCCTCAGTGTGTTTCTTCAGATATGAGCCAATTTGCTGATGACTGCACGATTTACAGAAAGATTATGACGAAGGAGGATTCAGAAACTCTACAATCTGATTTAAAAAATATTGACAATTGGTGTACAGTTAATGGCATGAAGATTAACCCCCAAAAGAGTATGTCTATCCGATTTGCAAGATCCAAGAATCCATTCCCTTGTTGTTATTTGATCAATAACTTGCCTATTCCAGAGAAAAAACGTGTCAGACTACTAGGTGTAATTGTTACAAGTGATCTAAAATGGAACACTCATTGTGAAGTAGTACGAGCCAAAGCCACCAGGCATTTATATTTCATTGCTAGACACCTGCATCATGCTCAGCCTAGCACCAAAAGGGCTGTTTATCTAGCGCTCGTTAGACCTCATCTCGTCTACGGCTGCCCAGCGTGGGACCCAACATCTATAAGCAACAAGATGAAGTTGGAGCGTGTCCAAAGTAGAGCTACACGCTTTATTGCTGCTAGGTCGCAATTTACCACTCATAGTGCTACGGCAAGACGTGCATCATTGAAGATTCCATCTCTGGAAACATTCAGGAAAAAAGTAGAGCTGCAATTTTTGTGGGGCATGTTAAATGGTAGGACAAACCTGGATCCATATGTAAGACTACAAGCCTGTAATCGTAGTGCCCAATTTGGTAGGGGTCTATTGTTCAGGCCACCTTTTGCCAGAACAGCAGCCTACCAGAAAGGGTTCTATTATAGGGCTTGTCAATCGTGGAATTCCCTTTCGCTCAAGATCAGGATGGCACGCTCATTAGATGTCTTCAAAGCCTCTTTAACGGAGCATTTTTTAAATATTGTTTTGTAAATTTTCATTTTTTTATTCTTTTTTATTCTTTTTTACTTCATATTTAACAGTTGTATCTTATAATTATATTTTCATTCATATTATGTTTTCATGTTTTTTGTTTTGTATTTTATATTTTGTATTTTGTATTATGTTCATTATTATATTTAGATTTTAAGTAATTTTAGTATGGATTGGCAGTCACTCTGGTGTTTGGAGCTGTGCTCTTTTCTGCCAACCCCCATTCACTTTTGTAGTAAATGGAAATGATTAATAAATAAATAAATAAATTACTACAACAATTTTAATTTTTCTCATTTATTATTATAATATTATCATCTAATTTGTTAATTGCAATTACCATCTAACTGTAGGCTTGCCTATACATGTGTGTGTTCCTCTTATAGACAGACAAAGAATATTTCTAATTTCGCTTGGGCTTAGCGTTAGCCTATTGTTGTACTATCTGTGAACAGACAACTACGTCATAAAGAATAAGAAGACGGGGCCTTCGTTTGTTGCCATTATGAATTTGGAGGTATATAAAGGTATATTGATATTCTTTGTCTATAACCAACAGATAAATCGATATTTTTTCTTAAGAAGACAATTCGATGTAGTATACGATATATATATATATATGCTATTTATATTTATTATATATTTACTTTATTAAGTTTAAGTTGTAAGTTTTTTGCGTAACTGAAACAAATCATACTTGGCATCACCTATAAAAAATATTACCAGATAATTTGACCTTTGACCACTAGTGACAAATTTGTCGAATATTAACAAAATTTACCGTGTGACCACTCGTTCGCGTACAAATCATCCCAAAACTAAGAATAAAGAGACAAAACGAGTTTTTCAATGGTTTGGGTGAAAGGTAAATTTATAATTTAGGGAAACCTTATAAATTTAAAATAATACATAATTACAGCTATATTTTAGCTGCTCTTGCGTCTTCATGTTCTACGTTCTGTCTACCAGAATGGATTCATTGGGAGATCATCAGCCATCTCTTTCCCAATTCTTCTGCCTTGGGATGGATTAAGGGCACATTTGGTGCATGGAAACCAGACTTGACTACACTTCCTGAGGCAACGTAATCTTGCAATGAAGTTATTGTATGAAAATGTAAAAATGATTGCATTGAAGACCAATGCACATGTAATATATTAGTGGACAGCCATGCTGTGCTTCATGTATGTACGCAGAGGCGGATTGATAGACCGTGGGGCCCTGCGCGCAGCCCTTTTGGAGGCCCTATATGTAGTACGAAAAGGTAAGGTAGGTACCAGTGGCGCAGCGCAGAATTTCGGGGGCCCCCGCGACTTGTGAATAATCCGAACCACAACAAATCTAGCTTTCTGGCGTGCATTAGTGGCGTTTAGTGTGCTGTCACCCGCAATACTGAGCTAAACTACTATCACTCGGATTTGTTAATAATTACTTTATCAAATATAAACACAACCTCATTGTTACAATGTTGAGTATGTACAATATACACTCAACGGATATACAGTGACTTACCTGCTCCAGTATGAGTATTGAGTAGGGTACCCAGAATTTCATCTTGAAGGGCTTCGTCGGGTGAATTGAGGCTGCTATTTTAAACAGAGAGGTTGAAGGTAGAGCCAGTCGCTGAAGGCGGAAAATTCTGCAAAATTGTCTTCGCAAGAGTCCGGAAAATGACTGTAGACCAATTATCTTTGCATTCAGAAGGGCCTTTTGTTGTCAATCGTTTCAACTAGAGCTGTGGTTGAACCCTGAACCCTGGTTCGTCTGATGGATATAATATACAATTTAAATTTTATGCGATTGCTTACTTATTGGGCAATTTTCATACATTAATCTGGATTTTGTATGCCCCCCCCCCCGAATCCCGCTACGCCAGTAATAAGTACCTTGTCGCAGTGTTTTTTTCGCAGTGGTAGGTACTTTGGAGGTAACGAACGAGTCAGCACTAATGTAGAGCTTTCGGTATAGCCGAGATGAGTGGTATGTTAATGTGATGTTATAATAATACCGCATAATATTTTGTTTAGATTTAAAGATTATTTTGAAGATTCGGAAAGTATTATTATCATAAGTATTTTCAATTTTGTAATTATTTTGTATTTCGGGGGCCCCACAATCACGCGAGCCCTACTCCTGCGAGTACTGCGCGTACCTATAAATCCGCTTCTGCATGTAGGTCTGAGTGTGGCAAGATTAAAATACTAAATGTGATGCCATAATATTGCCAAAGCAGAATGAATGGCTTACGCTTGATGACATCAAGATTGCTACTGATCTAAATGGTTACTTATTGCTCCTATGTAGTGTAAATATGAACAGAATGCAACAATGTAAACTTTTGCATGTAGGATAAGACTATTTTGTAGTTCTGTTTCGTATTTAATTCTGACAACTTCTTACGCACATTTGCGTATATCCAATGTTTGCCAGTCACAAAATAAGGCTTATGTAAACATGTGTATCATGCAAAATCAAAAATGATTTCAATGGTAACTTTAACAACATTATGCCCTATGTTAATATTAACTATTATGTATAATGTATATGCATGCACATTGATTTTGAATAATTTTATCGTAACAATTTCTCTAACTCACAACTTGAAAAAATTAAAGATTTAACCAGTTGAGAGAGATAAATAAATAAATACAAATAAACTCATACATTTAGAGTCTACCCACTCAGTAACTAAACTAATTTGCAGTGGGGGACTCGCCCGGCTTAATGTTTTATACCACCGCTAACTTGTTTTCTCCTTTGAAACCACGCTTCTGATTGGCGGTTGCCATGGAGAAAACAAGTTAGCGGTGGTCTGAATATTTAGCCGAGCGTCGGGTCTGAATATTTAGCCGAGCGTTGTAATACCGGGCCTAAACCAACCCTGTAGGCTTCGAACACCATCGACGAGTGAGCGATAACCAATCAAAAATCGATATTTCAAATACGAAACATATGTATCAGTGATTGGACAGTGCGAACACCTGCGAACGAATGCCAGAATCAACAAGGCCGATTCAGAACAACTTTGAATTTATTAAGTGCTTCGTTGCTAGGACGGCTCCAGAGTCACCGTTTACTTATTTCTAAGCCAAGAAGTAATGGAATTGAATCCACAATAGAAGTTAAAAAACTTCAGCCTGAAGCGGGATTTGAACACCGGACTTTCTGCATTGGAAGCAGGGATGCTAACCACTGGACCAACGAGCCGCCTCCTCGCCCTCCTCGAGTGACCGGTGCCCGCAAAGAGGGCTCCATACGTGTCGGACCACTGCGGTCCAAACGCCCACCAGTCCCCCCCCCTTTCCCTTGCCCTCCCACAGCCCCCCTGAAGCTTTGGTCCCACTTGGTCCTGCCTCCCTTGCTGTGGACTCCTATATGACGTTCCACGGGACGTACAATGGATCTGATTCGGATGTGACTTTTTTCACCATCTTCATCATCTTCATTATCACCCGCTCATCGTCTCGATTAGGCATTGTTGCAAAAAATATGAGACGTTAAGCCCCATCTTCATTCAATCAATTAATTAATTAAAACATAAAAACAATTATTGTTCCTTATTAGAATAGACTATCTATAAGTCAATCAAACAATCATAATTCATGGTGCATAGGTAATAGGTCATTAAATAATCTATGCCAATGCATCAAAGAAACAGTTACATTCTTAAATCTTATTCTAGAGATTATTTGTTACAAAACGAGTGGTCACACGTCAAAGTCAAATAACCTGATAACTTTTAAGTGAGGTCAAGTATGATTGAATGAATGAATGAATGAATGAATTAATGAATGAATTAATTAATTAATTAATGGCTGATTGAATGAATGAATGGATGGATGGATGAATGAATGAATGGATGAATGAATGAATAAATGAATGAATGCATGAATGCTAATCAGTCTCGAGCAGCACTGTGTCAGATGCAAACATTGGCATATTTGGAAGACAAAAGTAAAGATTTGCAATGTCTGCATAAGTACCCACCATTAAGAACCTATTCCTAGAAAACAACACTATACTTCCTTCATCAGCCCCAGTCGAAAGAGCTTATAGCACAGGGGGCCAGATCCTTACCCTCCGAAGAAACCGATTGACTGACGATATGTTCAAAAGGCTGCTGTATTTGAAATATAATTGTAGTCAGTAGAAGTCTAGACTCCTGCCTATAATCTAGGATAACCTATTTTGCTGTTAGTCTGTTAATTTACAATCTTCAACACGTTAATTTTTTCAAATATGCTCTTACGTGTCTTAATCAATATTTTCCATCCGTTGAGTGAGAATATTTTTCACTCAATGAATAACCAATGAATGATGCAAGGTTGATTTACAGTGCAATCTTAAAAGAACTGTTTAAAATATTTCAAGAGGCAAAAGTATCGGGTCAGCTGCAGGTAGGTATGCCTACCTGGCATACTGAGCACTTTATACTGTAGTATGGTTACTGTTAATCAAGTTACCCATCATCATCATCATCATCATCATCATCATCATCATCATCATCATCATCATCATCATCATCATCATCACCATCATCATCATCATCATCATCATCATCATCATCATCATCATCATCATCATCATCATCATCATCATCATCATCATCATCATCATCATCATCATCATCATCATCATCATCATCATCATCATCATCATCATCATCATCATCATCATCATCATCATCATCATCATCATCATCATCATCATCATCATCATCATCATCATCATCATCATCATCATCATCATCATCATCATCATCATCATCATCATCATCATCACCATCATCATCATCATCATCATCATCATCATCATCATCATCATCATCATCATCACCATCATCATCATCATCATCATCATCATCATCATCATCATCATCATCATCATCATCATCATCATCATCATCATCATCATCATCATCATCATCATCATCATCATCACCATCATCATCATCATCATCATCATCATCATCATCATCATCATCATCATCATCATCATCATCATCATCACCATCATCATCATCATCATCGTAAATTCGTAATAATAATCAGTTTCTTCAGTACTGTCTTCAAATCATTTATATTACTTACACACATTTAGGTGGCCATAATTAGGGCTTAGAGATTATTGTTTATTTAGCTACATTTTTACTGTATTTCATTTCTTTACATTAAAAAATAGTTTTTGTATTCTCAGTGCTTTGGTTATCTATTTCCCTTTTGATCCGCTATCATTCTTATTTTTTATCTACTAAGTTGGCTCCTGCCCTATTTAATTGTTTCATTATGATTGACCTGTTTGTTCCATGATTCCATGATGTAACATGCCGGCCAATGTAGGGTTATGGACATGTCCACCCTCTTTGCCTTCGTGCCCCACTTATTCATACTTGGTAAGTTTTACTTTACTAAATACTTATTAGTAATTAACTTGTTACATTTATGTTTGTCTTAGTTATTATTTGATACAAGAACTGTTGGATATCCATGCA
>OX246744.1:16352331-16700612 GCA_945910005.1 Isoperla grammatica
AATATGGACATAAATAGAATTATATACAATAATTTAAATATGTATTATTTTTTTATTTATACATATATATATTACATATTTATTTATTGTTTTTACATATAATTTGTGTAATTTTTATTTTTGTGTATAATAATTAGGGTGCGGATGTTCGGGACATCTCCTTTTTTCCATTGGTAAATACTAAATAGTAAATACACGCCTAGCAAATTGTTTTAAGTATATTTCAGGTGTTAGGGATGCTGAAAATACGTATTTTATTTTGCCATAAAATCCCTTTTTCCATTATTTTATGAGTAAATGTCCTTTTTCTGCATTTAAACGGTACGATTTTGATATCATTTGCTCAAACGGATGCAGAACGAGCGAGTGTGAGTGCAGTATCGAGCTTGCCACATTATCGGGCCAAGCATACGCAATGATCTGTATGTTGTTGTCAAAAACTGTAACGGGGGATGAGTCAGAGATGTTTGTGGCATAAGCATAGCATAATACATAACACGGCAGACAAGCATAATACAAAACACGACACAATCCAATAATTTGTAATCCAAACGAGAAATTAATTGTTAAAATAATTTTTAATTTTTCATCTTGTGTTTGATTTATCGACGAAACTATTATCCCCCCCCGCATGAAAACATATAAAATATAGATAGATAGATAGATAGATATTGGTGTGATAAAACATTACTGAAAGTAATTAAAACGCATTGATTAAAATCAATGGGTACTTTTTGTTCGTTTTAAAGGTACAATTTACCTGCCTTTTTCTTACTTTGAAAGGTCCTGAACATCCGCACCCTAATTATAATATAATTATAAAAATATATTTATATTAGTTATTTTTTTTTAATAAATATTTATTATATGTTATTTATTTTGTGTGTGTATAATAATATATTTATAATAATATAATAATGTTTATTATATAGTGTTAAGTGCATAAGGCGATGTGGATTAAAAATTATTGTTCGGGATGTTATAGTTGGATTTATTGATTTTAAATGAGTTTGTAGTGGGACTTTTCACTGCATCAAAAACCTGTTTTTACTACAACAATTTCAATAAGATCCATTAAAATGCCTATAGTTAGTTAATACAAATTTACAATGTCGCGTGGTTTCTTGTAGAAATCAAGGCAACATCCTTCGCTTATTATTAGAGATAGCTGCTTCATTTCGCTCCATTTAGATTGACAAATAACACGTTTATCACTTAATATCTAAGCTTATTCTGCCCAGACCCAGACACTGCTACACCTTATCGTGGTGGGCAGGTTTGCGCGATTTGTTAATGCCGAGAGCTATGCCGGCGGAAGCGTATGCTTCTGGTACACGAGGCGCGCTGCTTGTTATTGTAGTAGCACGCTCATTGGCTAGTGGCTACTCTCGGTGCCTATATTGCCAGAAGTTGACTGTGGCAACTGCAATGTAGAAACCTCGTGTTGTAGAATCACTTTAACATAGTGATTAGTGTATTCAACATCTTGTAAGCATCGTACATAACCTAGAACACACGAGGTTATAAGTGAATCTTGTATTCCACATCTTCTAAGCTGCATACATAAATTACAAGACAACAAATTAATATCACTTCGTTTCAATACAAAATACTTGCATTACAAAGGTGAAAGGGTCAAACAAATCGAACAGTTACTATTGAAAAAAATTATTGTAAAATGTAACACTGATGTTTATACAGGGCGTGAAATATAGTTACTGCGTTGTGACATTTGCGAAGCATAAGAAAGCAAATTTTAGTGATGGCAATCGTTTTTTTCCACTGGCTAGGGGTAAGAGGAGAAGAATGTACATTTTTGATTTCATAATAAAACATAGCGAGTTGTGGGATTGTTTCATCCGATTGAATGATTCGCAATGTTGATTTGATGACGTCACCACTAACCTGACCGAAGTTCTTGCGTGAAAGCGGGTCGAGCCCCGTGGGTTTCATCTGAATAGGGACGTTGGCTCGGCTCATGATGACGAGCATGGACTTCTTGAAGCTCGGCGGGGCATCCAGCCAATCACAGCTGTAGATGGACTCGCACACTGCGTCGTGCTGAAATAGTACCGGTATGTCATTACCTAGTTGTCGGTACCTCGATGAACACCACAATGCTGAGCATTAATATGGTTTGTGACTCCGGTGTAGGTTTTGGCATAGCGGTAAATCTGCCACTCGTAAAATAAGAACAAATGATGCATTACCATGGCCCTTCTCCATCGATTTACCCACTTAAATATAGTAGTAGTAGTATTTTTTATTTACCAAAATGAGCTTTCGCTCTTTGCAATAGCAAGTACCTACAATACACTTGTGATATGAACACATGAAAATGAACGAATAAGACAAAGAAATTACATTAAAGAAGTTACACCGATTCACATTGTTATATATAAAAACAAGATATATAAACCTAAAGTTCTTCTCTTTTTAACCTGAGCCCGGCGTTTGGCAAAATATTCTTCAATTGGCTCAATACTCTGATTACAACCTCGGTCTGTATCTAGAAATAGTAAAAAAGTTTAAAAGAAGTTATTGAAATGCTTTGTATTGTATCCGGGCACCATGTTCGCAAGAACGTTTTGTAAAAGGCTGGTCTGCTTCTGTAAAGAATGTGTTATTGAGAGCACCATGATAATTGTGGCATAATTATCTTTTGCTACTCTTGTCGAAAAGTATCTATCATCTTGTCTTTTCCGAAAGCACAGTGTAACCACTTACCTGTCCTAGACTGCCGAGCAGTGGACGAGACGAACGAAGCTGTCGAAGGTATTGAACACTCAAATCTGCTTTAAAAAACGGTAACTTGTGTTTCTGAGGAGAGCGGTCACCCTTCTCCCTTCCTGAGTTAGCCTCATGTTGCATAACTCCGGGTTTCATATAGAAATCGCCTAAGTGACCGCCACTAAACCGTTGAATATAGCTGATAGACCTGTAAGAATGTACGTACTTGATCTGTGAAATCCTCTGTTGAATTGTTAATAAGGAGGTAGACACCAGCCACCGACACAAAGGAGACTGCCAGGATCGCGATTAAGGGTCCATTGGTTTTGTCAACCTGTCAATAAAAAGTAAATTGTTAGTTTAATTGGTTTTAGAACAACCATGGGGATAATATTGTATCTACTTGTCTGCGTTATCGATAGGTTTTCTTCCTGGGCCTTGATTCTCTATGGTCAACGATAAGGTGATCACCGGTTTTGGTCGTTATGAGAAGGCTGTGACTGTGACCCAATCACAGCCATCCATTCGCCTTCCGTAACGACAGAAACCGGTGAGAAATTTACCACAGATTTAGAGAATCGGGATCCTGGTCCCCATGTTACAGTGATAGTTGGATTGAGCGTGACCATACAATTTAGCATACAGTTCGATAAGGTGGGAACAGTTCTTATATCAATAATAATAATAATAATAATAATAATAATAATAATAATAATAATAATAATAATAATAATAATAATAATAATAATAATAATGTGTTTATTGGTCCTTTAGTTGATCATACAATGATATCGGACAAGTCATAACATAATACATAATAATTAAGATTATTACAATCATTACATTGCTACAAACTCTTTTACAGAATAAAAAGAATTTTCAATTAAAAACGCCCTAAGCGCCACCTTAAAACTTCCACTCCTGCAATTTTTAATATGTTTAGGCAGGCTATTAAAAAGCTTAGCCCCTGAGATATCAGGACGCCTACAAGACTGGCTGAGATTGTGACCTTCAATTCTAATATCCTCTCTGTTTCTAGTAAAATGGTCATGACAGTCACCAATTGTCGTTGTTAAAAGACCACTATTTAAAACATATAAAATGTAGTTTTAGATATAAAGACATGGTAAAGTAAAAATTTTAAGCTCCTTAAATAACTCCCTACAATGAGCTAAGCTACTGGCATGGGACATGTAACGGATAGCACGTTTTTGGAGTCTGAATAACCTGATAGCGTGGGGAGACAATCCCCAAAAGATAATACCATACTGTAACCTAGACTGGATATGGGCAAAGTACACTAATTTTACCACACGTAGACTACACACGCCCATTAATCTTTTAATTAGGTAACACCCTGTAGCAACTTTCGTGCTCACATAATTTATATGCACAGCCCAGTCTAGCACCTTATCCACATAAACTCCAAGAAACTGTGCAGCATCACACTCAGTAATTGGACGTGATTTAAGATATATAAGAGGACTTTTATTAATGTGTCTTTGTTTTGTCCTAAACTGCATTTAACATGTTTTACTCGTATTAATAAAAAGTTCATTAAAATCACACCATCCAGCAATTTGATTAGCAGCCAGCCTACCATAGGAGTATAGCGACTCTTGGTCAACGTCGCTGATAAATTGATTGGAGTCATCTGCATAGAGTGTGACTTTCCCAACCGTGACAGAATCGGCTAAATCATTTATAAACACAATAAAAAACAGAGGGGAAAGGACCGAGCCTTGAGGCACGCCTATATTCAGCTTAAATTCATCAGAAAGAGTGGTTTCCAATTTACCTGATAAACATACAATTTGACTTCGATTTTCTAAATAAGACTTTATCCAAGTATAAGAATTGCCACACACTCCCAAGAGCTCTAGTTTTTTAAGAAGTATTTCGTGACTAACACTGTCAAAGGCCTTTGAATAGTCATAAAATATACCTAGCACATGTTGGTTTTTGTCAATAGCCTCAATAACATAAGAAATAAATTCACCCAACGCAGTTACAGTGGACCTGCCCTTTACAAACCCATGCTGGTTCTTGTTTAAAAGAGAATTAGCTTCAAGAAACGAGATAAGTCTATTATACATGGCAGTCTCAAATATCTTAGAAAACACAGGAAGAACTGATATAGGTCGATAATTACTTAAGCTAGCTCTATCACCTTTCTTAAATATAGGAACAACTTTTGCTCTCTATAAAGCGTCTGGAAATGTACCCTGTATAAATGATTCATTAACAATGTGCATAACGGTTAAGCCGCGGTGGCTTAGCCGGTTCCCATGCGAACACCGAAGTTAAGCAACCTCGGGCTAGGTCAGGAGGTGGATGGGTGACCACTCACCTCTGAAACACTAGTTACCGTTGGTAAGAGCAGATTGGAGGGTTCGAAAGCTTGTGTAACAGCTTCGTTCTTCTCGTCAACTGCTCGGCAGTCCAGGTTAGTGAAGGAACCTATATGACTGGTCAAAGTTACACCGTCCTTTCGGATGGGACGTAAAGCTGATGGTCCCCTTGGTACTTTTCGACAGGAGTAAGCTACATGCTGGTACCAGGCTTCCCCCCCTCCCTTTCTCATTATCATTCATCAATCATCACTCATCAGGCTAAAGAGGGCATTGTGCCCTACACTGGCCTTAATTACAATAAAATAAAATAAATAAATTATATCAATGTGCTGCTTGTGAGGTAGATACCATGTCGTCATCGTCAGTAAAGAGATGACAAGGGACTTCCGGCGGAGGTAGAATCAGATCAGAAAATATGAAGATATGAAAAATACTTTGCTGCACAGGCATACATTTCTTGAAACACTGATTTATGATCTCGTTTTTCTATACTTTTAATAGATAATTATGTGTATGATAAAAATATGTAATTGAACTAACCTCGGTAATTAATATAAAAGTCACTCCCAATAACATTATGTTTGCTAGGTAAATTGCCATCATAGCGGCGTTGGAAAAAACTTCGCATTCATTAAAATATCTGTAAAAAAAAAGAACAATCAAACAAAAGTTAAATACTGATTACTAATTGCACAATTTCTAAAATAAGTAATAAAACTAATATTGACTATCTTCCCATTACCTGATTAGTTTTACATGAAGTTGAAGACCTTCGTTCAGAACATCCTGCATTTCTTTATGTAGTTCTAATAGAGATACGCCTTTCAATTCATTTGCTGCTTTAAGAACCAAATCTTGAATTACATCCACTAAAGCCGTTTCATCTATTCCTGAGTTTTGACAAAAACCACTTGTTTCATGAAGTTGGCTGGCCAATGACACATTAGCAGTACTTCCTGCACTGGGAGCAGCTGGTGTAGCTCTGAACTGATCACCTGCCAATACACACTCTAAAAGAAATGTCTCCCTTGTATTGTAAGAGCTAATATCAACTGCATCATACAGATCATTGACCAATGACACATTAGCAACACTTCCTGCACTGAGAGCAGCTGGTGTAGCTCTGAACTGATCACCTGCCAATACACAATCTAATGGCAAGGCCTCCCTTCCAGAGCTAGAACCAAAACTACCTGCTTCATACCGTAGGCTGTCCAAAGCCACATTAGCAACACTTCCTGCACTGAGAGCAGCTGGTGCAGCTCCGATCTGTTCACCTGGCAGAGCCTGGCCTGGGGTATCAAACTGTTGGCTGCATTCGAACCCGATGGTCACAATTGTGTCCTCTGCCAGACGAACGGATTCCTTCAGCTTCCTCGCCTTTATTCTTTCTATCGAAATAGAACGGATGTTTACCAGTTGGTTGTTAAGAATTCGAAACTTCGTACGGGCCAGAACCATACACATAACTAATGTCGATATTGCTGTCGACGACATCATAATTGTTAATATCATCTCCAGCCATCGCACAAACAGAGTGATTTCAAAAGCTGGTGATGATGTTGTGTCCCAGGGATACCATTCTCTGGAACACGGACGCAAATATACAGCACCATAGTGTAATGAATGCATGAATGAATGAATGAATGAATGAATGAATGAATGAATGAATGAATGAATGAATGAATGAATGAATGAATGAATGAATGAATAACTAAATACATAACTAAATAAATAACTAAAAAAATAACTAAAAAAATAATAATAAATAAATAAATAAATAAATAAATAAATAAATAAATAAATAAATAAATAAATAAATAAATAAATAAATAAATAAATAAATAAATAAATAAATAAATAAATAAATAAATAAATAAATAAATAAATAAATAAATAAATAAATAAATAAATAAATAAATAAATAAATAAATAAATAAATAAATAAATAAATAAATAAATAAATAAATAAATAAATAAATAAATAAATAAATAAATAAATAAATAAATAAATAAATAAATAAATAAATAAATAAATAAATAAATAAATAAATAAATAAATAAATAAATAAATAAATAAATAAATAAATAAATAAATAAATAAATAAATAAATAAATAAATAAATAAATAAATAAATAAATAAATAAATAAATAAATAAATAAATAAATAAATAAATAAATAAATAAATAAATAAATAAATAAATAAATAAATAAATAAATAAATAAATAAATAAATAAATAAATAAATAAATAAATAAATAAATAAATAAATAAATAAATAAATAAATAAATAAATAAATAAATAAATAAATAAATAAATAAATAAATAAATAAATAAATAAATAAATAAATAAATAAATAAATAAATAAATAAATAAATAAATAAATAAATAAATAAATAAATAAATAAATAAATAAATAAATAAATAAATAAATAAATAAATAAATAAATAAATAAATAAATAAATAAATAAATAAATAAATAAATAAATAAATAAATAAATAAATAAATAAATAAATAAATAAATAAATAAATAAATAAATAAATAAATAAATAAATAAATAAATAAATAAATAAATAAATAAATAAATAAATAAATAAATAAATAAATAAATAAAGAAATAAATAAATAAATAAATAAATAAATAAATAAATAAATAAATAAAGAAAGAAAGAAATAAATAAAGAAATAAATAAATAAAGAAATAAATAAAGAAATAAATAAATAAATAAATAAATAAATAAATAAATAAATAAATAAATAAATAAATAAATAAATAAATAAATAAATAAATAAATAAATAAATAAATAAATAAATAAATAAATAAATAAATAAATAAATAAATAAAAAAATAAATAAATAAATAAATAAATAAATAAATAAATAAATAAATAAATAAATAAATAAATAAATAAATAAATAAATAAATAAATAAATAAATAAATAAATAAATAAAAAAATAAATAAATAAATAAATAAATAAATAAATAAATAAATAAATAAATAAATAAATAAATAAATAAATAAATAAATAAATAAATAAATAAATAAATAAATAAATAAATAAATAAATAAATAAATAAATAAATAAATAAATAAATAAATAAATAAATAAATAAATAAATAAATAAATAAATAAATAAATAAATAAATAAATAAATAAATAAATAAATAAATAAATAAATAAATAAATAAATAAATAAATAAATAAATAAATAAATAAATAAATAAATAAATAAATAAATAAATAAATAAATAAATAAATAAATAAATAAATAAATAAATAAATAAATAAATAAATAAATAAATAAATAAATAAATAAATAAATAAATAAATAAATAAATAAATAAATAAATAAATAAATAAATAAATAAATAAATAAATAAATAAATAAATAAATAAATAAATAAATAAATAAATAAATAAATAAATAAATAAATAAATAAATAAATAAATAAATAAATAAATAAATAAATAAATAAATAAATAAATAAATAAATAAATAAATAAATAAATAAATAAATAAATAAATAAATAAATAAATAAATAAATAAATAAATAAATAAATAAATAAATAAATAAATAAATAAATAAATAAATAAATAAATAAATAAATAAATAAATAAATAAATAAATAAATAAATAAATAAATAAATAAATAAATAAATAAATAGATAGATAGATAGATAGATAGATAGATAGATAGATAGATAGATAGATAGATAGATAGATAGATAGATAGATAGATAGATAGATAGATAGATAGATAGATAGATAGATAGATAGATAGATAGATAGATAGATAGATAGATAGATAGATAGATAGATAGATAGATAGATAGATAGATAGATAGATAGATAGATAGATAGATAGATAGATAGATAGATAGATAGATAGATAGATAGATAGATAGATAGATAGATAGATAGATAGATAGATAGATAGATAGATAGATAGATAGATAGATAGATAGATAGATAGATAGATAGATAGATAGATAGATAGATAGATAGATAGATAGATAGATAGATAGATAGATAGATAGATAGATAGATAGATAGATAGATAGATAGATAGATAGATAGATAGATAGATAGATAGATAGATAGATAGATAGATAGATAGATAGATAGATAGATAGATAGATAGATAGATAGATAGATAGATAGATAGATAGATAGATAGATAGATAGATAGATAGATAGATAGATAGATAGATAGATAGATAGATAGATAGATAGATAGATAGATAGATAGATAGATAGATAGATAGATAGATAGATAGATAGATAGATAGATAGATAGATAGATAGATAGATAGATAGATAGATAGATAGATAGATAGATAGATAGATAGATAGATAGATAGATAGATAGATAGATAGATAGATAGATAGATAGATAGATAGATAGATAGATAGATAGATAGATAGATAGATAGATAGATAGATAGATAGATAGATAGATAGATAGATAGATAGATAGATAGATAGATAGATAGATAGATAGATAGATAGATAGATAGATAGATAGATAGATAGATAGATAGATAGATAGATAGATAGATAGATAGATAGATAGATAGATAGATAGATAGATAGATAGATAGATAGATAGATAGATAGATAGATAGATAGATAGATAGATAGATAGATAGATAGATAGATAGATAGATAGATAGATAGATAGATAGATAGATAGATAGATAGATAGATAGATAGATAGATAGATAGATAGATAGATAGATAGATAGATAGATAGATAGATAGATAGATAGATAGATAGATAGATAGATAGATAGATAGATAGATAGATAGATAGATAGATAGATAGATAGATAGATAGATAGATAGATAGATAGATAGATAGATAGATAGATAGATAGATAGATAGATAGATAGATAGATAGATAGATAGATAGATAGATAAATAGATAAATAAATAAATAAATAAATAAATAAATAAATAAATAAATAAATAAATAAATAAATAAATAAATAAATAAATAAATAAATAAATAAATAAATAAATAAATAAATAAATAAATAAATAAATAAATAAATAAATAAATAAATAAATAAATACATAAATTAATAAATAAATAAATACATAAATTAATAAATAAATTAATAAATAAATAAATAAATAAATAAATAAATAAATAAATAAATAAATAAATAAATAAATAAATAAATAAATAAATAAATAAATAAATAAATAAATTAAAAAAAAATCTAAAAATAAAATAAATAAATTAATAAACAAAGAAATGCATAAATAAGTAAATAACTTAATACACCCTCAGTATTATAACCGGAGATACCTGAGAAATTCTCTTTGCACCTACCTGAGAGGAAATCTTCTTTCTGGTAGCAATTGAAAACAATTATCCAAAGTTACAATAAAGCAACTTAAGCCTACAAAAGGCAGATGGAAATATTTCATAGTTTTGTCACACAGTGAACGTGTATTCTTATATAATTTTTCCTGTTCCTTGTTGTCAAACTCCGTACGTTGCAACGACACATTGAAACTGAATGCAAAAGCACTTTGAAACGATTTGGGCTGAAAGAATATTGCAGCGAAGACTGTTAACAGTAGACCAAATCCGATAACGCAAAATAAGTTTGTCGCCACATCGAATACATTGTCTTGGTACAAATACATCCCCATCGGGAATAGATAGAACACCTGAACTGTAAATGTGATCAGTAAGAACCTAGGGTTGAACCAGCGAAATAATCGCAGCGCCAGACGAAGGGAGCGATGGTTGACAAGCAAGTGAGCCCACCAAGGGTTGAAATACTTCAGGTAGAACTCAAGGTCGGGCTTGGCTTCGTCCTGCCAGAAACCTGTGAGCAAAGAACATTCGATCAAGTGGACTTCTGTCATAGAAATCCACAATTGGTTTTGAAACTGATTTCTATTCTCTGCTTATTACTATATAGTCAAAGATTGATCAGAGTAATATCTTTAAAAAATATAAAACATTTACCTAACTAAAACCTTCAATGGAAATATATCTGTGCACTGGAATAACAGTCAATGTTCTTAGTTTGCAATGTAAATACTGGATGGCTTGGTATACTGGCTACGCCGAAAGAAGCAAGGTTTTGTCGCACAGCGCCCCGCTAAGGTGTCTATTGTGACCAACTCGAACCTGTCCCAACCCTTTTCTACCTTTTCCCAACATTTTTCAATATATATAATTATTTTCTTTTGGGATTTATAGAATACATTTTATTTCTAATTACCCGTCTTTTGTAAATCATATTAATTTCTGGCTGCTTGTTGTTCGTGGCTAAATGTTCATCACGAGACTTACTGATTTTTTGTCCTACTGATTCCATTCACCAAACTGAATCAGTTGTTTTCATTACATCACAAACAATTCGCCGAATGGAATCAGTTGTTTTCATCGTAGGACACAAACTCAAAAGTCTCATGATCAATATTCAACCACGAACAATAATATACAGGAAAAAATCAAGATTATTAACGAATAACTTGTTTAGAAATAAAATGTTTTTGGTGACCACAAGAAAAAAGAAAAGTGTTGGATGACATAGGCTGAGCTGTCAACTGCTAGTGAGTCCAGACTCCAGACCCTTAGGCAGCTCGAGTCGGACACAATAGACATCTCAGTGGGGGGCGTCACTTCACTATTACATAGTCCGTGATGACAACACCTTGCTTCTTAGCTCGATGGAACTATACCGGGGACAGCTCGAGTCGGTCACAATAGACACCTCAGTGGGGGGCGTCACTTCACTATTACACAGTCCGTGACGACAACACCTTGCTTCTTAGCTCGATGGAACTATACCGGGGTAGGCTCCAGTCGGTCACAATAGACACCTCAGTGGGGGCGTCACTTCACTATTACATAGTCCGTGACGACAACACCTTGCTTCTTAGCTCGATGGAACTATACCTGGGGCAGCTCGAGTCGGTCACAATAGACACCTCAGTGGGGGGCGTCACTTCACTATTACATAGTCCGTGACGACAACACCTTGCTTCTTAGCTCGATGGAACTATACCTGGGGTAGGCTCGAGTCGGTCACAATAGACACCTCAGTGGGGGGCGTCACTTCACTATTACATAGTCCGTGACGACAACACCTTGCTTCTTAGCTCGATGGAACTATACCTGGGGTAGGCTCGAGTCGGTCACAATAGACACCTCAGTGGGGGGCGTCACTTCACTATTACACAGTCCGTGACGACAACACCTTGCTTCTTAGCTCGATGGAACTATACCGGGGTAGGCTCCAGTCGGTCACAATAGACACCTCAGTGAGGGGCGACACTTCACTATTACATAGTCCGTGACGACAACACCTTGCTTCTTAGCTCGATGGAACTATACCTGGGGTAGGCTCGAGTCGGTCACAATAGACACCTCAGTGGGGGGCGTCACTTCACTATTACATAAGCCGTGACGACAACACCTTGCTTCTTAGCTCGATGGAACTATACTTGGGGCCGGCTCGAGTCGGTCACAATAGACACCTCAGTGGGGGGCGTCACTTCACTATTACACAGTCCGTGACGACAACACCTTGCTTCTTAGCTCGATGGAACTATACCGGGGGCAGCTCGAGTCGGTCACAATAGACACCTCAGTGGGGGGCGTCACTTCACTATTACATAGTCCGTGACGACAACACCTTGCTTCTTAGCTCGATGGAACTATACTTGGGGCCGGCTCGAGTCGGTCACAATAGACACCTCAGTGGGGGCGTCACTTCACTATTACACAGTCCGTGACAACAACACCTTGCTTCTTAGCTCGATGGAACTATACTTGGGGCCGGCTCGAGTCGGTCACAATAGACACCTCAGTGGGGGCGTCACTTCACTATTACATAGTCCGTGACGACAACACCTTGCTTCTTAGCTCGATGGAACTATACCTGGGGCAGCTCGAGTCGGTCACAATAGACACCTCAGTGGGGGGCGTCACTTCACTATTACATAGTCCGTGACGACAACACCTTGCTTCTTAGCTCGATGGAACTATACCGGGGGCAGGCTCGAGTCGGTCACAATAGACACCTCAGTGGGGGCGTCACTTCACTATTACATAGTCCGTGACGACAACACCTTGCTTCTTAGCTCGATGGAACTATACCGGGGGCAGCTCGAGTCGGTCACAATAGACACCTCAGTGGGGGCGTCACTTCACTATTACATAGTCCGTGACGACAACACCTTGCTTCTTAGCTCGATGGAACTATACCGGGGGCAGCTCGAGTCGGTCACAATAGACACCTCAGTGGGGGGCGTCACTTCACTATTACATAGTCCGTGACGACAACACCTTGCTTCTTAGCTCGATGGAACTATACCGGGGTAGGCTCGAGTCGGTCACAATAGACACCTCAGTGGGGGGCGTCACTTCACTATTACATAGTCCGTGACGACAACACCTTGCTTCTTAGCTCGATGGAACTATACCGGGGGCAGCTCGAGTCGGTCACAATAGACACCTCAGTGGGGGGCGTCACTTCACTATTACATAGTCCGTGACGACAACACCTTGCTTCTTAGCTCGATGGAACTATACCTGGGGCAGCTCTAGTCGGTCACAATAGACACCTCAGTGGGGGGCGTCACTTCACTATTACACAGTCCGTGACGTCAACACCTTGCTTCTTAGCTCGATGAAACTATACCGGGGGCAGCTCGTGTCGGTCACAATAGACACCTCAGTGGGGGGCGTCACTTCACTATTACACAGTCCGTGACGTCAACACCTTGCTTCTTAGCTCGATGAAACTATACCGGGGGCAGCTCGTGTCGGTCACAATAGACACCTCAGTGGGGGGCGTCACTTCACTATTACACAGTCCGTGACGACAACACCTTGCTTCTTAGCTCGATGGAACTATACCGGGGGTAGGCTCGAGTCGGTCACAATAGACACCTCAGTGGGGGCGTCACTTCACTATTACACAGTCCGTGACGACAACACCTTGCTTCTTAGCTCGATGAAACTATACCGGGGGCAGCTCGTGTCGGTCACAATAGACACCTCAGTGGGGGGCGTCACTTCACTATTACACAGTCCGTGACGACAACACCTTGCTTCTTAGCTCGATGAAACTATACCTGGGGCAGCTCGAGTCGGTCACAATAGACACCTCAGTGGGGGGCGTCACTTCACTATTACATAGTCCGTGACGACAACACCTTGCTTCTTAGCTCGATGGAACTATACCGGGGGCAGCTCGAGTCGGTCACAATAGACACCTCAGTGGGGGGCGTCACTTCACTATTACATAGTCCGTGACGACAACACCTTGCTTCTTAGCTCGATGGAACTATACCTGGGGTAGGCTCGAGTCGGTCACAATAGACACCTCAGTGGGGGGCGTCACTTCACTATTACATAAGCCGTGACGACAACACCTGCTTCTTAGCTCGATGGAACTATACCTGGGTAGGCTCTAGTCGGTCACAATAGACACCTCAGTGGGGGGCGTCACTTCACTATTACATAGTCCGTGACGACAACACCTTGCTTCTTAGCTCGATGGAACTATACCTGGGGTAGGCTCGAGTCGGTCACAATAGACACCTCAGTGGGGGCGTCACTTCACTATTACACAGTCCGTGACGACAACACCTTGCTTCTTAGCTCGATGGAACTATACCTGGGGTAGGCTCGAGTCGGTCACAATAGACACCTCAGTGGGGGGCGTCACTTCACTATTACATAGTCCGTGACGACAACACCTTGCTTCTTAGCTCGATGGAACTATACCGGGGGCAGCTCGAGTCGGTCACAATAGACACCTCAGTGGGGGGCGTCACTTCACTATTACATAGTCCGTGACGACAACACCTTGCTTCTTAGCTCGATGGAACTATACCGGGGGCAGCTCGAGTCGGTCACAATAGACACCTCAGTGGGGGCGTCACTTCACTATTACATAGTCCGTGACGACAACACCTTGCTTCTTAGCTCGATGGAACTATACCGGGGGCAGCTCGAGTCGGTCACAATAGACACCTCAGTGGGGGGCGTCACTTCACTATTACATAGTCCGTGACGACAACACCTTGCTTCTTAGCTCGATGGAACTATACCTGGGGCAGCTCGAGTCGGTCACAATAGACACCTCAGTGGGGGGCGTCACTTCACTATTACACAGTCCGTGACGACAACACCTTGCTTCTTAGCTCGATGGAACTATACCTGGGGTAGGCTCGAGTCGGTCACAATAGACACCTCAGTGGGGGGCGTCACTTCACTATTACATAGTCCGTGACGACAACACCTTGCTTCTTAGCTCGATGGAACTATACCTGGGGTAGGCTCGAGTCGGTCACAATAGACACCTCAGTGGGGGCGTCACTTCACTATTACACAGTCCGTGACGACAACACCTTGCTTCTTAGCTCGATGGAACTATACCTGGGGTAGGCTCGAGTCGGTCACAATAGACACCTCAGTGGGGGGCGTCACTTCACTATTACATAGTCCGTGACGACAACACCTTGCTTCTTAGCTCGATGGAACTATACCTGGGGTAGGCTCGAGTCGGTCACAATAGACACCTCAGTGGGGGCGTCACTTCACTATTACATAGTCCGTGACGACAACACCTGCTTCTTAGCTCGATGGAACTATACCTGGGGTAGGCTCGAGTCGGTCACAATAGACACCTCAGTGGGGGGCGTCACTTCACTATTACACAGTCCGTGACGACAACACCTTGCTTCTTAGCTCGATGGAACTATACCTGGGGTAGGCTCGAGTCGGTCACAATAGACACCTCAGTGGGGGGCGTCACTTCACTATTACACAGTCCGTGACGACAACACCTTGCTTCTTAGCTCGATGGAACTATACCGGGGGTAGGCTCGAGTCGGTAACAATAGACACTGCAGTGGGGGGCGTCACTTCACTATTACATAAGCCGTGACGACAACACCTTGCTTCTTAGCTCGATGGAACTATACCTGGGGTAGGCTCTAGTCGGTCACAATAGACACCTCAGTGGGGGGCGTCACTTCACTATTACACAGTCCGTGACGACAACACCTTGCTTCTTAGCTCGATGGAACTATACCGAGGGCAGCTCTAGTCGGTCACAATAGACACCTCAGTGGGGGGCGTCACTTCACTATTACATAGTCCGTGACGACAACACCTTGCTTCTTAGCTCGATGGAACTATACCGGGGGCAGCTCTAGTCGGTCACAATAGACACCTCAGTGGGGGGCGTCACTTCACTATTACATAAGCCGTGACGACAACACCTTGCTTCTTAGCTCGATGGAACTATACTTGGGGCCGGCTCGAGTCGGTCACAATAGACACCTCAGTGGGGGGCGTCACTTCACTATTACACAGTCCGTGACGACAACACCTTGCTTCTTAGCTCGATGGAACTATACCTGGGGCAGCTCGAGTCGGTCACAATAGACACCTCAGTGGGGGCGTCACTTCACTATTACATATGCCGTGACGACAACACCTTGCTTCTTAGCTCGATGGAACTATACTTGGGGCCGGCTCGAGTCGGTCACAATAGACACCTCAGTGGGGGGCGTCACTTCACTATTACACAGTCCGTGACGACAACACCTTGCTTCTTAGCTCGATGGAACTATACCTGGGGTAGGCTCGAGTCGGTCACAATAGACACCTCAGTGGGGGCGTCACTTCACTATTACATAGTCCGTGACGACAACACCTTGCTTCTTAGCTCGATGGAACTATACCGGGGGTAGGCTCGAGTCGGTCACAATAGACACCTCAGTGGGGGGCGTCACTTCACTATTACATAGTCCGTGACGACAACACCTTGCTTCTTAGCTCGATGGAACTATACCGGGGGCAGCTCTAGTCGGTCACAATAGACACCTCAGTGGGGGGCGTCACTTCACTATTACATAAGCCGTGACGACAACACCTTGCTTCTTAGCTCGATGGAACTATACCGGGGGCAGCTCGAGTCGGTCACAATAGACACCTCAGTGGGGGCGTCACTTCACTATTACATAGTCCGTGACGACAACACCTTGCTTCTTAGCTCGATGGAACTATACCGGGGGTAGGCTCGAGTCGGTCACAATAGACACCTCAGTGGGGGCGTCACTTCACTATTACATAGTCCGTGACGACAACACCTTGCTTCTTAGCTCGATGGAACTATACCTGGGGCAGCTCTAGTCGGTCACAATAGACACCTCAGTGGGGGGCGTCTCTTCACTATTACATAGTCCGTGACGACAACACTTTGCTTCTTAGCTCGATGGAACTATACCGGGGGCAGCTCGAGTCGGTCACAATAGACACCTCAGTGGGGGGCGTCACTTCACTATTACACAGTCAGTGACGACAACACCTTGCTTCTTAGCTCGATGGAACTATACCTGGGGCAGCTCGAGTCGGTCACAATAGACACCTCAGTGGGGGGCGTCACTTCACTATTACACAGTCAGTGACGACAACACCTTGCTTCTTAGCTCGATGGAACTATACCGGGGGCAGCTCGAGTCGGTCACAATAGACACCTCAGTGGGGGGCGTCACTTCACTATTACATAGTCCGTGACGACAACACCTTGCTTCTTAGCTCGATGGAACTATACCTGGGGTAGGCTCGGGTCGGTCACAATAGACACCTCAGTGGGGGCGTCACTTCACTATTACATAGTCCGTGACGACAACACCTTGCTTCTTAGCTCGATGGAACTATACCGGGGGCAGC
This sequence comes from Isoperla grammatica, assembly GCA_945910005.1. NCBI lineage: Eukaryota > Metazoa > Arthropoda > Insecta > Plecoptera > Perlodidae > Isoperla > Isoperla grammatica. Next base: position 16,370,153 of record OX246744.1, read on the forward strand.
TCGAGTCGGTCACAATAGACACCTCAGTGGGGGGCGTCACTTCACTATTACATAGTCCGTGACGACAACACCTTGCTTCTTAGCTCGATGGAACTATACCTGGGGTAGGCTCTAGTCGGTCACAATAGACACCTCAGTGGGGGGCGTCACTTCACTATTACATAGTCCGTGACGACAACACCTTGCTTCTTAGCTCGATGGAACTATACCTGGGGTAGGCTCGGGTCGGTCACAATAGACACCTCAGTGGGGGGCGTCACTTCACTATTACATAAGCCGTGACGACAACACCTTGCTTCTTAGCTCGATGGAACTATACCTGGGGTAGGCTCAAGTCGGTCACAATAGACACCTCAGTGGGGGCGTCACTTCACTATTACACAGTCCGTGACGACAACACCTTGCTTCTTAGCTCGATGGAACTATACCTGGGGTAGGCTCAAGTCGGTCACAATAGACACCTCAGTGGGGGGCGTCACTTCACTATTACATAGTCCGTGACGACAACACCTTGCTTCTTAGCTCGATGGAACTATACCTGGGGTAGGCTCAAGTCGGTCACAATAGACACCTCAGTGGGGGGCGTCACTTCACTATTACATAGTCCGTGACGACAACACCTTGCTTCTTAGCTCGATGGAACTATACCGGGGCAGCTCGAGTCGGTCACAATAGACACCTCAGTGGGGGGCGTCACTTCACTATTACATAGTCCGTGACGACAACACCTTGCTTCTTAGCTCGATGGAACTATACCTGGGGTAGGCTCTAGTCGGTCACAATAGACACCTCAGTGGGGGCGTCACTTCACTATTACATAGTCCGTGACGACAACACCTTGCTTCTTAGCTCGATGGAACTATACTTGGGGCCGGCTCGAGTCGGTCACAATAGACACCTCAGTGGGGGCGTCACTTCACTATTACATAGTCCGTGACGACAACACCTTGCTTCTTAGCTCGATGGAACTATACCTGGGGTAGGCTCTAGTCGGTCACAATAGACACCTCAGTGGGGGCGTCACTTCATTATTACATAGTCCGTTACAACACCTTGCTTCTTAGCTCGATGGAACTATACTTGGGGCCGGCTCGAGTCGGTCACAATAGACACCTCAGTGGGGGCGTCACTTCACTATTACATAGTCCGTGACGACAACACCTTGCTTCTTAGCTCGATGGAACTATACCTGGGGTAGGCTCTAGTCGGTCACAATAGACACCTCAGTGGGGGCGTCACTTCACTATTACATAGTCCGTGACGACAACACCTTGCTTCTTAGCTCGATGGAACTATACTTGGGGTAGGCTCGAGTCGGTCACAATAGACACCTCAGTGGGGGGCGTCACTTCACTATTACATAAGCCGTGACGACAACACCTTGCTTCTTAGCTCGATGGAACTATACCTGGGGTAGGCTCGAGTCGGTCACAATAGACACCTCAGTGGGGGGCGTCACTTCACTATTACATAAGCCGTGACGACAACACCTTGCTTCTTAGCTCGATGGAACTATACCTGGGGTAGGCTCTAGTCGGTCACAATAGACACCTCAGTGGGGGCGTCACTTCACTATTACATAAGCCGTGACGACAACACCTTGCTTCTTAGCTCGATGGAACTATACCGGGGGCAGCTCGAGTCGGTCACAATAGACACCTCAGTGGGGGGCGTCACTTCACTATTACATAAGCCGTGACGACAACACCTTGCTTCTTAGCTCGATGGAACTATACCTGGGGTAGGCTCTAGTCGGTCACAATAGACACCTCAGTGGGGGGCGTCACTTCACTATTACATAAGCCGTGACGACAACACCTTGCTTCTTAGCTCGATGGAACTATACCTGGGGTAGGCTCTAGTCGGTCACAATAGACACCTCAGTGGGGGGCGTCACTTCACTATTACATAAGCCGTGACGACAACACCTTGCTTCTTAGCTCGATGGAACTATACCTGGGGTAGGCTCGAGTCGGTCACAATAGACACCTCAGTGGGGGGCGTCACTTCACTATTACATAAGCCGTGACGACAACACCTTGCTTCTTAGCTCGATGGAACTATACCTGGGGTAGGCTCGAGTCGGTCACAATAGACACCTCAGTGGGGGGCGTCACTTCACTATTACATAAGCCGTGACGACAACACCTTGCTTCTTAGCTCGATGGAACTATACCTGGGGCAGCTCTAGTCGGTCACAATAGACACCTCAGTGGGGGCGTCACTTCACTATTACATAAGCCGTGACGACAACACCTTGCTTCTTAGCTCGATGGAACTATACCGGGGGTAGGCTCTAGTCGGTCACAATAGACACCTCAGTGGGGGGCGTCACTTCACTATTACATAGTCCGTGACGACAACACCTTGCTTCTTAGCTCGATGGAACTATACCTGGGGCAGCTCTAGTCGGTCACAATAGACACCTCAGTGGGGGGCGTCACTTCACTATTACATAGTCCGTGACGACAACACCTTGCTTCTTAGCTCGATGGAACTATACCTGGGGTAGGCTCGGGTCGGTCACAATAGACACCTCAGTGGGGGCGTCACTTCACTATTACATAGTCCGTGACGACAACACCTTGCTTCTTAGCTCGATGGAACTATACCTGGGGCAGCTCTAGTCGGTCACAATAGACACCTCAGTGGGGGGCGTCACTTCACTATTACATAGTCCGTTACAACACCTTGCTTCTTAGCTCGATGGAACTATACCTGGGGTAGGCTCGGGTCGGTCACAATAGACACCTCAGTGGGGGCGTCACTTCACTATTACATAGTCCGTGACGACAACACCTTGCTTCTTAGCTCGATGGAACTATACCTGGGGCAGCTCTAGTCGGTCACAATATACACCTCAGTGGGGGGCGTCACTTCACTATTACATAGTCCGTGACGACAACACCTTGCTTCTTAGCTCGATGGAACTATACCGGGGGCAGCTCGAGTCGGTCACAATAGACACCTCAGTGGGGGGCGTCACTTCACTATTACATAAGCCGTGACGACAACACCTTGCTTCTTAGCTCGATGGAACTATACCTGGGGTAGGCTCGAGTCGGTCACAATAGACACCTCAGTGGGGGCGTCACTTCACTATTACACAGTCCGTGACGACAACACCTTGCTTCTTAGCTCGATGGAACTATACCTGGGGTAGGCTCGAGTCGGTCACAATAGACACCTCAGTGGGGGGCGTCACTTCACTATTACATAGTCCGTTACAACACCTTGCTTCTTAGCTCGATGGAACTATACCTGGGGTAGGCTCGAGTCGGTCACAATAGACACCTCAGTGGGGGGCGTCACTTCACTATTACATAGTCCGTGACGACAACACCTTGCTTCTTAGCTCGATGGAACTATACCGGGGGCAGCTCGAGTCGGTCACAATAGACACCTCAGTGGGGGGCGTCACTTCACTATTACACAGTCCGTGACGACAACACCTTGCTTCTTAGCTCGATGGAACTATACCTGGGGTAGGCTCGAGTCGGTCACAATAGACACCTCAGTGGGGGGCGTCACTTCACTATTACATAGTCCGTGACGACAACACCTTGCTTCTTAGCTCGATGGAACTATACCTGGGGTAGGCTCGAGTCGGTCACAATAGACACCTCAGTGGGGGGCGTCACTTCACTATTACATAGTCCGTGACGACAACACCTTGCTTCTTAGCTCGATGGAACTATACCGGGGGCAGCTCGAGTCGGTCACAATAGACACCTCAGTGGGGGGCGTCACTTCACTATTACATAGTCCGTGACGACAACACCTTGCTTCTTAGCTCGATGGAACTATACCTGGGGTAGGCTCGAGTCGGTCACAATAGACACCTCAGTGGGGGGCGTCACTTCACTATTACATAGTCCGTGACGACAACACCTTGCTTCTTAGCTCGATGGAACTATACCTGGGGTAGGCTCGAGTCGGTCACAATAGACACCTCAGTGGGGGGCGTCACTTCACTATTACATAGTCCGTGACGACAACACCTTGCTTCTTAGCTCGATGGAACTATACCTGGGGTAGGCTCGAGTCGGTCACAATAGACACCTCAGTGGGGGGCGTCACTTCACTATTACATAGTCCGTGACGACAACACCTTGCTTCTTAGCTCGATGGAACTATACCTGGGGTAGGCTCGGGTCGGTCACAATCGACACCTCAGTGGGGGGCGTCACTTCACTATTACACAGTCCGTGACGACAACACCTTGCTTCTTAGCTCGATGGAACTATACCGGGGGCAGCTCGAGTCGGTCACAATAGACACCTCAGTGGGGGCGTCACTTCACTATTACATAGTCCGTGACGACAACAACTTGCTTCTTAGCTCGATGGAACTATACCGGGGGCAGCTCGAGTCGGTCACAATAGACACCTCAGTGGGGGCGTCACTTCACTATTACATAAGCCGTGACGACAACACCTTGCTTCTTAGCTCGATGGAACTATACCGGGGGCAGCTCGAGTCGGTCACAATAGACACCTCAGTGGGGGGCGTCACTTCACTATTACATAGTCCGTGACGACAACACCTTGCTTCTTAGCTCGATGGAACTATACCGGGGGCAGCTCTAGTCGGTCACAATAGACACCTCAGTGGGGGGCGTCACTTCACTATTACACAGTCCGTGACGACAACACCTTGCTTCTTAGCTCGATGGAACTATACCTGGGGCAGCTCGAGTCGGTCACAATAGACACCTCAGTGGGGGGCGTCACTTCACTATTACACAGTCCGTGACGACAACACCTTGCTTCTTAGCTCGATGGAACTATACCTGGGGCAGCTCGAGTCGGTCACAATAGACACCTCAGTGGGGGGCGTCACTTCACTATTACACAGTCCGTGCCGACAACACCTTGCTCCTTAGCTCGATGGAACTATACCTGGGGTAGCCTCTAGTCGGTCAAAATAGACACCTAAGTGGGGGGCGTCACTTCACTATTACATAGTCCGTGACGACAACACCTTGCTTCTTAGCTCGATGGAACTATACCTGGGGTAGGCTCAAGTCGGTCACAATAGACACCTCAGTGGGGGCGTCACTTCACTATTACATAGTCCGTGACGACAACACCTTGCTTCTTAGCTCGATGGAACTATACCGGGGGTAGGCTCGAGTCGGTCACAATAGACACCTCATTGGGGGGCGTCACTTCACTATTGCACAGTCAGTGACGACAACACCTTGCTTCTTAGCTCGATGGAACTATACCTGGGGTAGGCTCGAGTCGGTCACAATAGACACCTCAGTGGGGGGCGTCACTTCACTATTACACAGTCCGTGACGACAACACCTTGCTTCTTAGCTCGATGGAACTATACCTGGGGCAGCTCGAGTCGGTCACAATAGACACCTCAGTGGGGGGCGTCACTTCACTATTACACAGTCCGTGACGACAACACCTTGCTTCTTACCTCGATGGAACTATACCGGGGGCAGCTCGAGTCGGTCACAATAGACACCTCAGTGGGGGCGTCACTTCACTATAACATAGTCCGTGACGACAACACCTTGCTTCTTACCTCGATGGAACTATACCGGGGGCAGCTCGAGTCGGTCACAATAGACACCTCAGTGGGGGGCGTCACTTCACTATTACATAGTCCGTGACAACACCTTGCTTCTTAGCTCGATGGAACTATACCTGGGGTAGGCTCGAGTCGGTCACAATAGACACCTCAGTGGGGGGCGTCACTTCACTATTACATAGTCCGTGACGACAACACCTTGCTTCTTAGCTCGATGGAACTATACCTGGGGTAGGCTCGAGTCGGTCACAATAGACACCTCAGTGGGGGCGTCACTTCACTATTACATAGTCCGTGACGACAACACCTTGCTTCTTAGCTCGATGGAACTATACCGGGGGCAGCACGAGTCGGTCACAATAGACACCTCAGTGGGGGGCGTCACTTCACTATAACATAGTCCGTGACGACAACACCTTGCTTCTTAGCTCGATGGAACTATACCGGGGGCAGCTCGAGTCGGTCACAATAGACACCTCAGTGGGGGCGTCACTTCACTATTACACAGTCCGTGACGACAACACCTTGCTTCTTAGCTCGATGGTACTATACCTGGGGCAGCTCTAGTCGGTCACAATAGACACCTCAGTGGGGGGCGTCACTTCACTATTACATAAGCCGTGACGACAACACCTTGCTTCTTAGCTCGATGGAACTATACCTGGGGCAGCTCTAGTCGGTCACAATAGACACCTCAGTGGGGGCGTCACTTCACTATTACACAGTCCGTGACGACAACACCTTGCTTCTTAGCTCGATGGAACTATACCGGGGGCAGCTCGAGTCGGTCACAATAGACACCTCAGTGGGGGGCGTCACTTCACTATTACATAAGCCGTGACGACAACACCTTGCTTCTTAGCTCGATGAAACTATACCGGGGGCAGCTCTAGTCGGTCACAATAGACACCTCAGTGGGGGGCGTCACTTCACTATTACATAAGCCGTGACGACAACACCTTGCTTCTTAGCTCGATGGAACTATACTTGGGGCCGGCTCGAGTCGGTCACAATAGACACCTCAGTGGGGGGCGTCACTTCACTATTACATAAGCCGTGACGACAACACCTTGCTTCTTAGCTCGATGGAACTATACCGGGGGTAGGCTCGAGTCGGTCACAATAGACACCTCAGTGGGGGGCGTCACTTCACTATTACATAAGCCGTGACGACAACACCTTGCTTCTTAGCTCGATGGAACTATACCGGGGGCAGCTCTAGTCGGTCACAATAGACACCTCAGTGGGGGCGTCACTTCACTATTACACAGTCCGTGACGACAACACCTTGCTTCTTAGCTCGATGGAACTATACCTGGGGTAGGCTCGAGTCGGTCACAATAGACACCTCAGTGGGGGGCGTCACTTCACTATTACATAGTCTGTGACGACAACACCTTGCTTCTTAGCTCGATGGAACTATACCTGGGGTAGGCTCGAGTCGGTCACAATAGACACCTCAGTGGGGGCGTCACTTCACTATTACACAGTCCGTGACGACAACACCTTGCTTCTTAGCTCGATGGAACTATACCGGGGGCAGCTCTAGTCGGTCACAATAGACACCTCAGTGGGGGGCGTCACTTCACTATTACATAGTCCGTGACGACAACACCTTGCTTCTTAGCTCGATGGAACTATACCTGGGGCAGCTCGAGTCGGTCACAATAGACACCTCAGTGGGGGGCGTCACTTCACTATTACATAGTCCGTGACGACAACACCTTGCTTCTTAGCTCGATGGAACTATACCTGGGGTAGGCTCGAGTCGGTCACAATAGACACCTCAGTGGGGGCGTCACTTCACTATTACATAGTCCGTGACGACAACACCTTGCTTCTTAGCTCGATGGAACTATACCTGGGTAGGCTCGAGTCGGTCACAATAGACACCTCAGTGGGGGCGTCACTTCACTATTACACAGTCCGTGACGACAACACCTTGCTTCTTAGCTCGATGGAACTATACCGGGGGCAGCTCGAGTCGGTCACAATAGACACCTCAGTGGGGGGCGTCACTTCACTATTACATAGTCAGTGACGACAACACCTTGCTTCTTAGCTCGATGGAACTATACCGGGGGCAGCTCAAGTCGGTCACAATAGACACCTCAGTGGGGGGCGTCACTTCACTATTACATAGTCCGTGACGACAACACCTTGCTTCTTAGCTCGATGGAACTATACCGGGGGCAGCTCGAGTCGGTCACAATAGACACCTCAGTGGGGGGCGTCACTTCACTATTACATAGTCCGTGACGACAACACCTTGCTTCTTAGCTCGATGGAACTATACCTGGGGCAGCTCTAGTCGGTCACAATAGACACCTCAGTGGGGGGCGTCACTTCACTATTACATAGTCCGTGACGACAACACCTTGCTTCTTAGCTCGATGGAACTATACCTGGGTAGGCTCAAGTCGGTCACAATAAAAACCTCAGTGGGGGGCGTCACTTCACTATTACATAGTCCGTGACGACAACACCTTGCTTCTTAGCTCGATGGAACTATACCTGGGTAGGCTCGAGTCGGTCACAATAGACACCTCAGTGGGGGGCGTCACTTCACTATTACATAGTCCGTGACGACACCTTGCTTCTTAGCTCGATGGAACTATACCTGGGGCAGCTCGAGTCGGACACAATAGACACCTCAGTGGGGGCGTCACTTCACTATTACACAGTCCGTGACGACAACACCTTGCTTCTTAGCTCGATGGAACTATACCGGGGGCAGCTCGAGTCGGTCACAATAGACACCTCAGTGGGGGCGTCACTTCACTATTACACAGTCCGTGACGACAACACCTTGCTTCTTAGCTCGATGGAACTATACCGGGGGCAGCTCTAGTCGGTCACAATAGACACCTCAGTGGGGGCGTCACTTCACTATTACATAGTCCGTGACGACAACACCTTGCTTCTTAGCTCGATGGAACTATACCTGGGGCAGCTCTAGTCGGTCACAATAGACACCTCAGTGGGGGGCGTCACTTCACTATTACATAGTCCGTGACGACAACACCTTGCTTCTTAGCTCGATGGAACTATACCTGGGTAGGCTCGAGTCGGTCACAATAGACACCTCAGTGGGGGGCGTCACTTCACTATTACATAGTCCGTGACGACACCTTGCTTCTTAGCTCGATGGAACTATACCTGGGGCAGCTCGAGTCGGACACAATAGACACCTCAGTGGGGGCGTCACTTCACTATTACACAGTCCGTGACGACAACACCTTGCTTCTTAGCTCGATGGAACTATACCGGGGGCAGCTCGAGTCGGTCACAATAGACACCTCAGTGGGGGCGTCACTTCACTATTACACAGTCCGTGACGACAACACCTTGCTTCTTAGCTCGATGGAACTATACCGGGGGCAGCTCTAGTCGGTCACAATAGACACCTCAGTGGGGGCGTCACTTCACTATTACATAGTCCGTGACGACAACACCTTGCTTCTTAGCTCGATGGAACTATACCTGGGGCAGCTCTAGTCGGTCACAATAGACACCTCAGTGGGGGGCGTCACTTCACTATTACATAGTCCGTGACGACAACACCTTGCTTCTTAGCTCGATGGAACTATACATGGGGTAGGCTCGAGTCGGTCACAATAGACACCTCAGTGGGGGGCGTCACTTCACTATTACACAGTCCGTGACGACAACACCTTGCTTCTTAGCTCGATGGAACTATACCTGGGGTAGGCTCGAGTCGGTCACAATAGACACCTCAGTGGGGGGCGTCACTTCACTATTACATAGTCCGTGACGACAACACCTTGCTTCTTAGCTCGATGGAACTATACCTGGGGCAGCTCTAGTCGGTCACAATAGACACCTCAGTGGGGGCGTCACTTCACTATTACATAGTCCGTGACGACAACACCTTGCTTCTTAGCTCGATGGAACTATACCTGGGGCAGCTCTAGTCGGTCACAATAGACACCTCAGTGGGGGGCGTCACTTCACTATTACATAGTCCGTGACGACAACACCTTGCTTCTTAGCTCGATGGAACTATACCTGGGGCAGCTCTAGTCGGTCACAATAGACACCTCAGTGGGGGGCGTCACTTCACTATTACATAGTCCGTGACGACAACACCTTGCTTCTTAGCTCGATGGAACTATACATGGGGTAGGCTCGAGTCGGTCACAATAGACACCTCAGTGGGGGGCGTCACTTCACTATTACACAGTCCGTGACGACAACACCTTGCTTCTTAGCTCGATGGAACTATACCTGGGGTAGGCTCGAGTCGGTCACAATAGACACCTCAGTGGGGGGCGTCACTTCACTATTACACAGTCCGTGACGACAACACCTTGCTTCTTAGCTCGATGGAACTATACCTGGGGTAGGCTCGAGTCGGTCACAATAGACACCTCAGTGGGGGGCGTCACTTCACTATTACATAGTCCGTGACGACAACACCTTGCTTCTTAGCTCGATGGAACTATACCGGGGGTAGGCTCGAGTCGGTCACAATAGACACCTCAGTGGGGGGCGTCACTTCACTATTACATAGTCCGTGACGACACCTTGCTTCTTAGCTCGATGGAACTATACCTGGGGCAGCTCGAGTCGGACACAATAGACACCTCAGTGGGGGCGTCACTTCACTATTACACAGTCCGTGACGACAACACCTTGCTTCTTAGCTCGATGGAACTATACCGGGGGCAGCTCGAGTCGGTCACAATAGACACCTCAGTGGGGGGCGTCACTTCACTATTACATAGTCCGTGACGACAACACCTTGCTTCTTAGCTCGATGGAACTATACCTGGGGCAGCTCTAGTCGGTCACAATAGACACCTCAGTGGGGGGCGTCACTTCACTATTACATAGTCCGTGACGACAACACCTTGCTTCTTAGCTCGATGGAACTATACCGGGGGCAGCTCTAGTCGGTCACAATAGACACCTCAGTGGGGGGCGTCACTTCACTATTACATAGTCCGTGACGACAACACCTTGCTTCTTAGCTCGATGGAACTATACCGGGGGCAGCTCTAGTCGGTCACAATAGACACCTCAGTGGGGGGCGTCACTTCACTATTACACAGTCCGTGACGACAACACCTTGCTTCTTAGCTCGATGGAACTATACCGGGGGCAGCTCTAGTCGGTCACAATAGACACCTCAGTGGGGGGCGTCACTTCACTATTACATAGTCCGTGACGACAACACCTTGCTTCTTAGCTCGATGGAACTATACCTGGGGCAGCTCGAGTCGGTCACAATAGACACCTCAGTGGGGGGCGTCACTTCACTATTACATAGTCCGTGACGACAACACCTTGCTTCTTAGCTCGATGGAACTATACCTGGGGCAGCTCGAGTCGGTCACAATAGACACCTCAGTGGGGGGCGTCACTTCACTATTACATAGTCCGTGACAACAACACCTTGCTTCTTAGCTCGATGGAACTATACCTGGGGCAGCTCTAGTCGGTCACAATAGACACCTCAGTGGGGGCGTCACTTCACTATTACACAGTCCGTGACGACCACACCTTGCTTCTTAGCTCGATGGAACTATACCGGGGGCAGCTCTAGTCGGTCACAATAGACACCTCAGTGGGGGGCGTCACTTCACTATTACATAAGCCGTGACGACAACACCTTGCTTCTTAGCTCGATGGAACTATACCGGGGGTAGCTCTAGTCGGTCACAATAGACACCTCAGTGGGGGCGTCACTTCACTATTACATAGTCCGTGACGACAATACCTTGCTTCTTAGCTCGATGGAACTATACCGGGGGTAGCTCTAGTCGGTCACAATAGACACCTCAGTGGGGGGCGTCACTTCACTATTACATATGCCGTGACGACAACACCTTGCTTCTTAGCTCGATGGAACTATACCGGGGGCAGCTCTAGTCGGTCACAATAGACACCTCAGTGGGGGCGTCACTTCACTATTACATAGTCCGTGACGACAACACCTTGCTTCTTAGCTCGATGGAACTATACCGGGGGCAGCTCGAGTCGGTCACAATAGACACCTCAGTGGGGGCGTCACTTCACTATTACACAGTCCGTGACGACAACACCTTGCTTCTTAGCTCGATGGAACTATACTTGGGGTAGGCTCGAGTCGGTCACAATAGACACCTCAGTGGGGGCGTCACTTCACTAATACATAGTCCGTGACGACAACACCTTGCTTCTTAGTTAGTTATGTTAGTTAGTTAGTTAGTTAAGTTTTATTTTTCAAGTTAGTCATACATACATACATAATACAATTTCAATATTTGTATGCCCCTGTAAGATTAATCTTGAGGCGGGGCATACGTTCTTATTATAATAGACTTTAACAGGTGTATTTGATATGATAGGACTAAGTATAATTATAATTAAACTTGGACTAGGCCTACAAGCCCACATTTTAATGAGAAGGAACATAATAAGTTTTACACAAAACTAATGTTATTACAAACACATAAGACTATAACTAACACTACTATGAAAAGAGGAGAACAAAATATAAATATGAGTCTTTAAGTGAACAGGACTCAAGATTCATCACTTGAAGCCATTGACGGTATCGTTAATGTCTTTGATGGGAAATTTGTGGAGCCACTTTTTTAGATGAATATTGAACGTATCTTTTGATTTGAGTTTACGAATTGCTACAGGAATTTGGTTGTACATCTTTATACCTATGATCATTGCATGTCGCTGAGTAATGCCTTTGTTGATTCTGCTTTGAAATATTTTGTTGCTGGTTTTGTAACGTGTTTTAATGTTGTAGTTAATGGTGGGGTTATGGGGTAGAAAGTGTAGTTTATTAAAGTGAGCATATTTACAAAGAGACAGAGCATATAGTTTACGTATTTGGTAAACACCTGCACATTCATAAACGTTTTCAGTGGGATACCGCATTTCTTTCTTGAGCATTATTTTTAAGATCATATTTTGTATTGTCTTTAAAGGTTTTATGTGGTTGTCATAAGCACCCCCCCAATTAATGATTGCGTACTGAATAATAGACTGTACTGTTGCATAGTAGACTAGCTTTAGATTAGAAGAAGATAAAATATTTCGTAGATTGTAGAAGTTTATCATGGAAAATCGTAGTTTTTTAATTAGTGACTGAATATGGGAATCCCATTTCAGATGTTGATCAACAATTATTCCAAGGTACGTCGTAGAGTTGGTTTTTAATAGCGAGGGACAATCACAATTTGTGCTGGTGGGGTTGCAATTATAAGCGTGGATTTGTAATGTAGATATAATTGGTTGTGTATTTTTTCTGGGGGAAAATGTGATGTATGTAGTTTTTTCCTTATTTAGTGTTAGTAAATTTATCATTAGCCATTTATTGACTTCCTTTAACCCATTTTCTGCTAATTTATGAACATCATTCCAGGTTTTAGAGGAGAAAATTAAGACTGTATCATCTGCAAATGTAATAATTTTGCATCCTGCCTTTAGTGAACAGAGACTATTAATAAACACTAGAAAGAGAAGTGGTCCTAAAACAGTCCCTTGTGGTACACCGTATTTTATAATACGATTTTTACTGACCGTGTTTTGTATTTTTACCATTTGAGGTCTATTATAAAGGTAACTTTTAATTAGTTCTAAGGGAGTCCCTCTTATTCCCAGTTTGTCAAGCTTTTTAAACAAAATAAGGTGAGAGACAGTGTCAAAGGCTTTCGATAAGTCTAAGAAAACTGCGATCGCTTTTTCATTGTTGTCAATTATGGTATGAATTTCCGTAGTCAGGGTTAGTATTGCATCATCAGTGCTTCTGTTCGCCCGGAACCCGAATTGATTAGGTGAAATTAATTTATTTGATTCTAGGTAATTATAAAGCCTATGTTTAATGCATTTTTCATGTATTTTTGAGAAATTAGATAGAAGAGAGATAGGTCTGTAGTTACTGGTTAGAGTTTTATTTCCCTTTTTGTATATTGGTTTAATTTGAGCAATTTTGAAAACATCAGGGTAGATTCCCGTAACAAAGCTTTGGTTTATAATGTGTTGTAAGGGTAGGGCTATGAGATCCATAATGGTTTTAATAGTGCGAGTACTTATAAGATCAGGACCAGTAGCCGTGTATGGTTTCATTGTTTTAATGTGATCTAAAATTTCATGTGTAGTGACTGGTTCTAGAAATATAGAATTTGGATGAAAGATGTTATCAGCTGTTTCCATTTCATGATCAGTGGGGTCATTATCTATAACTCTCTCTATATTATTAGCCATTTTTTCTCCTATATCACTAAAGTAGTTGACGAAAGTGTCAGTGATTTCTTGTGGGTTATCTGTCAAAATCCCTGTAGAAATACTTGTTATTTTCGTTATTTCCGAATGTCTTGTGTTTTTGTTTGAGATTTCTTTGATTATGTCCCATATTTTTTTACTGTCTCCTTGAGCTTCTAATATTTTATCTCGGTAATATTGATTTTTTGTTTGTTTAATAAGTAGATTAAGGTTATTTCTGTATTTTTTATAGTAATCTTTCAGCTCAGTGTTATTAGGGTATTTGGAGAGTTTTTTGTGCAGACTGTCACGTTTTCTTATTGAACGAATGATACCTAATGTGATCCACGGTTTAAGTTTAAAGTGATTTCTCGATTTTATTTTTCTTGTGGTAGTGACATCTGCAATGTAAGTTTGAAGAGATTTCACAAGAGATTCTGCAGCTTTACTAGGATTGATTTCTTGGAGAACTAATGCCCACTTTTCTACTTCAAGTTTTTGTCTCAACAGATCTAAGTCTACGTGGTTTACTACTTTAATTATTTTGCTGGACGAAGTTGGATTTATGTCGGACGTTATTTTGTCATCATTCTCTGTACTCGTACTTAATGCAACACATATGGCGTAATGATCTGTAATGTTCGTTTGTAGTATTGCACCTTTAAATTTAAATTTATTATTAGTAGAATTGATAAAAGCATGATCAATGCAGGTAGAAGATAATTTTGAGATTCTAGTTGGTTCGTTAATAAGTGAGTGAAAGCCGTGAGCATTTAAGTTATTTAGGTAGTCGTTGGATAATTGAGAGTTGTCCATGGTGTTAATGTTAATGTCACCTATTAGTATTTTGTTTCCTTTTGTCACTACTTTAATTTCTGATAATAATTCAGTAATAAAAGTCTTCACATCCCCTGCAGGAGATCTGTAGATAGCCATAACGGAGTATATTTCTTTATCTATTAATGCAGTAATTTTGACAACGTTAGCTTGAGTAAATGAGTTAATTCTCGATATTTTAAGTGAATCGAAGGTTTCATCCTTGACAAGTATCGTTAAACCGTCAAAAGTTGTTAATTTATTAGTAAAGTTAAATGTGGAATACCCATCAATGACATATTGGCATGAATCGTGTTTTAAATGAGTTTCGGTAAGGATGATCAGATCAAATGAAACGCTACTATCCTGTAGAAGTATTAGTAGCTCGTCAAAGTGGCAGTTAATTCCCCGAATGTTTAGATGGAAAATTTTTATGCCATCGCACCTTTCATATGCTACCTTAATATCATTTGCAGTTGGGCATATTATAGTTTGTTTCCTCTCATCAAATATAAAATTACAGTTATAGCTTCTATTCAAATCAACATAGTCAGTGTTGCAGTTGATTTTAAAATTTGCCAAGACAGTTTCACTTGCCATATGTGTACAAATGTATGCGTGTTGGCAAATTTATTATAAATACAGTTTGATATAAGAAATCTTAATTAGGTGCCCGTGTGGGTAAGGAACATATACCGATAGGAGGGTAGTACTGTATTTGTGGATGGAACTATACCTGGGGTAGGCTCGAGTCGGTCACAATAGACACCTCAGTGGGGGGCGTCACTTCACTATTACATAGTCCGTGACGACACCTTGCTTCTTAGCTCGATGGAACTATACCTGGGGCAGCTCGAGTCGGTCACAATAGACACCTCAGTGGGGGGCGTCACTTCACTATTACATAGTCCGTGACGACAACACCTTGCTTCTTAGCTCGATGGAACTATACCGGGGGCAGCTCGAGTCGGTCACAATAGACACCTCAGTGGGGGGCGTCACTTCACTATTACATAGTCCGTGACGACAACACCTTGCTTCTTAGCTCGATGGAACTATACCTGGGGCAGCTCGAGTCGGTCACAATAGACACCTCAGTGGGGGGCGTCACTTCACTATTACACAGTCCGTGACGACAACACCTTGCTTCTTAGCTCGATGGAACTATACCGGGGGCAGCTCGAGTCGGTCACAATAGACACCTCAGTGGGGGGCGTCACTTCACTATTACATAGTCCGTGACGACAACACCTTGCTTCTTAGCTCGATGGAACTATACCTGGGGTAGGCTCGAATCGGTCACAATAGACACCTCAGTGGGGGCGTCACTTCACTATTACATAGTCCGTGACGACAACACCTTGCTTCTTAGCTCGATGGAACTATACCTGGGGCAGCTCGAGTCGGTCACAATAGACACCTCAGTGGGGGGCGTCACTTCACTATTACATAGTCCGTGACGACAACACCTTGCTTCTTAGCTCGATGGAACTATACCGGGGGCAGCTCTAGTCGGTCACAATAGACACCTCAGTGGGGGGCGTCACTTCACTATTACATAGTCCGTGACGACAACACCTTGCTTCTTAGCTCGATGGAACTATACCGGGGGCAGCTCGAGTCGGTCACAATAGACACCTCAGTGGGGGGCGTCACTTCACTATTACATAGTCCGTGACGACAACACCTTGCTTCTTAGCTCGATGGAACTATACCTGGGGTAGGCTCGAGTCGGTCACAATAGACACCTCAGTGGGGGGCGTCACTTCACTATTACATAGTCCGTGACGACAACACCTTGCTTCTTAGCTCGATGGAACTATACCTGGGGTAGGCTCGAGTCGGTCACAATAGACACCTCAGTGGGGGGCGTCACTTCACTATTACATAGTCCGTGACGACAACACCTTGCTTCTTAGCTCGATGGAACTATACCTGGGGTAGGCTCGAGTCGGTCACAATAGACACCTCAGTGGGGGGCGTCACTTCACTATTACATAGTCCGTGACGACAACACCTTGCTTCTTAGCTCGATGGAACTATACCTGGGGTAGGCTCGAGTCGGTCACAATAGACACCTCAGTGGGGGGCGTCACTTCACTATTACATAGTCCGTGACGACAACACCTTGCTTCTTAGCTCGATGGAACTATACCGGGGGCAGCTCGAGTCGGTCACAATAGACACCTCAGTGGGGGGCGTCACTTCACTACTACATAGTCCGTGACGACAACACCTTGCTTCTTAGCTCGATGGAACTATACCGGGGGCAGCTCGAGTCGGTCACAATAGACACCTCAGTGGGGGGCGTCACTTCACTATTACATAGTCCGTGACGACAACACCTTGCTTCTTAGCTCGATGGAACTATACCGGGGGCAGCTCGAGTCGGTCACAATAGACACCTCAGTGGGGGGCGTCACTTCACTATTACATAGTCCGTGACGACAACACCTTGCTTCTTAGCTCGATGGAACTATACCTGGGGTAGGCTCGAGTCGGTCACAATAGACACCTCAGTGGGGGCGTCACTTCACTATTACATAGTCCGTGACGACAACACCTTGCTTCTTAGCTCGATGGAACTATACTGGGGGCAGCTCGAGTCGGTCACAATAGACACCTCAGTGGGGGGCGTCACTTCACTATTACATAGTCCGTGACGACAACACCTTGCTTCTTAGCTCGATGGAACTATACCGGGGGCAGCTCGAGTCGGACACAATACACACCTCAGTGAGGGGCGTCACTCCACTATTACATAGTCCGTGACGACAACACCTTGCTTCTTAGCTCGATGGAACTATACCGGGGGCAGCTCGAGTCGGACACAATACACACCTCAGTGAGGGGCGTCACTCCACTATTACATAGTCCGTGACGACAACACCTTGCTTCTTAGCTCGATGGAACTATACCTGGGGTAGGCTCGAGTCGGTCACAATAGACACCTCAGTGGGGGGCGTCACTTCACTATTACATAGTCCGTGACGACAACACCTTGCTTCTTAGCTCGATGGAACTATACCTGGGGTAGGCTCGAGTCGGTCACAATAGACACCTCAGTGGGGGGCGTCACTTCACTATTACATAAGCCGTGACGACAACACCTTGCTTCTTAGCTCGATGGAACTATACCTGGGGTAGGCTCGAGTCGGTCACAATAGACACCTCAGTGGGGGGCGTCACTTCACTATTACATAGTCCGTGACGACAACACCTTGCTTCTTAG
Organism: Isoperla grammatica; assembly: GCA_945910005.1. NCBI lineage: Eukaryota > Metazoa > Arthropoda > Insecta > Plecoptera > Perlodidae > Isoperla > Isoperla grammatica. The sequence goes on from OX246744.1 coordinate 16,387,974, forward strand.
CTCGATGGAACTATACCTGGGGCAGCTCGAGTCGGTCACAATAGACACCTCAGTGGGGGGCGTCACTTCACTATTACATAGTCCGTGACGACAACACCTTGCTTCTTAGCTCGATGGAACTATACCTGGGGTAGGCTCGAGTCGGTCACAATAGACACCTCAGTGGGGGCGTCACTTCACTATTACACAGTCCGTGACGACAACACCTTGCTTCTTAGCTCGATGGAACTATACCGGGGGCAGCTCGAGTCGGTCACAATAGACACCTCAGTGGGGACGTCACTTCACTATTACATAGTCCGTGACGACAACACCTTGCTTCTTAGCTCGATGGAACTATACCGGGGGTAGGCTCGGGTCGGTCACAATAGACACCTCAGTGGGGGGCGTCACTTCACTATTACATAGTCCGTGACGACAACACCTTGCTTCTTAGCTCGATGGAACTATACCTGGGGTAGGCTCGGGTCGGTCACAATAGACACCTCAGTGGGGGCGTCACTTCACTATTACATAGTCCGTGACGACAACACCTTGCTTCTTAGCTCGATGGAACTATACCGAGGGCAGCTCGAGTCGGACACAATAGACACCTCAGTGGGGGGCGTCACTTCACTATTACATAAGCCGTGACGACAACACCTTGCTTCTTAGCTCGATGGAACTATACCGGGGGCAGCTCTAGTCGGTCACAATAGACACCTCAGTGGGGGGCGTCACTTCACTATTACATAGTCCGTGACGACAACACCTTGCTTCTTAGCTCGATGGAACTATACCTGGGGCAGCTCTAGTCGGTCACAATAGACACCTCAGTGGGGGGCGTCACTTCACTATTACATAGTCCGTGACGACAACACCTTGCTTCTTAGCTCGATGGAACTATACCGGGGGCAGCTCTAGTCGGTCACAATAGACACCTCAGTGGGGGGCGTCACTTCACTATTACATAGTCCGTGACAACAACACCTTGCTTCTTAGCTCGATGGAACTATACCGGGGGCAGCTCTAGTCGGTCACAATAGACACCTCAGTGGGGGGCGTCACTTCACTATTACATAAGCCGTGACGACAACACCTTGCTTCTTAGCTCGATGGAACTATACCTGGGGCAGCTCTAGTCGGTCACAATAGACACCTCAGTGGGGGGCGTCACTTCACTATTACATAGTCCGTGACGACAACACCTTGCTTCTTAGCTCGATGGAACTATACCTGGGGCAGCTCGAGTCGGTCACAATAGACACCTCAGTGGGGGCGTCACTTCACTATTACATAGTCCGTGACGACAACACCTTGCTTCTTAGCTCGATGGAACTATACCGGGGGCAGCTCTAGTCGGTCACAATAGACACCTCAGTGGGGGGCGTCACTTCACTATTACACAGTCCGTGACGACAACACCTTGCTTCTTAGCTCGATGGAACTATACCTGGGGCAGCTCTAGTCGGTCACAATAGACACCTCAGTGGGGGGCGTCACTTCACTATTACATAGTCCGTGACAACAACACCTTGCTTCTTAGCTCGATGGAACTATACCGGGGGCAGCTCTAGTCGGTCACAATAGACACCTCAGTGGGGGGCGTCACTTCACTATTACATAGTCCGTGACGACAACACCTTGCTTCTTAGCTCGATGGAACTATACCGGGGGCAGCTCTAGTCGGTCACAATAGACACCTCAGTGGGGGGCGTCACTTCACTATTACACAGTCCGTGACGACAACACCTTGCTTCTTAGCTCGATGGAACTATACCTGGGGCAGCTCTAGTCGGTCACAATAGACACCTCAGTGGGGGGCGTCACTTCACTATTACACAGTCCGTGACGACAACACTTTGCTTCTTAGCTCGATGGAACTATACCGGGGGTAGGCTCTAGTCGGTCACAATAGACACCTCAGTGGGGGGCGTCACTTCACTATTACATAGTCCGTGACGACAACACCTTGCTTCTTAGCTCGATGGAACTATACCTGGGGCAGCTCTAGTCGGTCACAATAGACACCTCAGTGGGGGGCGTCACTTCACTATTACACAGTCCGTGACGACAACACTTTGCTTCTTAGCTCGATGGAACTATACCGGGGGTAGGCTCTAGTCGGTCACAATAGACACCTCAGTGGGGGGCGTCACTTCACTATTACATAGTCCGTGACGACAACACCTTGCTTCTTAGCTCGATGGAACTATACCTGGGGCAGCTCTAGTCGGTCACAATAGACACCTCAGTGGGGGGCGTCACTTCACTATTACATAGTCCGTGACGACAACACCTTGCTTCTTAGCTCGATGGAACTATACCGGGGGCAGCTCGAGTCGGTCACAATAGACACCTCAGTGGGGGGCGTCACTTCACTATTACATAGTCCGTGACAACAACACCTTGCTTCTTAGCTCGATGGAACTATACCGGGGGCAGCTCGAGTCGGTCACAATAGACATCTCAGTGGGGGGCGTCACTTCACTATTACACAGTCCGTGACGACAACACCTTGCTTCTTAGCTCGATGGAACTATACCGGGGGTAGGCTCGAGTCGGTCACAATAGACACCTCAGTGGGGGGCGTCACTTCACTATTACATAGTCCGTGACGACAACACCTTGCTTCTTAGCTCGATGGAACTATACCTGGGGTAGGCTCGAGTCGGTCACAATAGACACCTCAGTGGGGGGCGTCACTTCACTATTACATCGTCCGTGACGACAACACCTTGCTTCTTAGCTCGATGGAACTATACCTGGGGTAGGCTCGAGTCGGTCACAATAGACACCTCAGTGGGGGCGTCACTTCACTATTACATAGTCCGTGACGACAACACCTTGCTTCTTAGCTCGATGGAACTATACCGGGGGCAGCTCTAGTCGGTCACAATAGACACCTCAGTGGGGGGCGTCACTTCACTATTACATAGTCCGTGACGACAACACCTTGCTTCACTCGGTGTGGCCAGTATACATTCTTATTATGCCCGGTATTATGCACTTCCGATAAATATTTAGTAAATTACTAAATTGTTTTCACCATGGCAACCAGACTTCCCAACAGTTATTGTCATTGTGAGAACAAGTCTGTAGGTGATAACGCCATTAAGTGTTAACAAAATTAAATCAGTGTTGTATACACGTATCTATATATTTCCAGTGCAGTGTCAAGTCTCTATTTTTTGTCTCTGAGTGATTCCTGCTGTGTTTTAAGAATAAAAAGTCATTATTTACAAAAATCACAATGTTCATATGTTTTTCATAAATGCCCGTAGATATGGCATTCATTTATATGTTGATACATACTAATTATAATAATACAATAATTATTTTAGATTAATTCAATGTCTGTAGTTCGGTAAAGCTTCTAGCCCCGAACGCTCTTTCTCAGTGATATGTTTTTGTAGATATTTATTTAAAAATTCTCAATATCTAGTATTGCTAAATTCCATGTAGCATGATTGCATAAAACTAAGAACTGACAACCAAATCTATAACCTTATCTTAATTACAGTGTAGTAACGCAGAAAAGTAAAATAGTGAACTATAGGCGTTATACACTCAACCAATTTAAAGCGATATCCAGAAATAATACAAATATATTTTAATTGTAATTAATAGTTCTTTGTTCTGTATCTTTTTCATTTATCGAGAGGCACTTTCTGATCTATTAGCCCTTAGTTCACACTTCACTCTTGTTCATATCACTCTAGTAGCCCTTAGTTCACACTTCACTCTTGTTCATATCACTCTATTAGCCCTTAGTTCACACTTCACTCTTGTTCATATTACTCTATTAGCCCTTAGTTCACACTTCACTCTTGTTCATATCACTCTATTAGCCCTTAGTTCACACTTCACTCTTATTCATATCACTCTATTAGCCCTTAGTTCACACTTCACGCTAGTTCATATCACTCTATTAGCCCCTAGTTCACACTTCACGCTAGTTCATATCACTCTATTAGCCCCTAGTTCACACTTCACTCTAGTTCATATCACTCTATTAGCCCGTTGTTCATACTTTACTCTAGTTCATATCACTCCATTAGCCCCTAGTTCACACTTCACTCTAGTTCATATCACTCTATTAGCCCCTAGTTCACACTTCAAGCTAGTTCATAAGTTATCACTCTATTAGCCCTTAGTAAGTTGGTTTACACTTCACTCTAGTTCATATCACTCTATTAGCCCCTAGTTCACACTTTACTCTAGTTCATATCACTCTATTAGCCCCTAGTTCATCTTCACGCTAGTTCATATCACTCCATTAGCCCCTAGCTCACACTTCACGCTAGTTCATATCACTCTATTAGCCCTTAGTTCACACTTCACTCTAGTTCATATCACTCTATTAGCACCTAGTTCACACTTCACTCTAGTTCATATCACTCTTTAGTTATCTTACCTTGCCAATATAATAGGTGTCTGCATCTTTCCATCACATTGAAGTCGTCATTTGGTTCTGCAAATATTGCAGCTTTTACAGAAGCAATAAACTTTCTAAAGAACATTTTGGCCAGTAAAGTGAAGGTTAATTGTAAATGTACAAAAAACAATATGGAGTGTTTGTTTGTGTCCTAATATCTACAACTTAACTTCGTTGCCACTACTGTAGCTGGGACTCCTAATATCTACAACTTAACTTCGTTGCCACTGCTGTAGCTCGGACTCCTAATATCTACAACTAAACTTCGTTGCCACTGCTGTAGCTCGGACTCCTAATATCTACAACTAAACTTCGTTGCCACTACTGTAGCTGGGACTCCTAATATCTACAACTTAACTTCGTTGCCACTGCTGTAGCTCGGACTCCTAATATCTACAACTAAACTTCGTTGCCACTGCTGTAGCTGGGACTCCTAATATCTACAACGGAATAGCGACCACTCTGGGCCTGAGCTCTACTTGCTGTAGTTCATGGCAACCAAGGTGTCAAAGGGCCGGGTTGTTTTTGAACCGTGAAAAATCGAACATTCCTCGTTGAATTATTAATAACATTCGCATACGACGTATGGCACATAATTTATTTATAAAGCTACTCTTACATGCGATATCGCGACCTAGTAAGTTAAATGTAAGACCAAAGCTATGCATAATTTATTTGACTGTGTTAAAGTAGCTCAAGCAATAAACAATCACAACCGAAAATTGCCAAACTTATCTATACTTATAGTCATCTATCTTCATTACAATAAAAGAAAAGGACGGCTAGCCTTCCTAAGCTGGTTTTGAGATCACCCGCTTCCAATTTCTTGATTTTCGTGATTTTTAACATTGAAGCTATACAAACTAACACACTTTGAACCACTGTACTTATCTTAAAGTACATTTCCCACAATGCAATGTTCACAATAAGCTAGCAATGTGTTAGCCATGTCCACAGTAAGCTTGCATTTTATTAGTAATCTCCACAATAAGCTTGCATTGTGTAAGTAATGTCCACAATAAGCTAGCATTGTGTAAGTAATGTCCACGATAAGCTTGCATTGTGTAAGTAATGTTCACAATAAGCTTGCATTGTGTAAGTAATGTCCACAATAAGCTAGCATTGTGTAAGTAATGTCCACAATAAGCTTGCATTGTGTAAGTAATGTCCACAATAAGCTTGCATTGTGTAAGTAATGTCCACAATAAGCTTGCATTGTGTATAAGTAATGTCCACAATAAGCTTGCATTGTATAAGTAATGCCCACAATAAGCTAGCATTGTGTAAGTAATGTCCACAATAAGCTTGCATTTTATTAGTAATGTCCACAATAAGCTAGTATTTTATTAGTAGTGTCCACAATAAGCTAGTATTGTATTAGTAATGTCCACAATAAGCTAGCATTTTATTAGTAATGTCAACAATAAGCTAGTATTTTATTAGTTACGTCTACAATAAGCTTGCATTGTATTAGTAATCTCCACAGTAAGCTTGCATGTTATTAGTAATCTCCACAATAAGCTAGAATTGTATTAGTAATGTCCACTGTTATGTCTGGGTCTAGTCGGGGAGGCTCGGGTACAATGACAGATACAACACAGATTTCTAATATCCTGATGGGTCTTTATTAATGCGGTTGAGGTTACAGTTCTGAATCAAGGTGAAGCTACTCTCGACGGGAAGCGTCCTTCTCTCCGTGCGCGTCACCTCTCGTGGCGCTGCCTTTTGGTAGCCCTATCAACTACTGGCGCGGGCGCCAGGTACAAACGATAAACACCACAATTCTCCCCCTTTAGATAAAACTTTCACAATTTTTCTCAAAAATTTACCCGGGAGAACTGGGCTCATTTGCCGTAGTCCTTCAGGTAGGCAGGTGGGCGGGTCTCCCTAGCGGGTCGTCTCGCCGGCGTTGCCGGTCTCTGTGTCGTCCGGGGCTCGATCACGGCCACGGTACCTCGTGGCGGTTGAACACCCTCCTCGACTGGCAACGGGGTCGGTCCGCTGTCCATGGGTCTCCACTCTATCTCGACAGGTTGCGGTTCTGGCTCCGTACCAGTCAGTACCTCTGCCGGGATCCCCTGGTACCCCCGTGATGGCTCACGGGTCGGGAATTCTGGCTCCGCAGCTGCCTCTGCGGTTCTCGAGACTTGTCGTCCTCGTAGTTGGTCCAGGTGCAGTCTCCTGGAAACTCCCTCCGCATCCGACACCGAGAAGTTCCTGGGTCCATGGATGGTGGTCACCGTTCCCGGCAGCCACTTTGGACCCCTCCCGTGGTTGCGGTAGTAGACGAGCTGTCCCTCATTGAACTGGCGCCAAGCTGGGTCACCGTTCTGCGCTTTCACAGCCGCAGCGTCTCGGCTGGCGTTCCGGCCATTGTAGTTGTCCGGATGCAATTTGTCTAACATGGTGCGGATCCTCCTTCCCATCATTAGATCAGACGGCGTCTCTCGAGTGGTCGCATGAGGCGTCGTCCTTAACGCCAGCAGGATATTCCCCAACTCGAGCTGCCATCTCTCCGGTTCCACCTTTGCCAGGAGGCTCTTGACTGTCTGCACATACCTCTCGGCTAGTCCATTTGAAGCCAGGAAGTATGGTGCCGAGGTTATGTGAACAACTTGATTGAGCCGAAGGAAATCTTGGAATTCCTCCGACTTGAAGGCGGCTGCGTTGTCAGAGACTACTTCATCCGGGATGTCGTAGTCCGTAAACATGTCGCGTAGGACCTCGATAGCCGCGGCAGATGTCAGCGCCCCCTTGGTGTTCTTGACCACCGTCAGCGCGAATGAGCATCGACCGCCACAAAGAAAGTCTGTCCCTGCGTAGGCCCCGCGTAATCAATGTGAATACGAGACATGGGCCGCGCCGGGATGCTCCAGGGTATCACGTTGGACGAGGCCGGTGTCTTGCGCGTCTCGGCGCATGCTTGACACGTGGCAATCAACTCCTCGATGTCCCTGTCTAAACCAGGCCACCACACATAACTCCTAGCTATGGCCTTGGTTTTCACGATACCTTGATGTACCTTGTGAAGCAATTTGAGGACCTCTTGTCTCAAATTAGTCGGAATCACTACTCTGTTACTGTAGAGCAGACAACCCTGTTGTACTGAGAGGCCTGTCCAGTTGTGGAGGTATGGTTGATACTGCAGAGGTAACTCCGTAGTGTCCCAACCATGCTGTACCCCTTTCAGTACTCTTGATACGATTGTATCCTTCTTCGACTCTTCTCGAATCTTTTCCGCTGCCAGTGGCGATCCCTCTGGAACTTCCGCGAGAAACCAGACGTCGGCTGGCTCTGGGTATTCCGGTTCATCTGGTGCTGGCAGTGGGAGTCGGCTGCACATGTCAGCATTCCCGTGTAGTTTGCCTGGGCGGAAGGTAATCTTATACCGGTAACCGGCCAGCGTCAGTAGCCACCGCGTCATGCGTGGCGACAACACCTCAGGCAACTGGCGGCCAGGTTGTAGCAGGCCCACCAGTGGTTTGTGATCTGTAAGGATCTCCACAGGTCTGCCATAAATGTACCGATGAAATTTACGCAGACCATACATAATCGACAAGAACTCCTTGTCCAGCTGCGAATAGTTCTTTTCCGCCGCGTGCAAAGTGCGTGACCCAAAAGCCACAGGCGCTTCCACGCCGTTTGCTTCAACATGGGCAAGCACCGCTCCTACCCCATACGGTGAGGCGTCACACGACAATCTCAGGGGCTTGTCAAGGCTGTAATGAACCAGTACCTGGTCGGACGATACGAGTTGCTTAGCTTCTTGGAAACATACCTCGTGCGTCTCCGTCCACTTCCAGGGCACATCCTTGCGGCGCAACTCGTAGAGCGGCGCCAGCTTTGTTGCCATGTTCTCTATGTACCGTTCATAGAACGTGATGAAGCCTAGAAAAGACTCCATCTGTTCCCGGTTCTCGGGGGAAGGTGCTCTCAAGAGAGCTTCCACTTTCTCGGCCGTAGGGTGTAACCCGGCAGCATCGATGCGGAACCCTAAAAATTCCACCGACTTGAGCCCAAACTGACACTTGGATAACTTCAAGTGCAATCCGGCCCCCTGAAGTCGTTCGAGCACTGCTCGCGTCCTGCTCCACAGCTCTTCCAGTGTGGTGCCTGAAATCAGCAGATCATCAAGATAGACGACCACTCCCTCTAGCCCCTTCAACAACGTTTCCATCAATCGTTGAAATATGGCCGGCGCAGATGCCAGACCGAATGGCAGTCGTTTCATCCGCAGTAAACCACGGTGCGTGTCTAGTGCCAACACGTGCGACGACTCTTCATCAACTCGTACCTGCGTGTAGGCCCTGTCCAAGTCGAGTCGCGCGAAGTATGACCCCTGAGCCAGGGTTGTGAACACCTCCGTGTTTGTCGGTAGAGGGTATATGTCGGTCTTCAGGACTGTGTTGACCATGCACGAGAAGTCGCCACACACCCGCACGGTTCCGTCGCCTTTAGCCACAAAAACTGCGGGTGTACCCCACTTACAGTGTGGTATCTCCTCGGCCGCCCCATCTTGCTGCAACTGCTCCAGCGCAGCATCGGCTTTTTCCTTCAGAGCGAACGGCGGGGAACGATGCCTTCGGAAAACCGGAACCGCTCCTGGGTCTAGTTCCACATGGACCTCCTCACCTTTGTAGGTTCCCAAGCCGCTCTCAAACACGCTCTCGAGGCCATGGAGCTCTTTCGGAATCCTCCGGTCTTCAGCCTCCATTTTAAGTACTGGGCTCAGCTTCACGGCTAGCCGCAACGCTCGCAGCCAGTCTCGTCCCATCAAACTAGGACCGTCTTTACTTATCACATAAAGCGGAAGCTTGAACTTGTTCCCCTCATATCCCACATTCACAAGCACTACCCCCTGCACTCCCAAGTCTTGCTTGGACCATGTGCGCAGCCTGTACTCGGACTCGGACATGTCTGGTGGGTCACCAGGCCACAACTCTTGAAATGTGGACCGACCAATTAAGGAATGTTTAGAGCCCGTGTCCACTTCCATGGTTAGCGGCACTCCATCTATCTCCACCATTGCAGTTACCTCATCTTCTGTACCAGTAGTGTTCACGGAGAATAGATACGACTCGACAGGCCGTGCCTGTACAAGGTTGGTACTCACCGGTGGCCTGTTATCTGATCTGTCTCCGCCCGTCGGGTTGGACACCCCAGCCTTTTTTCCTTGACAGACCTTGGCTATGTGCCCGGTCTTCTGGCACTTGTAGCACGTAACGTTGCCGAGCTTGCACTTGTCCGCTAGGTGCGCTGTGCTACCGCAACGGAAACATTTGCCTTTAGTACCTGGTGTCGAGGTGTCCGCAGCAGGTTTGGCTCCCGTGCCTCCCCCTTTGTTTCCTTTCGACGCCTTGTTGTCGAGGAACCTTTTGACTTGCGTCACACCGGCATTTCCCCGCAACACTTGGACGTCTCGCTGCGAAGTTTCCGCAGCCATGGACATCTCGACAGCCCGTTTGAATGTTAGGCTGTCTCCCTCAGCTAACAGTTTGGTCTGCAATGCTTGTTCCTGCACCCCCGCGATCAGCTGCTCTAGAAGATTCTCTTCTAAGTCAGGGAACTCACAATGTTCGCTGAGTTTTCGCAGGTTTGCGAGAAACTCCATGATCAGTTCATTAGGCCCCTGCATTCGCTTCCTGAACTTGAACCTCTGCATCCTTTTGCTAGGCTTAGGGCAGTACCTATCGCCTAACAACGCCAATGCCTGGGCTAGGCCCAAATCCGCCACATTCAACGGCGAGGCCAACGACCTCAACACCCGAAACGTCTCCGCCCCGATTACACAGAGGAGCAAGTTCTTCTGCTTCTCCTCGGGCACTTCAAACGTTAAAAAAGCTATCTGTAACCTATCTGCGTACACGTCCCACGACTCCTCAGCAGGCTTAAACGGTCCCACGGCATTCACAACGCCACTCGCTAGGCCTAACCCACGCGAAGACGAACCTGCCCCATTTTCAGCCATACCGTCCGTTCTCGTCGCCAATTGTTATGTCTGGGTCTAGTCGGGGAGGCTCGGGTACAATGACAGATACAACACAGATTTCTAATAGCCTAATGGGTCTTTATTAATGCGGTTGAGGTTACAGTTCTGAATCAAGGTGAAGCTACTCTCGACGGGAAGCGTCCTTCTCCCCGTGCGCGTCACCTCTCGTGGCGCTGCCTTTTGGTAGCCCTATCAACTACTGGCGCGGGCGCCAGGTACAAACGATAAACACCACATCCACAATAATCTAGCATTTTATAAGTAATCTCCACAATAAGCTAGCATTGTATTAGTAATCTCCACAATAAGCTTGCATTGTATTAGTAATGTCCACAATAAGCTAGTATGTATTAGTAATGTTCACAATAAGCTAGCAATAAGAAACGGGGGGTTAAAGTAGTGTCAATGATAGATAAGAAGCCCCTATATCTATTTGCCGCGTCTAAGCCCCTGATACTCCTAGGACGTCTGGACACACCGTGACACTCAATGATAAGACTATACAAGATACAAGACAAATTTTATGTAATGGCAGTCCTTTGTTGTCAAAGGAAACTTCTAGAAGCTGGGGTCTTGATGTTAGGATATCCACTGCATCAAGTGTCGGAGGCCTGTGGCTAAGACAGGGGTGACCAACGCCAGTCATATCCAAGCAGGACATGCCCCCACCATCTAACAAAGAGAATTCAATGGCTAATGGGAAATCTGATAAAGAAAAGTTGTATAGGCCTAGTACTAGTGGCCTGAACAAGGATAATAAGTTAAAAAGTAATCTGAAAGCTAAGTTTCCACATGTTTTCACGGGAGTGGGAAGGTTAAAAAGTTCCCAATTACAACTGAAAATAAATCCAGAAGTAACAGCCACCATACAGAGACCCAGACGCTACCCTCTAGGCAGTGGCGTAACAAGGAATTATTTCGGGGGGGGGGGGTTAATTTGTTAAAAGTGAGATGAGGGGACTGAAATGGGTCTGGGGCGAAGCCCCAGCCGCCAGAGGCCATTTCGCCGACGGCGAAATTTTTTTCACTTCTATAATTATTATTTCGTGCCTTTTACACTCAAATAATTCTACTCGAACCACTACTCGTTTGTTTGTTATATGTTGAAGTTACAATGTTACACTAGGTATTAATTATCTGTCTAAATAAGAATTGCATAGAAATTGTGTTTTTAATGTTTTATGGTTGTTCAATTTAATCTCAAGATGAAGTGAAACATTGTGGTAACAAGTCACATACATTTAAATTTTAATTCACAGAGCGTCATATTGTTATATTAGATTAATGCATTTTTATTTATAGGCACCCTTACGTTTACTGGTTCGAGCGAAAGGTATATTAGTTGTAAGTGAACACATCAATATATAATTGAATTATTGAAACAAATTATACATCTTATCTAAGTGAAGTGGTATGATAAATATAATGAGAATATAATTTGTTGCGATTGTTATACATTGAAGTGGTTTAGGGATCTTATAAATGTAGTAGTAAAGTCATGGTTTTGGGGGGGGGGGGGGGGTTTGAACCCCTAAACCCCCCCTTAGTTACGCCACTGCCTAGGCCTACATCTTATGAAGAACATAAAGTTAAGTCTGGAAGAGAAACTTGCTAATTACATGATATTATTATTATTATTATCATTATTATTATTATTATTATTATTATTATTATTATTATTATTATTATTATTATTATTATTATTATTATTATTATTATTATTATTATTATTATTATTGTTATTAATATTATTATTATTATTATTATTATTATTATTTTATTGAATGTATCACAACCATACAATCTCGGTCAAAACCGGCGTTAACATGTTATACGGACGTAATGTCAAGTATTTCCATGTGTCTACCTTATTTAACTTCACTAATCACATGTTACTAGTTTAAATAGTCATCAATCTCGGTCAAAGCCGGTGTTTACATGTTATACGGACAATACAGTTGTAATGTCAAGTATTTCCATGAGGTACCTTGTTCAACTTCAGTCGTTACTGTCTTATTAGTACTTGTTCATAGTATACACTGCATAATGATATGATCTTATTTGCGTTGTCTTCGTGTGTGTCTTCTTTGCGTCGTGTTAGTTATTATTATTATTATCATTATTATTATTATTATTATTATTATTATTATTATTATTATTATTACTATATTATTATTATTATTATTATTATTATTATAATAATTATTATTATTGTATTATATTTATTGTATTATACAACAATCAAGTCAGTCACCGTAGGAGACGGACGTGTTTGGTGAGCGCTCCGCGATATAGCGATAACAAGTGAATCGAGTGTGTAGTACAGCTAACATGCAGTGTTCCCGGTGCAAGGACGATGTGCCTACTAGTGGAGACTCTGTGACCTGCTATGGGGAGTGCAAAGGAAAATTTCATTTTGAGTGTTCGGGGCTGCGTGAGACGACGTACCGCAGGAAATCTACCAAGGATAAAATGGCGTGGAGGTGCGTTGATTGTCGCGTCGTGACGCCCGGGGTAGCCGAGGAGGACGACGCTTCGCAGCTCAGCCAGAAGACAGGTGAGGGGCAGGAGAACCCGGGAGTGTTACTGTCGATGGTGAAAGAAATTAGGGACAAAGTTACTTCCAATGAACTTATTTTAGGAACTCTTATGTCAAAAATTGACGAGTTGACTAAAAGCAATAAGGAGAAAGATGTCGCAATAAAGAATTTAACTTTGCGTGTGAACAGATTGGAACAAGAAAAACTAGAGACTAATTTAGAAATCCAGGGTATTTTGTTTAATGAGGGTGATAATAATTTCTCGATTGTGAGTAAAATCGCCAAGGAGCTTGATGTAGAATACAGTGATCGTGACGTAGCAGATGTGTTTCGTATAAACAACAACAAATCCTCCCGGCTGATTGTCAAGTTTTATGACAAAGTTACGAGAGACGAGTGGTTGAGTAAGCGTCGCAAGGTCGTGACAAACAACCATATCAAACCGAATTCCAACGATCAGCGCATTTATCTGAACGAACAGTTGACCCCTGCAATGCGAGGCCTATCCTGGGAAGCGCGTCAAGCGGCGCGTAAGTGCGGGTTCAAGTTCACCTGGGTGAAGAATGGCAACATATTCATGCGTCGCAACGAGCGGTCACCTGTAATTAGGGTCAACTCGGTCGACGATTTGCCCATCCCGCGACAGGTAGACACTCAAGATTGACTACTGGATTCAGAGTTTGTGTTTCATATTAACATTCGTAGCTTAAGAAAAAATTTTGATAATTTGATTGCTTTTTTAAAGTCTAACAATTGTTCTTATAAGGTAATCGTTTTAACAGAAGTGTGGATAAAGGAGTCTGAAAGCAAGTTTTATGTTATTCCTAATTATACTATGCTACTGCAACCAAGACCTGACGAGCGCTCAGGAGGTGTGGCTGTCTATGTCAAGGAAAGCTATAAGTTCAAGTGGAAACCGTTTATTTGTAATACAGCTGAAGGTATCATTTTATACTTAAACATTGGCTTTGGAAAGCTTACATTAATATCTCTATATCGTCGGAGTAATCAGGCTCTTATTAAGCCTTTTATTGGTGATCTAGGCGAATTAATAGGGAGTGAATCAGGAAATCCATGTATATTATTGGGTGACCTTAATATAGACATAACGGAAAGGCTTCAAACAAGTGATACCAACAATGTACACGTAAACGCTTATTTGGACTTGTTATATTCTGAAGGGTTTATCTCGTGCATAAACGTGCCCACCCGGATAAGTAATGTTACTGAGACATGTATTGATCACATCTTTGTACGCAACTGTAAACAAGTTGAGTTCATCTGTAATACATTGGACTGTGGTCTCACAGACCACAAGGCAACTACAGTAAGCGTGGAAAACAATGTGACAGAGCCAAGCACAACAAACCTGATCAAATATGTTGACAACAATATTTTCCAACTAAATCTAAGTCAACATAACTGGGAGAAGTTATTTAACTCGATCTCGGTAGAGGAGGCATTTAATGTTTTTTTCGAGGAGCTTGAACTAATTATAGATAACTCGTATGTTGAACTAAGGTTGAAAAGAGGCTATAAAAAACGGAAAGATTGGATTTCTCCTGAAACAGTCGCAATAACACTGGATAAACAAGCTGTATATAAAGCATTTAAACGCCACCCAGATGATGAGCTGTTGAAATACAGGTATAAAACACTTAGTAAACAAGCAAGCATGAAAATAAAGCGTGATAAAATAAACTTCTACAAGGAAGAAATAGAGAAGGCAGTCAATAAAGGCAAGAACTATTGGCATGTCGTTAACAAAATATTGAAAGGCAAAGGGCACGAAGCAATATCTGAAATAACAATTGATGGAGTAAAGACGCTTACTGAAGATGATCCTAGTCGAGTAGCAAACCATTTTAACGATTATTTTATAAATGTTGCTAATATTGCGGCTGGCGGCGGCGGGCAAGCAGGAAGTGATGACGAAACAAGGGAGAATTTTAAGAAGCAGTGGGTTAACCAAACCATGCACGTTTCTGAAATAACTGAAGCTGATCTTGTACAAGTCATCAGAAGCATGAAACGTAAAACAAGTGCCGGGATTGATAGAGTTAATATCTGTATGATAAAAGATAATATTGACATTCTGGTACCGATTTTCAAATACCTGTTTAATCTTTCTATCAACAATGGCTATATGCCAGACATTTTCAAAACGGCTGTCATTATACCTGTTTTTAAAGCTGGTGATAAAACAATGGTGACCAATTATCGTCCAATTTCACTTTTACCATCTTTATCGAAAATTTTAGAGGTTTGTGTCAAAAATCAAGTTTTAAACTTTTTACAATCTATCAATTATTTTTCTCCTAATCAATATGGTTTCTTGCCAAATAAAAATGTGGATATGGCCATAGATAGCCATACTAAACAAATCACTCAAGCAATGGAGAAAAATCACAAGACCATGGCGGTATATTTAGACTTGAGTAAGGCATTTGACATGATCTCCCACAATTTATTGATAGAAAAACTTCAAAACTGCGGTCTTAGGGGAAAAATTGGTATTTGGTTTGAATCATATTTATGTAAACGAACTCAAATGGTAAGAATAAATGGTACTTTTAGTGATAAAATGACTGTTAATCGTGGTGTCCCGCAAGGGTCTGTGTTAGGGCCAATATTTTTCTTAATTTTTATTAATGACGTCTCTCTGCTGCCTCTTTATGCCAAGATTACTTTGTTTGCAGATGATGCTGCTCTAGTTTTATCAGCTGTGTCGTATTTAATTTTAGAAATCCTTGTTGTTCAAGACTTGCGTGTTTTATCCTCTTATTTTAACAGAAATGGTCTTGTTCTCAATAGCTTAAAAACTAAATATATATTGTTTCGTTTTAAAGAGCAGGCCACGATTCCTCATCTCAAGATTGTTTACCATGATTCAAAATGTATTAAGGAGACTGGATGTAAATGTAGCTGTATTGAAATGTGTGATTCTATTAGATATCTGGGCGTCTACATAGATTCATCCCTAAGTTGGAGTATGCACATACAGATGTTATCTATAAAGCTTAGAGCAATTAACTACATTTTTTACCATCTTAAGAAGATAATGCCTATTCATGTTTTACGTCAGTTATATTTCGCACTTTTTCAATCTATTCTGCAATTTGGTATTATTCACTGGGGTGGAACATTTGACTACAAACTAACTTCTCTTCGTACAACACAAAACTATGTCATAAGAACAATTTTCAACATAAATCGTCTAGAATCAGTTGATTATTTATACGCAGAGTTTAATATTCTTCCTTTGTCACTTCTCTATTTGTTAAAAGTTGTTACATATGTATTTAAGAATTTGAGTAACTATCATTTTACAACCAATAGTGTGAACACCAGGAAGTCAAGAATGCTGAGCTTGAATGTACCGGACTTTAGAATGACAAACACGAGAAACCAATTAACTTATAAAGGGCCACAATTGTTCAACACCATTATTAGTCAAATGCCTGAGTTCTTTGTTTCCATGAAATATATTACTTTTAAAAAGCTGGCAGAACATACGATCAAAGAGGGAACGTGGTTTCAGTTGTAGTTCAACATTGTTTCAGTATTGTTTAGGACTAGTTTCGTATTATTTTAGCATTGTTTTACAATTTGATAACAAATGTTTACCTGTATAGATAATCAAATATGGCTTTTGTAATTCTTACTTTTTAACAAATTTTAATTTGATTTAATTATTCGCAGAACGCTTAACTTTTTAAATGTATATACAGCATTGTTTTAGAAGTGTTTTAGCTTTGATTTTAGTATAATTACACCAATGTATTTTAACAACTGTTCGATTGTATAGAGAATTAAACATGTTTTTGTAGTTCTTAGTCTAAATCTAAATTTGTATTGATTAACGTTGACTGTGCACTATTTTATTCATGTATGTAAAAGCAAACCTTCGAGCGAGCAGAGAGCTCATGAAGGTGTTTGCTCAATATTAAACTTGTGTTATTGTACAGAATAATAAATAAATGAATGAATGAATGAATGAATTATTATTATTATTATTATTATTATTATTATTATTATTATTATTATTATTATTATTATTATTATTATTATTATTATTATTATTATTATTATTATTATTATTATTATTATTATTATTATTATTATTATTATTATTATTATTATTATTATTATTATTATCATTCGATCGCAAGTCGCGGATGAGAGTGGACGTGCTGCGAACGAGCTCCGCATGCTGTTTATTGCTATACCTGAGTCATGTCTAACGCAGAGAAGTGTAGTGTCTGTACGAAAAACCTTCCACTAGACGGAGACTTCGTAAATTGCGCAGGTTGCAACACTAATATTCACTTTGAATGTTCTGGTTCTAAAAAGTCTACTCATAGAGGTAAATCTCAAGTGGCGAGGCTTCAGTGGCGTTGCCCTAAGTGCAAGTCAGAAGGGGCACCCACGGGTAGCGGCTCTGGAACACCGACAGGGATCAGTGATGTGAGTAATATATTTAGTGGTAGTGTTGAAAGTGCTAATCAAAAGGCAATTGGTGAGGTCCTAAGCGTAGTTTATGAGCTTCGTAACGAACTCAGAGAAGTTAAAAAGGAGCTTGAGTCGCTGAGAGGGCTTAAAGAAGAGTTAGCTGAAAGTAGGAAGATTATTCATGATCTCACGCAGCGAATCGTTAAGAAAGACGAGGTTATAGATGAGCTTAGTGATCGTGTTCATGAGTTGGATCAGTACGGAAGAAATCGTAATATTGAAATTTCAAACGTCTTGGAACAAGAGGGCGAAGACTTGGAGGACGTTGTCGTCAAGATTAGTACTCATTTGGGTGCTAATATTGTGCCTGGTGACATTGACGTAGTCCATCGTGTTAGATCTGCTAATACGAACTATCCTAAAAAAAATAGTAGTTCAGCTAATCTCAAGGAAGAAAAGAGAAGAATTGCTCGCTGTTCGTCGCAGTGTATCGGTGGCCAACAAGGACCTGTTTCCCGGGCTGCGGGAGAACGGGAACCTTCCCATATTTGTATACGAACATCTGTCGCCACACTACAAACATCTTTTGTGGTCTGTTAAAGCCAGAGCAAAATTAACAGGTCATAAATTTGTGTGGTTTAATCGTGGGTTAATTTGTGTCCGTAAGGACGAAAATACTCGTGAAGTTGTAAAGATAAAAAAACTCACGTGATATTGGCCAACTTGTTTGATATACACGTAAGTAAATGGAACTATGGAATCCACCGTCACTCGTGGCGGATACGCAGGTAGTGGATAGTATAAATAGTTGGATGCAAGAGTCCGAAGGTCTTACGATTATTCACCTGAATATTCGATCAATAAATAGACACTGGGATGAGTTGCAAGTGATTCTTGGGAAACAATTAGGAAAATTTCACGTGCTTGTTTTAAGTGAGGTAAATGTGCATAGTGTAAGTGATCTGTATGAATTAGAAGGTTATGTAACATTTCATCAGTTAAGAAAAGGTAGAAGAGGTGGTGGGTTAATTTTGTACATTGAGAACTCTGTCTTATTTGAAAGAAATGATGTTTTGTTTAATCATTTTGAAGGACTAGCAGGCAATTTAACGGTAGGCAATAACACTGTGTCTCTGTTGTGCGTGTACAGGCCTCCTAATAACAACACCAAGAATGAGTTTATAGAGGAGATCGAGAGTTATTGGCAAAATACCAAAGTTAATACGGCTATAATGATTGGTGATGTAAACATTGATATTTTAAATGAATGTGATTCATTTGCGCAGCATTATGAAACCAGTCTGGCTGTGAATGGTTTTATGAGATGTATTTCCAAGGCTACGCGTGAGGAGGTAGTAGAGGGCGCGCTTAGAAGTTCATGTATCGATCATGTTTACGTGCGGGCTGTTGACATCCGTATCAAGCCAGCCATTTATACATCTAAGTTGTCCGACCACTATATGATAATGATTTCATTGGGATTAGATAGTATTAAAAGAAAATCGGAAAGTACAATATATGGAAAGTGTATATTGGGATAGTTTGTTAATTGCCAATAGCTGTGAGAATTTGTATCAGGCGATTTATTTTAATTTCAAGATTGCATATGCAAAAAGTTCGTTTGTTAAAGAAAGAAGTGCTACGAATAGGGGTATTAAGTCGTGGGTGTCGCCCGAACTATTGGATAAACGGGCAGTGTTCGTCAAAGAGAAAAGTAATAAGAAAAGGAGTAATCAATCTTGGATGACGTTGGAGTTATTAGAAATGATAGCAAAAAGAGACCGTTTTTTTCAACCATGGAAAAAATGTAAATGTTTAAATCTTACGAAAGGTGTGTATAGGTCAGAATACAATAACCTCCGAAATAAAGTAAACAAAAAGATCAAACAAGCAAAACAAAACTATAACCGTGCACTTTTGGAAAGAAATAGGGGAAATATTAAAGAAACGTGGCAAGCTATAAATACTATAATAGGCAAGAAAAAAAAGAGTCAGTCGATGAGGTTATTAAAAAGTATCTGGGTAAAAGAGAGTCATCTGTTACTATAGCAAACTCATTTGCGAACGTTTTTGTGGAAGAGGTTGAGCGTATTGTTCATAACTGTGATGTGATTTGTAGGGAAACGGTTCAAGGAGAAAGCAGTTTAATTAACGTTCAGGGGCAATCAGTATACATACCCCCTATTGATGCGAAAACAGTGGGAAAAATTATCGAAGAAATGAATAGTGGTAAACAAGCTGGGTTTGACGGAATAAGGGTTAAAGACTTGCAAAATATTAAGGATCAGATCAGTCCATCACTAGCTTTCCTGATAAATTTATCGATTAATGAAGGTGTCGTGCCAGAAATGTTAAAAATTGCTATAGTGAGGCCGGTTTATAAAAAAGGAAGCCACTATGAGTATTCCAACTATCGTCCAATTGCCTTATTGTCTGTAGTCGATAAGGTAATGGAAAGGTATGTGGCTGATTGTTTAAATAACTATTTGACTAAATTTTCTATCATAAACAAAAATCAATTCGGCTATCAAAAGGGGAAAAGTACATCTGATCTTTTACTGAAATTTTCTGATCTTATTAATTCTAAGTTAAATGAAAATTTTCATGTAGTATGTATGTTTGTGGACTTCACTAAAGCATTTGATACTCTAAATCACAAGAAATTTTTGCAAGCATTGGACAATATTGGTGTGAGAGGTCCAATTCTACGGTGGTTTGAGAGTTATTTAGATAATAGAAAGATAATTGTAAAAATTGGGGAGGATTATAGCACGGCTAAATTGATCAAATCAGGGGTGCCACAAGGATCTATCTTGGGACCATTGTTATACTTAGTGTATGTAAATGAGATGGCGCGAATTTTTAAGAAGTGTTTTGCATTTTTTTTCGCTGATGATTCTGCACTTGTTGCGATACACAAGAATATTCATACGGCGGAAAAGTATTTGCAAGAAGACTATATAAACTTGCTGAGGTGGACTCATGATGATGGCTTGATTGTAAATGCTATAAAAACTAAAATTGTACATATACTCCTCTGAATACCAATCATAACTCGATAGTTAAAGTTATATCACACTCAGTCCAGTGCTTGCATAATACTTCTAACCAAAATGCCACGGACATAACTTGCAGTTGCGATCAAGAAATTGAGTCGGTGTACAGCCATGAGTACTTGGGTATTGTGATTGATAAATGCTTTTCTTGGGATAAACAGAATGCTAGGGTATGCAACCGGATTAGACCGTGTGCTGTGCAACTTTATCGTTTGAAGGATATTCTTCCATACAGTTTACTTCGCACAGTGTACATCGCCTTGGTGGAGTCTTTAATCTCGTACGCGGTGTTAGCCTGGGGAAATGCTTCTCATATGTATCTTAAACAAATTATTAGCTTACAGATCAGGATGATTAAACACATACTCCCAAATCAAATAACTGACCATTGTTCCTCAAATCAGCTTTTTAAATTATTAGACTTGCTTCCTGTAAATTTTTTGTACATCTATAAGTTAATTATCAAATTCTATTTCACTAACGAATTCAAAATTGAAATTGACCATAGCATTTGTACAAGAGCAAAAGCCTCCAAAGTGTACAGAGTTCCCAATTTTGTAAATAAATATGGTGAAAGATCATTGCATGTAAAAGTGCCTCAATGTTTTAATATGTTGCCAATGGAATTGAAAGATTTGGATAGAATGAATCAAGTAAAAATATCAGTAAAAGAGTTTCTTTTGTTACATTCGCTTTAATTTATTATATTTTCATTATTAGTACCGTCGGTGTTTTTGTCCTTGCCATGTATAGGCCTTCGTTAATTGCAGTGTGTAGTAATATGTAGGTGTTAAAGATAAGTTAGTGATTGTTTGTTTGTTTTGAATTGTAAGGTATTCTGTATATTGTATTTGCATTACGCAGCATGTTCATCTTTGTCCGTAACTTAGTCCATATTATTATTTTCATTGGAATATAACCCACAGACAAGCTATGTACTTAGCTTTGTGGGATATCGAATGTTTATTTAATGATTGTATTGTACAGAACATGGTTATCAATTAAAAAAAAAAAAAAAATTATTATTATTATTATTATTATTATTATTATTATTATTATTATTATTATTATTATTATTATTATTATTATTATTATTATTATTTTTATTATTATTACTATTACTATTATTATTATTATTATTATTATTATTATTATTATTATTATTATTATTTTTATTATTACTATTACTATTATTATTATTATTATTATTATTATTATTATTATTATTATTATTATTATTATTATTATTGTTATTATTATTATAATTATTATAATTATGGATAATTATGTTTCTCAACGTCAGCCATGACTGATATTAGTTTGAAAGCCCCATCACTACGGCAAAGTTTCAGTCATCGATGGGGTTCCTTTTTTTTTGTTTACTCAGGGTGAGGTCCACACAAAGTTTAGGCTGGAAACTTTGTCTGGATAAAACCCTGAGAGCTACCAGCACTACCCATCCTGATGTATCTCTGGCACTCTTCCGCGGGTATTACACAGGTTTTGTGTGGCGAAAAACTTTCTTAGCTGCCAGTACATTTCATCCAAATGTATCTCAAGCAACTCTTCCGCGAGTGTTCGAGTGAACAGATTATTCTTATAATCGAATACGAACTCGAATACTTTTATACCTCGCTCAGTGCTGCCTGTGCTGGCCCGACGCGATGGAAGTAACGGGCGAGGTATAATCGTATTCCTGGTCGTATTCGATTATACGAATAAGCTCTTCACTCGAACTTGGAGGAGAGAACACTGGTTTTTTATGAGATATAAATTTATAATATTTTGATGGGGAGTAATCGAAATAAAGGCCAGCTAAGGTCTCCGTGCTCGAAAAAGTAAAACTAGAATTTTGGATATAAAATGGCCTCTTCCTAAACGGGTTTTCAAACAGTGGTGATTCGGCCGAAAGTATTTTTTTAAAAATGGAATTGGCGTCACTCGCCTTTTGATTAGAAAGCGTGTCTTCGGGCAAGGCCACTAATGCCCGAGGGACTAAATGTAACACGTTTTTTTCTACTACCACTTCAAATTTATCATCTAAGTTATCGAAAGACGGTCCTGTGTTCAGGCTACCAGTTAGTCTCTCCTTGAGGGTGTCACAACACCCCCAACACCTCTCTTTCATCGTCGGCGGGCGTCGGTGCGAAGGTGTCGTGTAAGTTGGTATCACGTACACCAAAAACGGCACAATCAGTAGCACCAGTGCCACTAATAGAAGAGGGGCCGCCCATGATATTGGTAGAGCCGGTTTCAAGTCTAGAACAAATAAATTTGGTATTTATTGTGTAAACAACAAACCACGTCAAGCCTTTAGTCGCCTCGTAGGAGAGGCAGTGTTACTGGGCACATTCTTACCCGGTTCCAGACGAGACACATTCGGACAAAGAATAATGAATTGCTTACAATAATTAAGGGAACCCCCCTTAACTCCCGTTTCAACTCTTCAACGAATTACCGATTGCGATTGAGATCCGGCATACAGGATGAAGCAGGACAAGAAGCCTCTAGCCTACAATGCCGTCAAGTCTCATGTGAATGCGGAAGTTAACAACAATATCAAAAAGGTATGGGAGAAGGCAAGCAAAGGCAAGCAGGGGCAAAGAGCAGTCATTAGAAAAGCTAAATAGAGAAATCAGCAGATTGAGACGGCGCAATTCAGACTGTAAACCGGTCATGATCTGCTAGCTTCACACCTGCATAAACTAGGGATAACTGACTCCAACACATGCACACTATGTACAACAGAACAGCATACGAGGGAGCACTTACGAAGATGCCCGGCACTCCAAGATATAAGAATTTTTGAATTTATTGAATTTATTGGGTTTAAGGGCGCTTCAACCAGTTAGGTCATTTTGCGCCACCAAGATGGTGTTTTGCAAGCTAAGTAATTAGGTTACTAGGAAAGTAGTAATTATGTTTGAATTTTATATGAATTTAATTTATATTATTTTATATTTTTAAGTGGTTGTAATGTATTTTTTTAAATTGTTGGAAAAACTGTGTGCGGACAAGAAATTTTAAAAGTTTATCACAATTCTCGTATGACAAAAGTTCTTCATACAACGGGGAAAGCTTTAATTGTGTTTTCAACACATCATGTTTGGTACATTCTGACAATATGTGACGTACAGTCAGAGTGACGTCACAAGTGTCACATTTAGGGACAACCTTTTCTCTAGTGAGGAGATAGCCATGAGTCAAACGAGTGTGGCCAATGCGAGCCCGTGCCAACACAACCTCTTCCCGGCGAGAAAGACGGGAAGATGGAGGCCGCACTTTATTGATTAATTTAGGCATCACACTGTGCAACTTGTTCAGTTGCACTTGGTCCCAAGCAGCTTGTCGTTTATCTAAAATGACTTGTTTGAACGCACTCTTGACATCTGGAACAGGGGCGATATCGAAGTCAACATGGCGATGTTGACAGGCTGCCTTTGCTGCCTGATCGGCCAATTCGTTTCCATCGATTCCCACGTGTCCAGGTACCCAGCAAAATTCGATAATATAATTCCTCGAATTGAGTTTCTCCAGATAAAACTGAATGTCTTGGACCAAGTGATGGACGGAATACATGATACAAATTGCTTGAAGTCCACTCATGCTATCCGAACAAATTAAAAACTTACCCTTTGGAGAACGTGATATATATTTCAGAGCTTCGCGAATGGCGACCAACTCTGCTGTTGTTAGAAAATTTATCAAAACGACAAAGATCAAATCTCATAACCGGTTCCGGTATAATCCAAGGTGGATTAGTACCAAAAACCGAGTTGAAAAGATTTGGCATATCAAATTCTAAAAATGTAAATAAATGTAAAACACGCAAGCCCGTTGGTAATGTAGCCAATGGTTTACTATCAAAATGTCTGACAAATCTGTCGTTAAAAAGAATCTGATGTGATGGATGATTTGGTATAGCTCTGATCTTCATAGCGTACGCGCCCATCAAGTAGTTTCGTCGTTCTGCCAAAGAGGACTCTCCTGCTTCAGCATAGAGGCTTACGACGGGGCTTGTTCGAAATGCGCCTAGCGCAAGGCGAAGGCCACTATGATGGACGGTATCGAGCAATTTAAGAGTCGTATCACGAGCGGAAGAGTATACAAAACAACCGTAATCCATTTTGGATTTAATCAACGCTCTAAGAGATGCAATGCCAAAAGATATGGCGGAGGCAGACAAAGAATCTTATCTCTACTGGGAAACGCGAAATCGCATGATGTGCGAAAGCGCATGATGAGCGCAAGGTCAATTGTTGGCATAAGAAGAAGAAGATGTCTTTAGTTGACTCGTACCACTGGTAGAGCTACCCAAGACCCAAAACGATCCAGCTGCAGTAAGTCAAGTTCAAGTAGACCCAGTGCTTTTTTTCGGCCGGTACGAGCCGGTACGCGTACCGGCTAACACAAGAAGCGTACCGGTAAAATGCAATTAAGTCACACTATAGCCGGTACGCTACGATTAGCCTTGAAGCGCGTGAATAACTTTGAAGTGTGCAGTGTGACAGGCTTGTGACTGCAAAATATGTTTCATTTTGTAATATAAGGATGTTGCCACCTGCTGGTGACTTGGGTGTGACATGTAGTAAATCACTTCTTTTTAGACTTTTGGCAGCCACTCACTACAGTTATCTTTTCTACCATTTGGGTCACTAGTCTAAGGAAGAATAATTAGAGTTGTTTTGACTAAAATGTCATCTCTTGTCAAGAGTAGCTTCTGGGAACCGCCAAAGAGAATTTACCTATATTCTTACTTTTCTGTTTTCCTGGAAAGGGCCTTTTAAATTTACAGACAACGATTGGGTTGTGTTGGGGGAGGAAGGGGTAGATCGGTGGTCAAGGGATTGTAAGTTGTGTGTGGCAGGGTTAGTTTCCTCTCTGGTGACGAGTGGAGATGTCGTCGTGATTAGCGAGTGTGTGTGTGTTTAGTGAGAGTGTAAAAAATAAAAATGAACCGAAAAATAACTTCTTGGTTCGTCACCTCGCCACCGATACCCGAAGCAGAGCAAGAGACCGACGTGTTGCTGACGAGAACATGACTATGAGTTATGTTTGGAAATTGCTTTGAATTCGATATCATCGAGTTTGGTGAGTTAAAAGAATGAGTTACATTTTAAATTATTTTAAAAATAAATATTAACTATTAAATTTGTAGTGAGTAAATGCACGTCTCGTGTTTGGGTCACGTTAAACAGGGGCGGATTCAAAAATGAGACGCGGGGGGGGGGGGGCGGCTGAAAAAATAATTTTAGTTTCCGTCTTATTACAATAAACCATCACTATTGGCATGTTTTTTTAAAAGATATTTTATGTGTGTCTGCGGACGCTAGTTCACGCGCACGCGCTGCTCAATCGTGTGGCTACAGGATCTAATCCCAGTCATGAGCTGTGGAACATCAGCTTCATATTTCGCTGATATCTCCGATACAAATCCGCCTTAAAAATGCGTTTTTGGCCATCAAGTAAAATGAAGTATCCCAAAAATTATCCGCCTACGGGGAATTTGCCTCCGGCGGCTGGGGCTTTGCCCCAGACCCCAGCTATACCACGCCAGTCACATGAAACATTATACCGAACGTACCGGTTAACTTTATTTTAGAAAAAAAGCACTGACTGTAGACCTATTCTACCCCAGGTGCTCACGGGAGGGAAACATGGACCACGTATTGTACACTGCCTGCATTACGTAAGAAATAGAAACGTACATAACAAAAGGTAACTTACGTTCATTGCCCATCGTGGGTATTACCAGTCCACAAATCACCAAAACCAGAGAAAGGTTCATATTGTACATTATGTCACGTCTATGAAGTATAGGCATACAAGAAGACGAATAATCACACGAATAATCCACGCAAATGCAAGGTAGCTCAATAAATTGCGGAACAATTTCAATATACGTTGTATCCGTTTAAGTAGTTGAACTACCATGGTAACACGAGGATAATTGTGTGTGTGTGTTGTAATGACCAATAACTGAACCATTGTTGTATAAATTTAACAGTCGCCACACGGAAAATATTTTCTGAAAATATTTTCGAAAATATTTTCAGGTGCATATGTTTACTCAATAATCACTGATTCATGTGTTTCGTATTTGAAATATAGATCTTTGATTGGTTATCGCTCACTCGTCGATGGTGTTCGGAGCCTACAGGGTTGGTTTATAGACGCTTTAAATAAAGTAAATTAAAGTCCACCACTGAAAGCAGTCTCGTTACTGAGTGCATAGACTCTAAATGTGATTTTTTTTTTTATTTTTTTATTTATTTGTATTGGATTACGCGCTATTCGAAAGCTTTTTGTGTTGAACAAAGCCTGAAATCAGAATTGGGGTTTGGTAATATGACCTGTAATTATTTTGAGAATTTGTGCAATCTCACGAGTTTTTCGTTCACATGTAGTAAAGTACAGTAGCAGGGCAAACGACGGTTGATGTATGGGAAGATGAGGGAGTGGGACTCGAAGGCTAAACTAACCAATAATTAAAGACACGCGCCAAAATGACGGAAACGAAATTCGCGATCTTTTTAAAAGTTGCAATAATGACATGAAGTCAAGATATATATACATTATAGTTAGATATTTGTATACATGCTATGTCTGAATGTATTCTAGTTGTATTCTTTTTATATTTAAACTGTTCATATCGATGTATTGCATGGATCAAATGGATGCTAATAAATACAATACAATACAATACAATACAATAATCTTTGAATTGAATTTCCCGCGTTTGCCAAAATATACTGGCCGAATGTACACATAAGGTGCACAGGTTCACCCTTCACAGACTTCAAAAAGAAGAAGATTTAAAAGATGGCCGCCGTTTTGCTCAATATTAAGTACCGGTAAGAAACTTCAATATTTTGTATTTTAGGCTTTATTACTGATCAATTCTATCGAATTTGAACATTAATTTGTAAATCTTGAATCTAGGTTTATCTTGGAAATGTATTTGTGCGTTGAAATGACGTCAACAGACCGGACTGGCCAACATTCTCACAGACTGCATCCGGCCTGGGCTCCACCCTACCCCTACGGCAACAGGTGGGCTTCACTCTTTCATTTCATTTAATTTCCTTTAGCAGTTTAAGAAATAGCTAATGGTCTAAATAACGTCAACAGACCGGACTGGCCAACATTCTCACAGACTGCATCCGGCCTGGGCTCCACCCCTAGGCCTAGGCCTAGACCTACCCCTACGGCAACAGGTGGGCTTCACTCTTTCATTTCATTTAATTTCCTTTAGCAGTTTAAGAAATAGCTAATGGTCTAAATAACGTCAACAGACCGGACTGGCCAACATTCTCACAGACTGCATCCGGCCTGGGCTCCACCCCTAGGCCTAGGCCTAGACCTACCCCTACGGCAACAGGTGGGCTTCACTCTTTCATTTCATTTAATTTCCTTTAGCAGTTTAAGAAATAGCTAATGGTCTAAATAACGTCAACAGACCGGACTGGCCAACATTCTCACAGACTGCATCCGGCCTGGGCTCCACCCTACCCCTACGGCAACAGGTGGGCTTCACTCTTTCATTTCATTTAATTTCCTTTAGCAGTTTAAGAAATAGCTAATGGTCTAAATAACGTCATACATTTACAATATTTTAATGTATTGATATCTTTTGGTGCAATTTAGTTGGCGCTCAGTTCTATGACCTAAAGCCCTAGGCCTGTGCTTGAAGGCGTGACCCTAGGCCTAGGCCTACGCGTCTCTTATAAAAAGTGTGGTTGTAGACGCGGTACGGCCTAGGCCAGGCGAAAATATATTTGATTTTTGTGTGTGCTGTTTAAACTATAGTGGACCCAAGGTTACTTTACACCTGCTTTCGTCTCATCCGGGGCAGTCGTAGCCAACCGGCGAACCGTCCGAGACACACCAGCGCCAATACTGATCGCTGATTGGCTACGAACCAGTCGCCTGTGACGAAAGCATCTGTAAGGTAGTCTTGGGACAACTATATTGTAGTCTTTCAGCTGTGCACTTAATAATTCTAGGTAGGGCCTAGTTGAGCATTGAACACGGGTGTGTTCGAAGTCTGACTAGCCTAGTCTCTTGACCATTGATGTCCTGTGTTGACAGGTGGAGGATGCAGTGGCCAGCGAAAAGTAAGATCCATGACCTGATGCTGTCTTAGCCTTGGTCGTGAATGAACCCCACGAAGACGACCAGACCGAGAACAGAGCCCTGCGGTACACCCCCTCCGCGACGACGCGCGACGTATGGACTTGAACATTGAAGCTGGTAGGACTATTTACATGGATGCTGTAGCCTATATATACTAATTAGGGCTATAATACGAGACACTTATGCTTAATCAGCGTATTCTACTATGTCATGTTAATCTGTTTGTTCATTTGCTTTCATTTTTGACTGACAAGGCAATGTTAAATGTTCAGCATTTATTATAAGAATCATGTAGCCCTATTTGAAACTTGCAATTTAGGTTTCAATCCAATTACCAGACAATGGCGCACATATTCTATCCTGTCATCGCTTGAGTGAAAGTTGGACTAACAAAAGTCGTTTAAACTTGTTCAAATATTCATGTGTTAAAGGCGCGTTCAGACAGAACAAAACTCCGCCCCCCATATCTTGCAAAGAAATACATGACGAATTTGAAAGATGTCAGTCTTCGAGTGCTTTGACAAGTGAGTAGCGCACTCTTCCCGTAAAAATTAGCACTATGGCGTGGGCGCGTAAAACAAAAACGGTTGCGTGTTGTCCCGAAGTTGTCAGCTGTTATTATAATTGCTGAAAATGGATGAAGGTATGAATGATATCGCCCTCGTGGCAGTATTAAATATCAATATGATGACGTTGATTCTAGGTAAGAGTACAGTACATAATGTAATTCATATACATAATAATACCAGTTTCAGTTCAGTTTCAGTACCATTTTGTTTAGCAATCTCTGCTACTTGAAAGCACATTGCCAATCTCAAAAAGGTTAGGCTAGGTGTAAGTGCCTAGACCGTTCTTGTTATCATATGTATTAATTTCTAGCTACCTATATGCTTATTTAGAGGCAAAGGAGAGCGGCAAGGAGGCGATATTGGGTCAGGCCTGTCAATAAGACCAGGCATCAACGGAGACACTTTTTCACATTATTTCAAGAAATAAAATTGAATGACCCCGAACAATTTTTCGTATACACACGGATGACGCCACTCCAGTTTACTACCGTACTTCGATCAATACGGCCATTGATTAGAAAAAGAAGCCTTCGAGCAGTAGATCCTGAGGAGCGTCTGGCTTTAACGCTAAAGTAAGTGGAAATATCTTCACAGGGTAAGACCTAGCCTATGCCTACAAGAAGGCTACGGGTACCTATAATATTAAACCCTACTTTGCTCTTCCGAAATAACATAAGTTTTTTGTTTCAGATACCTGTCACAAGGAAATTCAATGCAATGTCTTATGTGGGAATCTTGTTTGGGCAAGTCTACCCTTTCAAACATAGTAAAAGAGACTTGCAATGCAATATGGACAGCACTAATGCCTACCTATTTGGCACCTCCTACCAAAGAACAGTTTGTGCAAATTGCGGATGGCTTCAATGTCCGGTTGAACTACCCGATAATTTCTCACTCAACGGTTCCATTGTTTCACAGCCTTCTTCGGGGCTCCGAAGGTAAAGCTCGACCAAAGATTACAAACTAGAGAAGATAGTTCATCCATATGGGAATTCGTCTACGCGTGTCTGAGCGAAATTTTCTAAACCTGACGTGTAGTTCGAATTCTCACCGCAAGAGTCGCTCTTCCAAAAGTTTAAAACTCAAGGTCCACTGAATCCCCTGGCACGTACTAGCGATCTAGTAGACCTTGTTTAACGGTAACGAAGTCAAACGCAAAGTCTAGTACTCCTCAAAGGGAGGCTTATTTCAAACTCACTGTGCAAGGTAGTTAACGTCAAGCTTGTCACCAGGCAGGAAGTAGCTATAGTTCGTCTCTATCCAAGATACAGGCCGGTCAAGAGGACTCCTCAAAGGGAGGCTTTTTTCCCGCGCACTGCAAGGTAGTAAACGTCAAGCTTGTCACCAGGAAGTAGCTAAAGTTCGTCTCCATCCAAGATGCACGCCGGTAAAGGTAAAGATTACTCCTCAAAGGGAGGCTTATTTCCCGGTCACTGTGCAAGGTAGTAAACGTCAAGCTTGTCACCAGGAAGTAGCTATAGTTTGTCTCTATCCAAGTAACACGCCGGAAAAGAGGACTCCTTAAAGGGAGGCTTATTTCCCGGTCACTGTGCAAGGTAGTAAACATCAAGCTTGTCACCAGGAAGTAGCTATAGTTCGTCTCTATCTAAGTAACACGCCGGAAAAGAGGACTCCTCAAAGGGAGGCTTATATCCTGCTCACTGTGCAAGGTAGTAAACATCAAGCTTGTCACCAGGAAGTAGCTATAGTTCGTCTCTATCTAAGTAACACGCCGGAAAAGAGGACTCCTCAAAGGGAGGCTTATTTCCCGGTCACTGTGCAAGGTAGTAAACATCAAGCTTGTCACCAGGAAGTAGCTATAGTTTGTCTCTATCCAAGTAACACGCCGGAAAAGAGGACTCCTCAAAGGGAGGCTTATTTCCCGGTAACTGTGCAAGGTAGTAAACGTCAAGCTTGTCACCAGGAAGTAGCTATAGTTCGTCTCTATCCAAGTAACACGCCGGAAAAGAGGACTCCTCAAAGGGAGGCTTATTTCCCGGTCACTGTGCAAGGTAGTAAACATCAAGCTTGTCACCAGGAAGTAGCTATAGTTTGTCTCTATCCAAGTAACACGCCGGAAAAGAGGACTCCTCAAAGGGAGGCTTATTTCCCGGTCACTGTGCAAGGTAGTAAACGTCAAGCTTGTCACCAGGAAGTAGCTATAGTTCGTCTCTATCCAAGTAACACGCCGGAAAAGAAGACTCCTCAAAGGGAGGCTTATATCCTGCTCACTGTGCAAGGTAGTAAACGTCAAGCTTGTCACCAGGAAGTAGCTATAGTTCGTCTCTATCTAAGTAACACGCCGGAAAAGAGGACTCCTCAAAGGGAGGCTTATTTCCCGCTCACTGTGCAAGGTAGTAAACATCAAGCTTGTCACCAGGAAGTAGCTATAGTTCGTCTCTATCTAAGTAACACGCCGGAAAAGAGGACTCCTCAAAGGGAGGCTTATTTCCCGGTCACTGTGCAAGGTAGTAAACATCAAGCTTGTCACCAGGAAGTAGCTATAGTTCGTCTCTATCTAAGTAACACGCCGGAAAAGAGGACTCCTCAAAGGGAGGCTTATTTCCCGGTCACTGTGCAAGGTAGTAAACATCAAGCTTGTCACCAGGAAGTAGCTATAGTTCGTCTCTATCTAAGTAACACGCCGGAAAAGAGGACTCCTCAAAGGGAGGCTTATTTCCCGGTCACTGTGCAAGGTAGTAAACATCAAGCTTGTCACCAGGCAGGAAGTAGCTATAGTTTGTCTCTATCTAAGTAACACGTCGGAAAAGAGGACTTCTCAAAGGGAGGCTTATTTCCCGGTCACTGTGCAAAGTAGTAAACATCAAGCTTGTCACCAGGAAGTAGCTATAGTTCGTCTCTATCTAAGTAACACGCCGGAAAAGAAGACTCCTCAAAGGGAGGCTTATATCCTGCTCACTGTGCAAGGTAGTAAACATCAAGCTTGTCACTAGGAAGTAGCTATAGTTTGTCTCTATCCAAGTAACACGCCGGAAAAGAAGACTCCTCAAAGGGAGGCTTATATCCTTCTCACTGTGCAAGGTAGTAAACGTCAAGCTTGTCACCAGGAAGTAGCTTAACAGCCTCATGCACAATGATTTGCGGACGCAAAGTTACCGCTCGTTAAAAATGGCGGACTTGCAGACGCAGATAAATTTGTGGAAATCCGAATGCACAAAGCGTTCACGCAAGTCCGCCATGATGCTCGTTTAGTTTACTACCGCAAGTTCCAATACTTCTTTTACCGACGTGGCCGACTTTACCCGAACCAATCACGGGTCTGGGATCTCGGAACGCATGACGTAATTTAAACCAACAATGATTTCGAACATTTGTGAGTACTGTGCACAAAACGTTTTGACATTTGACATTTTTGTCATTTTGTGGTGGTGGGGGCGGGGGGCAGGGGGAAAATAATAATAAACGCACAACTAAGCCTTTTTCTAAATGGTTATGACCTACATGATTCAGGTCTGATATAATGAAATTTTATTTTATTCCCTGTTGTTTTTGTTTGGGGGGGGGGGGGGGGGGGGGTATAAACAAATTAAACACACGAAGTCACCCAAATGATTGCTTTTGTCTGTGATTCAGGCCTGTTATAATGACATGTTACTTTATTCCCTGTTTTTGTTAGGGGGAAGGGGGGGGGGAGGAGCGATTGTGTGCCAACAGAAGGCATATGCATGTGTGTGGGTTGTTTGGGGGGGGGGGCGGGGGGAGAAAATAAACATACGAAGTCTTCATCTAAATGTTTATGGCCTACATGATTCAGGCCTGTTATAATGAAATTTATGTTATTCCCTTTTGCTGTTGGGGGGAGGGGGGGAGAGATAGTCAGCAACCAGTTTGTGTGTGGGGGGAGGGGGGAGGTGAATAAAATAAGTTCAATGCATAACTATAGACATGTATATACATGAGTATGGCCTACAAAATTCATCCTTGTAATAATGAAATTTTATTTTATTCCCTGTTGACACATAGAACATACGGGCATCGACATGAATCAGCCTAGAATCTAGTGTATTCCCATTAGGGCTTGGGTCTTTATCTAGCTCTCAGTATGGTTCTTACGCGGGCCTAGACGTAGCCTAGTGTAGGAAATGGTATGGAAATCCAGAATGGTCAGGGCTATTTGCATAAAAGGTGGTCTGAGCTTAAGCCTAGTGGCCTAGTACTTGGTATGTACTGGTAGGCCTACGTTGGTCTAGGCTAAACTATAACGTAGGTTTACTGTTACTACACCAATCCTTTAGGCAGCCTGCGGCAAAGAATATAGTTGTATTTGTATTCTCTCTACGCTACGATTTACGGCGGTATCCCCAGGTTTTTGCGAGGTTTCGTATGCCGGATCCTAGGCCAACACAGCCTACGCGGCGTAGGGTAGGCCTAGGCCTAGGCGTCTTAAGCCTAGACCTATGCCTACCTAGCTGTTTACACAGAAATCGTTTATTTATTTTTCGTCTACGACTGAACTAAAGCTGTCAATACCACAAGTTGCTATGCCCTAGAAGCCTGTGCTCTAGGCCTAGGGCCTCACGATACGCCTGCTTATAGCCCATGCTTAGGGCTGAGCTGAGGTCTTAGTTATACTTTCTGGAATTTACACACATTTAGATTTGTTTTGGCGTGTAGCTAGGCACTCCGCACTAACACATGGTTTACAAGTATGCTTGCCTAGGCCAATATTAAAAGGAGACTTATCTGAACGTCAACTGGAAGGTACCGCAACTTTTTCTTATCGCACATTATTGAATGTACACTAAGATATTCGACTAAAAGTGGAGCCAAATGTTTCGGCAGATAATAACTGGTATTAAAAATGTAATCCGGAACTTCCAATACGTTGGTGCAATCTCTAAAACACGAGATCGCGGGAGCCCGTTGTCCACCGTATTTGACAGGGCCGCCATTTTTATCTATTTGTGGGACGGTCGAGGCAGCCGCAACTTTAACGAGCTCTCGCAAATATTTGCGTCGGTGAATCCTTTTGTGCTTTCGGTTTCATTGATTTGCGGGCGCAAGTCAAAAGTTGCGTCTGCAAGAGGCTTTGTGCATGAGGCTGATAGTCGTCTCTATCCAAGATACACGCCGGAAAAGAGGACTCCTCAAACGGAGGATTATTTCCCGCTCACTGTGCAAGGTAGTAAACGTCAAGCTTGTCACCAGGAAGTAGCTATAGTTCGTCTCTATCCAAGATGCACGCCGGTAAAGGTGAATGGGACTCCTCAAAGGGAGGCTTATTTCCTGCTCACTGTGCAAGGTAGTAAACGTCAAGCTTGTCACCAGGAAGTAGCTATAGTTCGTCTCTATCCAAGATGCACGCCGGTAAAGGTGAATGGGACTCCTCAAAGGGAGGCTTATTTCCTGCTCACTGTGCAAGGTAGTAAACGTCAAGCTGGTCACCAGGAAGTAGCTATAGTTCCTCTCTATCCAAGATGCACGCCGGTAAAGGTGAATGGGACTCCTCAAAGGGAGGCTTATTTCCTGCTCACTGTGCAAGGTAGTAAACGTCAAGCTTGTCACAAGGAAGTAGCTATAGTTCGTCTCTATCCAAGATGCACGCCGGTAAAGGTAATGAGAACTCTTCAAAGGGAGGCTTATTTCCCGCTCACTGTGCAAGGTTGTAAACGTCAAGCTTGTCACAAGGAAGTAGCTATAGTTCGTCTCTATCCAAGATGCACGCCGGTAAAGGTAATGAGAACTCTTCAAAGGGAGGCTTATTTCCCGCTCACTGTGCAAGGTTGTAAACGTCAAGCTTGTCACCAGGAAGTAGCTATAGTTCGTCTCTATCCAAGATACACGCCAGAAAAGAGGACTCATCCAAGGAAGGTTTATTTCCCGCTCACTGTGCAAGGTAGTAAAGGTCAAGCTTGTCACCAGGAAGTAGCTATAGTCCGTCTCTATCCAAGATGCACGCCGGTATAGGTAAAGATAACACCTCAAAGGGAGGCTTATTTCCCGCTCACTGTGCAAGGTGGTAAACGTCGAGCTTGTCACCAGGAAGAAGGGATGACATCGGGTACCCGGGTACCCAGCTCCAAAGTATTACCCGGAGCCGTTTTTCGGGTCCGGGTAATTTTTTAGTCCGTTTCTAGGCCTTATTTACGTGCTAGTATTGCTGCGGTTGATTTCGATGGAGCCAGCAGGCACGGCGGGCACCGACCCCTAGGTCTGGCACTCCCGCGCGCCGGATCTCGTCCGGCCCGCGCAGAAAGTCACGTGGATACAAGATCGCTGGCCGGCTGCCGCTTCGCGCGTCTTAAAATGCTACTCTCCTCCACTGATTAAATATTTATCGTCAAAATTTAAGTCGTATTTGAATGTGTTTGATATATGATTACCAACAATGCATTATATAAGTTGATAGAAATATTAGCTCAGTAGAAACTACTATAATATTAGACGTACAGTGGTAACATGAAGACATGACCGATACACACATCTTTTCGTGTTTATGTGTCATGTGAACGTGATAAAACCGTCACAGCAACATTAAACACGCAATACGCATTTTGTAGGTAAATATATAGTTACACCAAACACATTTTAAGTGGAATTATTTCGTTTAAGCATTATCATTTTATTCGTACCCAGAGTTACGCCAAATTCAATTACGTCAGTTATGATTCGTATCATTATATAATATTGCGTTCTATTATATAATGCTTATATGGGCCAAGATTCCAGTACGGTACGGGACTAAAGCCCCAGCCACAATTTTTGGCATCGTGATCGTAATCGGATTCGTGATTGCAATCGTACAATTTCTCATTACAATCAATTACGACGTTACGATTTAGTTGTGAACAGTGCCGTAAGAACCATGTATGTTAACTTTTTACGATTTCCGGCTTGCGATCCCGATCTCGATACCGAAAATTGTGGTTAGGAGGCATGGTTAGGCCCATGTAAACGTAGCACATAATAATGCCGTGCCATATACTGTACAGTATAACGTCACATCACATGCAATAAAAATATCAAGTCGGTACATTTCATTTGTAAACTGTTCAAATACGAATCATAATATGATTGTGCTAGCTTTAGATACGAGCGTAAATGCAAATTCAAATACGGTGGGTTTTCCGTCTAGATATTACGTGTAAATAATATAAGGTGTTTGGAAGGGATGTTCATCAAAATCTGATAATGCGAATCAGTTGTAAGTTTTAAATTTCATTGAATATATCAATAAATTAAAAATAACAATAACATCATTAAAAGTTAATTGAAACAGATGAAATGACGGCATTGCTTTGACTACAGCTGTAGCTTACTGTTCTTCAAAACAAACTAATAACGTAAATATATTTAGAGAATGGTTTATGTGGGTGCCTTTATTTATGCCTTTATGGAGATGTTCGTATATGGCAGTCAGTAACAATATTATTCTGATATATTTGACTTACCGGGGTGAAGACTCGACTACTCTATGTTATAGTTTTCTTTCTACTTTGGGTATCGAGCCTTCTACCTCTGTGGCAATTTGCGAAGCCGACATTAGTTTTGAGACGCATCCTGGTTTGACTTTTCGTGATTTTTTTGGTGAATAACCCAACAACTTGTGTTTTAAATCCCAATGAATCAAAGTAATCAAATAAATTAAAGAGTTCAAAATGTTCAGAACAAATTCTACAATTCTTTCGATTCACTTAGTCAGACCCTTTACAAAATTGAACCCAAATTAAACACAATCGTTTATTAGGGCATCTAAAAAAAAAAAAAATTTATTTATCCGTCGGCACTCTGTAAATCGCTTTGTTTGGTAGGGCTTCTGTTGTTACATCCACTCACCACACCATCATCATTATTAGTATTTTTAACTGTATAGTACATTACTACATAATAATGTATTTATTTTAAACAATATATAAAAAGCTTTTACGAACGAAGCATACGAATAAACAGTTGCTTACTAATAGTTAGCGCTGTACATACGTGGAGAACCAACGGTGCAGGTCAAAATATGCAAATAGTATCACATCACGTAACACTTATTAATATCTTTTAAAAAAACGTTCATATTATAATATCGGAACTTCGAATTGACAAAGTACGTATAAAATAACACTTGAATAAAAGTTAATTACTTTTTTACATTCTTCCGGAACCAAGCACTTTGGGTAGAAAATTCTACATTTTTAAACACTCAAATCAAACGCACTGACAACAGTTCTCAATATTTTTGTGGTATCTACACTCACGAGACGTTTGGACACGACTCCTTGCACATTGGAAGAAGACGACACACTACTGAGAGGTCCAGATACGGCCAGTAAGAGAAGTTTATACCCATTTGTGGAAGTAAGCAATCGTAATAAAGTTATGATGACTTGGCGAGAATAATGCTATCGTAAAAAGGTTTCGAACTAACAAGGATCGAGCAAACATAACTGAGAGTAGTTTTGTGTGCGTGTTTATTTACGGAAGTGAGTTATTTATATCGGTATCAAGAAAATGCAATGTAATAGTTCTGTTGTGGCAATTTTACTGATTTCTGAAGAAGATTATAAGTTGTCACCAACACGGCAACCATAAGAAAAAGTGCAAGGATTTGAAATATGAGTGTTTAGTTAAGAACAGAGACAGTATTCATTGATTACCCTGTCAATAACTCAGAGCGGAGGCCTGAATGCGAGCACTTGACTCGTGCGCTGGCCGATTCTTGTATCCACGTGACGTCACGAGCGGGCCGGCTGCCGCGAGCATCTGCGCAATGTCATACCTAGCCCACACAGTAATATCATTGTATCATGACCCATCCCCCACTCATGTGCCTTGACAGGGAACAAAACAGACGCGAACAGACTTGCATTCGTTACTGGTTGTTCATTGTTTAACATTCTGGTGAACATTCTGGCTAACACTTGTTCTATTACTATTTATTTTACTTGAAATAGCATGTTTTAATACGTGCTTCAGTTGTGTATTGCAAAATGTTTTTTTTTACTCGACGTGATTACTGCAGGCGTATTCCAAGGGGCTATTCGAGCAGGCGGCATGCATGTCATTCGTCCCTCGTCTTCGCGCCCCGCGCACTTCACAAGGCCTAGCGACGACCTTCAAATCAAGCCTACACATCGAAAAATACGTTTTCAGGATACGGGTACCCGGGTAATATGAGAGCTGGAACCGGTTCCGAATTTTATTACCCGATGTCATCCCTACCAGGAAGTAGCTATAGTTCGTCTCTATCCAAGATGCACGCCGGAAAAGAGGACTCCTCAAAGGGACGCTTATTTCCTGCTCACTGTGCAAGGTAGTAGACGTCAAGCTTGTCACCAGGAGGTAGCCATAGTTCGTCTCTTTTCAAGATACACGCCGGAAAAGAGAACTCCTCAAAGGGAGGCTTATTTCCCGCTCACTGTGCAAGGAAGTAAACGTCAAGCTTGTCACCAGGAAGTAGCTATAGTTCGTCTCTATCCAAGATGCACGCCGGTAAAGGTAAAGAGGACTCCTCAAAGGGAGGCTTATTTCCTGCTCACTGTGCAAGGTAGTAAACGTCAAGCTTGTCACCAGGAAGTAGCTATAGTTGATGCACGCCGGTAAAGGTAAAGAGGACTCCTCAAAGGGAGGCTTATTTCCTGCTCACTGTGCAAGGTAGTAAACGTCAAGCTTGTCACCAGGAAGTAGCTATAGTTCGTCTCTATCCCAGATGCACGCCGGTAAAGGTAAAGAGGACTCCTCAAAGGGAGGCTTATTTCCTGCTCACTGTGCAAGGTAGTAAACGTCAAGCTTGTCACCAGGAAGTAGCTATAGTTCGTCTCTATCCAACATGCACGCCGGTAAAGGTAAAAAGGACTCCCCAAAAGGAGGCTTATTTCCCGCTCACTGTGCAAGGTAGTAAACGTCAAGCTTGTCACCAGGAAGTAGCTATAGTTCGTCTCTAGCCAAGATGCATGCCGGTAAAGGTAAAAAGGACTCCCCAAAGGGAGGCTTATTTCCCGCTCACTGTGCAAGGTAGTTAACGTCAAGCTTGTCACCAGGAAGTAGCTAAAGTTCGTCTCTATCCATGATGCACGCCGGTAAAGGTAAAAAGGACCCTTCAAAGAGAGGCTTATTTCCCGCTCACTGTGCAAGGTAGTAAACGTCAAGCTTGTCACCAGAAAGTAGCTATAGTTCGTCTATATCCAAGATGCACGCTGGTAAAGGTAAAGTGGACTCCTCAAAGGGAGGCTTATTTCCCGGTCACTGTGCAAGGTAGTAAACGTCAAGCTTGTCACCAGAAAGAAGCTATAGTTCGTCTCTATCCAAGATGCACGCTGGTAAAGGTAAAGGGGACTCCCCAAAGGGAGGCTTATTTCCCGATCACTGTACAAGGAAGTAAACGTCAAGCTTGTCACCAGGAAGTAGCTATAGTTCGTCTCTATCCAAGATGCACGCTGGTCAAGGTTAAGAGGACTCCTCAAAGGGAGGCTTATTTCCCGCTCACTGTGCAAGGAAGTAAACGTCAAGCTTGTCACCAGGAAGTAGCTATAGTCCGCGTCTATCCAAGATACACGCCGGAAAAGAGGACTCCTCAAAGGGACGCTTATTTCCTGCTCACTGTGCAAGGTAGTAAACGTCAAGCTTGTCACCAGGAGGTAGCTATAGTTCGTCTCTTTTCAAGATACACGCCGGAAAAGAGAACTCCTCAAAGGGAGGCTTATTTCCCGCTCACTGTGCAAGGTTGTAAACGTCAAGCTTGTCACCAGGAAGTAGCTATAGTTCGTCTTTATCCAAGATGCACGCCGGTAAAGGTAAAGAGGACTCTTCAAAGGGAGGCTTATTTCCTGCTCACTGTGCAAGGTATTAAACGTCAAGCTGGTCACCAGGAAGTAGCTATAGTTCGTCTCTATCCAAGATGCACGCCGGTAAAGATAAAGTGGACTCCTCAAATGGAGACTTATTTCCCGCTCACTGTGCAAGGTAGTAAACGTCAAGCTTGTCACCAGAAAGTAGCTATAGTTCGTCTCTATCCAAGATGCACGCTGGTAAAGGTTAAGGGGACTCCCCAAAGGAAGGCTTATTTCCCGCTCACTGTACAAGGAAGTAAAATACATGCTTGTCACCAGAAAGTAGCTATAGTTCGTCTCCATCCAAGATGCACGCCGGTAAAGGTAAAGTGGACTCCCCAAAGGGAGGCTTATTTCCCGCTCACTGTACAAGGAAGTAAACGTCAAGCTTGTCACCAGGAAGTAGCTATAGTTCGTCTCTATCCAAGATGCACGCCGGTAAAGGTAAAGTGGACTCCCCAAAGGGAGGCTTATTTCCTGCTCCCTGTGCAAGGTAGCAAACGTCAAGCTTCTCACCAGGAAGTAGCTATAGTTCGTCTCTATCCAAGATACAGGCCGGTAAAGGTAAAAAGGACTCCCCAAAGGGAGGCTTATTTCCCGCTCACTGTGCAAGGAAGTAAACGTCAAGCTTGTCACCAGGAAGTAGCTATAGTTCGTCTCTATCCAAGATACAGGCCGGTAAAGGTAAAAAGGACTCCCCAAAGGGAGGCTTATTTCCTGCTCACTGTGCAAGGAAGTAAACGTCAAGCTTGTCACCAGGAAGTAGCTATAGTTCGTCTCTATCCAAGATACAGGCCGGTAAAGGTAAAAAGGACTCCTCAAAGGGAGGCTTATTTCCCGCTCACTGTGCAAGGTAGTAAACGTCAAGCTTGTCACCAGGAAGTAGCTATAGTTCGTCTCTATCCAAGATGCACGCCGGTAAAGGTAAAGTGGACTCTCCAAAGGGAGGCTTATTTCCTGCTCACTGTGCAAGGTAGCAAACGTCAAGCTTCTCACCAGGAAGTAGCTATAGTTCGTCTCTATCCAAGATACAGGCCGGTAAAGGTAAAAAGGACTCCCCAAAGGGAGGCTTATTTCCCGCTCACTGTGCAAGGTAGTAAACGTCAAGCTTGTCACCAGAAAGTAGCTATAGTTCGTCTCTATCCAAGATGCACGCCGGTAAAGGTAAAGTGGACTCCTCAAAGGGAGGCTTATTTCCCGCTCACTGTGCAAGGTAGTAAACGTCAAGCTTGTCACCAGGAAGTAGCTATAGTTCGTCTCTATCCAAGATGCACGCCGGTAAAGGTAAAGTGGACTCTCCAAAGGGAGGCTTATTTCCTGCTCACTGTGCAAGGTAGCAAACGTCAAGCTTCTCACCAGGAAGTAGCTATAGTTCGTCTCTATCCAAGATACAGGCCGGTAAAGGTAAAAAGGACTCCCCAAAGGGAGGCTTATTTCCCGCTCACTGTGCAAGGTAGTAAACGTCAAGCTTGTCACCAGAAAGTAGCTATAGTTCGTCTTTATCCAAGATGCACGCTGGTAAAGGTAAAGTGGACTCCTCAAAGGGAGGCTTATTTCCCGCTCACTGTGCAAGGTAGTAAACGTCAAGCTTGTCACCAGAAAGTAGCTATAGTTCGTCTTTATCCAAGATGCACGCTGGTAAAGGTAAAGTGGACTCCTCAAAGGGAGGCTTATTTCCCGCTCACTGTGCAAGGTAGTAAACGTCAAGCTTGTCACCAGAAAGTAGCTATAGTTCGTCTCTATCCAAGATGCACGCTGGTAAAGGTAAAGGGGACTCCCCAAAGGGAGGCTTATTTCCCGCTCACTGTACAAGGAAGTAAACGTCAAGCTTGTCACCAGAAAGTAGCTATAGTTCGTCTCTATCCAACATGCACGCCGGTAAAGGTAAAGTGGACTCCTCAAAGGGAGGCTTATTTCCTGCTCACTGTGCAAGGTAGTAAACGTCAAGCTTGTCACCAGGAAGTAGCTATAGTTCGTCTCTATCCAAGATGCACGCCGGTAAAGGTAAAGTGGACTCCTCAAAGGGAGGCTTATTTCCCGCTCACTGTGCAAGGTAGTAAACGTCAAGCTTGTCACCAGAAAGTAGCTATAGTTCGTCTCTATCCAAGATGCACGCTGGTAAAGGTAAAGGGGACTCCCCAAAGGGAGGCTTATTTCCCGCTCACTGTACAAGGAAGTAAACGTCAAGCTTGTCACCAGAAAGTAGCTATAGTTCGTCTCTATCCAAGATGCACGCCGGTACAGGTAAAGTGGACTCCCTAAAGGGAGGCTAATTTCCCGCTCACTGTGCAAGGTAGTAAACGTCAAGCTTGTCACCAGGAAGTAGCTATAGTTCGTCTCTATCCAAGATGCACGCCGGTAAAGGTAAAAAGGACTCCCCAAAGGGAGGCTTATTTCCCGCTCACTGTGCAAGGTAGTAAACGTCAAGCTTGTCACCAGAAAGTAGCTATAGTTCGTCTATATCCAAGATGCACGCCGGTAAAGGTAAAGTGGACTCCTCAAAGAGAGGCTTATTTCCCGCTCACTGTGCAAGGTAGTAAACGTCAAGCTTGTCACCAGAAAGTAGCTATAGTTCGTCTCTATCCAAGATGCACGCTGGTAAAGGTAAAGGGGACTCCCCAAAGGGAGGCTTATTTCCCGCGCACTGTGCAAGGAAGTAAACGTCAGGCTTGTCACCAAGAAGTAGCTATAGTTCGCGTCTATCCAAGATACACACCGGAAAAGAGGACTGCTCAAAGGGACGCTTATTTCCTGCTCACTGTGCAAGGTAGTAAACGTCAAGCTTGTCACCAGGAGGTAGCTATAGTTCGTCTCTTTTTAAGATACACGCCGGAAAAGAGAACTCCTCAAAGGGAGGCTTATTTCCCGCTCACTGTGCAAGGTAGTAAACGTGAAGGTTGTCACCAGAAAGTAGCTATAGTTCGTCTCTATCCAAGATGCACGCTGGTAAAGGTAAAGGGGACTCCCCAAAGGGAGGCTTATTTCCCGCTCACTGTACAAGGAAGTAAACGTCAAGCTTGTCACCAGAAAGTAGCTATAGTTCGTCTCTATCCAACATGCACGCCGGTAAAGGTGAAAAGGACTCCTCAAAGGGAGGCTTATTTCCCGCTCACTGTGCAAGGTAGTAAACGTCAAGCTTGTCACCAGGAAGTAGCTATAGTTCGTCTCTATCCAAGATGCACGCCGGTAAAGGTAAAGTGGACTCCTCAAAGGGAGGCTTATTTCCCGCTCACTGTGCAAGGTAGTAAACGTCAAGCTTGTCACCAGAAAGTAGCTATAGTTCGTCTCTATCCAAGATGCACGCTGGTAAAGGTAAAGGGGACTCCCCAAAGGGAGGCTTATTTCCCGCTCACTGTACAAGGAAGTAAACGTCAAGCTTGTCACCAGAAAGTAGCTATAGTTCGTCTCTATCCAAGATGCACGCCGGTAAAGGTAAAGTGGACTCCCTAAAGGGAGGCTTATTTCCCGCTCACTGTGCAAGGTAGTAAACGTCAAGCTTGTCACCAGAAAGTAGCTATAGTTCGTCTCTATCCAAGATGCACGCCGGTAAAGGTAAAAAGGACTCCCCAAAGGGAGGCTTATTTCCCGCTCACTGTGCAAGGTAGTAAACGTCAAGCTTGTCACCAGAAAGTAGCTAT
The DNA here is from genome assembly GCA_945910005.1 of Isoperla grammatica. Classification (NCBI taxonomy): domain Eukaryota; kingdom Metazoa; phylum Arthropoda; class Insecta; order Plecoptera; family Perlodidae; genus Isoperla; species Isoperla grammatica. Next base: position 16,431,549 of record OX246744.1, read on the forward strand.
AGTTCGTCTATATCCAAGATGCACGCCGGTAAAGGTAAAGTGGACTCCTCAAAGGGAGGCTTATTTCCCGCTCATTATTTCCCGCTCACTGTGCAAGGTAGTAAACGTGAAGGTTGTCACCAGGAAGTAGCTATAGTTCGTCTCTATCCAAGATGCACGCCGGTAAAGGTAAAGAGGACTCCTCAAAGGGAGGCTTATTTCCTGCTCACTGTGCAAGGTAGTAAACGTCAAGCTTGTCACCAGGAAGTAGCTATAGTTCGTCTCTATCCAAGATGCACGCCGGTAAAGGTGAAGAGGACTCCTCAAAGGGAGGCTTATTTCCCGCTCACTGTGCAAGGTAGCACACGTCAAGCTTGTCACCAGGAAGTAGCTATAGTTTGTCTCTATTCAAGATGCACGCTGGTAAAGGTGAATGGGACTTCTCAAAGGGAGGCTTATTTCCTGCTCACTGTGCAAGGTAGTAAACGTCAAGCTTGTTAATAGGAAGGATACACAGTTTTAAAAAAGTGATCACCAATGATTTCTATTTAAATAACAAAAACCACCTGCTTGACAATAGCGAAGACGGGGGCTCAGGATTTGGTCCTTTTTCAAAGGGTCTGCCATAAGTATCTCCTGCTCAAGAAATATTATCATCATTAAATGAATCTGTTTTTTTATTACTTTTCTTACAAACCCATTATGTGAATGGCTTAATCTGAAGATTTGTGTTCAAAGGTCCATGTGGTTTGGAGCCGTCTTTACTTTGGTATTATAAAGGGGATGATTGACAATATGTCTCCAACCATAAGAAACAGTTCCTTTTAGTTTGGATTTTGCCGTCGTGTATTTTGAATTGAGACGAACTGTATACTGTGTGTGTGGCAAAGCTTAGAACGCCACAGGGATTTTTTCACTACATTTTTAAAAAATATATTATTAAGCGAGCGAAGCGAGCGTCTCCATTAGACTCTTATGACACTTCGTTCTGTTTTTTTTTTGTATGTCTGTCGATAGCGGTTGAATGGAAAGTCCGATCAACTTGAAATTTGGACCAACCACAAGCCTCGATGTGGATTGAAGGGTATAGTTTTGAGGCAAAATCGTTTAAAAAGTTACAAAGTTACACAATAGTTACTGCAAAATATTTTTTGAAACAAAATGGCGGCAAAATGTGAGAAAGCCAGATTTTTCTACAGATTTGTCCGGTCACGAATATGTTAATCTAATGGCGATCTAATAAGTATTGGCAAAGTTATACGAAACTTACTCAAAAATATATTTCTGAAACACAATAACGGCAAAATGTGAGGTAGCTATCTGTTAGTAAATTTGTGTCCGGTTACGAATATACTAATCTTAACGCGATCCGATACGTATTATGGGCAGAAATTACATTTTTATTGCTGTCAATAACTGTTAGTAACGGTGGCGGACCGCGGCTAAAACACTAGACAGAATGACAACGAAAATTTTTAGCAACGCACATTGCACTGCATTCAACAATATCGGGAATTATAATAGCTATGGAAATATGTTTGTAATGCACATTCTTCAATTGTTGTTAATTGTTGTTTTTATTAGCTTTGAGATCTTTTTGCCAGAAAGTTCGTAGATATGGGCGCGCTCGCTTATCAACGCGTCAAACAGAGCGTTTTCCTAGTTATAGATACGTAGGTTGTTACCTCCTTTTGGTATTAGAACGGTGTTTAAATCTCCCGGCTCCCTTCGTAGTGTGCTCACGGTTACTAAGCCGAAGAATGAAATTCAATCTTCGAAAGATGCTATCTATTCTATTCAGTGTGAGTGTGCATCTGTGTACATTGGTGAAACTAAGAGGCCTCTCGATCCGAGTTAGAATCAAAGAACACAAATCTAATGTTGCACAGAAGAATGTCTTCATCAAGGCTGGCTGAACATGTGTATGAGAACCATCATAATGTTAGGTGGGATGAGGCTGAGATTCTGTTTCATGAACACAACCCCTATTTATTTAAATTGAAAGAGTCTGCACTGCACTTATTTCGGCCTCCTCTATTGTGATTAGCTCTCCTAGTGTAGGTTTTCCTGCCATTTGGGAAGTTTGTGTACCTTTAAAAACTACGTAACGGTAGTTGTGGTTGTTGTAGGATTATTTTACCTGTTGCATCTACCGCTTTGTGGATTGTCAATTGGGGGGGTGCAAGGTCTACTTGATCTCCGCCTGGCGGAGGCTCGTCGAGTTCGTCGAGCCTCCGCTAGGCTGAGATCAAGAAGACCTTGGGGGGGGGGGGGGGGGGCTGTTTTATTAAGCTGTGTCTTTTTGACGTTTATCTATCTGTCAATGGTCTCTTGGAAGTGGACGGTTGTCTGTTGAAGAGAGCTGATTAGCCCTTGAAATATTGCGTCGTTTTTATAAGTATTTTAATAGACAAGGAACAGTGTATTGTTCTAAAGTTTTTATTTGCACTTATAACAAGTTGTTTGTACAGCCCCAATGCGACCACAGTTTTCTTGAAATTGTTGGGTCCGAACTGTCAAAAAGTAATCAAATGTAATAGGTTTTTTGTTGTGTGGATGCCTATTATTTGACTAGATGTTGGGCTTCCAAGAAATGTGCGCATGGTTGAACTTCTGTTATGGCGTCTAGTAATAAGTTTTTTTATTTTTTTTTTATTTATTTATTTATTTATTTATTTATTTATTTATTTTCAAGATGAATACAAGAAATACTTATTATAATACAGAGATCTGGCCCCCAAAGAGTAGGAATTACTCGCAAGCAGGGGGCCTTCAAAAACAGGAAATGATTTAATAGATGATGAGATGATGGCGGGAGGTATGAACACTTACATTTGTAGGCTAAGGGCCTACTACGTAGTATGATTTATGTATTAACAACAGAAGTGAAAATAGTGAAAATATGATTGAGAATAGTGATGAAAAAAGAAGTAAATAAAGAGTACATATAAAGAATGAAGGAAACACAAGACATATTTTGTTCTAATAGGAAATGTGGTAGATCTTATAGTCCAAGAGCACCAATAGTAGGTGAAATAATGATAATGATAAAAACATAACATAAATTTAAGATGACATATAGGCCTAGACATGTTTACATTTTTTAAATTGTGATTATAGTAGAGATTACTATTACTAGTACTATTGGCTCTATCATACTGTAAAAAGTAATTACAACAAACGTCATTACAAAAAATAAAAAATAACCAATATAACAAACGGACGTTTAGGGCCCCACAACTGCTTGTATACATGATGATACCATATCATTATAACAAAGTAATATGTTGGTCCCTTAGAGTTTGTTGTAATTACTTTGACTGTACTACTTGTTTACATATTTCACCATAAGCCAATTTTTAATATCATTTTTAAATTTATAGTCACATGGTTGGTATCTAATTTTAGCTGGAATGTTATTATATAATATGTATCCTGAAAAGGTTATAGAATTTTTGCCATAATTGCTATTGATTGATCTAATAAATAAATTCCCTTCATTTCTAGTTTTGTAATTGTGCTGTTGGTATTCTAGTATGTGGGTGGTGTAGATTTTACCTTGTTTAATATTTCTTATGAGAAGAATTTTTTCATATTGATGTATTACTGACAAAGGTATTATTTTAAAATTTTGATAAAGGTCCACAGAGGGATATCTGAATGGGAGTTGATATAGGCTTTTAATTGCTCTATTTTGAAGAACCTGTAGGTCATGGATAATATACTGTGCAGCGTTCCCCCATATTGTATTTAAATAAGTAAGATGCGAGTGTATGAGTGAGAAATATATCGGGCGAAGTGTGTGAGGCGGAAGTAGATAGGATAATTTCCACATAATTCCAATAATGGAAGAGATTTTTTTACACAGGTACTGAACATGTTCTTTCCATCGTAACAATTTGTCTACATAAAGTCCTACATACTTGATTACTTGAACTTCTTTAATTTGTTGGGTGCCAAGAAGGATAGATTTACCATGATTTCTGTTTGTTTTGGGTGATGACATTATAATGAAGTTAGTTTTATCAGCATTTAAAGTTAATAGATTCAGTCGCAAGAATTCAGCAAGTACAATGAGATCAAGTTGCATGTTGTTAAGAATATCTTCCAAGTTTTTTCCAGAATAAATAAGAATAGTATCATCAGCATACAGTTGGATGGTACCATAGAGTTTAAGATTACCTAGATCATTGATGTATATGAGAAATAAAATTGGTCCTAAAATAGATCCCTGAGGGACACCAATGTCTATATTAGATAATGTGCTGGAAGCATCATTTAAGACCACTAGTTGCTTTCTATTTGTGAAATAACTTTTAAACCAGTCTAGGACCACACCTCTAATCCCATAGTGTTCTAGTTTTTTGAATAGGATGTCTCTGTTGACCGTGTCAAATGCCTTGAACAAATCTAAAATTAGAGCCACTGTGCTATCATGATTATCAATGCTTGTACGAACCTTGGTAATAAAGTCATTGGCTGCTGATGTTGTGTTTGAAGATTCACGAAAACCATATTGGCCATTATAAAGGAAATTAATGTCATTTAGATAGTCCATTAATCTTCCTTTAACTACGGTTTCAAATATTTTCGACAGTGTATTGAGAACTGAAATCGGACGATAGTTTGATACATCTTTTTTTCCCCCCGACTTATATATAGGTGTAACTTGAGCGATTCTTAGCTGGGTCCGAACTGTCAAAAAGTAATCAAATGTAATAGGTTTTTTGTTGTGTGGATGCCTATTATTTGACTAGATGTTGGGCTTCCAAGAAATGTGCGCATGGTTGAACTTCTGTTATGGCGTCTAGTAATAAGTTTTTTTATTTTTTTTTTATTTATTTATTTATTTATTTATTTATTTTCAAGATGAATACAAGAAATACTTATTATAATACAGAGATCTGGCCCCCAAAGAGTAGGAATTACTCGCAAGCAGGGGGCCTTCAAAAACAGGAAATGATTTAATAGATGATGAGATGATGGCGGGAGGTATGAACACTTACATTTGTAGGCTAAGGGCCTACTACGTAGTATGATTTATGTATTAACAACAGAAGTGAAAATAGTGAAAATATGATTGAGAATAGTGATGAAAAAAGAAGTAAATAAAGAGTACATATAAAGAATGAAGGAAACACAAGACATATTTTGTTCTAATAGGAAATGTGGTAGATCTTATAGTCCAAGAGCACCAATAGTAGGTGAAATAATGATAATGATAAAAACATAACATAAATTTAAGATGACATATAGGCCTAGACATGTTTACATTTTTTAAATTGTGATTATAGTAGAGATTACTATTACTAGTACTATTGGCTCTATCATACTGTAAAAAGTAATTACAACAAACGTCATTACAAAAAATAAAAAATAACCAATATAACAAACGGACGTTTAGGGCCCCACAACTGCTTGTATACATGATGATACCATATCATTATAACAAAGTAATATGTTGGTCCCTTAGAGTTTGTTGTAATTACTTTGACTGTACTACTTGTTTACATATTTCACCATAAGCCAATTTTTAATATCATTTTTAAATTTATAGTCACATGGTTGGTATCTAATTTTAGCTGGAATGTTATTATATAATATGTATCCTGAAAAGGTTATAGAATTTTTGCCATAATTGCTATTGATTGATCTAATAAATAAATTCCCTTCATTTCTAGTTTTGTAATTGTGCTGTTGGTATTCTAGTATGTGGGTGGTGTAGATTTTACCTTGTTTAATATTTCTTATGAGAAGAATTTTTTCATATTGATGTATTACTGACAAAGGTATTATTTTAAAATTTTGATAAAGGTCCACAGAGGGATATCTGAATGGGAGTTGATATAGGCTTTTAATTGCTCTATTTTGAAGAACCTGTAGGTCATGGATAATATACTGTGCAGCGTTCCCCCATATTGTATTTAAATAAGTAAGATGCGAGTGTATGAGTGAGAAATATATCGGGCGAAGTGTGTGAGGCGGAAGTAGATAGGATAATTTCCACATAATTCCAATAATGGAAGAGATTTTTTTACACAGGTACTGAACATGTTCTTTCCATCGTAACAATTTGTCTACATAAAGTCCTACATACTTGATTACTTGAACTTCTTTAATTTGTTGGGTGCCAAGAAGGATAGATTTACCATGATTTCTGTTTGTTTTGGGTGATGACATTATAATGAAGTTAGTTTTATCAGCATTTAAAGTTAATAGATTCAGTCGCAAGAATTCAGCAAGTACAATGAGATCAAGTTGCATGTTGTTAAGAATATCTTCCAAGTTTTTTCCAGAATAAATAAGAATAGTATCATCAGCATACAGTTGGATGGTACCATAGAGTTTAAGATTACCTAGATCATTGATGTATATGAGAAATAAAATTGGTCCTAAAATAGATCCCTGAGGGACACCAATGTCTATATTAGATAATGTGCTGGAAGCATCATTTAAGACCACTAGTTGCTTTCTATTTGTGAAATAACTTTTAAACCAGTCTAGGACCACACCTCTAATCCCATAGTGTTCTAGTTTTTTGAATAGGATGTCTCTGTTGACCGTGTCAAATGCCTTGAACAAATCTAAAATTAGAGCCACTGTGCTATCATGATTATCAATGCTTGTACGAACCTTGGTAATAAAGTCATTGGCTGCTGATGTTGTGTTTGAAGATTCACGAAAACCATATTGGCCATTATAAAGGAAATTAATGTCATTTAGATAGTCCATTAATCTTCCTTTAACTACGGTTTCAAATATTTTCGACAGTGTATTGAGAACTGAAATCGGACGATAGTTTGATACATCTTTTTTTCCCCCCGACTTATATATAGGTGTAACTTGAGCGATTCTTAGCTTTGCAGGAAATTTTCCGGTGGAAAGAGACAGGTTAATAAGAGTTGTGATGGGTTCTGCCAATAAATGTTTGGCCAATTTGAAATCAGTAGCTGTAAGTTTATCTATGCCAGGACTTTTATTTGCTTTGAGGTTCGATATTATTTTTGTGATTTCTTGTTGGTCTGTGGGTTTGAAGAACATGCTTGACATTTTGGGGCCACCAGCCATTGTGTTTAAACTAAAAATGTTATCAGTGGGTGCAGTAGTAATTTTGCTTGCCAAGTTCTCTCCAATAGACGTAAAGTACGAGTTAAAATGGTTTGCAATTTCTCTAGGGTCTTTAGTATTTGTACCTGTACTATCTGTTAATTGCATACAGCCACCTGAGTGAGGGTTATATTCTTTTGGCCTATTGTATATAAGTGAGTTAATAACTTTCCATGTTTGTTTACTGTCATTCTTAGCTTTTTCAAATTGGTTTGCATAATATTCCTTTTTTACTTTACGCTTTAGGAAAGTAACCTGAGATTGTAGATTTTTATATGTTTCTAGAATAGGCATGTTATGAGGTTTCTGTTTATGTTTACTATAGAAATTATTTTTAGTTTTTATAAGTCGCAGTAGCTCTGGTGTCATCCAGCAGCATTTTGGTGTTGTGCGATAAGAATTCTTCGTTATTAAAGTGGTTGCGTTTTCTTTAGCTTTAGTTATTACGTTTGTCAGGTCTGTACAGATTATATCAACATCTAGTTGTTGCATGTCAAGTTGTGGTAGGAGATTTTCCAAGTTCTGGACATACAGGTGCTCATCGATAGTCTTTTTTGCCTTGTTTGGAGGTGTCTTATTTTGCCTGTTACCATGGTTACTTGTTTTCCCCCTTTCTACTTGTGTAAGCAGTATGTGGTGATCACTTATGGGATTGCAGATGGTTGCCGTGTGAATTTTATGATTGGTTACGTTGGTAAAGCAATGGTCAATTAGTGTGGATGTTGGCCCTTGTACTCGAGTGGGTTTATCATTGAGGGGGACAAAGCCATAGCTGCGACATATGTTGAGGTAGTTGTGAACCGAGTTATAGTTTGACAGCAGATCTAGATTGAAGTCTCCTATTATAAAGGTGTTACACTGTTTGTATTTGTCTAGCATACTATCGAGAATTCTAAAGAAGGTTTGAAGATTATCGTAAAGGTTGTTGGGAGGTCTATAAAAACCACCAATGGTCAATTTTGGCACAAATTAATCTTCCAAGTTTATCCATAAGGAGAAAACATTATCACTGTATGATTCTAACACAGAACACTTTATGTCTTCTTTGACAAAAATACACAGCCCTCCACCTCTACCCTCGGTCCTAGGCCTACAAACATGATGGCTGATGTATCCTAGCAGGTTGAAGAAAATACAGTTTTCGTTATTCAACCATGTTTCACTCACAACTATGACTGATGGAGACACGCCAAGGCCTGCAATTACTATTTCTATATCATCCATTCTATCTTTTGATTTTAAGCTGCGAGCGTTGATATGAATTATACTAAAATGAGTTCCTTTTACTTTCTCTAAAGTCTTATCTAATGCAAAATCACTAATGCTATCATATCCGCATGATGTTGAGAACTCGTTTGGAGGGACTTCATCACTAGGTCCAGCCTTATCCATAGGCCTGGACTAGGCTTAGTGATAGGCCTAGGCCTAGGTCTGGTTCCCCGGCTGGCGGCTTGGTTGCTCCGATTGCCTATTACGATTTCCATCAGATTTCCTCATATCATCTATATCCCATTGAGAAAGGATCCTGATTGGTGGTGACTTGTCACTTACCCTTATCCAGACTTTGCCATTTTTGGTCCACGAGAATTTACACAATCCGCTTTTCTTAAGTTCTCGTGCTTTCCTTAGCAGGAAGCCGTTCCGACTAGTTAGATGGTCATTTAGAAACACCTGACTGTTGGGTGCTTGTATTCCCAACTCGGATGAGAAAATTGACTGTTTCGTTTTTCGTTTTTCCATCAGCTCGCGCTTCTTGTCGCGTCGACAGAACTTGACTACTATCTTTGGAGGTCCAGGTTCTCTGTCCCTTTTAAATAGGCGGTGACATCCCTCCATATCTTCTTTGCGGAGATCGCAGTGTAGTAGGTTTGCAAGGTTGCAAATGATAGCTTCAGGATGTTCATTTGGTACTACTGGTATTCCAGAGATCTCAATATTGTAGTTTTTGCTGTACTGTTCTTGTTCGTTTTGCTGATCTTGGAGTTTCTCAAGATCTCTGTACATGCTGTTCAAGTCGTGAAATGTGCGATCGAGACGTTCGTTCAGCACAGTGTTCTCATTAGCCAAACCACCCACTTGGTCTTTTAGGACTCTATTGTCTTCTCTTAGACTGCTTACCGTATTTTGCAGTTCCTTATTTTCTTCCGAGATTCTTACTAGCGTATTTTGGTTCTCAAGGAGAAGTCCAAGAATGAGTTTTATCATAGGATCCGTTTTTGGTGAATTAATTGCTTCTTGCACTTTATTTATGGCAAAAATGTGTTTACGCTCGTCACCCTTAACCTCACTTTGCACGGCACAAACTTCACATGTCCAGTCTGAAAAGTCGACCACTTCTGCCGACTTAATTTTTGCATTGAAACAATCATTATGTACTGTTGTAATAGCACACACATTACATTGTGTACTACTTCTTTTTCCAACGTTTCTTGCACATATAATGCACAATACTGGTGCTCTAACACTACCCTCCGCCATCTTCTTCTTCTTCGGGTATTTCGTCTCATGATTGTGCTAGCCAGATAGTGGGGGTGTACATCATTTGTGAAATGCCAAGTTCGACGAAAGATCGACTGATTTTCTTGTTCTCAACTGAGCCACGGACCCACTGTGGCTGCTCAGTCAAGCTTTGCCGCATATTTTCTCTTGTGTATCAGCTTTGTCTCCAGCATATCCCTTCTGCTATCATGGAGATACGTTGCCAGGTGGTTGCTATGGTGTTAGCGAGTATCATGACAACAGCGATCGAAGGGGATATGTTTGATGGAAGTAGCCAATGGCAGGCCGGGATCTAGTCATCTTAAAGATAAGCCAGGCTTAAGTTAAAACGGTGTATGATTGCAGCCCCACGGACCTGCTTCCGTCCAGTCTCAATATAGGGTGTATTCACATATTGCGCATGGTGGCCATACTGGAGGCCACAATGTCACGTGATCGGTAGTTCATTGTTACTATGTTTCAGCTGGCGTTAGGTTCAAGTTCAACTGTATTCCAACTTTGGTTTGCTATTATTACTGAAAAGCAACTTAAATAAATTCTCTCTTTTTCGACCACTGTTTTAATGTTAACAATGGGACACATAATCATTGCCGTAAACTTTATCGGGGGATATACGTGTTCAAACTCTCATATTTGCCCGTACACCTAAACAATATTATTCGTTTTAACTTGAAATAGTACTATAGGTGGCCTCCAGTATGGCCGATGTGACGTCACGTGAATACTCCCTATACACTCGAATCCTTCTCAACATAAGAAATATTATAGATCGTTTGAAGGAACTGTCGTGAAGTTATTCACCGGCTCGTCATAAAGATAATTAAGTTAGTACCGTGACTCTTAAAAGCACTCTAAAGTAGTTGGCGAATAAAACATTCATAAGGCCGTGTGTATGAAACGTGCTGAGGTTCCACGGGCCGGATTAACTTAGGCCTGGCCATGCTTGACGACACTACATTACGGCACGTCATTGGCTGATACGGACCTGCACATATCCTCGACTTGACGTCGCTAAGAAACCCTAGTAAATAACAAACACTTGAGACCAAAATTTAGGCCCTGTCTGAGTTGGTCTTATCTTTTTTTAAAGATGGTGGCAATACGTCTTTCGAAGTGTGAACACGAATAGATATCGTTTACTTACTTTCCTTGACATGCACATTTGACTGTTTTTAGAATGTGATGTGGAGGTATTAAGTCCGATTCACACAAAGTTATAAGAATATCATAAGGTATAGGTATAGTCACAAGCCGTGTTGGGCCATGGGGATTAAGTACAAGGGTTCACACAAACGCGTCATTGCAATAGCAATAGCAATTGGTATAAGACTGGTATAAGAGAGTTCAGATATTTCAACTTTCTTAATATGATGGACCAATAATGCGTTGAAACGTCACTTATAACACGCCAATGGGATGCTAACAACTTGAATCAATGTAACAGATGCTTTCATTGTAAATTATTAGTCAAACAAAAACTCACCGTATACATACGGTTCACATCAAATAGTCCTTGCATCCGGTGACTACGTGCAAAATATCTTCTCCCATCGGCGTCATTAATGATTAAACAGCACAACAATAATGAATAATAATACTTATTGTTTTTCTTATTATTTTTAACTATTGTTTTTAATTATTGTCAATATATTCGATGCCGGTTTTAAACGTAAATAGCAGCTGCGGGAAGTCAGCTGATTGACAGCCAGCTGAAGTTTACGCCGAAGGCGTAAACATTTTTTTGGGGTTGCATTGAATTTTATGGCCTAAAATGCGATTTGAGGGCGCGATTAACAGAGGCCACCCTACCAGTAGCACTACCGGGCGCGCTGTTTTTTTAATTTTAAGAAAACGATATTCGAGGTCGACGTAAGGCCATAAGTGTTACTGACAAGTACTAAATATTGTCACTCGCAAAATGCTAGCGTGCGAGCGGATTTGACAAGGTTTCCTGGGCGACAGGGGGCCCTTAGTCACTAAGTCGCGGACACGCGGCGCGCGGTATTTCAAAATAATACTTATAGAGTGAGGTTAAGATGTTTTTAGAAATATACATAGAAATTAACATCATAGGAACTGTCTGGTGGCAGCCCGGGGGCCCGGACTGCCAAAGGGCCCGGATTTGCCCAGGGGCCGGGATGCGATCCCATCCCGGCATCCCTAGCCAGTCCGCGCCTGCTTGTACAGTTGTGAGAATCTATCTCATGAGGTACAAAACCTTCAGAGAGATTTGTCTGTGGTGAAACTCGAATCATAAGCTTTGCTATTAGTCTCTCTTGAGCTATGCTAAGCTCACTCTAACATATCATTATATCAGTTAGTTAAATATATGCTCTGACGAAAATAAGTTAATAACAATTTAGTAATTGCTGTGTTGTGGTAATCGTAAAATTCGACGTAGTTTGAAGTTGAAGTTTATTTTTATTCAAACACAGAGTAGGTACAATACAGCTGAACCAGGCCTTGGAGGGCCAGGATGACAGTTGGATGCAACTGCCGCGTGACTTGGAGTCAAGAGCCTCACTGCGAAGCGTAGCGGAGGACAGGCGAAGCTTCCCTTGGAGAGCCAGGATGACAGCGCCAGGAGCCTCACTGCGAAGCGCAGCGGAGGACAGGCGAAGCTTCCCTTGGAGAGCCAGGATGACAGTTTCGTTCAACTGACGCATGACCTTGAGGCTCGACATTCTGCTATCCACCGTGAAGTCGAGGTCACCGACGTTTACAACATTCCGCAGGGGACAACGGCCAAGCCAGGGGAGATTTTTGATTCCGACTCCGATTCCGATTCCGATTTCAGCTTCTCCTTTGACTCCGATTATTATCCCGATTTGGACTCCGATTCTGATGAAGAAACAAGTAACGATATGGATGTCGCCATTTTCGACAGCCCACAATGGAGGGCTCTGATGATATTGACCGCCTCAAACGCTAAAGTCAACGATCCGAAGTATATTGCCAGATGGATGGCCAAGCCAGGCGAAACTATTGATACCGACTCCGATACAGACTCCGACTCAGACTCCGATACCGATTCTGATTCTGATTCCTTTGAAGAATTTTTGGTTAGGTTTCTGGCCAAGCTTTAAGTCGCACCCTACACATCAAACACTAGACAAATTCGCACACATTATAGTTTTAATGAAAGATGGGTGAAATAGTTACTATAATGTTATGTTCTAGTGAAATAGGTGCCAGTGTGTTACATGTTGATTATTTTATTTTGTTTCATTGACAATAACTTATTAATTAATAAGGCTACCTCTAAAATTACTTTGATTGTTATGATGAACTTTCGAATTAAAAAAATGCAAAAAATGCCTCATGTCGTATAAATAATTACATTGTTTATGCATACATAATATATCGAGAGATGGACGTTGTATTGTGATTTTTGTTTTTTATATCGACTAAGACCATTAATAAAATGTGTGATTTTATTGAACAAAAAAATTAAAAAAATAATGAAACATGTTCATTTGTATGTTTGTTTGATGTAGAATTGATGTACACATTTTATTTATTTGTGCGAGTTTGACAATAGCTAACAGATACATTAAAAATGATCTTAGTAGATAATTTTGTACACTTAAGCGTTGTTATTTTTATTGGTATGTGCTTAAAACGATAATACAGTTTTACACCCTTGCATCCAAGTCAAATACCGCGATTTTTCCATTTTTTCCTTCACCGAGTTCAGCGTTTTACCACAGATAGCTGCACGGTCGTTCGCTCCCATCGAAAAAAAGACGATGTCTTGCCGACACCCAAGGTCCGTCGATCCCCTGGCGGAGGTTCGGTAAACCTCAAAGACGAGCCCCGGCCAGGGGATTTACGGACCTAGGCTGACACCCATCGACCTTCTATTTGGAGAAGGTCGATGCCGACACCTAACTGGCTGGCGAGCGCCAGCTTAAGTCGTCGTACAACAACTTCGGCAATGCTTTCGTCATCAATCAATCAAATACCTTACTAAAATCGGATCAATGACGTGTTTACTGTCCCGGCCACCCCCAGCAGGTATCTGAATTAGCCAAGGCCGCTGGTTGGCTGCCGTTCACCCACCCGTGACGCAAGCAATACCGAAGTTGTTGTACGACGACTTTACCTGTCTGAGAGGGTCTCTGAACTGGTAGACACATTGGTTCAGGATCGATCTCTTAAATTTTTCAAATCCTTAATACAGCACCCAAACCCTCTCGTGAGGTCACAGTTGGACTTTATGCCCGACCTTCGCGACAGATTTCTTCGTCCAGTCGCTAGCATCAATACCCTTAAATTCAGGCCTCCCAACCCAAAGGCATGTCAATGCCAACGCAACATTCGCCCTCCCCTCTTTGCGAAGAAAAGACGGGTGCAGGTGTTAATCTAGCCATTCCCAGGACTCTTCCTGAACTTACCTATTCTATTCCTAGTAGTTGCTAATCCAACCTCTTCTATTAATTTTATACTAATATAACTTAAATTCATTCTGCCCTCGGGCCTTTTCATTCTTATTCCAAATGTTCTGCCTTGAGCAACACATCGATCACCTCTGTAATCTTATCGTACTTCTCTTGAGGACACTGTCCGGTCGAGATTTCAAAGCAAAAGGAAAGTAGTTATTATTGCATCCAAGCCTTATTGCATCCATCCAAACGTCCAAAAAGGATTGCGGGTCCCACACGGTGCCATGAATAGAGATGATTACTGTTTAAACTTTCTAAAAATGATCAATATTTTTACGATGAATCATATGAAAACATCGTTGATCGCAATATCTCTACCAGACATAAAGAAAATTCTTTGAATTTTGGCTGTAGCTCAATATCAAGTGTGCGAGTGTTCCTACGATAGGCCTATTCATTATCCGTTTTATGATGAACAAAACCTGGGAAAAAATTCCACTCGTGAATTACGGTGGTTGGAATCAAATCCCCGACCTCCCGAATTAGAGTTTCGCGCTCTACCCCTGAGCTATCTCTATTGATGACAGTCAGGCGCGGACTGGCTAAAGAAGTATTAATTCATGCTAGTTAACAACCATCATCGGATTGGGTATATTTTTGAATTCGCAAGCTAGTTTGTGCAGTTATATTATTATTTTTATAATTATTTTTATAATTATATAATTTTTATAATTTTATAATTTTTATAATAATAATAATTATTATTATTATTAATATTTGTAATAATATTATTATAAGTATTATTATTATTAGTATTATTAATATTTAATTGAATATATCACAATCATACAATCTCGGTCAAAACCGGCGTTAATTAACATTTTATACGGACGTAATGTCAAGTATTTCCATGTGTCTACCTTATTTAACTTCACTAATCTCATGTCACTAGCTTAAACAGTCATTAATCTCGGTCAAAGCCGGTGTTTACATGTTATACGGAAAATTCAGATGTAATGTTAAGTATTTTCATGAGGTACCTTGTTCAACTTCAGTCATTACTGTGATGTGATCTAATTTGCGTTGTCTTCGTGTGTGTCTTCTTTGCGTCGTGTTACTGTGTGTACGGTCGTGGCCGATTTCTCGATGCCATCCTAGTAATTCCTATTATTATTATTATTATTATTATTATTATTATTATTATTATTATTATTATTATTATTTTTATTTTTATTATTATTATTATTATTATTATTATTATTATTATTATTATTATTATTATTTTTATTATTACTATTATTATTATTATTTTTATTATTATTATTGTTATTTTTATTATAATTATTATAATTATGGATAATTATGTTTCTCAACGTCAGCCATGACTGATATTTGTTTGAAATCCCCATCACTACGGCAAAGTTTCAGTCATCGATGGGGTTCCTTTTTTTTTGTTAACTCAGGGTGAGGTCCACACAAAGTTTAGGCTGGAAACTTTGTCTGGAAAAACCCTGAGAGCTACCAGCACTACCCATCCTGATGTATCTCTGGCACTCTTCCGCGGGTATTACACACTTTTGTGTGGCGAAAAACTTTCTTAGCTGCCAGTACATTTCATCCAAATGTATCTCAAGCAACTCTTCCGCGAGTGTTCGAGTGAACAGATTATTCGTATAATCGAATACGAACTCGAATACTATTATACCTCGCTCAGTGCTGCCTGTGCTGGCCCGACGCGATGGAAGCAATGGGCGAGGTATAATCGTATTTCTGGTCGTATTCGATTATACGAATAGGCTCTTCACTCGAACTTGGAGGAGAGAACACTGGTTTTTTATGAGACATAAATTTATAATATTTTGATGGGGAATAATCGAAATAAAGGCCAGCTAAGGTGTCCGTGCTCGAAAAAGTAAAACTAGAATTTTGGATATAAAATGGCCTCTTCCTAAACGGGTTTTCGAACAGTGGTGATTCGGCCGAAAGAATTTTTTTAAAAATGGAATTGGCGTCACTCGCCCTTTGATTAGAAAGCGTGTCTTCGGGCAGTGCCACTGCTGCCCGAGGGACTAAATCCAACACGTTTTTTTCTACTTCCACTTCAAATTTATCATCTGAACTATCGAAAGATGGTACTGTGTTCAGTCTCTCCTTGAGGGTGTCACAACACCCCCAACACAGCTCTTTGATGGTCGGCGAGCATCGGGCCGGTGGTATGGCGCACCATATTATTACGACAACCCCAAGCAGCAGAACCCCAGCGAGGAGAGGGGCCGCCCATGATGGTTGCTGGTAATGGGGATCCGGTTTCCATTCTAGAACAAATGTATTTTGTATTTATTGTGTAAACAACAACGCACGTCTAGCCTTTAGTCGCCTCGTAGGAGAGGCAGCGTTCCTGGGCACATTCTAACCCGGTTCTAGACGAGACACATTCGGACAAAGAATAATAAATTGCTTACAATAATTAAGGGAACCCCCCTTTACTCTTGTTTTAACTCTTAAACGAATAACCGATTGCGGTTGAAATCCCGATGCCGACAAATCGTGAGCAGGGGTCAAACAACGAATCGTCATTGGTAGTTGGTATTAAATTTAAATTTAATTGGAAGGGAAAAGGTAAGTTAGAGGGTAAAAGGGGAGCGAAGAAGAAAGAGGAGAGTCTGATTTCGTCGCCTCTTCCGAGTGGCAGAGTCACCCTAGGCCATATTCTACCCGTGCCAAGGCGTACTACCGGGCACGAAGAACTATCGCCACTGAGATGCCAACATTGCCAGCATTGGAGCTTTAGTGCGTGCGTACTACCGGGCACGAAGAACTATCGCCACTGAGATGCCAACATTGCCAGCATTGTAGCCATAGTGCGTGCGTACTACCGGGCACGAAGTACTATCGCCACTGAGATGCCAACATTGCCAGCATTGTAGCCATAGTGCGTGCGTACTACCGGGCACGAAGAACTATCGCCACTGAGATGCCAACATTGCCAGCATTGTAGCCATAGTGCGTGCGTACTACCGGGCACGAAGAACTATCGCCAATAAGATGCCAACATTGCCAGCATTGTAGCCATAGTGCGTGCGTACTACCGGGCACGAAGAACTATCGCCACTGAGATGCCAACATTGCCAGCATTGGAGCCATAGTGCGTGCGTACTACCGGGCACGAAGAACTATCGCCACTGAGATGCCAACATTGCCAGCATTGGAGCCATAGTGCGTGCGTACTACCGGGCACGAAGAACTATCGCCACTGAGATGCCAACATTGCCAGCATTGGAGCTTTAGTGCGTGCGTACTACCGGGCACGAAGAACTACCGCCACTGAGATGCCAACATGGCCAGCAGTGTAGCCATAGTGCGTGCGTACTACCGGGCACGAAGAACTATCGCCACTGAGATGCCAACATTGCCAGCATTGTAGCCATAGTGCGTGCGTACTACCAGGCACGAAGAACTATCGCCACTGAGATGCCAACATTGCCAGCATTGTAGCCATAGTGCGTGCGTACTACCGGGCACGAAGAACTATCGCCACTGAGATGCCAACATTGCCAGCATTGTAGCCATAGTGCGTGCGTACTACCGGGCACGAAGAACTATCGCCACTGAGATGCCAACATTGCCAGCATTGTAGCCATAGTGCGTGCGTACTACCGGGCACGAAGAACTATCGCCAATGAGATGCCAACATTGCCAGCATTGTAGCCATAGTGCGTGCGTACTACCGGGCACGAAGAACTATCGCCACTGAGATGCCAACATTGCCAGCATTGGAGCTTTAGTGCGTGCGTACTACCGGGCACGAAGAACTATCGCCACTGAGATGCCAACATTGCCAGCATTGTAGCCATAGTGCGTGCGTACTACCGGGCACGAAGAACTATCGCCACTGAGATGTCAACATTGCCAGCATTGTAGCCATAGTGCGTGCGTACTACCGGGCACGAAGAACTATCGCCACTGAGATGCCAACATTGCCAGCATTGTAGCCATAGTGCGTGCGTTCTACCGGGCACGAAGAACTATCGCCACTGAGATGCCAACATTGCCAGCATTGTAGCCATAGTGCGTGCGTACTACCGGGCACGAAGAACTATCGCCACTGAGATGCCAACATTGCCAGCATTGGAGCCATAGTGCGTGCGTACTACCAGGCACGAAGAACTATTGCCACTGAGATGCCAACATTGCCAGCATTGTAGCCATAGTGCGTGCGTTCTACCGGGCACGAAGAACTATCGCCACTGAGATGCCAACATTGCCAGCATTGTAGCCATAGTGCGTGCGTTCTACCGGGCACGAAGAACTATCGCCACTGAGATGCCAACATTGCCAGCATTGTAGCCATAGTGCGTGCGTTCTACCGGGCACGAAGAACTATCGCCACTGAGATGCCAACATTGCCAGCATTGTAGCCATAGTGCGTGCGTACTACCGGGCACGAAGAACTATCGCCACTGAGATGCCAACATTGCCAGCATTGTAGCCATAGTGCGTGCGTACTACCGGGCACGAAGAACTATCGCCACTGAGATGCCAACATTGCCAGCATTGTAGCCATAGTGCGTGCGTTCTACCGGGCACGAAGAACTATCGCCACTGAGATGCCAACATTGCCAGCATTGTAGCCATAGTGCGTGCGTACTACCGGGCACGAAGAACTATCGCCACTGAGATGCCAACATTGTCAGCATTGTAGCCATAGTGCGTGCGTACTACCGGGCACGAAGAACTATCGCCACTGAGATGCCAACATTGCCAGCATTGTAGCCATAGTGCGTGCGTACTACCGGGCACGAAGAACTATCGCCACTGAGATGCCAACATTGCCAGCATTGTAGCCATAGTGCGTGCGTACTACCAGGCACGAAGAACTATCGCCACTGAGATGCCAACATTGCCAGCATTGTAGCCATAGTGCGTGCGTACTACCGGGCACGAAGAACTATCGCCACTGAGATGCCAACATTGTCAGCATTGTAGCCATAGTGCGTGCGTACTACCGGGCACGAAGAACTACCGCCACTGAGATGCCAACATGGCCAGCAGTGTAGCCATAGTGCGTGCGTACTACCGGGCACGAAGAACTATCGCCACTGAGATGCCAACATTGCCAGCATTGTAGCCATAGTGCGTGCGTACTACCAGGCACGAAGAACTATCGCCACTGAGATGCCAACATTGCCAGCATTGTAGCCATAGTGCGTGCGTACTACCGGGCACGAAGAACTATCGCCACTGAGATGCCAACATTGCCAGCATTGTAGCCATAGTGCGTGCGTACTACCAGGCACGAAGAACTATCGCCACTGAGATGCCAACATTGCCAGCATTGGAGCCTTAGTGCGTGCGTACTACCGGGCACGAAGAACTATCGCCCACTGAGATGCCAACATTGCCAGCATTGTAGCCATAGTGCGTGCGTACTACCGGGCACGAAGAACTATCGCCACTGAGATGCCAACATTGCCAGCATTGTAGCCATAGTGCGTGCGTACTACCGGGCACGAAGAACTATCGCCACTAAGATGCCAACATTGCCAGCATTGTAGCCATAGTGCGTGCGTACTACCGGGCACGAAGAACTATCGCCACTGAGATGCCAACATTGCCAGCATTGTAGCCATAGTGCGTGCGTACTACCAGGCACGAAGAACTATCGCCACTGAGATGCCAACATTGCCAGCATTGTAGCCATAGTGCGTGCGTACTACCGGGGACGAAGAACTATCGCCACTGAGATGCCAACATTGCCAGCATTGTAGCCATAGTGCGTGCGTACTACCGGGCACGAAGAACTATCGCCACTGAGATGCCAACATTGCCAGCATTGTAGCCATAGTGCGTGCGTTCTACCGGGCACGAAGAACTATCGCCCACTGAGATGCCAACATTGCCAGCATTGTAGCCATAGTGCGTGCGTACTACCGGGCACGAAGAACTATCGCCACTGAGATGCCAACATTGCCAGCATTGTAGCCACAGTGCGTGCGTACTACCGGGCACGAAGAACTATCGCCACTTAGATGCCAACATTGCCAGCATTGGAGCTTTAGTGCGTGCGTACTACCGGGCGCGAAGAACTATCGCCACTGAGATGCCAACATTGCCAGCAGTGTAGCCATAGTGCGTGCGTACTACCAGGCACGAAGAACTATCGCCACTGAGATGCCAACATTGCCAGCATTGTAGCCATAGTGCGTGCGTACTACCGGGGACGAAGAACTATCGCCACTGAGATGCCAACATTGCCAGCATTGTAGCCATAGTGCGTGCGTACTACCGGGCACGAAGTACTATCGCCACTGAGATGCCAACATTGCCAGCATTGTAGCCATAGTGCGTGCGTACTACCAGGCACGAAGAACTATCGCCACTGAGAGGCCAACATTGCCAGCATTGTAGCCATAGTGCGTGCGTACTACCGGGGACGAAGAACTATCGCCACTGAGATGCCAACATTGCCAGCATTGTAGCCATAGTGCGTGCGTACTACCGGGCACGAAGAACTATCGCCACTGAGATGCCAACATTGCCAGCATTGTAGCCATAGTGCGTGCGTACTACCGGGGACGAAGAACTATCGCCACTGAGATGCCAACATTGCCAGCATTGTAGCCTTAGTGCGTGCGTACTACCGGGCACGAAGTACTATCGCCACTGAGATGCCAACATTGCCAGCATTGTAGCCATAGTGCGTGCGTACTACCGGGCACGAAGAACTATCGCCACTGAGATGCCAACATTGCCAGCATTGTAGCCATAGTGCGTGCGTACTACCGGGCACGAAGAACTATCGCCACTGAGATGCCAACATTGCCAGCATTGGAGCCTTAGTGCGTGCGTACTACCGGGCACGAAGAACTATCGCCACTGAGATGCCAACATTGCCAGCATTGTAGCCATAGTGCGTGCGTACTACCGGGCACGAAGAACTATCGCCACTAAGATGCCAACATTGCCAGCATTGTAGCCATAGTGCGTGCGTACTACCGGGCACGAAGAACTATCGCCCACTGAGATGCCAACATTGCCAGCATTGTAGCCATAGTGCGTGCGTACTACCGGGCACGAAGAACTATCGCCCACTGAGATGCCAACATTGCCAGCATTGGAGCCTTAGTGCGTGCGTACTACCGGGCACGAAGAACTATCGCCACTGAGATGCCAACATTGCCAGCATTGTAGCCATAGTGCGTGCGTACTACCGGGCACGAAGAACTATCGCCACTGAGATGCCAACATTGCCAGCATTGGAGCCTTAGTGCGTGCGTACTACCGGGCACGAAGAACTATCGCCACTGAGATGCCAACATTGCCAGCATTGTAGCCATAGTGCGTGCGTACTACCGGGCACGAAGAACTATCGCCACTAAGATGCCAACATTGCCAGCATTGTAGCCATAGTGCGTGCGTACTACCGGGCACGAAGAACTATCGCCACTGAGATGCCAGATGGCTTTAAGGATTTTAGGGGCGTTGTTCACAAGCATGTCATGCTCCCGTGTGGGGGCTAGCATGCTTGTATACACCATGTTCACACGCATCTCGCTCGGCATGCTTGCCAGTGTGGGGCTGGATTAAAGGATGACTTCATGCATCCCACCAACTTTGCTGATAACTTGATTTGTCTTTTGTTAATTAACCCACACCTCATTATAGAAAGAATACCTTATAAACAATTAATATACTTGTATAAGGATTAATATATTATAAACAATTTGTAAAAAACATTACAAAGGTTGGTACATATCAATGGCATCACTATGTCCCTTCCACACAATAGTCTTGAAAATTAAGCGTACAAGCTACAAGTTACAATTTAAGGCAATTAGTTTAAATACGATCTTTATAAATCAGTCGGCATAAGAGCAGTGTTTTTTGGCAGCATAATAGCAGTCTTTATGCCTTTGTATGGAAGAGCCATTAGCAAACCAAAACCTTGACCCTATTGTGATAGTCTCTTACCAAATGTAGTTGGGGCAGCGTCGGGGTTGTCCGCAAAGTGTGTCTTCTGGACATGATGTTGGTTATAGCCGCCAGAGCGCGTGGTGACTACACTCCCCAACTGCGGATGTAGGCCTTCACAGAGCCAATCGAAAATATTATTAACACTATATTTTGAGATAAGTTAACCGAGAATGTCATATTATATCGTTATACGAATTACCGATTGCGATTGAGATCCCGATGCCGACAAATCGTGAGCAGGGGTCAAACCACGAATCGTCATTGGTAGTTGGTATTAAATTTAAATTTAATTGGAAGGGAAAAGGTAAGTTAGAGGTTAAAAGAGGAGGGAAGAAGAAAGAGGAGAGTCTGATTTCGTCGCCTCTTCCGAGTGGCAGAGTCATCCTAGGCCATATTCTACCCGTGCCAAGACGAGGGTCTCAATTATGATTGTTGTTAGACTGTCAGAAGTGCATCCCAAATTTGACATCATTTTGGATCTATAGGCCTATGCCTAATGGTTGAGGTACCAAGTTGTCATTCTGTGCAGTGCATTGTACGATACATGCACTACATGCACACATGATGTTCCGTAAAGCAACCGGACCGCCCGAGTTATTATTTTCATTGTTCCCATTCTCATTGGTCGGCCCGGTCGCGTTTACGTTCTCCCTCCATTCATTCTACGTCAGCCATGCCGACCAACAGCTGAGTATAGCTGCCGTTACTGTAGAGTGGTTGGGGCGACGCGTTAGACCAATCACATTGTGAGTTTGCCGCTTCAGGCGCGTTGCTCGCGTAACGAACCCATGCAACAAGAAACTTGTGTTTTGATCGACGACGGAATCTGTAACCACATCTTTTCTTCCACATTTCGAAGTCCACAAGAGCTGCAATTTGTCTAGGCCTATGCTATATAGCGAAATTGTATTTGGAAACAGCTAGATTATCTAGTCTAGTCTAGACATGGCTTGTGTCATGTTTTTTCGTGGCTCGCGCTACATCTACCAATGATCGCGCTACTGTGAACACTTCAACGCGAGCGACGCACTAAAGCAGCTAACGCGTCGCATCAAAACTGTTACACTTTTTGAACTCTCTTTTTCCAATAAATACACCGAAAACAAACTGTATTTTTTTTTTAAATATTTATGAACAATCCTACCATTTTAGGTCGTCGAAATTATTTGTGTAGGCCTAGTTTAATAATATGGCCGTCGAAGTTCCTCCAAATTTCCATTTCGCCGCCGAAGAGACACGGTAAAAGATATGGGATTTTTCGTAAACTTCAAAATAATGGATTTAATTCATTGTATTGATATAATTTGAAGGTGTCATTAAGTTTTGTGTTTTATGATTATGTTACCATAAAACACGAAAATGAATGCCACCTTCTTCAAAATCAAGTTCAAACTTGAAAGTGTAACAGCATACTCCATGAATACCCAATGTTTTACTGCTTGCAAGACAAGACGGTACATGATCTTACGCACACGCGCGTGCTCATGTTATTACTCGACGTAGGCACAACGAGATCACGTCAGGTATGTACCTTACAGTGGGTGCCTGCACACTGTAACATTCATGGGCACGAGGAAGCAGACAGACTCGCGAAAGAGGGGAGCAGGATAAAGCAGGACAAAAAGCCTCTAGCCTACAATGCCGTCAAGTCTCATGTGAATGCGGAAGTTAACAACAATATCAAAAAGGTATGGGAGAAGGCCAGCAAAGGCAAGCAGTGGCAAGGAGCAGTCATAAGAAAAGCTAAATAGAGAAATTGGCAGACTGAGACGGCGCAATTCAGACTGTAAACCGGTCATGATCTGCTAGCTTCACACCTGCATAAACTAGGGATAACTGACTCCAACACATGCACACTATGTACAACAGAACAGCATACCAGGGAGCACTTACGTAGATGCCCGGCACTACAAGATATAAGAGATGCAATGCCAAAAGATATGGCGGAGGCAGAAAAAGAATCCTATCTCTACTGGGAAACGCGAAAACGCATGATGAGCGAAAGCGCATGATGAGCGCCAGGTCAATGGTTGGCATAAGAAGAAGAAGATGTCTTTAGTTGACTCGTACCACTGGTAGAGCTACCCACGACCCAAAACGATCCAGCTGCAGTAAGTCAAGTTCAAGTAGACCTATTCTACCCTAGATGCTCACGGGCGTGAAACATGGACCACGTATTGTACACTGCCTGCATTACGTAAGAAATAGAAACGTACATAACAAAAGGTAACTTACGTTCATTGCCCATCGTGGGCATTACCAGTCCACAAATCACCAAAACCAGAGAAAGGTTCATATTGCACATTATGCCACGTCTATAAAGTATAGGCATACAAGACCACGAATAATCACACGAATAATCCACGCAAATGCAAGGTAGCTCAATAAATTGCGGAACAATTTCAATATACGATGTATCCGTTTAAGTAGTTGAACTACCATGGTAACACGAGGATAATTGTGTGTGTTGTAATGACCAATAACAGAGCCATTGTTGTATAAAGTAAACAGTCGCCATACGGAAAACATTTTCTGAAAATATTTTCAGGTGCATATGTTTACTCAATAATCACTGATTCATGTGTTTCGTATTTGAAATATAGATCTTTGATTGGTTATCGCTCACTCGTCGATGGTGTTCGGAGCCTACAGGGTTGGTTTATAGACGCTTTAAATAAAGTAAATTAAAGTCTACCACTGAAAGCAGTCTCGTTACTGAGTGCATAGACTCTAAATGTGGGTTTTTTTTATTTTTGTATTTATTTGTATTGGATTACGCGCTATTCGAAAGCTTTTTGTGTTGAACAAAACCTGAAATCAGAATTGGGGTTTGGTAATATGACCTGTAATTATTTTGAGAATTTGTGCAATCTCACGAGTTTTTCGATCACATGTAGTAAAGTACAGTAGCAGAGCAAACGACGGTTGATGTATGGGAAGATGAGGGAGCGGGACTCGAAGGCTAAACTAACCAATAATTAAAGACACGCGCCATAATGGCGGCAACGAAATTCGCGATCTTTTTAAAAGTTGCAATAATGACATGAAGTCAAGATATATAAATTTTGGTTAGATATTTGTATACATGCTATGTCTGAATGTATTCTAGTTGTATTATTTTTATATTTAAACTGTTCATATCGATGTATTGCATGGATCAAATGGATGCTAATAAATACAATACAATACAATACAATACAATACAATACAATACAATACAATACAATACAATACAATAATCTTTGAATTGAATTTCCCGCGTTTGCCAAAATATACTGGCCGAATGTACACATAAGGTTCACAGGTTCACCCTTCACAGACTTCAAAAAGAAGAAGATTAAAAAGATGGTGAAAGATCATTGCATGTAAAAGTGCCTCAATGTTTTAATATGTTGCCAATTGAATTGAAAGATTCGGATAGAATGAATCAAGTAAAAATATCAGTAAAAGAGTTTCTTTTGTTACATTCGCTTTAATTTATTATATTTTCATTATTAGTATTGTCGGTGTTTTTGTCCTTGCCATGTATAGGCCTTCGTTAATTGCAGTGTGTAGTAATATGTAGGTGTTAAAGATAAGTTAGTGATTGTTTGTTTGTATTGAATTGTAAGGTATTCTGTATATTGTATTTGCATTACGCAGCATGTTCATCTTTGTCCGTAACTTAGTCCGTATTATTATTTTCATTGGTATATAACCCACAGACAAGCTATGTACTTAGCTTTGTGGGATATCGAATGTTTATTTAATGATTGTATTGTACAGAACATGGTTATCAATAAAAAAAAAAAAAAAAAAAAAAATTATTTTATTGAATGTATCACAATCATACAATCTCGGTCAAAACCGGCGTTCACATGTTATACGGACGTAATGTCAAGTATTTCCATGTGTCTACCTTATTTAACTTCACTAATCACATGTTACTAGTTTAAATAGTCATCAATCTCGGTCAAAGCCGGTGTTTACATGTTATACGGACAATACAGATGTAATGTCAAGTATTTCCATGAGGTACCTTGTTCAACTTCAGTCGTTACTGTCTTATTAGTACTTGTTCATAGTATACACTGCATAATGATATGATCTTATTTGCGTTGTCTTCGTGTGTGTCTTCTTTGCGTCGTGTTACTGTTATTATTATTATTATCATTATAGATTCGGATAGAATGAATCAAGTAAAAATATCAGTAAAAGAGTTTCTTTTGTTACATTCGCTTTAATTTATTATATTTTCATTATTAGTATCGTCGGTGTTTTTGTCCTTGCCATGTATAGGCCTTCGTTAATTGCAGTGTGTAGTAATATGTAGGTGTTAAAGATAAGTTAGTGATTGTTTGTTTGTTTTGAATTGTAAGGTATTCTGTATATTGTATTTGCATTACGCAGCATGTTCATCTTTGTCCGTAACTTAGTCCGTATTATTATTTTCATTGGTATATAACCCACAGACAAGCTATGTACTTAGCTTTGTGGGATATCGAATGTTTATTTAATGATTGTATTGTACAGAACATGGTTATCAATAAAAAAAAAAAAAAAAAAAAAAAAAATATTTTATTGAATGTATCACAATCATACAATCTCGGTCAAAACCGGCGTTCACATGTTATACGGACGTAATGTCAAGTATTTCCATGTGTCTACCTTATTTAACTTCACTAATCACATGTTACTAGTTTAAATAGTCATCAATCTCGGTCAAAGCCGGTGTTTACATGTTATACGGACAATACAGATGTAATGTCAAGTATTTCCATGAGGTACCTTGTTCAACTTCAGTCGTTACTGTCTTATTAGTACTTGTTCATAGTATACACTGCATAATGATATGATCTTATTTGCGTTGTCTTCGTGTGTGTCTTCTTTGCGTCGTGTTACTGTTATTATTATTATTATTGTCACTTCAAGTTGCAGGTCACTAATTGACCTTGTACTCTGTAATGATCCACAGTTGGTTGAATCGACTGAGGTAATCCCGGGTGTAAGTGACCACCATGCTATCAAATCAACGTTGAAATGTCATCTACCCAAACATAAAGTTATAAGAAAAACTGTGCTTAATTATGCTAAAGCGGACTGGAATTCATTGAATAATTTGCTGAGAGAAAAGCTACCTTCCTTAACAGACAACAAAACCATTGAAATAGTATGGGCCCAGTGGCGGGACACTTTTTGGGATTGTGTTCACTCAGCTATACCAAGTATTACAATCAAGGGCAATCGGCGTGCCCCGTGGATATCAGGTGACATTATTAAGTTAATAAAGAAAAGAGATTTCATCTATAAAAAATGGAAAATAAATCAAAATGAGACAAACTGGAACAAATACACCGATATTAAAAAGAAAACTAAGACACTGATTAGAAAAACTCACAGGGAATATGTTTGGAAACTGGGATCTGAAAACAAAAGCAAGGACTTGTGGAAATATATTCACAGCAAAAGTGGGAGCGCTGCGCCGACTCATTACATAGACAATGATAAAACTATAATTGATTCCAAGGAGATTGCTGAGGCCTTCAGTGCGGGTTTTAAAAACAATTTTAGCGCTCCATTTTCAGACAACTTAGATCTTATCGGCATAAACGGAACCCCCGCCCATCAACAACTAACGACCCTACATGTGTCTCATGGTGAAGTCTTACATCGACTGCGAGAGCTTCGACCCGGCACAGCACCTGGCCCTGACGAGATTCCTTCAAGAATTCTCGTTCAGTGTGCCGCAGCAGTAACGCCATCTCTTGCTCACCTATTTAATCTGTCACTCTCTACAGGCGAGATCCCGGAAGAATGGAAGCGCGCAAACATCGTCCCTATTTTTAAATCTGGCGCCAAAGTGAACATTGAAAACTACAGACCAGTGGCGTTGACATCAATTGTTTGCAAACTTTTAGAAAAAATTATACATCAGCCTATATTAAATCATCTCGTGGACAATGGCATAATCAATAAACATCAACACGGATTTCTACCCAAACGCTCATGTACAACAATGCTTGCTAAGTTAATAGAAGACTGGCAACACAATCTAGACATCAAGTCGGTGAAACAGGTGGACACAATTTGTTTGGACCTTAGTAAAGCGTTCGATATGGTCCCTCATCGCCGACTTCTCAGAAAGCTGAATCACTATGGGATTAAAGGCTCTCTGCTTAAGTGGTGTGAGTCATTTTTAACCAACAGAAGTCAAAGTGTTGTGCACAATGGTTCGAAATCTAATTCCGTTAAAGTTGTTTCCGGGGTGCCTCAGGGCTCAGTATTAGGGCCATTGTTTTTTGTCATCTACATGATAGACTTACCTTCTTGTGTCTCGTCTAAGGTTTTAATGTACGCTGACGACTGTACGCTGTACCGCCCTATCGTAAACAACGATGACTTTGTAAAACTACAAGATGATCTGGACAATATCTATAGGTGGTGTGCTCTTAACCAAATGCAATTAAACATAAAGAAATGTGTGTTAATGTCAATCACACGGGCAACTAACCCTCATAGCAATAGTTACACCGTGCAAGATGAAACCCTCCAATCAGTAAAATCGATTAAATTATTGGGAATTACCATTACAAGTGATTTATCTTGGAATCTGCATACAGACAATACCCGGGCAAAATGTGCTAAATTAATTGGATTTTTAAACCGCAATCTGAGTGAGAGTAATCGCCAAGTACGCAGAACAGCCTATCTAGCTCTAATTAGGCCAATAATGGTGTATGGAGCACCTGCCTGGCATCCAACCACTATTACTAATCTAAAAAAACTAGAGGTAGTTCAAAATAGGGCAACAAAGATGATTTACGGCTACAGGACAGACCTCAGCACACAAGGGAGAAGAACTGGCTTAAATATTCCAAGTTTGGAGGCGTTCTTCACCCAATGCGATATCTTGTTTCTACGCCGGTGTATGAGTGGTGAAATTGATCTTGATCCTTTAGAGCGATTGTCACTGGACTACAGGGCTGTCCACCTTGGCCGAGGATCCCACCAAGGAGTCATGCTCAGACCGGCCCGAGCCAACACTAGCGCATATCAGGTCTCCCTGTACCATCGTGCCTCGCGGATATGGAACTCTCTTCCTACTCAAATAAAAGTTTTAACTGGCAATAAATTTAAAAGGGCTATTTGCAGAACTTTCCACTAGTTAGCTTCTATTTACGATGACCTTGCAAGAACTTTGACATGATTTTGGAAACTTTGTTTGTTTGACGTCAGATTAGTTCATAGAATCACCTCAGTCATAATCCCATCATCATTATTTATTGCACCTCAAATCATCACTTTCATTTGCACTACATCTAGCATACCTCATGTAATCTAGGTACAATTTAATAATAGCCATTATTTCTCTTATTCAGTTAATAAGAATATGTATGTAATAGTTATATGTATTATATCATATGTGTTGTAATTATGTATTACGGTAGGCATCAGTGTAATGTTAGTGTTAGTGTTTATATATCGTAGTTATATTCTAGTATTATTTAGAGATAGGTTGACCTAATATTATTAATGGTTGTAAGACACAATGTGAATGGATCTCAGGTCCGCTTCTTACATCCAATTTATAACTAGACTGCTGCACACATAAAATGTAACTGTTTATGTTATGAATAAATAAATAATAATAATAATAATAATAATTATCATTATTATTATTATTATTATTATGTTATATTCTTTCTTCTCTTCTCTCATTTGCACCATCGGGCTCCTCTTGAGCCAAGAGGATGCGAGAGTGCACCCTAGGGTGGCGTTATTATTATTATTTTATTGAATGTATCACAATCATACAATCTTGGTCAAAACCGGCGTTAACATGTTATACGGACGTAATGTCAAGTATTTCCATGTGTCTACCTTATTTAACTTCACTAATCACATGTTACTAGTTTAAACAGTCATCAATCTCGGTCAAAGCCGGTGTTTACATGTTATTATTATTATTATTATTATTATTATTATTATTATTATTATTATTATTATTATTATTATTATTACTATTATTATTATTACTATTAATTATTTTCAATATGTTATGACCATACATAATATAAGTAATACAATAAATTAAAACACACTGATGGTAGTGAGCAGTTAGAGCAAGCCCCATATACACATAGCGTGTGTATCACTACCATGTTCTTACAATTAGTTTCTAACACTACATTTCTCATGTACGTGGATGTTGTTATGTACAAGGCATTCACTTTGTGTTAAATGTTGCTAGATAATACAGTAGTAGTTGTTATTTAATATTTACAGTTCAAGTTTGTGATGTGATAACAATGCTAAACAGATCCAGTTATGTCAGGCGTGAAGGTGAATGTGTAAGTGTGCATGTGCTTGTATGGGCCTATGTGTGACTGTATGTTAGTGCGTGTGTTCCTTGTGTATGTTCTTGAGTCTATATACAAGTGTCGTTTACCGGCCTCTCAGACAATGACTCTCTAAGTTACTACTTACTTACTTACTAGATGCAATAGTTCAACATTGAACTTTGCTGGAACGCTCTCCCGGGCTGGGCCCTCTAGAACAGATGATGAAGGAGTACAGAATTAAAAACGCATAAGCCCGAGGCCTGGGATGATAATAAGAATTAGTGTGGGGATGAATGGGGGTAGAACCTGCTACGCTTTTTAAATGATTTCATCTCCAGGCTTTTTACGTCTGAATTTAACTTATTGTACATGTTTGCTGCTCTGCAGTAGAATCCATTTTGATATAAAGAAGTCCGGGCAAAAGGAGGGCACCATGTGACCCCTTTTCCGTACCTTGCTGAGCGGTAATTTAGCTGAATTCTATGTAACGGATCTAGGTCTACCAAATTATTGAACATTGTTTTTAGGTATATAATATCTATTTCAACAAAGGTATTTTCAAGCAATAGTATGTTGTATATTCTATTTCTTTCTTTACTGTCACAGTCATCTCTTCGAGTAATAAATTTCGTGGCTCTGTTCTGAATGCTCTCAAGTTTCTGTATATTACACTTAGTGGTTATTAATGGTTAATGAACCCTCAGCTTGGGTATCACCCCTAATTGTTGGTAAAAAAAAAACGGGGAGGTTCCTTGCGTCTGATAGTGGATGCCCGTGAAGTAAATAAGGCTATAGAAAGGGAAATACATACACGGACCCATATTCCCCTTATTGAAACGACATTGTCTAACGTGAAACTTGGTAGGTATGATACTATTTTTATGACGAAACCACACACTAAGGAAGGATTTTTGGAAAGGGGGTTGAAGGTTTTTCTAAAAAAAAAAAAACTTATTTTTACGTTATAAATTTGTTCACGTTTTCATTCAAACCCTGACTGCAGGGTTCCCACCTTCTACCATGAATTAATAATTCATTTACTGATATTGTATTTTAATTTTGATTCCCGCGTTTGAGCACCGGGATTTGAGCCAGTTGCTTTCACTGCGCAAAAAAAACGAGAAGGCTGTGAGAAATAATTAAATGCATGTGTGCCAACGTGTAGCTCAGTTGTATTTCTTTAGTTCTTCTACTTGAAAGGTACAAGACGGATGCTTTAAAAATTAAAACCCATAAAAGGAAGATCCTTTTTATAAAGTTAGTTTTAAATATTATTTAGTAGCTTGGGAGGAACATTTATCGAAACGATATATTTCGGGTAATTTTCTTTTATAACGTTGGCATCATTATTAGTTTGAATTTCCAGTTACACCGTTGCTACCTGGTTGCTACGCTACGTGCAGACTGCAGCGTGCCGGCCTAGCGTGCTTGAACTTGTATTTGAAGAAGTGTAATCTTCGCCCCACACGTTTTTTTGCTTGATGTGACTGTGAGACGCCTTGAAATGAATGTATGTGATTTATGCGTGAGTTGTTTTCCATATTCTTCTATGTTAATAATGTATTTATAATCACTGTGTAGGCCTAGGCTAGGCCTAGCCTAGTAATTCGAAACGGTCTAGGCCCTAGGCCATAGGTCCTTGGATTTGCCCAATATCACTTGGGACTGGCCTAGGCTAGGCCTATCTTGGGCATTTTCCGCCTAGGCCTAGGCCCATCTCTATGGCTAGGTTACAAGCTTTCATTGACAAAGTATGGATTAGCCCAGGCCTTAAGTTGGTGATTCCCGCCTTCTGTCCGCCACAAACTGGACGGCCTAGGCCTAGATAGACCCTAGGCTGGAGTCCTAGGCTTAGCTAGGCCTAGGCCTAGACTATTTGGAACTTCATTTAGTGTGGGGTATAGGCCTAGTAGGCCTTAGGCTTAGGCCTAGGCCTACCTGAATGTTTAGGGTATCTACGTTGTAGGCCCCCAGGCCTAGGCCCCTAGGACTTAGCCTAGAATGGATTCTGTCTGAATTGCAACTCGCACGTTCTTTTAGGTGTAGGCCTAGGCTTGAGTCTATAATCCTAGACTGGTAAATAGGGATGTCAACGGGTACCCGTTACCCACCCGGTACATACGGGTATGGTTCCAAGTTCCAACCTTTCAATACCAGTTTCCCGGTACTAGGCCTAGGCCTAGGCCTACCCGTTCCCTTCTTCTGTTCAAAACAAAATTAGGTAATTCTTCTGATTGGGTCCGCAGCTCATTTGCACAAATGCAGTCACAGAAAGTACTTAGGCCTATAAAACTTACTAAAAGACAAATTTATGTTTAAAATGAACCCAAACAAGTTTTGGTGTCCGCTAAAACATTCAAAATTACCCTTTTCGATGATCTAAAACGGCGTTTAGACGGCGGATTTTCCCATTGTCGCCATGATACTTTTTCTGCCGCCCGACGTTCTGTAGTATACCAACGTAGTTCTACCAAATTGACATACACTGCAAGTGACTGCCCAAGTGCCTGACATCCCACGAAAGGAAGAGGGTTAGGGGGTCAGGTTATGAAACATCTTGAAACGTAGGCCTACTTTCGTTTACAACTCAAATAAATTTACGCCTTTAAATTGTATCACTCAAATAAAATGGTTGGCAACACTGCCGGAACACTTCCGGAACGTCAAAGATGGCGATCATTAATGGCTGACTAATTTTCTTCCTTCTGTCATCTCGAACACTTAGATCACATTTTCTTTAGTTATAAACTAAAGTTAAACATTAAAACTACTTAAAAAATACTTTGTACACTAGATTTAATCCTATATTAATTACAATAAATATGAAGAAATGTCATTAATGTTTATTTTACAGCGATTTTTGACCGCGGACCCAATGGGAAGATTTACCCAAAATTAATTCAACATTGCGATATTTCCCTACTGGTGTCTTTGTGCGAGCGTTCGAGAGCTGCTCTTTTCAATTTGCCGGCATTTAACTTGACCCCCCCCCCCTTTGTCTCAATGAGTCATCGTTGCAAAAAAAAATGAGACGTAAAGCCCAATTAGTATCATCTTCTGTAGGCCTATGGAAGAATGCTGCGGAACGGTAGCGAGTCCGGAGCGCACCCGCCCGTCGTTGCTTTACCGCAATCATGTTCTCGTGTTCGAGCTCGACTATGACGTCATCGCTGTGACGCGGCCGACCACCGCTACCGTAGCGGAGACGCAAGCTTTGAAGCTTTGTTGAATACTTCCGCGATCGTTTTGCATCGAAGACAATGCAACCTGATACCGTTTAACAATATATTGTCTTTTTCCACAACTTTGCGAATCATTTGACACCCTTGACGATAAAACGCGTATTAGTATTATTTACTACCTGGGTAGCCCGGGTACGGCGCGAGGATACCCGGGTACAACTATTTCCGTGTATTGACATCCCTACTGGTAATAGGCCTACCTCGTTCACACTATGCTTCTTAACCTTAGTTAAAGTAACTGCAGTTATTATATATCACGTGACATTTTCTTAACGTTGATTTGATTCGACTTCTGTTCACATTGGCATCACAGTAACTGAGTTCAGTGACATCGCAACAAGCCTTATAAACGAAAAATATTTCGAGTTCACAAGGCAGTGTCTTTTATTCTGTCATGGTCGACATTGTTTACCTTTCAGCTGTTTAATCATCTTTTAGTTTCGTAAAATTGATTTTCCTGTGATTTTTCACTGTTTCAATGTAACCTATTGTGTGTTTATGCAACAAGACATTATACCGTAATACATGGGTATTTCACCATTTAAAGCAGTTGCATGAATCATGTACGGTAGAATAGTGAGAGTAGGGCTGTGGGTATTTGTTTAGTATCACTGATCGCGCTTCTTACTCACTTTTTCCAATGAAAAACGCCAAAGTCGTGTTTAAAGTGTTATTTTTATTGAACAATGTTTAATTGTCTTTCTTTTGATGCTTATTATAATATTGTAGTTAGTTTTTAAGAGTAATAAATGATTGTTTGAAGTTTTTATATGAAAAGTTGACGTCTTCTTCCTTGTTTCCTGCTTGTGTCCGGTGCAGTGCTGCCAATGGCAAACTATCCAAAACCACCCCCTAACCTCGGGCAAAGTCACTTTCGGGCGCAAATCTGCATAATTGCATAATTTGAAGAAGGGATATTTAATCGTAGGGGCCTAGTTTGCACGTATATCCAAAACCCTCCCCCTAACCTCTGGCAAACTATCCAAAACCACCCCCTAACCTCGGGCAAAGTCACTTTCGGGCGCAAGAGGTAGGGTTTTTCATGTACTTACATTGGTAGACCACACTTAATGTGTGCTCCGAACAGCTGCGCCCTCGCACGTCCGCCATATTGCCATATTTAACGTGATTGTGTTGTCAAATCGATGCAACTTCAAAACGATAATTTAATATGAAAGAAGAGACTATTTGTATTGAAAACCACTGGAGCTTACAGATAAATGATGAAATAACAATTATGTACTGCGCATATGATCAATATCGCAAAGGAATACAGAAAAAAAGTGAGTACGAAACGCGATCAGTGATACTAAACAATTACCGGGCTGTGTCTAGGCCTAGCCTGGCAATGACCTTGTAGATAACTCAGTTAAAAGCTTAACTGAGTTGTAGGAACGTAGTTAGGCCGTTAACTGCACGTTCCGTTCACATAGCATTGGTAACTGGAGTTAACGTGTCAACTACAGTTAAGAACTGTAATGTGAACATGGTTAAAGCTTGCGTACAACTGATAGGGCCTAGGCCTACTTGTTTGTAGGCCTATCACTTTTTTTTTTGTAGGAAAACACCAAATACATTACT
This sequence comes from Isoperla grammatica, assembly GCA_945910005.1. NCBI lineage: Eukaryota > Metazoa > Arthropoda > Insecta > Plecoptera > Perlodidae > Isoperla > Isoperla grammatica. The sequence goes on from OX246744.1 coordinate 16,466,637, forward strand.
TAGGCCTAACTAATCATAGGGGCCTAGGCCTACTTTTGTTGTTAAATGTTCATTTCTTAATCAATTTAATTACATTGAAATATTATTAATTATTTTAAAACACTTAAATATCCAGAAAGTATTTTTTTGTCTACATTTCCACCTTCTTCATTTGTTTCACTCCAACTCCGTTGTAGTGTTGCCAATCTAGGAAGGAAGCAAGAAACCAGACCCAATAACCTTCCTAACTTTCGTGGGACGTCAGGTAGCTAGGCAAAGATCAACCAGACCCAATAACCTTATCAACTTTCCTGGGATGTCAGGTAGCTTCACAAAGTACTTGTCAATCATAAGTGACTTCGCCCAGCTACCTGACATCCCACGGAAGTTGGTAAGGTTATTGGGTTTGGTTGATCTTGCCCAGAGCTACCTGAGTACCTGACGTCCCACGAAAGTTGGCTTGTGGGGTTTTTCCATTTACTTACGTTGGTACACCACACTCCCTCCCTGCTCCGAACAGCTGCGGTCACGCTTGTATGCAATATTGCCATATTGAACGTGATTCAGATGTCGAAATGATGTATTTTAAAAATGGAAATTTAATATCAACAAAAATAATATTTAAAAAAAAATTTACTGTAACTTACAACTAAATAATTAAATAATGTGTACATACTACTTAGGCCTACATAATCGTTCTTGCCAAGGAATACACAAAAAAGTGAGTAGGGCCTAGGGCCAGTGGCGTAACTAAGGGGGGGGGTTTAGGGGGTTTAAACCCCCCCCGAAACTACATCGAGAATGATTTTACTTAATAGGCCTACTACATTTACTTAATACTAAATTGTAAGACCCTTAAACCACTTCAGTGTATAACAATCGCAACAAACAACATTTTCATTATATTTATCATACCACTTCACTTAGATAAGATATATAATTTCTTTCAATAATTCAATTATATTATTTATGTGTTCATCTACAACTAATACACTTTTTGCTCGAACCAGTAAAAGTGAGGGTACGTTTAAATAAAAATGCGTTAGGCCTAATCTAATATTACAATATCACGGTCTGTGAATTAAAATTTAAATAACGTATGTGACTTGTGACCACAATGTTTCACTTTATGTTGGGATTATATTGAACAACCATAAAACATTTAAAACACAATTTCTATGCAATTCTTATTTAGAACTATAAATAATACCTACTGTAACACTGTAACTTCAATATAATACAAACAAACGAGTAGTGGTTCGAGTAGTATTCTTTGAGTCTAAAAGGCACGAAATAATTATAGAAGTGAAAAAAAATTTCGCCTTTGGCGAAATGGCCTCCGGCGGCTGGGGCTTCGCCCCAGACCCCTTTCAGTCCCCTCATCTCACTTTTCCCTAATAACCCCCCTCCGAAATAATTCCTAGTTACGCCACTGCCTAGGGCCTACAAACGAGTATCACTTGTAGGCCTATGCATGCTTTACGACCTAGGCCTAAGCCTATAAGTTTAAATCTATCTTCTTAATATTATTTTACAGAGAAGGAGGCAGCCTTGTATTGGATGGCAAGAAAGAAGAATGGTTGAAGAGGCCAACTCTGCACAGGACAAAAAATTTTTTTTTATAAAATGTAGGTATTCTTGAAATTCTTTTCATAAACCCTTCCAAAACGGGTTTAGGTCGACCGTCTGTGTAATTCCCACGGTTAGTAGGACTACAAGCGTGCGCATCCGCGAGCAGGTGGACTCGGCCCAGTCGCTGCTATAGGGGTGCGCCGATGCACTCCCTCGGCTAGTACAAGCGCGCGCATCCCCAAGCAGGTGGACTCGGCCCAGTCGCTGCTATAGGGGTGCGCTGATGCACTCCCTCGGCTAGTACAAGCGTGCTCATCCCCGAGCAGGTGGACTCGGCCCAGTCGCTGCTATAGGGGTGCGCTGATGCACTCCCTCGGTTAGTACAAGCGCGCTCATCCCCGAGCAGGTGGACTCGGCCCAGTCGCTGCTATAGGGGTGCGCTGATGCACTCCCTCGGTTAGTACAAGCGCGCTCATCCCCGAGCAGGTGGACTCGGCCCAGTCGCTGCTATAGGGGTGCGCCGATGCACTCCCTCGGCTAGTACAAGCGCGCGCATCCCCAAGCAGGTGGACTCGGCCCAGTCGCTGCTGTAGGGGTGCGCCGATGCACTCCCTCGGCTAGTACAAGCGCGCGCATCCCCAAGCAGGTGGACTCGGCCCAGTCGCTACTATAGGGGTGCGCCGATGCACTCCCTCGGCTAGTACAAGCGCGCTCATCCCCAAGCAGGTGGACTCGGCCCAGTCGCTGCTATAGGGGTGCGCCGATGCACTCCCTCGGCTAGTACAAGCGCGCTCATCCCCGAGCAGGTGGACTCGGCCCAGTCGCTGCTATAGGGGTGCGCCGATGCACTCCCTCGGCTAGTACAAGCGTGCTCATCCCTGAGCAGGTGGACTCGGCCCAGTCGCTGCTATAGGGGTGCGCCGATGCACTCCCTCGGCTAGTACAAGCGCGCGCATCCGCGAGCAGGTGGACTCGGCCCAGTCGCTGCTTTAGGGGTGCGCCGATGCATGCTTGTCCGAAACTGAGTGCACACTTTGATGTTTCTCATTTCAAACCTGCACAGTGCATTATATTTGGCTTAAAGAATGCATGCGATAAAATTAAAAAGTCATGGCTTATGTAAAGCCCCAACCATGTCTATCTTATCCAGTTATAAAACATGATTTACAAAGGAGGACAACAAATAGAACTACCATATGCAAACAATTAATAATAATGAAAGTCCAATAACCAATTGTGCACAGCGACATAAAAAATCATGTCTACAGGTAAGGCGGAGGCCTAAGTAAACTTTTTGAGGATTTCCAGACTGCGATAGTGATCCCGGTAGCCTATCGACATTTGTGGTTGGGGCTTTAGGATAAGTTTTGTGAAAATGTGAATTGCCATCCTCAGTGCCCAGTGGCTTATATGGTTGGGACAAGAGATCCATGTCCTGTAGATACCAAGGGGCATTGGTTCGCATCCAATTTATGATATGATTGTAGTTGTCTTCACCTAATCTTTAACCCCCTCATTTGTATAAAATAGAAAATTAAGTGAACAGTGAAAATATTTTCCTTTGTGTTATAATCTATAAATTTTGTTTTTTTTTCCTATGGAGAGAGTGCGGCTTCCTCAGCCATTCTTCTTATATTATTATTAATATATATTATTAATCTATAAAAACTATCCACAGTTTTGTTTCTGGGCTAATAGAAGTAAAGTGCCCAGCTGCAATTATATAAATCCACTCTCACGAAATGCTCTTTATCTGATGATACTGGGACAATGGAATTGTATTTGTAGGCTTCATTTGGATAACTCTTTGACAGCAACTAGATACAAATTAGAACACCATGGGTCATGACTCATGAGTAATGGTTCAAATTGTCCACTTGCATTCCAATAGCACAATAGCAATTGAAATATATTTGTATTTCTCGTAGATCGGAAACATGATTTCAATTCAATACTTTGGCAATAAGGTAGGCCTAATATGAAACGGAACATTCAAGCCACGTCAACTTCAGTGCAAACTGAAACAATATCAATAATAAAATCACAAGAATAATATTTGTAGGGCTACACACAATGTGAAGATGGAGAATGTTATAGAATACAAAGTTTGTTCCCGTTGCTGGCCCGGCATTCATACAGGTGGCGTGGGGTGAGCATGTAGGCCCACACCCTACACTCAAGCGCTCAACGTTCATTTAGATTAGCCCGTTTCGGCCAGGGGGTTTAGGCACGCGGTTCAGCTATATGCCTAACAAATGTGTGCCAAAGGGTCTATATAAAACACCGTGTACATTGGGTATTGTTTTGTTTGTGAAGGTAATTTCATACCTAGGCTACTACTAGGCCTAGACTGGCAGAGAGCAGTACATGCAAGCTCTGTGGGAATGGCATACAGGACAGGCAACATCTATTCCATTGCTCGATACTGAAAGAGCACAACGAAGAAATGCCAGGAGGGCTGGACAGGAAGCAGCAGGAGGCTTGTCTCTATTGGTTGGCGAGACGCATGATGACATAAATGTGTCAATGTGGGCATAAGATAATAAGAAGAACACTAGGCCTACTACCGTTAAGTGAGTAATTTAGGGTAGATGCTCAACGCCATTGGCAGTTTGTCTACCGCTTTTTACTGTCCAGGATACTTTAGTCGGGTAGTAAGGGGTTTGCCGAGCACGCAATGACGGAGCCTGATTGGTTGGCTACTTCGATGAAGATATGCGAAGACAGCCGAAAGCTCTGTCGTTGTGTACGCTTGGCGAACTCTACCTCTGCTACCCAACTAAAGTATGTTGGACGGTAAGATGCGGTAGTCAAACTGCCGATGGCATCGGGCCTCTACCCTATATTACTCACTCAACACTACTTGCTAATCAAAGATTTATACATGTAGGCTAGTATTTATTGTTAAGTTAATAGCTACAGCACTAGGTGTCTACCCTGACATTTTGTGTTCTAAAATGGGCCCTGCAACTAAACTCCACCATCAGGAAGTTTCTAGACTCCCAGCTAGGGCTGAGTCGTGTAAACTCCTGTGCGGAAATATACCTGGACAAATATTCATACACGCTTAAACCATGCCTTATACTCCGCCCGACCAATCCCCCTCCCCGCAACCCCTAGCCAGAACCCAAACTTGCAGCAGCTTTAACAGGCCACCAATGATGTTGGGTTACGGGGTTGAGGAGGGGGGGGGGGGGGAAAAGCGAGTTTGGGTACTGGGCAAAAAGCCAACGAGGCATAGCTTAGTGTGTGGAGTCAAAATGACTCTAGACAGTTGGGCACAAAAAGGTGGAGCTAGGCCTATAATCAACTATAAATACCTATAAGAAATCACCCGTGTTATTTCGTTGCAAAACTTTTTCTGTGACATTACAACTAATTTTTTTGTTATTGTTTTGTGAACAGGAGGGGTGTTAGGTTTAAACACTAACAATTTGTAACGGACAAAATTAAACTTTTTCTCCCAGCCCTAATCCCAGCCCTGCATTCACATCTCTAGTCTGTTCACATCTCTATTCTCACATTCTCTATATTCACATCTTTATTCACATCTCTAGTCTCACATCTCTGTTCTGAAATGTAGGATTTATGTTAATTGACAGGACATGACGAGTGGATCAACACTCGGAGCTCTGGTTGCAACTCGGCCGACCTGTGGGCGAGTACAGACCACAACAGCGTTGCAACGTCTCGGTGCCTCCAACCTGGCAACGCGGGACCTCGAGGCTTGCGGGCGAGTACAGACCACAACAGCGTTGCAACGTCTCGGTGCCTCCAACCTGGCAACGCGGGACCTCGAGGCTTGCGGGCGAGTACAGACCACAACAGCGTTGCAACGTCTCGGTACCTCCAACCTGGCAACGCGGGAACTCGAGGCTTGCGGGCGAGCGCAGAACACAACAACAGTGTTGCCGTGTCGTCTCGACGTCGTTGTGTGAAAGGTAGGACACATTGCCGCCGCTTTAGAGGCTCGTCAAACTCTTGCGGTAGAATGTTTTCATATTGTGTATTATGCCCAAGTCGAGGGGTTGCAGTTGACTTGTACAATTGGCAGGGAAGAATTCGAGACGAATGTTGCGTAGGTGGATTGCAGGAGGGTGAGAAGAACACTTATCTACCAGGAGTAGATTTTTTCTGTTTTTTGCTCCCATCTGAGCATCAATGCGATGAAGCCATTCACTGAAGACCTTTGTGGTTACCCACGCCTTTTTATTGTGGGTGTATTGTGTTGGCAGGGTCCTGATATTTTTAAAGCATCGTGGTTTATTGAACTGGCTGATTACAAGTGGGGGTAACTTTTCGGATCCATCGGCGTTGGCGCACAGTTAGGCCGTGATCCTTTCCTTACTTTTCTTACCTCCGTGGCGACTATCGTTCTTAGTCGTGGGTGTTTGGTCGGGTAACATGTTAAAAAAAATACCTGTCTCGTCGGCATTGAACTCGTCCTTCATGTTGTATTCTTCAGGAAGAGCCGGAAGGGTTTCTTCTTTCCAATGCGCTACAGTTTCAGGATCAACTGATGAACTTTCACCACACACACGCTTACTTGAAATACCGTTCCGTTCTTTGAATCTATGGTACCATCCATTTGTTGCATTAAAGTCAACTGTTACATTTATGCATAAAGCAATTTCCTTTGCCTTCTCTATAAGAAGAGGGCCACTTATGGGTATGTTTGCGGCACGGTTCTGGTTAAACCACTGCATTAGCACAGTTTCAACATCTTCAAATTTGCGCGACCGAACACGTGCTCTTTTCGAGCTAGAAGAACCACACTTAGCTGCATTTTCTTCAATATGTTTTATAGACGATTGACTTAAGTGTTGACACGTACGTTTTCTTGTAATGTTTGATGTTTTGTTTTATGTTTGTGACGCCTATGTTTACGCTGTTTTGTTATTAAGGTTGCACCGTCCGCGTCAACACGTGAGCCTCGGGTAGTTTTCCGAGTGCTGTGTAGTTTCCTTCTGTTGCTCGTTTACACTAGTTTTACTGCCAGACGGTTTTTGATAATCATATTTAATGGTGTTAGGTGATTGTTCATCATTAATTGTTGGTGTCTGTCGGTTAGGTCTTTCACGTCTGTTTTCTCTAATCATATTCTTTGTAACGGGAAACAAGTACGTGGAGATAAACTGGGATGAAGACTAACAGACATAGGCCTATATAAATACAGAATATCATTTATTGTTACCAATGCTTAGTTATACACATACGACGCTACAAAACGTAAACAAGACTACAGCCTCACTAAAGCGGCTGTTACACGGAGAAGTTAAAAAAGAGGAAAGAAAAAAGTAAAGAGAAAAGTTACTCTTTCACTTGTAGAGATAGCTTGTAGCTTATGGGACTTTTCGCGTTGCTGTCACACTAGGAAGTGAAAAAAGAGAAAAGTGAAAAGTTCTCCAAAAAGTTGAACACTGCTCGACAAGTAAAGAGTGAAAAGAAAAACGACCTTGAAGAGTTGAAGCTGATTGGTCAATTGATACGGCCATTGTGTACGACTCGGGAGAGTTGTGACGTCCAGACATTGCTATTCTAACCTACGAACCTTGTCACTTTGACAGCTTGTAGCCTTCTAGTTAAAACCGCATATGCCGATGGATTCGTCGGAGGAATAGGCTGCAATTGCTGTAAATATTAATGTAATTATCGCCATTGTAAGAAGACTGCGACGAAGAAGAAGAAACAGTGATTTGTTTACATGCATCGACGATCCAGTTTCGTAGAAACCGACTACAGTCTTCTAGTTGCCACCATTTGCCGCAAGAGCGCATTGTAGTTTTGTAGAAATACCGATAGGTTACGCCACACGCGCGCTCTTCTCTTTCAACTTGTGTAATCCCGTGTGACGGCTAGAAAAAGAACTTTTCTCTTTACTTTTTTCTTTTCACTTTTTTAACTTCTCCGTGTAACAGCCGCTTTAGCACGTCTTCTACCTAACCTTACCGTCTAAGCTCTGACGAGCGGGCAAACCGCCCCTGCTTATATAGGTAGGGGGTAGTTCAACGTGTAGGCCCCTCCTACCTCCCACCTAACCACATAGCAATGCAATGCAAGTCATTGCATCTTCTGATCATATCGTTCGAGGCATGTAATGATATCGGCTTCATTATAGTTTTGTTGTATAAGTAAAATACGGACTTCGCATGGCAGATGTGAGATGAGTTGTCGGATAAGTGTTGTTGTTGAAATTGGATCTGGTAAGAACTTCGCGAGCTTCAAATATCTTTTTAAATATTCGGCTATGTTACCGTGCTACGTAATTTTGAACTATCAAAACTACTTGTATAAATTTGTCTCATCAGTGTGGTGTGCTGAGATGGTCCCCAGAATTTAGGAGTAAAGGATCGTTTGAAATCTTCATATGTGTTGAATGTGTTTTCCTGTACCCACGATAGTGCGTAATCTGCCAGGCATTGTATGGCGATACTATACCAATGTTCCGGATGAATTTTAAACGTAGCAAGTTTAGTCTCGGCGCGATTGATAAACTCGATAGGATGTAAGCCGCGTGAGGAACCATTGTATACAACTCCCTCTCGGCGTAGCGACTCACTGACGTTTGTGATAGTGTATGAAACTGACTTGTATGAGACTGGTGCGGAACTAGGAGAATTAAACTGTCGCTCGTATGTCTTTTTATCGAGTGTATTTTTTATCTGTTCAATGTCTGTTTTTATTGCTGTGATTTCATTATTTACCTTTTCTGCATTGATTTCATTTGATTATTAGTGTTAGTCATGTGTTCTGCCATATTAATTTTAAGAAGTTCGACTTGAGCCTCCAACTTGGTGTCTGTAGTGAAGCGAATTTCTTTGTTTTCATTCTCAAGTTCTTTCTGTGTCTCTTTAACTAGATCTCTATATTATGTTGAAGTGTGTTTATTTTTTGTAAAGCTTCTGTATTCACATTACTGATGTAGGTTTGTTGACTTTTGATAAGTTTGTATACCTGAGAGAATTCATGGTTCGTCTTAGTTTGAAAGTCTGACATTTCTGATTTATATGTGGCCATTTGCATTTTAAATTCTCGTATTTCTGATTGTATTTGTGATTGGATCTCAGATTGTACCTCCCGATTTTAATTCTGTCATTTTTTCTTTTATTTCTGACTGAAATCCTGTCATCTGTGATTGCAACCCTGTGATTAATGAAATCAACAAAGTCATCGACTCACCTAAGTTTTGCTCAGTCTTACCAGGAGTACCTGCTTGGATTGTTGCCATTGTCGCAAGTAGGTCAAGGTTGCTGCTCGGATTTGTAGCTGGCTGTGTGGAGACAGTTGAGTCACCTGTCTGGTCCGACTGGTCCATTGTCTCGTACTCAGTACACGAAATATTTGAAAGGGTTTTAGTTTCTGACTTATCCTTCTTATTCTTTACATTTTTCTCACTCATTTTGGTTTACAGTTTTATGCTTTAATTAATCAGTTAGTAGTGACAACTGGTTGTTACAGTTAAAGTAATTTTCGGGAAGTGAACAAGTAATCGAAGGCCGAAACGTTGGGCGCCAATGAAATATAACTGCCCTCTCAAACTGCTCAATTGATGGTAGGCATAAGAGACTTCAAAAATATAATTAAAATAAATGATTAATGAATTACTGTTAAATGGTTTAATTAATGAAGTGAGTGAGAATGGTAGGAATATCAAGGTTCAGTTACAACAATGGTAATAATGCTGGAAAATAATACAAGGTGTATTATTATTGAACAAGCAAAATATAAAATTAAAATGTAAATTACAAAATATAATAATAATATATAAGGGGAATGAATCTCTTATTTTAGAAACCATGTCTGACAATTGGGGAACACAAAAAGCCTACAAATGTGGGTCACATCATGGACGTCATCTTAGGCCTAATTAATAATTAGTGGCATTAGACCCAATTATTTGTTACCTGTACTCCATACAAATTTTCATATTTCTCACAGGCGATTCTCTCCGTTTTTATGCCATATCTAGTGGCAGCATTCCCAGAAAATGGTTTTGGGTTCACCATTCGTTCTGCAAGTTTGTCGTAATCCTTCCTTCGTGTTTTTATCGAATGAGCTTTGGAACTTGCCGATATCCGGGTTCTTCTTCTTGCATGCCACTAATTGCTGTTGTGTTAGTCAACAGTGTGTATTGCACACTCTTCTATTTCTGTGCAATTTACAACGATTTCACGTTGATAAAAATCTTTCATTTCTTGACAGCTAAACTGCATGTGGCCGAGTGCTGTTGGTCCTACAGATGAAGATTGTCTGTGGTTTGCTAATATTTTTTTAATTACAACTCTGCATTTACTTTCCTTTTTTGAAGCTACTATATTATTTACAAGATCATTGCAAATATCTGAGCATATTGTGCTCGATTCACTGCGCTCCTCTGCGATTAGAATATCGCGCAAAACGCAAGCTATTGCACGGAGATCGCCCGAGATTACGTTGTGAACTGTCACATTATCGCTTTTCAATCGTTTTGATGGCCGGATATCCTCCGCTCTTCTGCATTTACTATATTTCTCTTTGACCGATTGCAAGGTTGGGGGTAGGCCTATTTGAACTAGTTGTTGGTTTGGGCCTACCCCAAACCTGTGGTTCGTCTGTCTTTGACAGTCCCGAGTGTGAGTTGATGATTGTCAGAGTGGCACCAATGTGTTTGCACACTCCGCCGGCTCTCGCAGCGCAACTACATTCTCTCGCAACAGCTACTCGGTCTTCCTTTATCTAAAAGAAAATAAATGGTACAATTTTATAGGATAACAACCTCCAAATTATTATTTTTTTTTTTTCTTGTGCCAAGATGGCTTTCAGCCATTCTTTTGTCTCACAATCCAATTTGTGCTGAACAAGCAGCAGGTGGAGCCATGTTGGATAGCAAGGCGTGGTGCGGCGACTTTCGGTACCAGACTTCTGTTCCGGACCAGGGGGCACTTGATCTTGGACTTGTCGGTCACTTGTAGCAGATCGCAAGCGTCGTCGCATAGCCCCCCAATTTTTACTACTTTAAATTGCCTTCGTTTACTTAGCTCAATCTTCACGTCATACGGGGGCAGATTGACAAGACGTCTCACATACAACTTTAGATGTTATAAAAGTTGCCGCAGGATTTCTTATCTTATATTCCGTGACATTGATTACGTGGCCACTTTTGAACAATCCCATACCCTTCTTAAACGAATTAGAGGACTCATAACCTGGCGAGACGTTTTTAAATCCATATTTTATTATTAAATGGCCGAGTTGTGGCTCCATTTCAACTTGTGGGTATCGTTCTGTGGTAGGCGAGGGAGACTCTTACCTGGTGCGCAAGGCGGCCAACAGGCCTAGCGGTGGCGCGCTCACCGGCCATGCACGGTGCCTATAGTTCTGTGGTAGGCGAGGGAGACTCTTACCTGGTGCGCGAGGCGGCCAACAGGCCTAGCGGTGGCGCGCTCACCGGCCATGCACGGTGCCTATAGTTCTGTGGTAGGCGAGGGAGACTCTTACCTGGTGCGCGAGGCGGCCAACAGGCCTAGCGGTGGCGCGCTCACCGGCCATGCACGGTGCCTATAGTTCTGTGGTAGGCGAGGGAGACTCTTACCTGGTGCGCGAGGCGGCCAACAGGCCTAGCGGTGGCGCGCTCACCGGCCATGCACGGTGCCTATAGTTCTGTGGTAGGCGAGGGAGACTCTTACCTGGTGCGCGAGGCGGCCAACAGGCCTAGCGGTGGCGCGCTCACCGGCCATGCACGGTGCCTATAGTTCTGTGGTAGGCGAGGGAGACTCTTACCTGGTGCGCGAGGCGGCCAACAGGCCTAGCGGTGGCGCGCTCACCGGCCATGCACCGTGCCTATAGTTCTGTGGTAGGCGAGGGAGACTCTTACCTGGTGCGCGAGGCGGCCAACAGGCCTAGCGGTGGCGCGCTCACCGGCCATGCACGGTGCCTATAGTTCTGTGGTAGGCGAGGGAGACTCTTACCTGGTGCGCGAGGCGGCCAACAGGCCTAGCGGTGGCGCGCTCACCGGCCATGCACGGTGCCTATAGTTCTGTGGTAGGCGAGGGAGACTCTTACCTGGTGCGCGAGGCGGCCAACAGGCCTAGCGGTGGCGCGCTCACCGGCCATGCACGGTGCCTATAGTTCTGTGGTAGGCGAGGGAGACTCTTACCTGGTGCGCGAGGCGGCCAACAGGCCTAGCGGTGGCGCGCTCACCGGCCATGCACGGTGCCTATAGTTCTGTGGTAGGCGAGGGAGACTCTTACCTGGTGCGCAAGGCGGCCAACAGGCCTAGCGGTGGCGCGCTCACCGGCCATGCACCGTGCCTATAGTTCTGTGGTAGGCGAGGGAGACTCTTACCTGGTGCGCAAGGCGGCCAACAGGCCTAGCGGTGGCGCGCTCACCGGCCATGCACCGTGCCTATAGTTCTGTGGTAGGCGAGGGAGACTCTTACCTGGTGCGCGAGGCGGCCAACAGGCCTAGCGGTGGCGCGCTCACCGGCCATGCACCGTGCCTATAGTTCTGTGGTAGGCGAGGGAGACTCTTACCTGGTGCGCGAGGCGGCCAACAGGCCTAGCGGTGGCGCGCTCACCGGCCATGCACCGTGCCTATAGTTCTGTGGTAGGCGAGGGAGACTCTTACCTGGTGCGCGAGGCGGCCAACAGGCCTAGCGGTGGCGCGCTCACCGGCCATGCACGGTGCCTATAGTTCTGTGGTAGGCGAGGGAGACTCTTACCTGGTGCGCGAGGCGGCCAACAGGCCTAGCGGTGGCGCGCTCACCGGCCATGCACGGTGCCTATAGTTCTGTGGTAGGCGAGGGAGACTCTTACCTGGTGCGCGAGGCGGCCAACAGGCCTAGCGGTGGCGCGCTCACCGGCCATGCACGGTGCCTATAGTTCTGTGGTAGGCGAGGGAGACTCTTACCTGGTGCGCGAGGCGGCCAACAGGCCTAGCGGTGGCGCGCTCACCGGCCATGCACCGTGCCTATAGTTCTGTGGTAGGCGAGGGAGACTCTTACCTGGTGCGCGAGGCGGCCAACAGGCCTAGCGGTGGCGCGCTCACCGGCCATGCACGGTGCCTATAGTTCTGTGGTAGGCGAGGGAGACTCTTACCTGGTGCGCGAGGCGGCCAACAGGCCTAGCGGTGGCGCGCTCACCGGCCATGCACGGTGCCTATAGTTCTGTGGTAGGCGAGGGAGACTCTTACCTGGTGCGCGAGGCGGCCAACAGGCCTAGCGGTGGCGCTCACCGGCCATGCACGGTGCCTATAGTTCTGTGGTAGGCGAGGGAGACTCTTACCTGGTGCGCGAGGCGGCCAACAGGCCTAGCGGTGGCGCGCTCACCGGCCATGCACGGTGCCTATAGTTCTGTGGTAGGCGAGGGAGACTCTTACCTGGTGCGCGAGGCGGCCAACAGGCCTAGCGGTGGCGCGCTCACCGGCCATGCACCGTGCCTATAGTTCTGTGGTAGGCGAGGGAGACTCTTACCTGGTGCGCGAGGCGGCCAACAGGCCTAGCGGTGGCGCGCTCACCGGCCATGCACGGTGCCTATAGTTCTGTGGTAGGCGAGGGAGACTCTTACCTGGTGCGCGAGGCGGCCAACAGGCCTAGCGGTGGCGCGCTCACCGGCCATGCACGGTGCCTATAGTTCTGTGGTAGGCGAGGGAGACTCTTACCTGGTGCGCGAGGCGGCCAACAGGCCTAGCGGTGGCGCGCTCACCGGCCATGCACGGTGCCTATAGTTCTGTGGTAGGCGAGGGAGACTCTTACCTGGCGCGCGAGGCGGCCAACAGGCCTAGCGGTGGCGCTCACCGGCCATGCACGGTGCCTATAGTTCTGTGGTAGGCGAGGGAGACTCTTACCTGGTGCGCGAGGCGGCCAACAGGCCTAGCGGTGGCGCGCTCACCGGCCATGCACGGTGCCTATAGTTCTGTGGTAGGCGAGGGAGACTCTTACCTGGTGCGCGAGGCGGCCAACAGGCCTAGCGGTGGCGCGCTCACCGGCCATGCACCGTGCCTATAGTTCTGTGGTAGGCGAGGGAGACTCTTACCTGGTGCGCGAGGCGGCCAACAGGCCTAGCGGTGGCGCGCTCACCGGCCATGCACGGTGCCTATAGTTCTGTGGTAGGCGAGGGAGACTCTTACCTGGTGCGCGAGGCGGCCAACAGGCCTAGCGGTGGCGCGCTCACCGGCCATGCACGGTGCCTATAGTTCTGTGGTAGGCGAGGGAGACTCTTACCTGGTGCGCGAGGCGGCCAACAGGCCTAGCGGTGGCGCGCTCACCGGCCATGCACGGTGCCTATAGTTCTGTGGTAGGCGAGGGAGACTCTTACCTGGTGCGCGAGGCGGCCAACAGGCCTAGCGGTGGCGCGCTCACCGGCCATGCACGGTGCCTATAGTTCTGTGGTAGGCGAGGGAGACTCTTACCTGGTGCGCGAGGCGGCCAACAGGCCTAGCGGTGGCGCGCTCACCGGCCATGCACGGTGCCTATAGTTCTGTGTTAGGCGAGGGAGACTCTTACCTGGTGCGCGAGGCGGCCAACAGGCCTAGCGGTGGCGCGCTCACCGGCCATGCACGGTGCCTATAGTTCTGTGTTAGGCGAGGGAGACTCTTACCTGGTGCGCGAGGCGGCCAACAGGCCTAGCGGTGGCGCGCTCACCGGCCATGCACGGTGCCTATAGTTCTGTGGTAGGCGAGGGAGACTCTTACCTGGTGCGCGAGGCGGCCAACAGGCCTAGCGGTGGCGCGCTCACCGGCCATGCACGGTGCCTATAGTTCTGTGTTAGGCGAGGGAGACTCTTACCTGGTGCGCGAGGCGGCCAACAGGCCTAGCGGTGGCGCGCTCACCGGCCATGCACGGTGCCTATAGTTCTGTGGTAGGCGAGGGAGACTCTTACCTGGTGCGCGAGGCGGCCAACAGGCCTAGCGGTGGCGCGCTCACCGGCCATGCACGGTGCCTATAGTTCTGTGGTAGGCGAGGGAGACTCTTACCTGGTGCGCGAGGCGGCCAACAGGCCTAGCGGTGGCGCGCTCACCGGCCATGCACGGTGCCTATAGTTCTGTGGTAGGCGAGGGAGACTCTTACCTGGTGCGCGAGGCGGCCAACAGGCCTAGCGGTGGCGCGCTCACCGGCCATGCACGGTGCCTATAGTTCTGTGGTAGGCGAGGGAGACTCTTACCTGGTGCGCGAGGCGGCCAACAGGCCTAGCGGTGGCGCGCTCACCGGCCATGCACGGTGCCTATAGTTCTGTGGTAGGCGAGGGAGACTCTTACCTGGTGCGCGAGGCGGCCAACAGGCCTAGCGGTGGCGCGCTCACCGGCCATGCACGGTGCCTATAGTTCTGTGGTAGGCGAGGGAGACTCTTACCTGGTGCGCGAGGCGGCCAACAGGCCTAGCGGTGGTGCGCTCACCGGCCATGCACGGTGCCTATAGTTCTGTGGTAGGCGAGGGAGACTCTTACCTGGTGCGCGAGGCGGCCAACAGGCCTAGCGGTGGTGCGCTCACCGGCCATGCACGGTGCCTATAGTTCTGTGGTAGGCGAGGGAGACTCTTACCTGGTGCGCGAGGCGGCCAACAGGCCTAGCGGTGGCGCGCTCACCGGCCATGCACGGTGCCTATAGTTCTGTGGTAGGCGAGGGAGACTCTTACCTGGTGCGCGAGGCGGCCAACAGGCCTAGCGGTGGCGCGCTCACCGGCCATGCACGGTGCCTATAGTTCTGTGGTAGGCGAGGGAGACTCTTACCTGGTGCGCGAGGCGGCCAACAGGCCTAGCGGTGGCGCGCTCACCGGCCATGCACGGTGCCTATAGTTCTGTGGTAGGCGAGGGAGACTCTTACCTGGTGCGCGAGGCGGCCAACAGGCCTAGCGGTGGCGCGCTCACCGGCCATGCACGGTGCCTATAGTTCTGTGGTAGGCGAGGGAGACTCTTACCTGGTGCGCGAGGCGGCCAACAGGCCTAGCGGTGGCGCGCTCACCGGCCATGCACCGTGCCTATAGTTCTGTGGTAGGCGAGGGAGACTCTTACCTGGTGCGCGAGGCGGCCAACAGTCCTAGCGGTGGCGCGCTCACCGGCCATGCACGGTGCCTATAGTTCTGTGGTAGGCGAGGGAGACTCTTACCTGGTGCGCGAGGCGGCCAACAGGCCTAGCGGTGGCGCGCTCACCGGCCATGCACCGTGCCTATAGTTCTGTGGTAGGCGAGGGAGACTCTTACCTGGTGCGCGAGGCGGCCAACAGGCCTAGCGGTGGCGCGCTCACCGGCCATGCACGGTGCCTATAGTTCTGTGGTAGGCGAGGGAGACTCTTACCTGGTGCGCGAGGCGGCCAACAGGCCTAGCGGTGGCGCGCTCACCGGCCATGCACGGTGCCTATAGTTCTGTGGTGGGCGAGGGAGACTCTTACCTGGTGCGCGAGGCGGCCAACAGGCCTAGCGGTGGCGCGCTCACCGGCCATGCACGGTGCCTATAGTTCTGTGGTAGGCGAGGGAGACTCTTACCTGGTGCGCGAGGCGGCCAACAGGCCTAGCGGTGGCGCGCTCACCGGCCATGCACGGTGCCTATAGTTCTGTGGTAGGCGAGGGAGACTCTTACCTGGTGCGCGAGGCGGCCAACAGGCCTAGCGGTGGCGCGCTCACCGGCCATGCACCGTGCCTATAGTTCTGTGGTAGGCGAGGGAGACTCTTACCTGGTGCGCGAGGCGGCCAACAGGCCTAGCGGTGGCGCGCTCACCGGCCATGCACGGTGCCTATAGTTCTGTGGTAGGCGAGGGAGACTCTTACCTGGTGCGCGAGGCGGCCAACAGGCCTAGCGGTGGCGCGCTCACCGGCCATGCACGGTGCCTATAGTTCTGTGGTAGGCGAGGGAGACTCTTACCTGGTGCGCGAGGCGGCCAACAGGCCTAGCGGTGGCGCGCTCACCGGCCATGCACGGTGCCTATAGTTCTGTGGTAGGCGAGGGAGACTCTTACCTGGTGCGCGAGGCGGCCAACAGGCCTAGCGGTGGCGCGCTCACCGGCCATGCACGGTGCCTATAGTTCTGTGGTAGGCGAGGGAGACTCTTACCTGGTGCGCGAGGCGGCCAACAGGCCTAGCGGTGGCGCGCTCACCGGCCATGCACCGTGCCTATAGTTCTGTGGTAGGCGAGGGAGACTCTTACCTGGTGCGCGAGGCGGCCAACAGGCCTAGCGGTGGCGCGCTCACCGGCCATGCACGGTGCCTATAGTTCTGTGGTAGGCGAGGGAGACTCTTACTGGTGCGCGAGGCGGCCAACAGGCCTAGCGGTGGCGCGCTCACCGGCCATGCACGGTGCCTATAGTTCTGTGGTAGGCGAGGGAGACTCTTACCTGGTGCGCGAGGCGGCCAACAGGCCTAGCGGTGGCGCGCTCACCGGCCATGCACGGTGCCTATAGTTCTGTGGTAGGCGAGGGAGACTCTTACCTGGTGCGCGAGGCGGCCAACAGGCCTAGCGGTGGCGCGCTCACCGGCCATGCACGGTGCCTATAGTTCTGTGGTAGGCGAGGGAGACTCTTACCTGGTGCGCGAGGCGGCCAACAGGCCTAGCGGTGGCGCGCTCACCGGCCATGCACCGTGCCTATTAGAGTAACAAGTATTACAGTGGAAGTGAAGTGACAATTTATTCATATTAATTTACAATCAAGAGAGACAAATAGTAAAATTGACATCAGTAATCAAAATAGTTACACAATTAAGCACGATACTAAATATTCAATTTAATAAAATTGTTTATGAATTGATATTTCATAATATCCTATCAATTTATATTATAATTTGAAATGGAAGAAACATTATTTTTAAGTTTTTAGCTATTTAATCAAATGTAATGTAGGCTAATGTTCCAACTGATGAACATAGGACTACTTTACATGAAACTACCTGAAACAATTTTGGTCCTTGGTAAGACATAAGTGAATCATACATTTTTCACACATAATGCGGGACTTCTTAGTGCACGTAGAGCGTTTGCGGCGTCCAGCATTTTTTGTATTATGTGAAGAGGAAAATGGTCGACGCCATCGAAACGGATCTCGGCTATGGGGCGCGTCTCCGCACCCAATCTTGGAGCACGAACAATGATTTCCTCTTGAATAGACTCGTGGCTGGGGCGACCGTGTTTCCTCGTATTGGCTGGAACCAGTTTCCCATGTTTACTAGTCCTTTGGCAATGCGCATTCTAAAATGCATCGAGTCCATTACTTGTGCTTTTAGTAGCTGGCACATAGCTGCATCTTGCTTATGGGTAAGTCCATTATCAGTCTTGTGTATGTTCGGAGCAAAACCAATGGGGAAAACATACTAGAAATCAACAGGGGTTAACGAATGCAACATATTTTTTTTAAATAAATTATTTATTGACATTTTCAGTTACTATACAACAAAAATTATGTTTTATAATGTGATATTGATGATATGAATCACATTTGTAATTGTATCAGTCTTGTGACCAAATATGGCCAGTTTCATTTGTACTCAATCTGTAAAGTCTAATTCATCCCAATTATGTTTGTTTTAAATTATTTAAAATGTCTAGTGTATAAGACACTATTTTGAACTTAAGTATGCACTTTAAAGTGCATTATTTGAATAGGGACTAGATTAAATACAAAATTTATTGCGAACACATCCGTCTTGTGACGGAAATGGTCATGCATATACGTAATAGGACATCTCTAAGATAATAATTGTGAATAGATTGCACTTTGCATGAACAACTGCAAGTGATCAAACTGGGAATAGATTATAACTTAATAAATAAACATATTTAATATGCATACTCTTTCTTTGATATTCCTAAGTGTCTGTTATCAACAGGAACCGGAGCCTGACAAATGAGCAAAATGTCGTTTAACGACACAGGAACAATATCTGGCTAGATTTATAGGTTATGTAGCCCTAGGCCTCAGGCATGAAAAAGGAGGGAATCCCAAAAATACTGCCATCTGGAAACTACACTCAAATCAACTGTTTAGCAGAGCTATCTTGTGGAAGAAGTTCATATTAGCAGGAAAAACATAATTATGAAGTTCAACTTTTTTCCACCCATTTTCCCACTATGGGGGTAATTGGGTTGCACATATTTCATTGTGTTTTCATAGTTAACGTATTGATTATTATTGTTATAAAATACACCACACTATTGTTCAATATCTTTACTTTATCAAAACAACCATTTATTGTAAATACTCTACATGGAAATCAGTAGAACTCAAATGAACTTAAGCTAAGTGTAAAGTACTAAAACACTTTCAACCCACTATCATTGGCAACAAATTTTCAATTGTCTTTAACAATTGCTATTTGTTTCTAGTCTAACTATATATTGTTTTTAATTAAAGACTGATATCTTGTTTGAATTTTAAGATAGTTTATAGAACATAATTTTGTCTAATAACTTTGCAAAATGGAAAACAAAAATATACAACCCATTTACCCCCACCACCCAATTCCCCCCGCTTACCCTAGCGATTCATTGGCGTTTTGCGTTCTACCCTTCAAGCAGCGTTCGAGAAGACTATCAGACGCTAAACGCTGATAGATTGGCATTATTTTTGCAACAACATGTGTTGTCAGCGGCGTATTTATGTTGTCAACATGGTTCCCTTGGCCACAGCTCTGTTGTAGAAGCACCATGAAGTTTCTGACTGAGGACACTTTTCGTGCTGATTCTTTAGGTCTGTGGACATGCAGTGATGAAGAGTGGCATACACTGCCTTCTTCATGGTTTCAACATTGGAATTATTGGAAGCAATTGCATTAGTGTAGTATCGCGCGAGTTTCATTATTGTTGGAACGCTTAGACTGCCAAACTTCTTGCCTCCCAATGTTTCGCCTTTGCTCTTCCATTCCTGAACGCACTTGCGAAGCGCTGTTCCTAGCCTTTTAGCAACATGATTAATACATTCTTCTTTAACAATCGATACATCAGGGCCATACACTTTGTGCGTCTCAAGATGTGTAAAGGTTTTGGCATCGCCATCTGAGAGAAGCGTCGTGTAACGGAACAAATATTGTTCTGATCGACGCCACAGTCGATCCGCCGCTGTGACCTCCATTGCCGGAGAAGAACCTTCGTAATTACAGAGGCAGTCAATATGGCTTTCACTCCAAAGAGCAAACTCTGGGGACTTTTCTCCAAATTTATGTTTTGCATTATCCCAAGCCCGACAAAACTTTGATTTTTTTTTTTTTTTTTTTTTTATCTGTACACCTTGTTCCAACATTGTCAGGTAAGGGGGTGTTGCCACCAAATACTAGGGCATTCAGGAATCAGCACCAGTCTGCCAGTCTTGATGCATCATCTTCTTCATCTCCTTCAGCTCCTAATCACCAATTGTTCTCCTCCCTCTCCTTTCGTCCAGCCAGCTCTCTCCATCTAGCTCTGTCCTCCCACCATCTCTCCAACTCAACCACCGTCCATTCTTCTCCTCTTGCTTCCACGTCCTGTATTATTTGGTCCAGCCATCTGTCCCGTGGTCTTCCTACTCTTCTCTTCTTATAAGTTTTCTCAAATGTCTGTCTTGGTATGCTCTTTTCATTCATTCTCTTAAGGTGGCCAAACCATTTTAATCTGTCTCTCCCCATTTTAAACATCAGACTCTCCACTCCTACCTTTTTTCTTATTTCACTGCTTCTGACTCTGTCCATTTTTGATATTCCAGCCATACTGCGGATAAATTTCATTTCGGCCGCTTGTATCTTACTATCTTCCTTCCAGCCTGTTGTCCACGTTACTGCCCCGTAGGTCAATATAGGGACATAATACAGCTTATATAATAGTTGTTTGCACGCAAGTGGAAAGTGTTCATCCCATAAGAGCTTTCTTATCTTCTGGTAGAAACCATCTGCTATTTTTATTCTTCTTTCTATTTCACTTCCTATCTTTGCTTTACTAGTCATTAAACTACCCAGGTATGGGAATTCTTCTTTCGCTTTAAGTTCTTCACCTCGTAATGTTATTATATCTCCCTTATTCTTCTTCCGCCTTTGTACCACTACTGACTCACTCTTTGTCTCACTCACTCGCATTCCATACTTATTTGTCTCCTTATCCCACATGTCAACCTTTTTTTGTACTTCTTCTTTTGTGTCCCCCCATGTCACAATGTCATCTGCATATATCAACGTTCTTGTATCTTGTTCTTTTTCCGGTTCCACTTTCCGAAGTATTTGGTCCATTATCACATTGAACATTATTGGTGACAAGACACTCCCTTGTCTAACACCAGTATTAATACTGAACCAATCTGTGTACCCACTGCTCGTTTGTACTCGACTTTCACATTTTGAGTACATACTTTGTATCCTTTCTATCAACCTCTCGCCCACTTGTTTTACCCTCAAACTCTCCCACACTCTTTCTCTTGGTAAGTGGTCATACGCTTTTTCGAGGTCTAGGAAAACCATGTGTATGGTTGCGTTTTCTTCCCATGCCCTTTCCATGACTTGCCTCAGAGCAAATATAGGATCAATAGTTGACCTGCCCCGTCTGAACCCATATTGTTCTTCTCTTAGCGATGGTTCAACAGTATTCCTGACCCTTTTCTCCATGATGCTTTCATACACTTTGGCAGCTTGGCTAAGAAGTGTGATTCCTCGATAGTTTGTACATTCTTTCCTGTCTCCTTTTTTAAATATTGGTACGATTATTCCTCTTAACCAGTCCTCTGGTACCTGGTTTTGGTCCCATGCTGCCTTTACCACTCGATGCATCCAATCAATACCGACTGCACCACCTGCCTTGATCATTTCAATCGCGATTTCGTCCACCCCTGGTGCTCTTCCATTTTTAAGTCTTCTAATAGCCTGACATACTTCCTCACGTGTGATTGACTCATCCTCCTCGTTTGTGGTTGTTTCCTCTGTGGTTGTCCCCTGTATGGGGCTCGGTGGGTCTTCCGTCATCTCTACCAGAGTTCCCTGTTCCTGTTGATCAAGACCTGGTTTATTTAACAGGTTACAGAAATACTCTTCCCACATTTTCTTAATCTTTTCTGGTTCTCGGGTCACCTCGCCTCTATGTTGCATAAATCTCTGTTCCTCCTTATCTCGGCGCTTTTCCTTTATCATCCCATATATCATTTTCTTGTTTCCTTCCAGATCTTCCTCAAGCTTGTCTGCCATTTCCAGCATTGTCCTGATCTTTTCAGCTTTTACTATCTGTTTTACTTGGTATTTTATTTGTATATAGTTTTGTATGTTGTAATCTGTCCTGTCCATTTCTTTTCTTTTCCATGCCTGTGTTTTCATCTTGACTACCTTCTTGACCTCTTCACTCCACCATGGTGTTTCCTTTCTTCTTCTCTTGTTCTCTTGTAAAACTTTGATAATACAACAAAATCAATTACATAGCCCGTGAGAAGGTCAATTACACAGCCTATCCCATACATGGAAGTGAAACCTCGCGTGTGCCATGTCCCGTCGTAACTAACGGCAATATTAATTACTTGCCCATCTTTGATGGATGGGTCAAGCAACATATAGGCCGCCCATACCTCTTGACGCACTTTGTTCAAGAAGCTATCTGAACTGATTTGACCAAATAAATGAATTTGTTTTATATGTGCGTTGAAGCTTGTATGTAAAATGTGTGTCATGTTCATCGTCATAGAGAACATCTCCATAGCAGAGGGACCTTTCCCAATGCTGCAGAACGCCTGCGTCATGCGACGGTTTACATCAAACCCCTCTCGACCAGATGTTCCCTGTTAGAGGTGATCGCGTGACGTGATTCACGCGTGACTCACGCGTGACTCACGACTTTCAGCGTGATTGTGCGTGAACGTGAATATTGTTTAAAAGGGCCGTGAGTTTGCGTGACAATATATCAGTCACGCGTGAATCGTGTCACGCGTGATTGTGCGTGACACGAGCGCTATCATGGGGTTGGCTAAACTTGGCCCATCTCAGCTCCCTATCTGTACTCAAGGTGTAGGCTACAGAGACAGACAGACTATATATACAGAACACAGACTTTTTGAAAAGAACACCCCCCCCCCACCCCCCCCACCCCCCCACCCCCCTCACACACCATGGCGACACCAGCTTTTGAAAGGATAGGGATTAGCTGGAAGGAGCAAGACAGACCCAAAGAGGTGGGGTGATTTCCGGTCAACTTGTCGCCTAGCTATTGTGTGTTCATTTAAAAATATTCCGCTTTTAGGACCTAAAATCGCTGTCCGTCCATTACTCATCCTAGAGCAAACCACATGGTGCATCATATTTGTCTTTTGACTGGCAAAACTATAGTGTTTTGAGTTTTCTACCCAACCGGTTACGCGGGCAAAAGTTCCAGTCCAGCGTTAGTTTTTTTAGTTTTTTCTATTATCAAAATATATTACCTTATTTATTCTTTATCATTATAATAAGTTCCTGAACGACAGGAGTGTTCGCAATTAAAAAGTACTGGGTACTAGTGTAGTGTAATGACGGCGTGAGTGTGCGTGAGTTCGTGATCAAACAGTTCGTGCGTGAGTGTGCGTGAGTGACTTAGCAAGTACAACGTGATTGTGCGTGAGTGGAATAAACAAACAATGGGCGTGCGTGAGCGTGCGTGAGTGAAAAAATGAGTTAACGTGACGTGACGTGAGTAAAAAATTGCTCACGCGACCACCTCTATTCCCTGTACCTTGTCAGAAGTATAGACGCTAGAATTTTCTGCGCCACAGATTTTACACATCAAACTGTTTTGTGTGCGTATCCAGTTGTAGAGGCAACAACAAAGTGCAGACATGTACTGTGACATTCAGTACATGCCACATGACTAACAAGCTGAGACAGATTAGGGACATTTATCAGCACATAGCGCAGCACAGCGCTGAGGCTTCAGCGGGAGCATACTCACGTTGAGTGGAATCTTTGATTCCCTCTATGCGAACATACCGTTTAGGAGGTGCTTCATTTCCAGCAACTGGGTCTTGTTCATTCATTATTGTGGCTGGAGCTACGGTTACTACTGGCTCATCATTGTTCTGTGTGGAATTATCTAGGCCTACATAGTGTAAATGAACAGTAGGCGTAGGCTTAGGCCTACTCACTGAAGGCCTACTGCACCGATTTGGATTGATTAGATCTCTACCAAACATACCAAGACCACTAGAGATAGGATTATGCATGTAGTTTGAAGGACCAGCTACAGCAGGCTCTTGGACAAAACATCCAGGCAAAGGCATAACCTCACTTTCACACCAACGCTTTGCAGCATTCACACGTCCTGCTTGAACATTTTTTCGTTTGTTCGCCTTTTTCTTTTGGTTTCCCATTTTAATTATGCCTATACAATATAGAATAAATCAATAATCACTCAAAATAACACAGCACTCAAACACAACCGGGGAACTGGCGAAAAAACACTTTGAACGTAAGAAAACTTAAAAAAAAACACACACTGCTGACAGATAGAAAGTGGCCTATTGTTGTGTTTACAAATACTACCAGTAATGTGCTGCTTACTAGTGAACTTGTTTAACTTTTTTGACAAAGGTGGTAAAGTAACATGAACTAATAGTCGAAATAATGCGGGATTTTTAAAACGTTGAATTGTCCACTTACAACTGAGTCAATCAATGTTGAAGTTCTGTAAGTGGAATTTTACACGCAAAAAATTACCTATAGTGTACGCGCTGTTGTAAGCCGAAGTCTTGGTTTGGTGTGGAGCCAGCATTGAATGCACATAAAGCATCAGCTACCCCTAATTTGGTGACTGTTTTTCCAACGTACGTTTCTGTAGGACATCTCTGCCATATGGTGCCATTGAACGATTCGTTGTTGTTTTGTGTCTTCCCGTGTAAACATTTAGCGAGCATTGCCAGGTTTTTCAGTCTTTCGTAGACTGGTTTGATATCTCGCACAATACCAGATGGTAGGCCAAACCGATGCTGGTATTTAGAACCTTTTGCCTGTGCACTTTAAAAACCCCACCATCTACCTTCACCGACCGGGCGTAACGTACGCTGTGATTCATTATCAGAAGACGATAAATGGAACAGTGTAGCCATTATGGCATTTGACATTTTTTCAACACTACTTGTGTTTGAACAAAGTGCCATCCCGAATTAATTTTGCATTCGGTCTATTTTCGCCAAGGTGAGTTGCCTTGCCTTCTATTTTTTTTTATCCTTTACCAACTTTTGAAGTGCTGTACCCAGTTGCTTTTGGTAGTGCCCTACACACTTTTTTCATGACATCAACAGCATAGGGTTTTGCGGCAACAACCGCTGAGTAGCTTTTGGAATCTCCATTGCCATAATACTCGGTGTACCCGAGCCCACGTTTTTGTTCAGACCGAAGAAGCAAACGAGCTGTGCCAACTGTTTCCATGTTGCCCGAAGACCCTGTGTAATTAGCCATAAACACTGGGTCATGCTCGGCTTTACACTTGTTGTAACAACAGGACAAAATAACTGACAACGCTTACAACTTTAAGTCAGTGTGTCTGTGTCCAGAACCTTCCCAGTATCGATTGATATGGCAACTACTACTCCATTTATGGATGCAAACTCTCTGCGATGCCAGGTAAAGCCTGTCCGCTCATAGTAGAAACGAAACGTTTAGAGATAATGACCAATGTTTGTCAATCACTCAAAGGGTGACATTCTTTCGACTTCCGTTATTATAAAATTGGCAACCATGTTTTTCTAGTAAATCTTGGTTTACAAGCCGATTATAATGGTTCAGTACACAAACATGGGGCATTAGCTCTAAACGTTTCGTTTCTACTATGAGCGGACAGGCTTTACCATCAACAGATACCCCACTTTTTTTTTTTTTAATTTTCCACGAACATCAAGTGCTGCAGAAGTCATTATTTCCTCAGCTAATGTACAAACTACTTTACAGATAGTCGCTTCATGCCAATGAAATGCATTTTTGTTAGGTGGTGGGGGGGGGGGGGGGGGGGGGGTAGGTCCATTATATAATTGAAAGTTGTGGACTCGCTGTGGCCACAATCAATCGAACGCGTAGCGTACACAAACCGTCTGTTTACTTAAAACGATTGCTCCTGCCTCTTTGAAGAATATTGTGTGGCACTACTAAATTCACAAATTGAGCAAGTGAGTTTGTAGCCTACAGCACAACCCATTCTCTTTACTTCTACCAAAGAAAGCGACCCTGGTGAAGTGCAGGTAGTGCATGATACTGCTGAAAATAAGTTGGCAAAGCACTCTAAATCAAACATTACACTTCCTTTCCGTAGGTCTCGGCTTACGCTTGGTTCACTGCCAGTTTCAGTAAATGTACCAATCTTGGCTTCAGGAGCACTCACCTCCAATGCTTCTTGATTTGGAATTGTGTCTAGGCCTTGATTCTGGGCTTGGTTAGGGTTGACATTTTCTATTGGGGCTAGGCCTAGGCCTAAATTATCTGCAATGTGTTTGTGTTGATTGCCATGATATTTTTGTTTCTTTGCCCTAGAGGCACAAGGCTTTGAGGAACGACCCATTATAACAAACATTAACTAGAACACACACTTAACGATAGAAACAAGATTAGAGACTGACAGCCAAACAACAAAAAAAAAAAAAAAATTTTACTTCTGAAGTTGGCTACGTGGAATTAAATTCAACATATCACATATATTGCGGTGGTACCTATTGTCACTATTATGTACTACATCCACCTTTTACCCGCCTAATTCAAACCACAGACAGAAGCGCGCAAGTTTGTATACCAAATAACTGAAAATATCTCGAAATTCAGACAGAATTTTCCTCTTTTCCGCTACGCACAAGATGGTTTGATAATTAATTGACGAGTAAATACTTAACAGGGAAGGATACCTCTACGTCAAAAACCGCACAAAATTTTAATTTTTAAATTATATCACAAGAATGGGCTTCGAAATCGAAAATCTGAATCAACAGCGCACTGTGGTTTAGTAAACCCTACACATTGAATGCGCTAAGTCGTGACTTAAATTATAATCAGTATGTTTTTTTATAAATAATCAATTTAATTACTAATTATCGAATTATAATCAAAATACTACACTTATGGTTACTTATAATACTTTATTCAATCTGTAGGGCTTACCAAAGCAAAGTTCGCTGCTGATTTAGATTTTTGAGTTCTTGTTGCAATCTTGAGATATTTTTTAAAAATGAACATTTTGCTGCGGTTTGTGACGTAGAGACTACCCTTTGCCCTTAACCTACGTAAATAGACATTATAAATTATATCACTATAATCAAGAAGGATCCCCCTATTTTTTGGCATTAAAACAAAAATCACATAAATATGTGTATTGTTAGTCTGTCTAGTGTATGCATAGCCTATACAGTATACACCTTTTAAGCATTCTAATATTTTACCTGCCTGACACCCAAAATGCCCAATTATTTTACAATGTTTGGCGGAATTGTCACTCAGTGGGAAATAAGTGATAATAGCCTTCCTAGTCATCAGATTTTTATGAAATTTTCAGTGTTTGTAGACGGATAAATGTTCTATAACTTAGTATATATAATATTGTTCTTACTTAAAAAATTAAACTGAATTAAGGGCAGTTGAAGTGGAAGTTCTTTGAAAGTTGTTCTCAGTATGATAGATCTTGAAGCATGGTGCTGCACACAGTCCCACGTCACACTGTGTGCAATGAGATCTGGTATCTTTTCTCGTTTCCTTTGACTTGCATACAACACATCTTCTCTGTGCATCTACTTTCTTGTCAGTCGATGGCACATATTCAGGAAAAAGTCGCTCCACAAGTCGGAGAGGATCGGGCTCGCTTGAACGCGTACCACGTTTGGTTACAGTTTGGTTTATTCCACTGTGGTGTGCCACCACCATTCTTTCTACCAAATTTTCTCTAAACTCCAGGGGCCGGATTCACAAGGGGTCTTAACTTAGGCCTGGCCTAACTTTAGGACCACTACGCCATTGGCTGATACGGACCTACACATAGCCTCGACTCGACGTTGCTAAGAAACCCTAGTAAATAACAAACACTTGAGACAAATATTTAGGCCCGGTCTGAGTTGGTCTTATCTTTCTTCAAAGATGGTGGCAATGTGTCTATGACTTCGAAGTGTGAACATAAATAAATATCGTTTACTTACCTTGACATACACATTTCTCTGTTTTTAGATTGTGAAGGTATAAGAAAACAAAACACTAAACTTTAAAACACCGCCTTGCAATATTTTAAGTTCACTGTGATTTCCACGAAAGTAGCTATCAATTTGGCCGTGTAGTAGGCCTAGCATGGATCTATAATAGCACATACGGTACAGCAGGACTTAGGACCGGTCCTAAGTTAAGACCTCTTGTGAATCCGGCCCCAGGGATGTCATCTTCCCTCCCAACTTAGTATGTAGCACATGTGCATTGAAGATGGACATGTTCATAAGGTGGCGGAAAATTTTCTTATACCAATCTTTCAATCTTTTTCTTTCGGTGGGATAGGCCGTCAGCATCTGATCGCACCTATCTACACCCCCCATGTTCAAGTTGTAGAGGTTTGTAATTTCTGGTATCATAGTTTCTTTTCTACTTCTTAGAACTTGAACTTCCTCCTCACCATCATACATTGTGCTGAGCATGCCCACGTCTCTTTTATCCCTCCACTTCATACACATGAGTTTTCCATCCCTTGTGCACTTTGTCACTCGTTCACCTACTTTCAGTTTCTTTGACATGACATCTTTAGGGATGATACCCTTTCTGTTTTTTTGTACTGTTCCCACTAGATCAGTTTTACTGTTTTTTAGCATGAGTGCTAACTCTGGGCTAGTATAGTAACTATCTGTTACAATTGTGTACCCTTGATTCAAAAGTGGGTCTGCAAGAGACAGCACAACTTTTGTTCCATGGCCAGTGTGTTCAGGCCCCTTTATTTCTGTGTTTTTCTCACAGTAAACTATTACTGACCATATGTACCCAGAAGATGATTCTGACAGGATGTACGACTTGATCCCAAACCTAGCTCTTTTTATCCTTATAAATTGAACAAAGCCGAGATGGCCTTTCCAAAGCAATAAACTTTCATCAATCGCTAAGTTTTGTTCTGGTATATAGACTTGCGAAAATTTGTTTACAAGGTAGTCCAGAACAGGTTGAATTTTATACAGTTTTTTATTGGCTGAAGGCAAGACATTTGTGTTGTCTGCAAGTGTAAAAATTTACACAACAACAGCAGCGGGTTGTATTTCATTACACGTGGAAAGCCCGGTGTACAAAAGAGACTTTGTTTTGTGTAGTACATGCTCATGTCTGGTTTCCATATCAAGCCTGTCATAACCGTATATGCTATCAATAACATAATTTCGTTTTTGTCACAATCAACCCACTTAGCAAGCCTAGAGAATCTTTGCAGAGGCTTGTAAGCAAGCTGCTGTTGTGCATATCTGTTTGTTTCTGCAACAATCAAGTCTAGCAACTCATCTGTCACAAACAGCTGGAATAATTCTAAGGTATTATTTGGATCAATTATTGGTACCTTTATTCATAGTTCCCACGTGACGTCACAGCGGCCATGATTGCGATACAATCAGGACCAATCCTAGATAATTGGCAAATACTATTAAAATTTAATTAATAAGCCTAATTTTGAATGTAAAAGTGAACACAAGTAATAAATAAATACACAATTACCACATATACCAATTGTATCTCAAAAACAGGCTGAATTTTAAAGAACTAAGAATTTCTGTATTGTACCACAACAGCTTTCAATTGTTTCTCCATGGCAACGTCAAAGTTTGATCACAAATGTGGCCGCCATGCGCAAAGATGTGACGTACGTGCAACCTATGAATTCCAGGGTCACCTTCAAACACTTCTCGTGTAACAGGTTCAGAAATATCGTTGAAATCCACCCAGGTCAAGTTTCTTACGTCAAAACTTTGGGTAGGGGTAGGCCTAGGTCCCAGTACATGTGCATCCCCTTTGCCATGTTCACTATCATCACTTGTTGAACCATCACTAAAGTCACCAATCCCAACCACATCACTCTCACCTGAATCACTTTTTTCCATCAAAGTCACTCACTTCATATTCGCTTTCATCACCACTATCGTCTAATAACTTCAATATTTCATCACGATCATCAACAGGCCTGACTCGTTTAGACGCCATTTCCACACTTGACAGCTGACGAAAAATAACAAATAAATCCGCCTAGTAAAAATGCGTATTCCACCAATCCACAGCCCTTTATAATAGCGTATTACATTCCAAGTAGTTCCCAAGACATCCGCTAGATGGCAGCAGTGTTCAGAGCAAACGCATGCTCCCGCCCGTAATATTACGGCAAAAGCAGTGGCGCTCGAACATTGGGACGCGTAATATTACGGCAAAAACGCTTAAGGGGTTAATATACATATCAGAAGTAAGCGCTTGTAACATCCCCTATGACGGAATGAATTTGTTGCAGCAACTGCCCGTAACAAGTGAGTGAATGCAAATACGCATCAGGGCGTCCAGAGTATCCATCTTGATACGATGTCGCCCTTTCGTTTGAGTCGTGTTCATGACTGAAATGCACTTTCTACAATTGCATTGCTGAGTGGAAGAGATAACAACTTGAGGGCAAACATTGCTAGTTCTTTGAATACTAGACGTCCTCCTGCATCCTTCAAAGAGCTGACAAATATCCAAAACTTAACCCTGTCTGTTTCGATTTTCCATCCAGGAAAATAATCAGTAATCAATAATCAATTTCTTTTTCGAGTCTTCATATAACAACTGCAATGGCAGACTTTTAAATGGAGGGCGTACTTGGTTTAAACAAACACTGGGTGTGAAATGTCCGAGTGCACTTATAGACCATGTTTACTGGCAATCGTTTGGCTAACTCTTCACAAAGTTTTTTGACAAACCCAAAACACTTCTGTTTTACACGTCAGTCACCTTCAAATTACCAGAAACTAGTTCGTTGTTAAAGAGAACACCATAGTCAAAGGACGTTAATGGTAAATGGGACAGAGGGTTTTGAAGGCCCCTATCAACACATACTACTTCGTCCAGCCGTAACATTTTGTGTCCTCTCATGTTAACGTCTTAGCATGATCTTGTCTAGGTATGAAAAAAAAAAAAATT
This sequence comes from Isoperla grammatica, assembly GCA_945910005.1. Lineage (NCBI taxonomy): Eukaryota > Metazoa > Arthropoda > Insecta > Plecoptera > Perlodidae > Isoperla > Isoperla grammatica. The sequence continues at coordinate 16,497,196 of OX246744.1, forward strand.
GAAAAATTTGAAAAATTTGGAAAAAAATTAAAATACAAATTTACTTCTAGATATTGATTGTTGCTCAATTTATAATCAATAGTAAAGTAAATTTATATTGTTGAAACATATTCTGGGTATTGTTTGAGTCTCTCAATAATAAAAATAAATAATGACCTTAGCCTACTGTAGAGTGGCAGTCAGTGATTGGAATGATTGATGTATTGATGGGTGCTGGAAAGCTCTGCACAAGTATGCCTCTTAGGCTATCCCTGGTCCGTAATCTGGCTCATCAGGTTCCATTTCTTCATCTTTCTTTCTCTTATTGCTCCTTTTCTTCTTTCTTGCTTGTTTGCAGATAGCTGTAGTTGCAGCATCAGCTTTTCGCACACAATCAATTTCTTGCAGTTGTCTTATTGTGTTCAATCCAGTTGTGCAACCAAGTTCCTCTTAACACTTGAGCCTTCCCTACGTGCCCATCATTAAATGAAATGACTGCATCTAGGGTGCCTAGTTCCATTGCTTCAAAGCGGACATACACTGTCTTTGGGCAGCGCAACCATACCGTGTTGTTAAAACTCTCGTTTACATTCTGAGTCTTCCCATGAAGACATTTTTTTAGAAGATCTTCATTAGTCAGATCTCTAAATACTGGTTTTATGCATTTGAGTACAGCCTGTGGGAGGGAGTGCTTGTGAGAGTACGGTTTGCCTGATACTAAGCCCTTGTTGTATTGGTACCACGAGTCGAGACCCGCAGGACAGAGTTCGTGTTGAGGGTTTGAATCGGTAGATGCCTTGTGAAAGTATATTGCCCATATTGCTTTCTTCATTTTGTTCAACTCACTACTGTTTTTTCTAATTGCTTGGCCATAGTAATTTTGAATGCTGTCTATCTCTTTGTCAGTCAATCTACCATGTCCCGATAACAGTTTGTTATCCGACAGTTCTTCCCCTTATAATCTTTTTTAATCTGCGCAGTCAATCTGCTTTTGGACATGGCTACCCGTCTGGGCCCGGGGAAGAATAGGCCCAGAGTGACTCTGCTAGTCGTAAGAGGCGACAAAAGGAGACCCTGTCCCTTCCCTCCCACCCTGCCCAGGGACTGCTACCTTATCGTGGTGGGCAGGTTTGCGTGCTTTGTTGATCCCGAGAGCTATGCCGGCGGAAGCGTATGCTTCTGGTAGGGCCACCCTAGCCGGACTGGTCGAGGAGGAGAAGTCAGACGAAGTGCAGTCCACACCCCAAGCCCCTTTCCTCCACCTTCCCCTTTCCACCCCCGCCCTCCTTTTGGCCCCTTTCCTCCAAACAGCCCCCTATTTCATCTTCATATATCACCCACTCATTGTCTCGATTAGCCTCGTTGCAAAAATATGAGACGTTAAGCCCAAATAATCAAATCAAATCAATCAATTCCCTCCCACTATCCCATTGAATATTTCTCCTCCCACTTGGCCCTGCCCTCCCTTGCTGGACTCCCATATGACGACCCACGCGACGTACAATGGATATGATTCGGATAAGGCTTTATTCTTCATCATCATCTTTCTCATCTTCATTATCACCCGCTCATCGTCTCGATTAGCCATCGTTGCATAAATATGAGACGTTAAGCCCCAATAATCATCATTTGGACATGGCCAACACATTCAAGCTTATCAATGCTTACATTACGGCCATAGGGAACTGACTCCACTCCACTTTTATGTGCCTTAGTATCACCATCGCCCAAGAATTGAGTGTAGCGAACTCCACGCGTTTCTATAGAACGATGAAACATTCTTACGAAACCAGCGGCTTCCATGACCCCACTACTGGCCTCGTAGTTTTTCACACACACAGGTTGATGTGCATCTTTCTTTTCCCTTTTACGGTTGAAAGTACATCCTTGGCAATTGGTAAGACACATCAAGCACTTTGCCTGTGTCAACACTAGTTATGGTTACAACTCCATTATGCGATGTATGCTCACGCTTCTTCTAGGTGCCGTCTCCCGCAATAACTAAATCTTTAGGGTTCACTCTCACTCTCACTCTCTTCATTTTCTAGTATGGCTTCACTGATTTATCAGCCGCACTTCGAACAGCTTTGCCTATAACTTTATGTCGGCCCAAATTTGGTGAGTGGATTTGGTAGACCCAATATAGTACACAGCATTTTGGCTGGTTTCTGTCCCCGCCCAATTGTTCGTAGCCCATAAACAAAATGCACATTCACTTCAGCTCCCTGTTCAGTCGATTTTGAGTTCTTAAATTTCAAACTTTCCTCACAATTACTGCACTGTAAAACTAGGTTAGTGCACAGCCCTTTCCTTCCTTCAGTGTCTTCAACTCATTTTACACAGTCGTTACCACCACATACTTAACAACAAGTGAACTGACAGATTGACCTACTCAAAAATCTCATGTCGACAAGTTGGTATTCACTAGGTAGGGGGCTAGGCCTACATTCTTCTTTCAAAGTGTCCTGCCCAGGGACTGCCACCTTGTCGTGGTGGGCAGGTTTGCGTGCTTTGTTGATCCCGAGAGCTATGCCGGCGGAAGCGTTTGCTTCTGGTAGGGCCACCCTAGCCGGACTGGTCGAGGAGGAGAAGTCAGACGAAGTGCAGTCCACACCCCAATCCCCTTTCCCCCCCACTGTCCCATTGAATATTTCTCCTCCCACTTGGCCCTGCCCTCCCTTGCTGGACTCCCGTATGACGACTCACGCGACGTACAATGGATCTGATTCGGATGTGGCTTTATTCTTCATTATCATCTTTCTCATCTTCATTATCACCCGCTCACCGTCTCGATTAGCCATCGTTGCATAAATATGAGACGTTAAGCCCCATTAATCAATCATCTCTTCTTTCAAAGTGTCACTCACATATGACGAATTGCACGAGTCTCCTGAAGTAAATAGTTTCTTCCTAGATGAGGACGATGGTAGGTTCCTCGTCTGAATTTGTAGGCCTAGGAGTATCTAAGCTTTGGGATGCTAATAAAGTGTCCACATTTGTAATTAAACATCTAATAGGTTCAGAACAAGGCCGCTTACCTCTTACTTTAACTTTTTTGAAAACTTTAGACGACCTAGGCATGTTTATTCGCTTTACAAACTTTGACACTTCCATCCAAACAAAAACAGCCCACCATCAAATGCCGGATTGACAAATACCAGCATGGCCAATCTAAAACTTGAACACACTATGCAACCTATGAAATATTCCCATAGGGAAAAATAGAAACCGGTAGATTTAAAATCGAACAATCTGAGGGTTAAAAGTCAAAACTAGCGACAAATAGAAAGTGGAAAATCTGAGATAGGGTGCACCAACATTAAAATGATTATAATGACCTTATAATGACCTAGTAAGTACCAAATGACTTACAATTTTGATGGAATATCATACATAGTAAGTGACTAATACAAATTAAAAACTAAAAACAAATCAAAAATTTTAGGGATATGTCACCTTAAGTTTTTTGTTGTACTTTTTATTGCATGCATAATTTTTAATGGTGGAACAAAACTTCTTCGCAGTCCAGTTCTTGCCCGTCATTAATAGTTTTGATGCCAATATCCTACAGTTTTTGGCCCAGCAATGCAATGTCAAGTTGTGGAACTACTTCTTTGATGAACGAAGTCATCTCCTCTATTAACAAAAAGTGAAACAAACCATTTTGTTTGTTTAAACATCAAAACACAATTTTGTGGTCAACCTTCTAAAGGCATCCCATACATGATTAAACCATCTCCCTATGCATGCAGCAAGTATTGGGGCCCGGTCTACCCAAACGTAGGCTTCGGCTGAATGGTTCGCCCTGGGACTGACCGGCCCCACGTCTTCTGCCAAGTCACCATGTGGCTTCCTTCCCCCCCCTCATTTTCCTTCTACTATGTCTATTCCTGCACCATTCATAGACAATTCCTTCATAGGTGAGTTCAGTGGAGTTACTACTGCCCAGGACTCAAAACACCTCCCACCCCCCACCCCCAAACCTTGCAAACTCTTAAGCCAACATAGGCGCGTAAGCTTTACAATGTTAAAATGGCAAACTTTTGGTAGGTAGGCCTACATAGATCTCAAGTTGTAACTCATTTAAAAACTTCATTTTTTTGTGATTATTATAATTTATATTCTTAGTACTGTGAACCTGATGTTTTTTTAATTGATCAAATACTTTTAAGACTATGTAATTGTTTGTTAAGTAAGATTTTGTTACTAAATATTACTACATTTGCATATATTAAAAAAATTATTAAAAATCAAATTATTAAAATAATCAATTTCTGGAAGGTTCACACAATCAACCCTATTGTTCGCAAGTAGAAACAAAATTAAAGAGGTTTGTTGTCTGGTTACGGAGTAAGGGGTACCTAAATTTTGAATTTTAAGGTTTTGAGATAATGAGCATTAAAGTCTAAAAACAATTGTCTACTGGTACAGACTCAACAATTTTGACATTAGTGCATTCCTGCACCATATTCTTCATCCTCCTTCTTATGGTTAAGATTTCTGGTCCTCATTCTTGCATTTTGTTCCTGTATTCCAGCTGCTTTGTCAGCTTCAATGACGCAAACTTTGTCGATTGACTGTCAACCGTTTATAGTGTTTGTACCAGGCACTATACCCATCAGTTACAAAACTTGTACTTTGCCCATGTTTCCATTGTTGAACCATAAGACTGCATCATGTATCCCCCATTAAAATTTTGTGAATTCCCACAAACACAGTTTTGGGTAAGCATGTCCATATAACTGCATTTACACTCTCGTTACCGTTTTGTGTTTTCCCGTGTAGGCACTTTTTTAACAACTTTTCACTTGAAAGATCTCAAAATATAAATTTGATTTCCTTCATGACAGCTGCAGACAGATAATGTTGACGAGTGCATGTTTCTCCACGAGCAACTGCTCTATTATATTTGCACCAGGAGTTTTCCCCCTTGGGACATAAGCCATGTAGTGTTTCATCGTCTGTGGAATGTTTATGGAAGTAGGCCTAGATGGCCCACTCGTCACTTTTCATCCTTGCAAGGTCACAGAGTTTCTCCTTGTGGCTGCACCTAACACAGCTGAAGTTTGTCTATTTCGGACTTGGTCAATCTTCCTCTGCCACCCAGTAATTTTCTATCCGAGAGCCTTTGACCTTTTTCTTGTCCTCCAAAGAGCCCCCAATTTCATCTTCATTATCACCCACTCATCGTCTTGATTAGCCAAGTTGCAAAAATATAAGACGTTTAGCCCAAATATCAATCATGTTGACCTTTCTTATATTTGACAAGTCGCAGCAATCGAGACCCATTTGTTTTTGCGCGTGTCCAACACATTGCAGTTTTTCGATATCAAACCCCTCTCCATAAGGATGGCTATCGACAACTTGCTTGAAACCTTTGGAGTCACAGTCCCCAAGGTAAAACTTATAACGCACACCACGCAATGGTACCAAGCATATCTCCACAATGCCTGCCGTTTTTTTTTTTTTTTTTTTTAATGAAGGGGGGGGGGACAAATAAAATTGACACCTTAAAACTACAAACCTATTCATAACTTAACCTACAAATCTTATTTTAGTGCTAAAATTAAGAGAAGACTAACTTCTGTACAAGCCCTCTTGGGGTTGGCGTCATGAGACTACTCTGTCTCATTTGTCTCCTGTTCGCATTGAACAGTCCTCCTTCATTGGCGTGTGTTATGAGATTAGTCAAAGTTCTCCTCAAGTTTTCAGGGATGGCCAAATCTCCATCAAGGATTCTTACAGATCTTAAAATGCCTGATCTAGCCTGATTGTAAAGCAGGCTGGAGTTGAATGCAATTTCTTGGTAGTTCATGATTGAATCAATATCTTGACCGTATCTAGATTCCCTTGAATGTATGAGGGTGTCAAACTCCAGCTGATAAACCAAATGTGCTTCCAGAATCAAGCGTGCAGTCCTCTGATACAAGTCTTTGGTCACCACTGCTGGGAACACAGGAGTCTGCATGCATTTGGGCAACCCATACCTTTTTGTAAAATAACTATCAGGGCGCTGTGATTGAATGATGTTCTCATTCGTCAATTCGTTTAATGGACGCTACTCCACAGGTGGTCGTAACTAAAGATGAATGGTGTGTTTAGAGTGTGGACTTACACTCACATGTCGGACTCCGATTCAACAGCTGGTTCAATCGATTATTCACTGGACGCTTCTCCTCAAGTGGTCGAAACTAAAGCGAGCGAACGTGGAAATATCATCATGCCATCAAACGTACCTGGTTTGAGGAGGGTATTGGCAAACGTCAGAACACTTTTATGTCAGGGAATGAGGCTGCTATTCTCCCTAGAGTTACATCAGATAGGGACTTTTGGACGACATCCATGATAGAATAAGTGGAAGCCAGGGAGTCATCTCTGTCACAAATTCAGGGGTTGATGAGTTCATCATTTTCTTAACTTTAGTTCCTCTTACCAGATAAGTGATAATCAAGGACTAGACATCTGCTTTCAGCTTGTGAGCATTTTTTTTTAGCTGATACAAACATCCACTTTTGTATGTTCTTTGGATCAAAGCCTTGATACCTACAGATATCCACAAACTTAGCTGCTGGGAACATGTTTTCTTTGTTGAGGGATGCCAAGAACTCGACCAAATAATGGTACAGATTGTCAGGAATGTTCAGTGCATCCTTCTTTTCTATGGAATCAGGTCTTTCTAATAAGAGACCATCTTTCCCTCTGAATTTCATTGTTGTTTCATTATCGTTGACAGGTACTTCCACAGGCATGCTTTCATCTTCAATGTCCATTCTTCCTACAGCTGTCATTATTGCTGCTCTGAAGCCAGCAACTATAATAGTGGTCAAGATTGTCCACATTATTGACGTATTAATAATAATATAAATAAAAACAATAATAATAATAATAATTATTTTTTATTTTTTATTATTAGATCACAGAATATACAAATGAATGAGCAATCACTCAGAAAACCCCACAAAAACTGAGAAGGCTTATTTGTGGGCAAAAAGCTAAACTCACAAAACACAGTCGAGCAACATGAACTTTGGGCCCAGAAGCCTTGTTGCTAATTTTCGTTCCAAGAGATCACTGCCATGCCCCTAAGTTGTATTGTTGTCGTTTTATTTTACTCTGAATAATGCTGAATTTTTCATGTAAATTTTGTCCACAATCGTTTTTATGTAAACCCGTGCTGGGTAGCCCACGTCATGGTAAACTCACATTTGATAAAATCTCGGCCAGTTCAGTGATCTCAAATTTTGTCGTCAGCCCAGGACTAAATTCATCATTAATTGGTGTTATGAATGATTGCAAAGTGGTTGGTGTAAGCATCAATGTTCGAGGTTCAGATGCTGATTTAGATGGGATGCTATTTGCATGCTTCGTGAGGTATCACGGGAAGGAACGGGAGGATTGCTATTCACTGCTCTATTAGCAAATCCTGCCGTTAAGTTTTTTTTTTTAACTTTTGTTGCTTGCATAATTTTTAATGGTGGAACAAATCTTCTTCGCAGTCCAGTTCTTGCCGGTCATTAATAGTTTTGATGCCAATATCCTACAGTTTGTGGCCCAGCAATGCAATGTCAAGTTGTGGAACTACTTCTTTGATGAACAAAGTCACCTCCTCTATCTACAAAAAGTGAAACAATCCATTTGGTTTTGTTTAAACATCAAAACACACTTTTGTGGTCAACCTTCTTAAAGCATCCCATACATGATTAAACCATCTCCCTATGCATGCAGCAAGTATTGGGGCCCGGTCTACCCAAACGTAGGCTTCGGCTGAATGGTTCGCCCTGGGACTGACCGGCCCCACGTCTTCTGCCAACTCACCATGTGGCTTCCCCGCCCCCTCATTTTCCTTCTACTATGTCTATTCTTGCGCTATTCATAGAATGTTCCTTCATAGATGAGTTTGGCAGAGTTACTACTGCCCAGGACTCAAGACACCTCCCTCCCCCCTTCCCCAAACTTTACAAACTCTTAACACATTGCCTGCCACGCTGCCTTGGCCGTCAAAGCGTGGGCTGTGCCAGCGGTTTTTGGGGATTATATTCAGTTTCTACATTGGTTGACTAAAAACGCGATATCTTCCAAACTGTTCATTCTAATCTAACACAATTTTCAACATACCTTTTGTAGTTCTTGAGGTTGAGATACAGTAAACCCTCGGTAAAACGAACTCGGTTAGTGCGAATTCTCAGATAATACGAATAGTAAGCAAGACCCAGCCCGCGTAAATAGAACACTCAATGTTAAATAAAACGAATTTCGCATAATACGTAATACGAACTAATTATTTATCCCCTGGGTGGTACTAATGCATAATGTTCGTTGTTTAATACGAACTAATAATTTTGAAACCGCACAAACAAAATAATGTGACCGAGAGTTCAACTCGCAAAGTAGGCGCAGGTATCAAGATTTTTGTCCGCCGAGCGTATGTCGTCGCAGTCAGCTACTTGTTTTGTTGCTGCTTGGTTTTCCCTTCCCCCTCCACCGCCCGCAGGCGCGATCGGATGCGCGCGCAAGCCCTTACAGCTGTTGAGGGGCGTGGCTTGCTCACTGCAACGTGCCTGCTTAGTCCGCCTACTATGCGCGCACAAAACATCATACCCGCGCGCTACTATCCATTGGAAAACATTGATTGTTTGTAGATACGTTTATTTTGGCTGGTACTATTGAATTTCGACGTTTTTGCGATATTGCGAATTTTTGTATTACGAACTGACGATTTTTGGGTCCCTTGATGTTCGTATTAACGAGGGTTTACTATCTGGTGAAACACTCACCCGGTTGGAGAGGGATCCTGCAGGAACTACATATGAACTTGGTTTCTGATCGTTTTTTGTTTTTGTGGCAAACGTTACATGGTCGCCCAGGCTTCTGCCTTTTTAGAGTTGGCGGAATGTTTATAAGGGCATGCTTGTTTAATTTCCCATCTAACCTAGTGATAGGGTCTGTTAGTGGGGCTCGAGTTTGGGGTTCTCCACGACCAACTGGACTATCTTTGGGTGGGGGTGTAACTTCAACATTCGGGGGCGTCCCCGGTTCAACCGTCTCTTCATCATGAGGTTTTTTTTTCGGATGTGGCTTTATTCTTCATAATCATCTTTCTCATCTTCATTATCACCCGCTCATCGTCTCGATTAGCCATCTTTGCATAAATATGAGACGTTAAGCCCCAATTAATCAAATGCAAATATTTCCTCTATCACTTTGAGCCTATACTCGTCATAGTGTACTTTTTTATTGTGGAGCATTTTATATATCACGTAGCTATTATACAGTGCCATGTCCATCAAATAGAAGTATATCTTTTTGTAGCCTTTTGCATAACGGCGCATTATTGGGAACGATGCCAAATGTTGGTCTTGTTTATCAATCATTCCACGGTTATAGTCCTGAATAACTTGAGGCTTGATAATTGGTTGTTTATCTTTCCTGTTAATTTTTCCAGTCTCATTCATACCAATGGTATCATGCATCGTGGTTAGCATTGTCACTGGTTTCTTATCCATCCAACGAAGGGCCATCATACTGTGGCTGAAACAAGCTTCTACATCTTCTTTTTTCATTTTCTTCTTCTTTTGAAAATCTTTGGGCATTTGCTTTCTGTTAGTACGTACAGTTCCAACTGTATTTGTACCCTTTGTTTTCAAATTTAGGTAAAGAGTTGGAGACGAGTACCAATTATCAAGGTACAGGTTATGACCATCGGTTACTCGATCTCCTAGGAGATGTAAAACAATAGCTTCGCTAGATGGTAAGTCTTTGTCCCCTTCTTTTTCTCCAGTGTAAATTGAAAATTTACTGCAGTAACCAGTACTCGATTCCCACAATTTATAAAATTTTATTCCGAACCTTGCACGTTTGCTGGGATTGTACTGTACAAACATGAGACGGCCTTTAAATTTCATGAGGCTCTCATCGATTGATATTGTAATGGATGCTGGGAGCATTATTTCGTTAACCATAAGGAAAGGGCGTAAGTACTCAACAGGTTGTTTCAACACTATTTTATTGTTATTTCGACAACGATTAGAATAGTGTTCTGAGACATTTTCATCATAATGACATAATGATTGCACATGGCTGAAGCAACATTGTTTAAGTATGAGCCGGTGTACAGAGAACGGCAGTTGGCTAGCGGTGCAACCTCAGCAGTGTTGACCATTAAGCACCGCTGATCGGGCTAAACATGAGTCATAACTATCGGAATCGAACCCGGGACTGTCGTAAGTGTATAACAATTACGTCATGTCCACGGGTAGGTAGTAAATTGACTACCGATATATATAGCGGGGTTTCGGCCAACTGTCTCTCTCTCTCTGGTGTCCTCGATCTACAGATAGTGCGTCCTGTTGCCCGATGCAAGGATGTTTGACGATCAGCGTGTCACTGGGTCTGTCCGTGAGTAAAACCTAAACATTAAAGAACTAGCATTGAATTGGAGTTATGGGTTAGTCTCTTTTAACTCCTCACCTCCCTCTGCCTCCTACTCGATCTCCCTCTAGGATTAATAGTCTATCGGCGGTATTCTCGAGAGTCTTCATTGGCTTTCGGGGCATTACAATATGTTTTGGTCAGGCTCATAAATATCTTCGAATTTACGGTTTAGGTACTCTACAATAAACCGTATCTTACCAATCCTATCAGTACCATCAAGGCCGGCATTATCAGTAAAATGCAAGTACTTGGAGAGTGCAAGAAACCGCCTTAAAGGCATTACCTCCCGAAAAAAACTGTGTGTGGATTGAAGTCCTGGAGCTCCAGTAAGATTGGAGAGTGTGCTTTTTTACTTGGCCCATCAAAGCTGAGAAGGCAAAATAACACTCAACTTCTGCAGGGGTTGTGTCTACCCATGTTTTGTCTGGGTGAAGTAGAATACATTGAGTGGCATACCTGTTGGTTTCAATTGCTATCTCCTCCCAGAAATCAGCACTACAGATAGCACTGAAGCACTGTAGTTCAGTAGAAGTGTTAGTTAGGTCTACAAGTGCAGTACCTGTCAAACCTGATGTACCTTGGAATGGTAAAATATTAATGTGTCTATTATAAACATCAGACCACTTCCATGGACCAACAGCTGCAGTCTTCGCCCTTTTTCTACTAACAGGCACAGCAGGCCTAGGCCTAGCGTCCCCGCCCCCATCTTCACTTACTTCACTGTCACTGTCAGGAACAATAATACGCCCAGGTCTGGGCCTAGCAGCGACGTCCGTATTTTCACTCTCACTTTCTGATGAACTGTCTTCATAACATGATGCACTAACATCACTACCATCATCACTAGTCAGCCCAGTATCACTTTTGGAACCCGAATCACTTTCATCGTCACTCGTACAAAGTACATTCAAAAGAATCTCAGCGTTCGTCAAATGTTTACGTTTCCTAGCCGCCATGATGACTTACAGCAGGCGTGCCGCTGTGCGCTCGACAGAAACGCTTACGTTCGATTATCGATATATTGTTGTGTCGAATATTTTTTAACTCGCTGCCAACGTGTTCCTTGAAGCTTCGTGAACATTATGGTACCTTGAATGGTGCTGCTATCTAGCGTGAACGCGTGAAACTATTAAGTATAAAGTCGCGCGAAATTCGATTTACGGAGCCCGTCTGGCAGACGGTATTGTATGGCTAGTGGTTAAATGAAAAAGAAACAGATTTGTGTTATTTTATATTCTGAAGCTTTACAAATTTTTACTTGTGGGTCTTAGTCTACACATACTAGTCTTGAGCATGCAGGTAATAAAAATGATAACAAGATATGAGTGACTCACCTCAGTAATGGAGATGTGTGTGGTATGCCTTGAAGCAACCTTGGTCAAGGTGAAGCGCAGCCTCGCAGCGCTCGCACTCCCATGTCGTATCTTTGGAAGTACATACTTTACAGGCTCTTGTTGGGCGAGCTTTTGTTGTAGGGGGGATTGTCCTTGGGAAATGACCCCACTGACTACTTTGCAATCGAAGGGGAGTGTCCCCACTTGATGGACGGCCTCGTTTGGTGTAATTGGGCAGCGTAACATTTTGTAGAATTTGTTCCACAACATTCAATCAATATATAATCAGTGTACTGCAATTTTTTCCTATTCATATTGGAGTACACTACAAATGAATTGAACACGGTGATGTCTAGGAGATAAAAATAAAGCTTTTTATACCTCTTGACATAACTACACATCACCGGGAAACTGGCAAGCATCTGGCCAATTTAAAAGTCTTCACTTCTTTTAAATTGCTTTAAATGGCTTCTACCCCGATTTCAAGTCAACGATCAATAATTTTGGTCTCCGTCTCTGCATTGATGTTCTTCACCACTTCTTTGATGAATACCATTATCTCATCCATCTGTAAAATATTCGAACAAGTCATGTAAATATATGTGTTGGTTGGAAAAGTTGGTTAATAATGATATGGGTCTGTAGTTATTTACGTCTGTGTTAGCCCCTTTTTTTAATATTGGTGTTATTATTGCGCTTTTAAAGCAGCTTGGGTATTTTCTCGTGGAAAAAGTTAGGTTAATTATGTGTGCTATTGGTTTCAAAATGTTTAATTTTATTTGCTTTAGTGTGGAAGTGTGGATGTTGTTAATTCCCAGCGCTGAATGGGGTTTCATTTCATCGATACAATTAGCTATTTCACTTTCGCTCACTGGCTTAAGAAATGAGGAATCTTGTTGGCATTGATTACTTTTATGCATGTGTACGTTTGTTGGGGGGATACTTTTATGTGTGTGTACGTTTGTTGGGGGGATACTTTTATGCGTGTGTACGTTTGTTGGGGGGATACTTTTATGTGTGTGTACGTTTGTTGGGGGGATCATGTAATACACTTTCTGCCATTTGTTTGCCTATGTTACTAAAAAAGTCTACAAATGTATCAGCAACACATTAAGGATTGTCTTCGGAATTGACAAGGCCGTCTTGTGTTTGGATTTCTTTTATGTTGTCTGAAAGTTTTTGACTACCCGTGACTTCATTTATTATTTTCCAGATTTTGGTTTTATTTTGATTGGCTTCCTTGATTCTTGTTTTATAGTAATGATTAGAGCCCATGAAAAAAGAGCAGTTTCAAATAAAATTTGTAGCACTTTCAAATAGAAAAATAGCACTTTGGAGCATCTATTTTTCTTGGGCTTTTTTTTGGGCTTAGGCTAACGATGCAGTTGCAGATAGATGGCTATTGGTTGAATTTCAACATGCTGCAAAACTCGAGGTTTTTCGGTCAAGCCAGTTCTTCTATCAGTCAGCACAAGGTTGTATGAGGTGAAAAATCTCACGGCATCCACATTGCTTACAGGTGCCCAAACTGTACGTAGTGCAGCTTCTCCAAACTCAGGTTTTGGAATCGAAACTGCCAAGAGGAGCTGTACAATGTTGATCTTGATGCTGTCTTGTATTTGGCTGATTAACTGTCGATGGAAATAGTTGTAGCCTTCTAAGAATGTTTCATCATCAAGTTTACAGAACGTTGACAACTTCTTTTTGCTGACAAGTGCCAAGTTCCGATTGATTTCTGTTCTCTGCCCTGCTTTCGCGGGGTTGAGAAGCAAGTGTGCCTCTTTGTAGAAATTATTGGCAGGACATGGGCGCATATGAGAAGTTAATTTAACCCATTGGAATACCATTATTCTGCAAAAATACCACCCCTGAAATACTATTTAATTTCCATGTTTTGTTTTTCAGCACCAATAATAATGTTTTATTTTTTATTGAAGTCATTAATGAAGCAATCTCTACAAAACTTTCAGCATACAATGTAAACACCTGAGTAAAGCAAATTCTGCATTCTGGAAGTTTCAAATTGCACATTTTATAGTGGTATAGTCTGTTCAAAGTCAAAGTTTTATGAATATTTATAGTAATTTGGGCACCCCTGAAATAATTACCAAAAGTGATAAAATGTTGTATACAATTTTATTTCTTGTAAAGAAGCCATAGTTATACTGGCAAGGCCCATACTATTTTTTTTTACGTACAGTCATATGAGAAATAGACCTCTACTTTTGGAAATATAAGTAGGCGGTAGGCACAGGCGTCATCATCCTGGTATTTACGTTTGCAAAACCCTCGTCTTCTGATTCCATGATCGATTCACTTGCATTATCATAAGATGAAGAATCACTAACATATAGTTCTTCATCAGAGAAAATATCCTCGTAGTCACTACTATGATTAAACACCTCGTTTTCAATATCACACGCTTTCGTAAACAACTTTCGCTTTACGGACGCCATAGCGGAAAGCTTCCATCATCTGCCAGACGCGCGTACATAGTAATTTAATTGTTAAAACGATACCCGTGTCCCAATCTAGCGAAAAGATTTTGAACTAAGCTATCGACATATGGAAGATTTAAGTCGGTAATAACAGACCTGCCTAGTAGTGCTATCTAGTGTGAAAAACATGAACTAAAAGTGTCACGAGTAGGACTCGTGATTGTATTCCTGCGGATTTTCAAAGTGCCACGAGTCATACTCGTTTTAATATTCCAATGGGTTAAGCAAACTTTTCAAAGCACATTCTTTCATTTCTGAAATTACACTAGCTTTGATGATGGCATTGTTTTGCTCTTGAAGCAGCTCTAGTGTTTCTCTTGGGAAGGTTCCAGTAGAGAACCTTTTCAACTCATCCGCACATTATTATTGTGACACACATAGGCCCTACAATCATACATATTCAGCAGGAAATGGTGATGAATGATGAACATGACATAATATACAATCAATCAATCATATGATGTAATTTATTGTAAATTCCCACTATGTAATGTACTACATTTATGCCAAGTGGCCATTTACACAATTGTTAACTCTTAATAGTCAACAACCAACATAAATGTAACATTTTTTAAAGATTTAAACACATATTTATACACAATTATGACCTGGTACTTAGTGACATTATCGTCGAAATCAGACTCATTGTTCTGTGACTGAATTGGGTTCTGGCTGGACTGAGTATCTAAAAAATTAAAAGTGCGTTTTTAGCTTTTAAATGTAACAAAATTTAATTTGTAATAGTATTCTGTACAAATAGGTAGAGGAGAATGAAATGCAAGATATTGAGCAATATTTAAACAATCAATATATTCTCAGAAAATTACTACTAAACAAAATCAAAGTCACAATTAGACAGATAGCCCCTCCCCCCTGTCACACTGTCACACATTGTCACAAGATATGGACCCCCCCCCCTCTTCTGGAAACCATGGAACCGTCATTTATGGACGTCATGATTTTTATTTATTTAGATTGAAAGTTTTAGGTATCATAAAAAGCTTACATTTTTGTGCGGCATCTTCATAGAAATAGTAAATTATTTGGGGTGGGGGCATTGGAATTATAAACCCAATTGTGGGGGGTTGCAACCCCTCCACACACCCTAACGACGCGCCCTGGCCGCTCATGAGAAGCCCATGAAAACGTTCTCATGGCCGCCGGTAATATGGTTAGTACCAATCATATTACCGAGGCTCTCAATATCATCTCAACTGATGAATGGCTTCAAGTTAATTTATAAAATAGATCTTTAACCAGTACAAATTAATCCCTTTTTGCCTTTGGTAATGGTGGTTAATTTCCACGTGAAATTAGTAAGTTACATATTTTGACATATAAATGTGCACTGCACATAGAAACCACCCCTCGCCCTCCCCCTGCAACGATGACCTTGAGCTAGAAACGACGTAGCTACAGGTTAAGCATACCAACCCACTTTTTGGACAGACTTGAGGCTTCATTTGTACTTACCTCCAAAGCGCCAGGGCATTCCGTAAACTTGCTGGTACTTGCCCTTGGTCATCCAGCGAAATACGGCAATCTTGTTTATCTCTACTTCGTCTTTTCGTGTCAAGATACACTTATTTATTTATTTGGTCTTTATTGACAACGGGGCAAGCCCCACAAGTGCAATATAATAGACATAATATATAATAGTCAGTGTAAGTGAAGCTAGTACATAGTGTAGCAAAGCAAAACAAGAATTAAGATTTGTGTGCGAGTGTGATTGTGAATGGATTGTGAGTGTGAGTGTGAGTGTGAGTGTGGGTGTGAGTGTGGGTGTGAGTGTGTGATTGTTGGTGTGTGTGTGAGGGTGAGAGTGAGTGTGTGTGTGTAGAACACCCCCTTCGAAACCCTGAAGGCGAAAATCAGAGAATGTGAGATCGCTCAGTCATTGCATCTTTGACTCTCGCCCTGAAAGCCCCCAAGGTAGTGTTGTGTAGGTCAAGGTCCTGGTTTATTGTAAGCGTGTTGTATGTTGATTGTATCCTATTTATGCAGGAGTACTTGTAAACATCAATACGGCTAGATGGAATCCGAAAGAGTGCATGCTTGCGAGTGCTTCTTGGCGGTACATGATAGTTGAGTCTTTCGGTTAGTACAGAGTCTATTAGGTTGTTGCCAATTTTGTAAAGTAGAACAATGTCCATGAACTTTCTTCTATTTTCTAGAGTTTCAAGATGTAATGATGTACACAATGTTAAGTAGTTCGATCGGTGGTATTCTTGACGGGATTTAAAGCACACGCATTTAAGGAAACGTTGTTGCACACGCTCAACGGCTGCAATTTTTGGCAGGTGGTGTGGATTCCAGATCTGGGTAGCGTATTCCACCTGCGGCCTGACCAGGGTAACATACAGAGTACGGAGGGTTTTCTCACTGAAGACGTCCAGGCAGTTTCTCCTCGGGAACCCAAGCATCTTGTGGGCTTTGGGAACTATCCTGTTAACATGGTTACTAAAGGACATGCCGCAGGTGAAACGGACTCCAAGGTCGTCCACTTCGTACACACGCTGTAGATTCGAGTTGCCGAGTTTGTAGTTGTGTAAAATTACATTTTTGCGTTTGTTTGTGAAGGATATTGTGAAACACTTGGCTATGTTTAGGCTAAGTTTCCATGTTGAACACCAAAGGGACAGCGCTTCTAGGTCACTTTGGAGTTTGACACAGCTAGATTGATTGTCTAATGGGAGGTATAGTTTGAGATCGTCGGCATATAGGGCCTAGTAAGCACTTTGAATTTCTGATGATTTTCGGGAGATCGTTAATGAAGAGTGTGAATAAAAGAGGCCCGAGAATAGAGCCCTGTGGTACTCCAGAAGTAACAGGATTAGATGAGGATACACATGTATCTATACCAATGGACTGGGTTTCCTGTCCGAGGCAACCATCCCATTGTAGTCTACCTCCACGGGGATCCGTGGACTCCTCGACTTGCTGCGAATGAAAGACCACAGGCGCCTAGGGTTGCTACCTATGGAAGAGTCTATTTTTGAGAGGTACATATTCAGCATACTTATCACGTTTAAGTTGCGTAAATAGGCTTCTCTTGGCTTGGAATTCTATTCTATTGCATTCAAGTCCGGACGATTTCCACTTCCTATACGCACGGTTTTTGTCATTCAAACTGTTGATAGTGACTCTGTCAAACCAGGCAGGGTATTTGTTTTTGTTAACCTTTATTTTAGGAACTGTCGCTACAATGGCTTCAGTAAGAAGCTCATAGAACAGGTCACATTTGGCATTCACATCCTGGCAGTCATTCATACGCCCCCATGGTGTTTTGTAAAGCTCGTTTTTCAATGAATTTAGGTCGGCTTTACGCCAGTCAAATTGCGATTCAACCTTCAGTTTGATTAATGGGGCTTAACGTCTCATATTTATGCAACGATGGCTAATCGAGACGATGAGCGGGTGATAATGTTTGCGATTTGGGGTGATTTTTGGCAGTTTAATTTGGCACGTGAACGCAGTGTGGTCTGAGACCACAGGTGGATTTTCTATTGTGGAGACAGCAGCATCTATGTCCGGATTGTCGATGAATATGAGGTCCAAAAAATTGCTTCTACGAGACGGAGTTGTGATTTTCTGTTGGGAGATTCATGTCAGCCACCATCTCAAGGAAGACCGGTACTACAGGTGGGGAAGACTCGGCTGGTATGGCCACCACATCTCCACTGTCTTCATTGTTAGTGACCCAGCTTAACTCGGGGATGTCGCCAGATAGCGCGAGCAGTAACAATGCGACAGCGCTCCGTGACAGTTGCACCGGCCGGGTAGTTAGTTTGAACGACTTGGACTGGTTCAAGTTTCGCGAGGGGGTGCGGTAACTAATTGCCATGCTGTCTTGTAGGCAGACACTGATACACGAAATACTGCAAGTTTCGCTTACAATTAGTTGTTCAACAGGTGACCCGAGATATATATGTTTATTAGTAACTAGGTTGATATCTGTAGCATGGTGTAAAGTTGAAACTCGCACGTTTTCCGACAATATTAAACTTTTAAGGAAGAGCAACCCTAACACGAACCTAACACTTGCCGCCATCTTTAACAATTGGTAGGCACAACGCTTTAAACGTAGTTTTCGTTTACCCAAACGGCTAACACTTATTTTGTATTTGAAAAAACACTTCGCGTTTTATCTTATTTACTTTCCGCAGCTATTTGCTGGCTGCAAATCTCCCGAGCTTCACCTGCTGACATTACATAAAACGAGAGTAATTAACATTAAACCAAAAAACAACCATTTGTTGGATGGAATGCTTCGTATTCGGAGTGGATGCCAACGGTATTTGTGGGTGCTTCTGTTGGCCTGTTGCTAGGCGGTAAGGGTTGATTGTGGTTCGTTCAACTCCGCGGACCTTCATGTAAATCTGCCTACGTGCTAGGTCAACCCCTCGGCGCATAGGATGTTATGTTATAGGCCTAGAGAAGTTTTTGTAACCGATACTTTTGACTACTATTTCACGATGTTTTGGCGACTACCTTGAGACTAGGTTTATGTCTCAGTGGTCAGTACCTGTGCTATGGATCACGGTAGGCAGAGGCTACACCAATGCTCAAGTTTTGCCTGTAGTAGGCCTACAGACTCTTGATCGAAACTGTGCCGGGTTTGTGGAAAACATGGTTGGGAAATGATATGGAAGCTAGGCTTAATTTAATAGTAAATTATCTTAAAAGAAGATATATTGAACAACTGAGGTTATATGGTTACAATAATTTATACAGGCACTTAATAACGAACATGAATGAATGTGATGTTTACTTTGTAAAACACAAATTTGCTATAAAATAACCTAATTTTAGAACTTGGGTTAGTCTTTTAGTCTCTTCTTGGGTCTCTTCAACTATCGAGCTTACATTTTATTGAATGTATTGAAAAAAGTTATCAGATGACTGCTGATTGATCAATGGTTTCACTGCAGATTTAGTGATGGTAAGCACAATTTTCTTGGTCAATACAGAGAAAAGTCATTTGGTTGTTATGTTTGTCATTGGGCACAGTTTAGTGACCATGTAGTTTCATTGACTAAGAAAAAAACAAAAAAACAATTCACATTGGTTTTAGCAGGAGCTGCACTGAAATTTACAACAAATGCAACATTTGTAAAACTGCAACATTTTGTATTCCTATTAAAGGGTTAGTCAGATGAAAAACTAAAACACTATATCATTTGTATATGTCCACCCTTAAATATGGAAAACATGACTTAAAGATACCATGCTTTAAAAGCAGGCGGTTAAAAAATTAAAGAAAACGCGATTTTTTGGCTTGTTGCTACCAAGTAGCACCGAGCAACTTTTCTCATGGTAATTCCCATTTACAAAAAATGTTGCCTCGAGATGGTAAAACCACCGCTAAAATAGGGCACTTATCAAAAATCGATCAGGAGCTTTAATGTGCATCGTTTCCCTACCGATAACATGCTTCTTAGTACGACCGTGTACTTCTACAAGATGTCCTGCAATTAATTTTCTTGTGACTTGATGTGAAGAAAAGTTGCAATCTGTTTTGAGCGGTACTGTACCCCATTAATCAATCAATCAATCGAACATCAATTTATGTGGTTATATACACCTCTAGAACCTTGACGTGAACACATTTTAGAGTTTAAACCCAATTTAGAGAACAATGATGAGTGATTGTAACACCTACCTCCCCCCCCCCCCCCCCCCCAACAATTTATACATTTTCATCCTTCTTGTTGGACATTTGTAAAGCAATGTTTTGAATATAATATATAAGCTTACCTTTATGTACTGGCAACTAGTGAGAGGGATGGGCTTGACGTGTAACACACAAGCTGGGAATGTCAGGCTGTATAGTTGACAGTTTTAGGCGCATGTCGTCATCGGACGACTTATTAAAACTGATTTTGTTTAAAGATATTGCTGATCGTACTTCCTTTTTACCTTTTTCTTTGAAGAACAATGTTTTTTACTGTCGCACTCTGATACAGAAACCGTTTTTAAATGTGGAACTGTTTTTTCACTACTGTCATCACCAACCGTTTTGCGTTTCGCTGAGCCACTCTTTAACCACGAATCCATGGCACACAAGCCCGACTACCTCATAGGACAAGTTAATAAACTGCCCCCTATCCTAAACACTTTTCTGAGATTCTTGGTCATTATACAGAAACCATAAAAATTTGACATGATAGGAGGCCAGGCGCAAACTCTTGTTGACAAAGACTTGGTTAGTCAAAGATTTCTTTCTGCGAACCATGTCAGGTGTCCAAAAGGCCCCACCAATGAAACAACATTAACCGAACCATAAGCAAAGCTTATTCCAGATACCAATGTTGGTCATTGTATTGAACCCTATTCATTGTATTCATAGTTTAATAAAATGGGTAAGCTCATCTGTCTACGGTCCATTATGCGTGCATGCACAAGTGTGTATTGTCAGGTGGATGAACGGAAAGGTTGACCAAGCAAAATAAAAACTTTTTATATGGAATGTCGCATTAAAAAATGTTTTGATGCAAAATGGATGTGTTCGGTGATATAATTAAAAATAATATACAATGTAAGTCTACGTCTCGCGGACCACCTAGCTACCCTCCACGGACCACCAGTGGTCGGCGGACCACAGTTTGGGAACCACTGGCCTATAGGGTTAACAGTGTAGAAACATACCATCCATCTCCTCATCCAGTATGGGTGTGCCCGTGAGGGGACCAAATGAAGCCAGAGGCGACACGGACCGATCAACGTGCCCGATGGAGGAAGAGGAACCCTGAAGTGCGCGTGCATCAGAGTCGTATCTCGACGCCACTGTATGGAGCAGGTATGGTGTTGCCAGCTCCATCAGTGGATCGTCGGCCAGATCAGGAACAGACGGACCACCACCTGTAGCCATCCTGTGTTGGTTCAGTGCTGATGCCTGCTTCTTCCTCAAATTCTTTAGGTTCTCCCATGCCTTCTTAAGTTGTTCTGGAGTTCGCTAGAAACGTGATAAAAATAGATTAATTTTGGTTTGAAAAATAATATTCTGGCCTTTGTCTAAGTGATAGGCTAGCCTACATAATCATGTATTCTGTAGTGGCAAAAAAGTATTCTGGTCCTATGTTTATCATCACTCACTAATTCAATGCACACTAGGCCTAGGGCCTAGGCCTATTCAAGCTGGAGCCTAGGGGGTTTACACACAGCTAGGCCTAGGCCTAGGGGTCTACAGATTTCACCTAGGGTACAGGCTTAGCTGCCAAAGTCAGTTTAAGAATCGGGTACAAAGGTAAGGCCCTAGATGGTAAGCCACTCCGATTATACTTTAAAGCCACGGCCATTCTTTAGGCAATTTACTAAATTGATAGGCCAAAAACAGTAGGGCTATGGTCCCCCGGGTGAATCGAGTGCATAGAGAACATTCAGGGGGCGTGGAATGTACGCCTCCCTAGGCCTAGCCTAGCCTAGGTGGCCCTAGCCCTAGGCCTACATCCCCCTAGGCCTACATCGGGACTAGCAATTACTGTACATGTAGTAGGGTTCAAACCATTTGGAGCCCTTGTACTAAATACTGACATCATTAGTCGGTAGGCCCCTAGGCCTAGGTAGACTAGATAGTAGGCCTAGGCGTAGGTGGGCGTAGGCCTACATCGGGACTAGCAATTACTGTACGTGTAGTAGGGTTCAAACCATTTGGAGCCCTTGTACTAAATACTGACATCATTAGTCGGTAGGCCCCTAGGCCTAGGTAGACTAGACAGTAGCCTAGGCGTAGGTGGGCGTGGGCCTACATCGGGACTAGCAATTACTGTACATGTAGTAGGGTTCAAACCATTTGGAGCCCTTGTACCTACTAAATACTGACATCATTAGAGTCGGTAGGCCCCTAGGCCTAGGTAGACTAGATAGTAGGCGTATGCCTACCTGTCTAAAAAGGAAGGCGTAGCCCTAGCCTAGGTAACGTCAAGGATTATGGACTGCTACCTTATCGCGGTGGGCAGGTTTGCGTGCTTTAATGATTCATAGAGCTATGCCGGCGGAAGCGTATGCTTCTGGTAGGGCCACCCTAGCCGGACTGGTCGAGGAGGAGGAGTCAGACGAAATGCAGTCCACACCCCAATCCCCTTTCCTCCCCCTTCCTCTTTCCACCCTGCCCTCCTATTGGCCCCTTTCCTCCAAACAGCCCCCTATTTCATCTTCATATATCACCCACTCATTGTCTCGATTAGCCTCGTTGCAAAAATATGAGATGTTAAGCCCAAATAATCAAATCAAACCGTGTAACAAATGAATATGAGTTGAAAACTCCAGCCACCCTCTCCCACGCTTCTTTCTTATCCTTCTTGGTGGTTCCATCGGTCTTCTTGTTTTCTATGATGTTCCTAAATCGGCCTACAACCTCTTTTAATAGATCTCTCTCCTCCTGTGTAAACACAGTGCTTCGAACACGGGACGCCATGTTCGAATATCTTTCTTTCAAATAGTCACGGCCTTCTACTGGGTCTACTCGCGGAATGATTCCCTCCGCGTCACTTTTAGAAAGCAGTTGTCTAGCGCGTCGTTTTAATAAATAAGTTTGGCAGAGTTACTACTGCCCAGGACTCAAAACACTTATTACTGGGATATCTCACTGGGATATCTGGAACAGGCCAACAGTAGAACCAACATTTGTCCGCAGCCACTTCTCAATTGCTTGAATATAAAATGTACCGAGAGGTTTGAAGAAGGCTACGTCCAAGGGCTGCATCCTATGCGTTGTGTGGGCTGGAAGTTGCAATAGAATTACCCCACGATCTCTTCCTAAATCAAGGGCCTCAAGATTCCGGCTGTGAGTTGTGTGGTCATCCAATAACAGGAGGACTGGCTTCTCTTTACTTGGCTTAACAACATCAATAAAATGTTTCAGCCAATCCACAAACAGACCAGTATTAATATATCCAGTATCGGATATTGTTACCACACTACCAGGCGGGGCTCCTGTTTTCTTTAACATACTGTTTCCTTTTAAAAAATGATCATAGGTGGTACAAATTGTCCAGCTGCACTCAAACAGCAAACAATAGTGGTATTCACTCCTCTTTCTCCACTAGCGATAGCTCCAATCTGATTTTTCCTTTCATCCCCACTACTTTAGATGGGTTTTTTTTAACAGAAGAAAATCCAGATTTGTGAACGTTAAAAACTCTTGTGGCATCAAGCTTGTGCTTGTCACAAATCTTCTCCAAAAGATCAAAGAATTCTATCACTCTTTATTGAAACCCTTAGCCCTAGCCATAGATGTGGATTCTGGCTGTCTAAGTGAAATGTTAGGATGGCGCGCCATAAAGGCATAATACCACTTCTTCCCAGCTAATCTTGAAAGTGTGTGTTGAAAGTGAGTGGAATGTCAATTCGCTGTGCCAGCTCAAATGCGAGGCTACGCAAATCTTGTGTTGTTTCGGAAGGCTGCCAGTGCTATGGACATTTCATCTTCAGTCCATTTGCCATAGTTTCCTCGCTTTGCCATTCTAAAAATAAGTCATTGTGGTTAAAAATAATATTAATTTCCCTGAACCAGGTTTTAACAATGTAAATTTGAATTTTATTTCTCGCAGGCCTTCAACAACTCTTTCCCCCACATCCCGTAACTATGCCGGGCAACCTTGCTGATAGATGCTCTAGTTCTGATAAGCATGTAGAAAATGTGCAACTTGTTTATCTCGGCCCCTAATACTATATAAAAGTGGTTTTCGAAACTTTCATGTATAAAAGTACCTTCACTACTGTAGGCCTATGTGTCTTAGTGACTTTGTGAAACTTTCATGTATAAAAGTACCTTCACTACTGTAGGCCTATGTGTCTTAGTGACTTTGTGAAACGTTCATGTATAAAAGTACCTTCACTACTGTAGGCCTATGTGTCTTAGTACTGATTTCATTACTCTTGAGTCCTGCCTACCCTAGTAAATCAGGCAATACACCCTAAGAATACATTAATAGATCCAAATTGAAATTGGTTCATAGCTACACCGGCTTAAATATAATTTAAACCTTGGTTGCTTAAATTGGACCAGTGGTCCAATTAGAGCAACCAGGACTGGTCCAATTTGAGATCCTCGGCAATAATATGGTTAGTAAGCTTTTGTACGAGTTAAGTATTTGTATGCAGTAATGTGACTTTGATAATAACGGCAGTCAATAGTGATAAGTGAGTCATGCTAACATAAATATAAAGAAACTTACATTTTCCATGCAGTGACCTTAGCAACGGCAGGGAGTTATTGCATCATCACAGCTAGAATGACTTACTACGCTTGTACATAGCCTTGGAGCGAGTCTCGAACTCCACGGTTCACCTGCTGGCTACTTCACTCATATAGTACCAAATGTTGCCGTCCGATAGCGCCACTTGCTTCACTGGGCTGAGCATAAGCTATGGTCTAATTAAGGGGCTGGTTCAATTAAGGAAACCTTACCTTATTAGCGAAGTGAGTTGAGAGTGCAGTCAGAACAGTAATTATTTTGTATTCTTAGTAGGCACTCGACGGTATTGAAGAAAACGCGCGCAGGCTACAGAAGTGTGCACTGAAAAAATTGCGAAAATCTGTGCATCTAGTCATTCTTAGAGTGCGTAAACAGTAAACTCTGATCCAAAAGTGAGTCTGTGGACTCGCAACAGGCCAGTAAACATCGTAAACCACCTCGGAACGCGTAGGCATTGGGTTCCCGATACGTCAGGGCGTGAGAGAACACATGCACGAGTATTACTATTAGTGATGCTATGACATACATCCATAGCGACAATCGCATTTTTTAAAGAAAATATCGGGATTATATCGTGAGCATTTTTATTATCGTGATGTCGGTAACGTCGAAAAATCGCTCACAATAGAAAAATGTTCTATAATTGCAAGTACTATATGATCTGCTGCCATTGGCGTGGCGGGTCAGATTACTTTATTTATTTAATAAATGAATAAATTTTGTAAATTGGTCAAAGTATTCATTTTGCGTCATCAATTTGAACGCCCTTTTCATTTAGATACAATAATAATAATAAATTTGCCACGGGATGGTCGTGAGATACACACCGCGCTAAGTTGTCTTGAAACTACGACCATAGCACGACAGGTTATCGTTGTATCACAATATTTAGCAGGGCATAGTGATATTGTTGATTATTGTGATATGACACTGAATCTTTATCGTATTATCGTATCCATCGATTATAATTATCGTCCGCATCACTAGATTACACGCACAATACGTCGAGAAAATAATCAAACTTCGTAACTCTAAACATTGTGCTCACAGCAAGTGCTCACACAAATAATGTTTTATAATAATATTATACACAATACTAATTTAGAACAATATAACATAACAAATTGCGAACTTTCTCTCACCGAATGTATGTGTGAGAAGTCGATATAAAATAATGGCTGAACTAATTGTGTAAACACTTGCACACAATATTAGTAATCTATTAATATAATGTAGCGTAAAATTTACAAGTACAATAATTAGTTTCTCCTTCTTTATGAAATTCAAACAATGCTTTGAACTGTTAAACTAATTCCGTTTTGTTTGCCCTTTGGGTGTTTACTTCGCTTCCATAGATGTTGTTCTTTTAAGTTTCATTTCTAGAGACCGCTTCTTCATTCTACTGAATACTGACAGGTTCCCTAACAGTGCGTTAGGGGTGTCGCACCCCTCAAGGGATGCGAGGATCTGCTAATTCTGGCAGAATGCAGAGTCCCTGAGTTTAGGAAACAAGACATCTGTCCACAGTTGTTCGTCTGAAAGAATTCTGTCTACAAAAAAGTCGTTTGTACAGTAAACTATGAAGTCACAATATTGTGACATAGCGAGAACCTACCGTCCCTTCAGTCCAACGACGACAGCTTGGACTCGAACCCACGGACTGCCGACGGCGTAACCGTTGATGTACTGGGGCGTAACTCCGGGTTGGTTCTCACTTACATCACTGGGATCTTTTATGGGTCGTACCAGAGTTCGGTCAGTGGTGATTTGTGAAATGATAAGATACAGGTTTCAAACACAAGAGGAAACATATTTATTGTTATAGTGCATTTATCTTAACTTGGCTGAGACGTGGCGAATCTGTCTATGGTCTATCTGTGGTACGTAACAATTGACTGATCTACTTCTTTCCCCTGGTATGTCCCCCTGGTCCTGTACGTTGGTTCCTCAGTAGTTGGCTCGGTAATTCGGTCCCCTGTTCAGTCTCAGACAGCCAGGCGTCCTACCTTCCGTGTGTCCCCCTCTTTCCTACACCAAACTACCTTGGCACAGGTCTCTCCCTAATTCCCGTCAGTTGTCGATTGCCCCGAATTACACCCGTCTCTCCCCATAAGTAGACTTTCCTACGTTATACTCGCGTCACCCCTCCCTTAGCCCTACTCCGGTCACACACGTCATAGACTACCAATCAGACTTTCCAATAGGGAACACGCGTATGAAAATTTTAATCGATTTTTTAATACCTAGTCTCTCATTTAATAATTTTGTGTCTTTGAATTTTGAAAAACGGATCAGTCTATGCCTCAAAATAATTGGTTTAGAAACGATAAATTAAAGGGCGCGAAAAACAAGCCGCCGCCATGCAGAGTGGATTTGACGTCATGGTTTTGTACTGTGTACGCTCACCGCCTCAGCGATTGGTCTGTTACGCCACGTCTACAGAATCATTGCGTCACAGCCACCTGTACGCGTTTCAGATCCCCGAGTTTAAACTTCAATAAATGCGACCACATCAAACCTATTTAAAAATTTCTTTTTTACTTGGGACTTGCATTAATATACTTTTTGTATCTTATACTATTAAACTAAGTGTTTGGTGTAACAAAAAAAATCGTACGCGTGTTGCCTATTCACCTCTCCCTGTCAGATTTGCCAGAGAGTGGAAACCGAGCAGTCAGCAAGGTTGCCGCAATCATAGTCCACCAAAACTGCAATACTCACGTTATCATTAAATGAACACACAAGTCAACAACCCCGGACATTACTCATGATACAATGATATTACTGTGTGGGCTAGGTATGACATTGCGCAGATGCTCGCGGCAGCCGGCCCGCTCGTGACGTCACGTGGATACAAGAATCGCCCAGCGCAGGAGTCAAGTTCTCGCTTTCAGGGCTCCGCTCTGATTTATTGACAGGGGTAATCAATGAATACTGTCTCTGTTCTTAACTAAACACTCATATTTCAAATCCTCGCACTTTGTTTATGGTTGCCGTCTTGGTGACAAACTTATAATCTTCTTCAGATATCAGTAATATTGCCACAACAGAACTATTACATTGCAATTTCTTGATACCGATATAAATAACTCACTTCCGTAAATAAACATGCACACAAAACTACTCTCGGTTATGTTCGTTCGATCCTTGTTAGTTCGAAACCTTTTTACGATAGCATTATTCTCGCCAAGTCACCATAAATTTATTACGATTGCTTACTTCCACAAATGTTTATAAACTTTTCTCACTTGCTGTATCTGGACCTCTCAGTAGTGTGTCGTCTTCTTCCAATGTGCAAGGAGTCGTGTCCAAACGTCTCGTTGAGTGTAGATACTACAATGATATTGAGAACTGTTTGATTTGAGTGTTTAAAAAGTAGAATTTTCTACCCAAAGTGCTTAGTTCCAGAAGAATATAAAAAAGTAATTAACTTTTATAAAAGTGTTATTTTAGACGTACTTTGTCAATTAGAAGTTCCGATATTATAATATGAACGTTTTTTTATAGATATTAATAATGCTACGTTTACAGCTACGCGTTGCGAGCGAAGCGAGGCCGCGAGCTCCAATCAGCGGCCGAGTTTCATGCAAAGAAGTTACAAACTCGGCCGCTGATTGGAGCTCGCAATGCGTAGCTGTAAACGTAGCATTAGTGTGACGTGATGTGATACTATTTGCATATTTTGACCTACACAGTTGGTTCTCCACGTTTGTACAGCGTTAACTATTAGTAAGCAACTGTTTATTCGTATGCTTCGTTCGTAAAAGCTTTTCATATATTTTTTTAAATACATTATTATGAAGTAATGTACTCTACAGTTAAACATACTAATAATGATGATGGTGATGTGAGTGGATGTAACAACGGAAGCCCTACCAAACAAAGCGATTTACAGAGTGCCGACGGATAAATACAATTTATTTTTTTAGATTCCCTAATTATAAAGGATTGTGCTTAATTTGGGTTCGATTTTGAAAAGGGTCTGACAAATTCAATCGAAAGAATTGTAGAATTTGTTGATTGGTCTGAACATTTTGAACTCTCTGATTTTCATTGGGATTTAAAACACAAGTTGTTAGGTTATTCAACAAAAAAATCACGAAAAGTCAAACCAGGATGCGTCTCAAAACTAATGTCGGCTTCGCAAATTGCCACGGAGGTACAAGGCTCGATACCCAAAGTAGAAAGACAACTATATAACATAGAGTAGTCGAGTCTTTACCACGGTAAGTCAAATATATCAGAATAATATTGTTACTGACTGCCATATACGAACATCTCCATAAAGGCATGAAGGCACCCACATAAAGCATTCTCTAAAATATATTCACGTTATTATTTTGTATTGCAGAACAGTAAGCTACAGCTATAGGCCTAGTCAAAGCAATGCCGTCATCTCATCTGGTTCAATTAAGTTTCAATTATGTTATTGTTATTTTTAATTTATTGGCATATTCAATGTAATTTAAAACTTACAACTGATTCGCGTTATCAGGTCTTGATGAACATCACCTCCAAACACCTAATATTATTTACACGTAATATCTAGAAGGAAAAGTCACCGTATTTGAATTTGCATTTACGCTCGTATTTAAAGCCAGCACGCAATCACATTATAATTCGTATTTGAACAGTTAACAAATGAAATGTACCGACTTTATATTTTTATTGCATGTGATGTGACGTTATACTGTACAGTGTAGACCTATGGAACGGCATTATTATGTGCTACGTTAACATGGGCCTAACCATGCCTCCTAACCACAATTTTCGATATCGAGATCGGGATCGCAAGTCGGAAATCGTAAAAAAGTTAACTTACATGATTCTTATGGCACTGTTCACAACTAAATCGTAACGTCGTAATTGATTGTAATGGGAAATTGTACGATTGCAATCACGAAACCGATTACGATCACGATGCCAAAAATTGTGGCTGGGGCTTTAGTCCAGTACCGTACTGGAATCTTGGCCCATGTAAGCATTATATAATAATACGCAATATTATAAAATTGTACGAATCATAACTGACGTAATCGAATTAGGCGTAACTCTGCAGGGTACGAATAAAATGACAATGCTAAAGCGAAATAATTCCAGCTAAAATGTGTTTGGTATAACTATATATTTACCTACAAAATGCGTATTGTGTGTTTCATGTTGCTGTGACGGTTTTATCACGTTCACATGACACATAATCACGCAAATATGTGTTTATCGGTCATGTCTTCATGTTACCACTGTACGCCTAATATTATAGTAGTTTCTACTGAGCTAATATTTCTATCCACTTATATAATGCATTGTTAGTAATCATATAACAAACACATTCAAATACGGCTTTAATTTTGACGATGGATATTTAATCAGTGGAGGAGAGTAGCATTTTAACACGCGCGAAGCGGCAACCGGCCAGCGATCTTGTATCCACGTGACGTTATGCGCGGGCCGGACGAGATCGGGCGCGCGGGAGTGCCAGACCTAGGATATCCTTAGACCATGGACATTACTGTCGAGCTGGGCTGACGAAATAGCCAGCACAGCGCATACCTCAATTGTGAAAGAAAACGGCCAATGACCAACTAAGTGACACAATAAAGGTATCCATAAATCACCAAGAAGGAGATAACATCCGTGAAAGTTATAAGTACAAACTTTTACATGACAATATGACCTATTAGGAATGGCCAATTGTCCTTGTACCTATTGACAGAAAATAAAATAAAAAGAAAAGAAAATTCTAGAAAATAATATGACATTATCCTACTACTATTCAACTAACCTGGTGATAATAATGTTTTCTTTTTAGTTGAGCTTTGTTCCCAACTCGCTGAAGGCAAATATTTGCTTTAGTTTCCAACGCTTCATCGATAGTTTTCTTGCCGATTGATTGCAGCGTTTTCACTTCAACAATACCATCCTCGTTGATCAATCCGTCAGGGGAGGCTCCCAAAAACGAATGCTTGACGTCTATAAATATACCACATGGTAGAACTGTTTTCCCTGTTTCCCGTTCATATTTGGCATATGCTTCGTGTATGCGTGGCCAAACACAATGGACTTGTTTTTGGACAAATCATATGTATTGTAGAGCAATCGCTCAACTAGTTTATGGCAGGGAGTAGCGGGTCTTCTAGACACAACCTGTAATTGAAAAATACATAATTATTGCATAACTACAGCCATAAAATTGTTGTCCTAAGATATAAATCATGACATGTATTGCAGTGTTTTGTGACGGTGAAACCCAAACGTGCCAAGAAATGTAATTTCATGTCACTAAACGATTATGTTCAAGAGTAACATGATAATTAATCATTGAAATATCAAACTCTTTCCTATAATTATAGATTTACTAGCTGTTATACTAAAAGGTTATCAGAAATCGGTATACGCATCCGAAGTTTGAGGCTGTTAGTCAATCCGCTCGCCACAAAGCACAATCAGACTGGCCCGGTAATTAATTATCATTCTCTTTTGCGAATACAATCCATTCCAATGCAATATGGCTGACATGATTGTCCAGTAATAACAAAATTGGGTTGTCTTTTGTGCACGAAGAATGCCTCTGGATGTGACGCAAGACCTCGATGAACAACTCTGCAGTCATCCATCCTCTCGGCGTAGCTAGCCCCAAACTACCTTCAGGAGCACCTTTAATAAAATGATCCTAATAATTCCTACGGGGAAATACAAAACGGTGGGATCGTATTGCCAGTGGCACTAATTATGCCGCATAAAGTTATCAACTCTCCTCTCTCAGCTGACACAGCCTGTCCTACCTGTGTTTTCCCCACATTTTGCAATGACTTTTGGGCTCTGCTGAACGGTTGATACGCCAGTTTCATCCACGTTAAATATCCTCTCTGGAGTGAATTTGTAACGATCCATGACACTGTCAAAGTTGTCAAAAAACTCATTGACGTTATGTTCATTAAAACTAGTCGATCGTCCAGGACTAGTGTGTTCGGGATTTCGCAGAGTTCATAAAACCCTTCAGCCAGTCGAGGCCAGCTTGTTGGTTTGTTACTTATTTTGCTGGCATGTCCTTGGCCAACTTGACTGCGTACTGATATGCAAGAAGTCTTGCTTGCATGTACGTCAGTCCAAAGTGAATGCTTGAGGACTTCAGGAAGTATTCTTGTAGCATTAGCTCTTCTAAGACCGTGAATGCCTGTTAAACAGAATAGTACTAAGAAGAATACTGCGGTACATACTCGCTAATGACTAACCCAATCATTACCCAAAACCACAACATTTTAAGTTAAGTTCCTACCCCACCCACTCCCTTGTCTGTTGGATCATTAGCGTGTAACCATCGAACTTACCTAGTTTGAATGTAATGTACTTTTGTGTAACATTTCATGTATAATAGTAGCACACATATTTGTGTCTGAGAAAGCGATGCAAAATTCGTCAGTGTGGTACAGTAGGCTTTGAGAATTTATTAACAACATTATCATAACAACATTTATTCGCAACATTTAGAGATTGTTTGTGTGCTGAGAAAGCTGTTTTTAGCAGATCACATGTGGATTGTTGAGGGAGTGATAGATGACCAACTAGATTAATAATCTAATAATTATTATTAATTATCTGTGATGTCGTAGTAAACGAGTCTGTGAGTTACTATAAACTAGCTGTGAATCCTCAAGATGTGGATTCCTTACATTTATTTATGTCGTTGAATTGGGAAACGTTTCTTTCCTAAGGGACTGTTTCCCTCCGTCGCGCAGAATCACAATCTTCCTATCATGTAGTATGTACGATGTCACGATATATTTCTTTGAGTGTTCTTTGATTCTGTAGTAGGCAATTTCGCATCAAGGAGGTTCACCCTCCACCCCCCCCCCCCATGAATGTGTTATAAACGTTCACTGCACAAGGTTTTCTAACCCCAACATCTCTTCCCTTGCTTTCGTACCGTTAAGGATTACCAACGGGATGGAAGCTAGCAAAGGTTGTCAACTGTGTGACCGGCTTGCTATCAAGCCAATTTGATTGCCCTCATTTCCACATCTTCCACAGACGTTTCCTTTCCTTGATAGAACCCAAGCCATATCTATTTATAGTGTGCATCGGAAACAAATGAAACGTTTTGCAGCCGGTTGGAACGCACCGTGCCTAACGCATCTATCTGTACCTATTTAGTCGAACTCCACCATTAGCAACGTTGAAGTGAACCAGTTGTTACTGTAAACAGTAGTTTTAAAGGCATCCCATACATGATAACCTATCTCCCTATGCATGCAGCAAGTATTGGGGCCCGGTCTACCCAAACGTAGGCTTCGGCTGAATGGTTCGCCCTGGGACTGACCGGCCCCACGTCTTCTGCCAAGTCACCATGTGGCTTCCCCCCCCCCCCCACTCCCTCATCATCCTTCTTCTATGTCTGTTCCTGCACTATTCATAGAATGTTCCTTCATAAATGAGTTTGGCAGAGTTACTACTCCCCAGGACTCAAAACACTCCCCTCCCCCAAACCTTGCAAACTCTGTAAGTGACAAAAGAGTTCTGTCCACAATCAACACCGTCAACAACTTTTAAAGGGAATGAGCTCAGCTCAGGTGATCGTCTCTTATGACTATGACTTCAGTGAACACTTCAGGCAGCTCAGTGCCTCCGTTCAAACATGTCTCTGGTGTGAGCTTGTCACTCACAGAGTATGCTGCTTGGAGCAGTTGATGTCTCTCTCAGTCGTGGTGTCATTTTTTGAGATTCGTTGGCAATCTTCACTCGCAGAGTATGCTGCTTGGAGCAGTTGATGTCTCTCTCAGTCGTGGTGTCATTTTTTGAGATTCGTTGGCAATCTTTGAAGTATTTGTGCCTGCCCAGGGACTGCTACCTTATCGTGGTGGGCAGGTTTGCGTGCTTTGTTGATCCCGAGAGCTATGCCGGCGGAAGCATATGCTTCTGGTAGGGCCACCCAAGCCGGACTGATCGAGGAGGAGAAGTCAGACGAAGTGCAGTCCACACCCCCATCCCCTTTCCTCCCCTTTCCCCTTTACTCACGCTCCCTCCTACTTGCCCCTTTCCTCCAAACAGACCCATATTTCATCTTCATATATCAACCACTCATTGTCTCGATTAGCCTCGTTGCAAAAATATGAGACGTTAAGCACAAATAATCATAATTGAAGTATTTGTGTTAAGATTCGAATCGCATGGTCTACATGGTCTCTCACAGTGGTCTACACGTTTTGTCCATTCATCTGGCATAATGGAGTCAAGAGCTTGTTGTCAAATTCTTTTTGTATTCTTATTGGTGTATTCACCATCCACACCGATCTTATCATTGTAGATTTTTTTCGTTGCGGCCCATATCAACTCTATTGGGTTGAACTGACAATGGTAAGGAGTCGATCCAGCGTTTCTGTTGTAACCGTTTGTGGATAATTTTCGGTCAAAACAGACCAAGTTTGAAGAAAAAATGGATTTCTTTTTAATGAACTTAATCTTTTACCATCTATCTATTTAAAAGACACTTCCTTGGCATCATTTGGGTAAATTAAATAATTTACCCAAATGATGAAAAGATAAACAAGTTTAATAATTTGTTATCGTTTCTCTTGTGACCAGGAAAAGAATGTTTGGAGCATCATAAAATAAAAATCACTATTGTTGCTAAGTGAAAAGGTTTTTTCAATTTTTTATTATGTTAAGTGTCCAACTTCTTTAAAGACAGCAATGGAATAATATACATTTAATTTGGCATTGTGAAAGCAATGAAACATAGTAATAATATATTAGGACCAAGTGTCAGTTTCACCTGTTTACCTGTGATGACGGGGTGTCCCCCCTGCTGGAATCCCTGCTGGAATCGTTGTTTCATGTCGTTATGGACTGTCCTAACGACAACCTTAGACATGTTATGGGACATAGTAAGATATCAAGACCCTTCTGGCATACTGTTGTATTTGCTATCGTTTGATAAAGGTGTCTGCAACATTTTTTGGGGGGAAATTATTTATTATAATACAAATATGGTGTTTCAACCATTAAAAACAAGTAATAATCAAAAGAAGTAACAGAATAGATTTGCACTGCCTTGTTAAGGCTTGTGTATGTAAATGTGGAATAAGGCTTACTCTGACAGGAATGGAAATGCTGCCTTTACTTCCTTGGCAGGTAATTTATCATTAATAAGAAGGTGTTGGATACAGTATGTCTTCTCCATCCAAGGAGATATGTTTGGGTTACTGCATGGTCTGCATTGTCAAATCACTCCAGATGTGTCTCCCGCATTCTTTGAAGGGATTCCAAAGTTTCCCCTTCTGGAAGTGCCGCAGGTTGCGTGTTGACGTACCCAAACACATCCTTCTTGGATTGTCTTTTCTTTCCGGCAACTGGTGGAAATGCACTTCTACGGTTGCAGTTTTCTCTCCTTGTTTCCAGTTGCCGGAAAAGGTGGTAGCTTGTTGTTTCGTTGCCCTCACTAAAAACATCTGCAAATGTGCAGGGCCAAGTTTCTGCAATTTGCTGGGCAATCTGTTTAAGTGAGTTCCGTTTTGGGTGTGTGTCGACTGCTTGGATCTCGTTAGAAATAAGTCTGATGAACTCGTGTCTTGTCGAGGGGTCAAACACTTTTTTTTCCAGGATCATTTTATTCTATTGTGGGGAAAATTTTGCTTGTGGTATCTGAAAGTAATCTAAAGAGTTTGCCGTTGTTGCCGGAATGTTGCTGGGTGATGATGCTGATGATGTGGCAGCTGTCGGTTGTGGGACGGCATCTAAAGCAGAATTAAAACATTAACATTATAATAGATAATGTGCATGTCTCTCCAATATGCTTAAAACTAAAAGTATATATTATAGATAGAGTCAGCCTCATCTATAAACAGCAGTAACAATTTTAACGTTTTAAAAATTAATTGTTCCACTTCTATTTATGTCACTCAAGTCGCTTCGAACAGAAACCGAGGAGCCCGTTGTCGGGCAACCGGTAGATAAGATGGTTTCAACATATTTTTTTTTTTGCAAATGTGTGTAGTTTTAAACAAAAATATACAACATATTTTGGTTATCGATATTCGATAATCGAGAGTCGAAAATATAGTTGCGAGCGACGATCGAGTGCGAGTGTGTCATTATGGCGTCATGACTAGCGAATTTTTGTGACTTCTTTAGGCGTTTTATGATGTTTTAGCGAGTTTGACAGTTTGTTTCACTTTCATTCCACCAGTGTTTAGTTTTTGCTCTTCAAAATGAAACGCCGTGTGCTGGTGTTCGATGATGATGATGATCACGCGGGCGAGGTAGTGGACGACCCAAGCCAGACTGATAGGCCTACCAGTACTGTGACTAGGCCTAGGTCCGATTGGGTCCGATGCAACGTGCGCCGTAGGCCTAGCAGTACCAGTACTTCGCAAGACCTAGGCATTGGGTTTGAAATATAGGCCTATATTTTAAACCCAATGACCTAGGCCTGGGTACAACCCCACTTTTTAAGACGCATTTTACCAAGCTTGCAGCTACGCAAAGCGAATGCAAGCGGAATTTTCAGACACCGTCAGGAACCACGACTAGGCCTACCCTGATTCGGCATTTGATGCGGAAACATAAAAAAAAAAATACAGTGAGTTTTGAGAAGAAAAACTAAACACTAACCTAATAACACCTTTTGAAAAAGGTTCGTTTCGAGGTTCGAGGTTTGAGGTTCGCGAACCTTTTTAATGCAGGTTCAAGGTTCGGTTCAAAGTTTTAAAAAACTGGTTCGCACAACCCTAATACTCGCTAATGACTTCATCATTTCCCAAAACTGCAACATTATAAGTTAAGTTCCTACCCCACCCGCTCCCTTGTCTGTTCCATCATTAGCGTGCAACCATCGAACTTACCTAGTTTGAATGTAATGTACTTTTGTGAAATGTTTCAGATATAATAGTGGCACAAATGTTTGTGTCTGAGAAAGAGATGCAAAATTCGTCAGTGTGGTAAAGTAGGCTTTGAGAATTTATTAACATCATTAACACAACAACATTTATTAGCAACATTAAGGTTGGAATTCATAGTCGGCCCCTACACCTAGGGGCACCCATTGTTGCTATGGATTTGTTTTGTTTATGGGAAATAATATGCAAACAATTGTTACCTTGGTAACAATGGGCGCCCCTAGGTGTAGGGGCCGACTATGAATTCCAACCTTAGTATTCGATGTTTTACGTCGTATTCTTGGTATGCAATACAGTCATTTGTTTGTCTACAACAATGACTTAGTGTACGGGATGGTGGCCGCTATGTTATACCATCTATAATAATCATCTAATAATTATTATTAATTATCTGTGATGTCGTAATATAACGAGTCCGTGAGTTACTATAAACTAGCTGTGAATCCTCAAGACGTGGGTTCCTTACATTTATTTACGTTGTTGAATTGAGAAACGTTTCTTTCCTAAGGAACTGTTTCCCTCCGTCGTGCAGAATCACAATCTGCCCATCATGTAGTATGTACGATGTCATGATATATTTCTTTGAGTGTTCTTTGATTCTGTAGTAGGGAATTTTGCATCAAGAAGGTTCACCCTCCATTGCCCCCCCCCATGAATGTGTTATAAACGTTCACTGCACAAGGTTTTCTAACCCCAACACGCTCTCTTCCCTTGCTATTGTACCGTTCAGTATTACCAACAGGATTGCAGCTAGAAAAGGTTGTCAACTGTGTGACCGGCTTGCTATCAAGCCATTTGATTGTCCTCATTTTGACATCTTCCTCAGACGTTTCTTTTCCTTGATAGAACACAAGCCATATCTATTTATAGTGTGCATCGGAAACGAGTGAAACGTTTTGCAGCCGGTTGGAACGCACCGCCCCTAACGCATCTATCTGTACCTATTTAGTCGAACTCCACCATTAGCAACGTTGAAGTGAACCAGTTGTTACTGTAAACAGTAGTTTTAAAGGCATCCCATACATGATTAAACTATCTCCCTTTGCATGCAGCAAGTATGGGGTTCCGGTCTACCCAAACGTAAGCTTCGGCTGAATGGTTCGCCCTGGGACTGACCGGCCCCACGTCTTCTGCCAAGTCACCATGTGGCTTCCTTCCCCCCCCCCCCTCATCATCCTTCTTCTATGTCTATTCCTGCGCCATTCATAGAATGTTCCTTCATAAATGAGTTTGGCAGAGTTACTACTCCCCAGGCCCCCACAAAACACTCCCCTCCCCCAAACCTTGCAAACTCTGTAAGTGACAAAAGAGTTCTGTCCACAATCAACACAGTCAACAACTTTTAAAGAGAATAAGCTCAGCTGAGGTGATCGTCTCTTATGACTATGACTTCAGTGAACACTTCAGGCAGCTCAGTGCCTCCGTTCAAACATGTCTCTGGTGTGAGCTTGTCACTCGCAGAGTATGCTGCTTGGAGCAGTTGATGTTTCTCTCAGTCGTGGTGTCATTGTTTGCGGTTCGTTGGCAATCTTTGAATATTTGTGTTTGGATTCGAATCGCATGGTCTACATGGTCTCTTACAGTGGTCTACACGTTTTGTCCATTCATCTGGCATAATGGAGTCAAGAGCTTGTTGTCAAATTCTTTTTGTATTCTTATTGGTGTATTCACCATCTACACCGATCTTATCATTGTAGATTTTTTTCGTTGCGGCCCATATCAACTCTATTGGGTTGAACTGACAATGGTAAGGAGTCGATCCAGCGTTTCTGTTGTAACCGTTTGTGGATAATTTTTGGTCAAAACAGACCAAGTTTGAAGAAAAAATGGATTTCTTTTTAATGAACTTAATCTTTTACCATCTATCTATTTAAAAGACACTTCCTTGGCATCATTTGGGTAAATTAAATAATTTACCCAAATGATGAAAAGATAAACAAGTTTAATAATTTGTTATCGTTTCTCTTGTGACCAGGAAAAGAATGTTTGGAGCATCATAAAATAAAAATCACTATTGTTGCTAAGTGAAAAGGTTTTTTTAATTTTTTATTATGTTAAGGTGTCCAACTTCTTTAAAGACAGCAATGGAATAATATACATTTAATTTGGCATTGTGAAAGCAATGAAACATAGTAATAATATATTAGGACCAAGTGTCAGTTTCACCTGTTTACCTGTGATGACGGGGTGTCCCCCCTGCTGGAATCCCTGCTGGAATCGTTGTTTCATGTCGTTATGGACTGTCCTAACGACAAACTTAGACATGTTATGGGACATAGTAAGATATCAAGACCCTTCTGGCATACTGTTGTATTTGCTATCGTTTGATAAAGGTGTCTGCAACATTTTTTGGGGGGAAATTATTTATTATAATACAAATATGGTGTTTCAACCATTAAAAACAAGTAATAATCAAAAGAAGTAACAGAATAGATTTGCACTGCCTTGTTAAGGCTTGTGTATGTAAATGTGGAATAAGGCTTACTCTGACAGGAATGGAAATGCTGCCTTTACTTCCTTGGCAGGTAATTTATCATTAATAAGAAGGTGTTGGATACAGTATGTCTTCTCCATCCAAGGAGATATGTTTGGGTTACTGCATGGTCTGCATTGTCAAATCACTCCAGATGTGTCTCCCGCATTCTTTGAAGGGATTCCAAAGTTTCCCCTTCTGGAAGTGCCGCAGGTTGCGTGTTGACGTACCCAAACACATCCTTCTTGGATTGTCTTTTCTTTCCGGCAACTGGTGGAAATGCACTTCTACGGTTGCAGTTTTCTCTCCTTGTTTCCAGTTGCCGGAAAAGGTGGTAGCTTGTTGTTTCGTTGCCCTCACTAAAAACATCTGCAAATGTGCAGGGCCAAGTTTCTGCAATTTGCTGGGCAATCTGTTTAAGTGAGTTCCGTTTTGGGTGTGTGTCGACTGCTTGGATCTCGTTAGAAATAAGTCTGATGAACTCGTGTCTTGTCGAGGGGTCAAACACTTTTTTTTCCAGGATCATTTTATTCATTTGTGGGGAAAATTTTGCTTGTGGTATCTGAAAGTAATCTAAAGAGTTTGCCGTTGTTGCCGGAATGTTGCTGGGTGATGATGCTGATGATGTGGCAGCTGTCGGTTGTGGGACGGCATCTAAAGAGGAATCAAAACATAAACATTATAATAGATAATGTGCATGTCTCTCCAATATGCTTGAAACTAAAAGTATATATTATAGATAGAGTCAGCCTCATCTATAAACAGCAGTAACAATTTTAACGTTTTAAAAATTAATTGTTCCACTTCTATTTATGTCACTCAAGTCGCTTCGAACAGAAACCGAGGAGCCCGTTGTCGGGCAACCGGTAGATAAGATGGTTTCAACATATTTTTTTTTTTGCAAATGTGTGTAGTTTTAAACAAAAATATACAACATATTTTGGTTATCGATATTCGATAATCGAGAGTCGAAAATATAGTTGCGAGCGACGATCGAGTGCGAGTGTGTCATTATGGCGTCATGACTAGCGAATTTTTGTGACTTCTTTAGGCGTTTTATGATGTTTTAGCGAGTTTGACAGTTTGTTTCACTTTCATTCCACCAGTGTTTAGTTTTTGCTCTTCAAAATGAAACGCCGTGTGCTGGTGTTCGATGATGATGATGATCACGCGGGCGAGGTAGTGGACGACCCAAGCCAGACTGATAGGCCTACCGGTACTGTGACTAGGCCTAGGTCCGATTGAGTCCGATGCAACGTGCGCCGTAGGCCTAGCAGTACCAGTACTTCGCAAGACCTAGGCATTGGGTTTGAAATATAGGCCTATATTTTAAACCCAATGACCTAGGCCTGGGTACAACCCCACTTTTTAAGACGCATTTTACCAAGCTTGCAGCTACGCAAAGCGAATGCAACCATTGTAAGCGGAATTTTCAGACACCGTCAGGAACCACGACTAGGCCTACCCTGATTCGGCATTTGATGCGGAAACATAAACAAAAAAATACAGTGAGTTTTGAGAAGAAAAACTAAACACTAACCTAATAACACCTTTTGAAAAAGGTTCGTTTCGAGGTTCGAGGTTTGAGGTTCGCGAACCTTTTTAATGCAGGTTCGAGGTTCGGTTCAAAGTTTTAAAAAACTGGTTCGCACAACCCTAATACTCGCTAATGACTTCATCATTTCCCAAAACTGCAACATTATAAGTTAAGTTCCTACCCCACCCGCTCCCTTGTCTGTTCGATCATTAGCGTGCAACCATCGAACTTACCTAGTTTGAATGTAATGTACTTTTGTGAAATGTTTCAGATATAATAGTGGCACAAATGTTTGTGTCTGAGAAAGAGATGCAAAATTCGTCAGTGTGGTAAAGTAGGCTTTGAGAATTTATTAACATCATTAACACAACAACATTTATTAGCAACATTAAGAGATTGTTTGTGCGCTGAGAAAGCTGTTTTTAGCAGATCACGTGTGGATTGTTGAGGGAGTGATAGATGACCATCTAGAATAATCATCTAATAATTATTATTAATTATCTGTGATGTCGTAATATAACGAGTCCGTGAGTTACTATAAACTAGCTGTGAATCCTCAAGACGTGGGTTCCTTACATTTATTTACGTTGTTGAATTGAGAAACGTTTCTTTCCTAAGGAACTGTTTCCCTCCGTCGTGCAGAATCACAATCTGCCCATCATGTAGTATGTACGATGTCATGGTTTATTTCTTGAGTGTTCCTTGCTTGATTCTGTAGTAGGCAATTTGGCATCCAGGAGGTTCACCCTCCATCCCCCCCCCCCCCCCATGAATGTGTTATAAACATTCACTGCACAAGGTTTTCTAACCCCAACACGCTCTCTTCCCTTGCTATTGTACCGTTCAGTATTACCAACAGGATTGCAGCTAGAAAAGGTTGTCAACTGTGTGACCAGCTTGCTATAAAGCCATTTGATTGTCCTCATTTCCACATCTTCCACAGTCGTTTCCTTTCCTTGATAGAACCCAAGCCATATCTATTTATAGTGTGCATCGGAAACAAGTGAAACGTTTTGCAGCTGGTTGGAACGCACCGTGCCTAACGCATCTATCTATACCTATTTTGTCGAACTCCACCATTAGCAACGTTGAAGTGAACCAGTTGTTCAGTATACAGTAGTTTTAAAGGCATCCCATACATGATTAAACCATCTCCCTATGCATGCAGCAAGTATGGGGGCCCGGTCTACCCAAACGTAGGCTTCGGCTGAATGGTTCGCCCTGGGACTGACCAGCCCCACGTCTTCTGCCAAGTCACCATGTGGCTTCCCCCCCCCTCATCATCCTTCTTCTATGTCTTTTCCTGCGCCATTCCTAGAATGTTCCTTCAGAAATGAGTTTGGCAGAGTTACTACTGCCCAGGACTCAAAACACTTATTACTGGGATATCTCACTGGGATATCTGGAACAGGCCAACAGTAGAACCAACATTTGTCCGCAGCCACTTCTCAATTGCTTGAATATAAAATGTACCGAGAGGTTTGAAGAAGGCTACGTCCAATGGCTGCATCCTATGCGTTGTGCCTGCAACGTCCCCCGCCACTTCCTCCTGGGCAGCTGCGTCACGTGCGTTTGTGGCGTCGGCCGCGGCTTGTTCCCGGGCGGCTATCTTATGTCTCTTTGCCGCCTGCCTCTCCTTGCGTCGGAATCTATTATACGTCCGTGTCCACACCTTCCTCCTCAAACAGTGTCTTTCCCGTTACTTTGATGTGGAGGATGTTCCATCCGTCGTAGAGACAGACGAGTGTGGCTCCTTTGACGCCGAGGAAGCTTCGGAGTCGAGAGATTCGTTTCGACTCCAAGGCGCCGTCAATACTCTTGCAGTCGGGTGCGTTGTTCCTCAACTCTAGCACCACGTAGTAACCGTCCATGTGGTTCTGTCGGACAATGCCAGAGAGCAGCAGGTGGTTGTACGGAGCATCTCCGCCTTTTCGGTAACACTGCAGGTTCCATATAACCTCCGTGTGATTTAGTTGTCTGTGCACCTTCAAGTTTAGTTCGTAGATGCGGGCAAATGCTAATGCCTCTAGTACAAATTAATTTAATTTAAAGCGACTATTAAATAAAAGTTTGTATAATTTAAAAATAAAAAATGGAATTTTTATATATAATATAAGAAAGAATAGTAAAAAAAGGCGACGGAATACCGGTTTTAGGCCTCTTCACCCTCCTCCTCAATCCCAGAGTCTGCTTCATCTTTGGGGACATCCCAATCCTCAATGTTAGGTAAGGCAGGCCATCTTGTTCCATGATTGGGTCTTCAGATTCTACCTCGAACTGGTGTGTTTGCACGTCCTGACCATACCACTGGGTAATAAGGGTTCGCATCCTCGCGAGCCGAAGAGATGGACCTGCTAGGCGCGTGCCAGACTTTCACGTCCATAGACATCCAGCGTTGAAACGGTTATTGTTGTTATTTACACAAATTCCGACGTAGCTAAAATTACGTCCAAATTGGCGATAAATGCAGGCCCAGCCCAAATACTACAAATTGGCAACGTCTGCCGGCACCCTTCGATAATTGACATCCAACTTCTTTCCACATATCACCTTTATTGATGCACAAATTTGTGTAAGACACAACATGCAACAACAAGTTTTGCAGTAGTGTCAACCAAGTGAAAGTCAGTACGGATGAGCTGTCGGAATCAAGATTTAGGAATACCAAAAGTATTCCCACTCAATTTGTAATTATAATGGGTCTGAGCTTCAGTCAGATTGCCATAATCCCTGAATGGGGTGGGCAGCCGCTCTCGAAGCGGATATGCAGCATCTTCCAGGAGAT
Source organism: Isoperla grammatica (assembly GCA_945910005.1). NCBI lineage: Eukaryota > Metazoa > Arthropoda > Insecta > Plecoptera > Perlodidae > Isoperla > Isoperla grammatica. The sequence continues at coordinate 16,540,323 of OX246744.1, forward strand.
GCCCAACTAACTGGGCTACATGTTTTTGGCAGATCTTCATTAACAATGGAAAGATTTAATAACCAGAGTAATATATCTTACTAGAAACCCCAGTAAAAACATCCAAAAACCTTCTGTTTGCATCACAGATACCTTACAAATGGAAAGATTTAATAACCAGAGTAATATATCTTACTAGAAACCCCAGTAAAAACATCCAAAAACCTTCTGTTTGCATCACAGATACCTTACAATGTTATCGAAATGCAGTCCACACCTCAATCCCCTTTCCTCCCCCTTCCCCTTTCCGCCCCGCCCTCCTATTGGCCCCTTTCCTCCAAACAGCCCCCAATTTCATCTTCATATATCACCCACTCATTGTCTTGATTAGCCTCGTTGCAAAAATATGAGACGTTAAGCCCAAATAATAATAATGGTATAATGCTGATTGAAATAAGTAGATTTTATCTTACGCGATGGAGCTCGGTTTGAAATGTAGCCCCCATCAATGCAGCCTTATACATTAGGAAACCCCGACACCTGGAAATTAAGAACATTGTACTTCGTTGCGCTGAGTACTCCATCGATCCAGTAATTTACGCTATATGTAAAATTGGACTGTTAAATTATCTATTCCTGATTCTGGCATAAAGCTTCATCGCTTTGTCGGTTTTGTCTTCTATTCATATTTCTCTATTTCGATTCGAGCTCAGTCAAACTAAACATTAAAAATTACTTATTATATGGAGCACAACTACACATATCTTGTATACGTCAAGAGACGTTGCTATTGAAGACAACACACTTCACAGCTAGGTGATAAAACTAAAAATTAAATAAGCACGACACCCGTACTTCCTTTACTGTATAAATAATTATTTGTAATGTACTATATTTATTTGCAGTCTTAAAACTACATTCCAGATGGCGTAACGGGTACCTAATAAGACTGACTAATGAGACGTATGAGCTTAGGCCTACCTCCTTCCCCGAGGGTTGGTATTCAGACATCAGGGGAGAAATCTAGATAGTCTTCTAAAAGTAAATCGAAATCGTCATCCACTCTGTGTTTCTCGGATTTCAGCTGTTATGATTTTTGTTTCTTGTACCCATATTTTAAGATTATTTTTGCTGTTGTATTGTTATTTTTGTTTGTATTTTTGTTTTTTTCTTAAGGTTTTTTGGTACACTACTTTTTTACTTTTTTGCTATACATTTTGGGCAGATTTTCTGTAATGAAAGATTTAATACCCGGAAGTTCGGCATTTTACTAGGATACCCAGTAAAAACATCCAAAAATCTTCTCTTTGCATAAACAATGCTTTGCAGTTCTACATGACTATAGTTTGTACTTCAAACTCTACTCACGTGAACTTGCAGTTGGAGTCGTCAACGTATGATGCAATTACCGAGTGATTTCTCTTGTAATTCCAATAGTCGATTGGGTAGTCCACTGGAGTTAGAATGGGTAAATGCAATCGCCCCAATGCAATTTGGAAATTGAAATTTTTCCCAGAATACATTAACAATTCGATCACACTCTGCATGTGTCTTTGGATAAACTACCACCCGTCTCGGCCCGGGGTAGAATAGGCCCAGAGTGACTCTGCTAGTCGTAAGAGGCGACAAAAGGAGACCCTGTCCCTTCCCCCCCCACTGTCCCACTGAATATTTCTCCTCCCACTTGGCCCTGCCCTCCCTTGCTGGACTCCCGTATGACGACCCACGCGACGTACAATGGATCTGATTCGGATGTGGCTTTATTCTTCATCATCATCTTTCTCATCTTCATTATCACCCGTTCATCGTCTCGATTAGCCATTGTTGCAAAAATATGAGACGTTAAGCCCCATTAATCAATCAATCAATCTTGGATAAACAACTGTACTGTCATGCAGGTGAGTGTTCACTGCAGCACAAAACTCGTGCCAAATGGCCCCGACAGTGCTTTTTCCAACGCCAATCCTGCCCAGGGACTGCTACCTTATAGGCACCGTGTGTTAGTACATACAGCGCTGTATGTGGCCAAATTTAGCAACAAACTGCTGAAGATTTCATTCCGCGGTTGAAAATAGTGCTGGATATTATTGTGATATATCTTGTGTTTTGTTTGGCGTTTGTTTCGTTTTTATTGTTGATGTGTATTTATTTTGTATTGTTGTTTTGTTTTGTGTTTTTGTTTTGGCTTTTATTGTCTTGTTTTGTTTGTGTTTGTTGTGTGTTATTTGTTGTTTTTACGTCTAAAACGTGTCCTGATTAAAATGGTGGCTTGCCTTTTTAAGATTTACTGATGGGATTCATAATCTGCGCGAAAAATTTAAAACCCATATTTAATTAAACAATTTTCACAATTTCCCTTTATTGACGTAGGAAGAACGACGCTGCTTCAGCAGGTTGTTGCGCGACTTTGCCACTTGGAGCGCTTCATTCGTTTTCACTAGCGCCATCAGTGGCCAATCTCGGTGCCTATTGTGGTGGGCAGGTATGCGTGCTTTGTTGATCCCGAGAGCTATGCCGGCGGAAGCGTATGCTTCTGGCAGGGCCACCCTAGCCGGACTGGTCGAGGAGGAGAAGTCAGACGAAGTGCAGTCCACACCCCAATCCCCTTTCCTCCCCTTTCCCCTTTCCACACGTGCCCTCCTACTTGCCCCTTTCTTCCAAAAAGCCCGCAATTTCATCTTCATTATCACCCACTCATCGTCTTGATTAGCCAAGTTGCAAAAATATAAGACGTTAGCCCAAATATCATCATCATCCAACGCCAAAAATGTCACCGATTGTTCTCAAATCGGAATTGCCTTTTAAAACATAAAGAGCAATAGCTACCCGCTTTTCAACGGTAATAGCAAGTCTCAATTTTGTGTCTTGTTTATAATGATATGGCCTCAACATGTCACAAAGATTTTAAAACGTTGCTCGGCCCAGTCTAATTTTTTTTTTTTGAATCTGTCATCGTTCCAGCCCTGAACCGTTCTTTCCCAAAACGAAGAATGTGTGGCATATGCCCAACATGAGCGACTAAAGTCTGGGTTTGCTACGCAAAACAATCCCTCCATTTTCCCAGTCATGTGCATCTGTAATTAAATTTGACAAGGGCACTTAAAGGAGAGACTGCCACCTTATCGTGGTGGGCAGGTTTGCGTGCTTTGTTGATACCGAGAGTTATGCCGGCGGAAGCCTATGCTTCTGGTAGGGCCACCCTAGCCGGACTGGTCGAGGGGGAGAAGTCAGACAAAGTGCAGTCCACACCCCAATCTCTTTTCCTCCCTTTTCCCCCCTTTTGCCCTTTCCTCACGCGCCCTCCTACTTGCCCCTTTCCTCCAAAGAACCCCCAATTTCATCTTTATTATCACCTACTCATCGTCTTGATTAGCCAAGTTGCAAAAATATAAAACGTTAAGCCCAAATATAAATAAATAATTTGCCATCTACCGAGACATAGCGACTTACAGCAGAGTTGGTAGACAGACATTTCACCTCGATAACATGCTTTTCACCGATTGCATCTGGAGAAGCACCAATAACTGGGGAGTTGCCACTTGAATTAGGCCAACGTTCTGGAAAGTTTTACATGTAATTTTCTTGACGACTTTAATTACTTGTGGTTCCAAGGCCCTACCTCTTTTCATCAGTGGAGTGTCTACAACGTTAGCTCCAAAAATCGACTCGACGAGAGAACCATCGATTGTTTTGCAGCGAGAAGCTTCGTAGAGTTTTGAAGCCGTAATGCGTCCAAAACGCAAATGATGCCACAAAGACAAGCTACTTTGAAGACGCATTTCCTTTTCAGCATCAACACACGGATCGTGGTCCATATGTTGCGCATTAAATTCTAGAAAGTCCTCACTGGACAATCCTTGCCCTTTTGTTTGATGAACCAATACGACAGGTTATGTAATGAAAGGTAATGTCTTGGGTGTGTTTGACTTGGGCGACAATAGCTAACAGTTCTGCTTTGACCATGTCCGGTTCGAAATTTAATTCTTTTCTTGTCAGCCATTCTAGTATTTCACCTTTTCGCCAAGCAGTCGTCGGAATCTTCTCCCTTTTAACCGAATGATAAGGAGCATTTTCCATTACCAAAACGGCACCTTGGTCCAACTTTGGTAGGACTTTGGAAGGACTCTTCCGATACTGGAGACCGTTCATTTCGTCGTGGTAGTTGCCGCTGTCTCTTTTGGCGCGAAACACCAGACAACTACTATGTCGACCCATCCATTCTCGTTACCACAAACCTGCCCACCCTTATCGTGGTGGGCAGGTTTGTGCGCTTTGATGATTCCGAGAGCTATGCCGGCGGAAGCGTATGCTTCTGGTAGGGCCACCCTAGCCGGATTGGTCGAGGGGGAGAAGTCCGACGAAATGCAGTCCACAACCCCCTTCTTCCCTTTTCCTCCCCCTTTCCCTTTTTCACCCCACTCTCCTACTTACCTCTTCCTCATCTTCATATATCACCCACTCATTGTCTTGATTAGCCTCGTTGCAAAAATATGAGACGTTAAGCCCAAATATCTATCGTTGCCACTGTAGAGTAATACCAAACGATCTCCTTTTCCACTCGGATCTTTTAATCTACTCTTCAGACTCTCCAGGAATGCCTGACGAAAGGATTTCAAAGTTGTATCCGTCCAAACTTTGTCTTTGGTGTGACAGGCATTACACCAGGTCTCATCCAAATAATATATAGGCCTGTTGTTATATAGGCTTGTTCTTCTACCTCCAGGTCGTAGTTACCAATATCCATTGCGATCCCATCCCTCCCTTCCCTTACCGCGTTTACTGCTATTTGGTTAAGAACCCACTCCATCATCCACTGCTGACGGTCTTCTTCAGACATGTTTGATATCATTTGGTTCCCTTCCGCGTCTGTCCAAATCACCGACGATGAAGATGGCGACCGGCTCAAAGTGTTCCCCTATAATCAGAAAACAAACAACAATATCAACAACTGTGAACCCGAAGGGGATTCAACTGAGCAGTGGTCGTACAGTCATTAACGATAGAAGGGTCGTAGTTACCAATATCCATTGCGATCCCATCCCTCCCTTCCCTTACCGCGTGTACTGCTATTTGGTTAAGAACCCACTCCATCATCCACTGCTGACGGTCTTCTTCAGACATGTTTGATATCATTTGGTTCCCTTCCCCGTCTGTCCAAATCACCGACGATGAAGATGGCGACCGGCTCAAAGTGTTCCCCTATAATCAGAAAACAAACAACAATATCAACAACTGTGAACCCGAAGGGGATTCAACTGAGCAGTGGTCGTACAGTCATTAACGATAGAAGGGTCGTAGTTACCAATATCCATTGCAATCCCATCCCTCCCTTCCCTTATCCCGTGTACTGCTATTTGGTTAAGAACCCACTCTATCATCCACTGCTGACGGTCTTCTGCAGACATGTTTGATATCATTTGGTTCCCTTCCGCGTCTGTCCAAATCACCGACGATGAAGATGGCGGCCGGCTCAAAGTGTTCTACACAGTGATTCCTGGTTGATGCTTATAAGACCAAGCAAATTCTTCAGGAGATATAAAAGCGATAGATATTAGATGATTGAGAGTAGTATACTCCATTTGTCATAGTTTGGAAAGTAGAGAGTTGTACATAGTTTTCATTTGTTGAGACAGGTGATGTTCAATATACACAAATTTTGAGTTCGACAAGAGGAACATATCAAGATTTTCAGTTATCATTTTAGCTTGTTTGAAGTAGAATGACAATGTTGTGGAAATTATCACTGATATCTTAGGATGCTCAGTTAGGAAACCATGCTCGTGGCATATCATGGTTTTAGTCTTCAGGTTGATTGCCATAGCATGGGTAGAACTATTAACTACAATAGTTGTTTCTCCATTGTTCATGGTAAATTTCATCGCTTCTCCCTGATATAATACAACGTAGGTGTAAAAATTACAATCTAATGTCACATCTGTCAAAGCCCAAAACGTAAAGCCATACTCAGCATAAAAGCAGAATTCCTGTCCTGCTCCGTAGCTGTACCCTGATGACAGTTTAACTTCATTATTAGTAATGTCCAACACTCCAAATTCCTCTCTCAAGGGGATTTTATATGAGTTCATCACAACAACATCTGTATACTCTCTATTACTGTAGAAGTAGTTTCCTCCTTCACAATCTCCGTTGTCCCCTTTCAGTACTCCTACTGCTACAGATGAGAATGACATAGTCGAATTAATAGCAAGAGGCTTGAGAATTCTTGAAGATGAAGATTTGTACTCGTAATAACGATGCATATGTACGCACTCCTGATATGTCACTGGAATTATTTCTCGGACCGTGAAACCTTGCTTTGATATTGTAGCGTGGGAGTGCATACCGCAATGGTATATGAGTTGTGCCATTTCAACTAAACATAATTGCGTTTTTTGTTGTATCATATTTCTTTGTTTGTAGGACCTGTACATAGACGCTTTCATGTGTTAATTTTTTATTTTCAACATTACTATTTGTAATGTGAGATACACTGATAGCTGTGATGTTAGAGTGATGATTTGTGCAGTCATACGCAATTAAGCTATTACACAGACTGCTCAACGTAATGATCATGTATACTCTCAAGCATAACAAGTACATGGCTTGAATATAGTATGAACAGTCGTTAATTACAATCAATACCCTCTATTTAAATAGGAATTCTGAGTGATATCCTGCCCATGGACTGCAACTTATCGCGGTGGGCAGGTTTGCGTGCTTTAATGATTCCTGGAGCTATGCCGGCGGAAGCGTATGCTTCTGGTAGGGCCACCCAAGCCGGACTGGTCGAGGAGGAGAAGTCAGACGAAGTGCAGTCCACACCCCAATCCCCTTTCCCCCCCACTGTCCCATTGAATCTTTCTCCTCCCACTTGGCCCTGCCCTCCCTTGCTGGACTCCCGTATGACGACTCACGCGACGTACAATGGATCTGATTCGGATGTGGCTTTATTCTTCATAATCATCTTTCTCATCTTCATTATCACCCGCTCATCGTCTCGATTAGCCATCGTTGCATAAATATGAGACGTTAAGCCCCATTAATCAATCCATCTGAGTGATATGTCAGAACGTATATTTTTGGGAATGATAGAAGCACAATAATCAAAATTACGCTGGTAGATCAAGCATCATATAAAAAAAAAAAAAAACATACTCTTTTTAATCCATAAGTATGAGATGATTTGTTTCTACCAGCATAATTTTGATTATTGTGCTTCTATCATTCCCAAAAATATACGTTCTGACATATCACTCAGAATTCCTATAATAATATACCATCAAGATTAGTAATCTAAATATAATTATAAATAATGATCTGTGATGTCGTGGTATAACGAGTCTGTGAGTTACTATAAACTTGCTGTGAATCCTCAAGACGGTGGGTCCTTACATTTATTTCCGTCGTCCAATTAGGAAACGTTTCTTTTCTAAGGGACTGTTTCCCTCCGTCGTGCAGAATCACGATCTGCCCATCATGTAGTATGTACGATGTCATGGTTTATTTCTTGAGTGTTCCTTGCTTGATTCTGTAGTAGGCAATTTGGCATCCAGGAGGTTCACCCTCCATCCCCCCCCCCCCCCCCCCCCCATGAATGTGTTATAAACATTCACTGCACAAGGTTTTCTAACCCCAACACGCTGGTCTCTTCTCTTCCTATCGTACCGTTCAGGATTACCAACGGGATTGCAGCTAGAAAAGGTTGTCAACAGTGTGACCGGCTTGCTATCAAGCCAATTTGATTGTCCTCATTTCCACATCTTCCACAGACATTTCCTTTCCTTGATAGAACCCAAGCCATGTCTTTTTATAGTGTGCATTGGAAACGAGTGAAACGTTTTGCAGCCGGTTGGAACGCACCGTGCCTAACGCATCCATCTACACCTATTTTGTTGAACTCCACCATTAGCAACGTTGAAGTGAACCAGTTGTTACTGTAAACTGTAGTTTTAAAGGCATCCCTTACATGATTAAACTATCTCCCTATGCATGCAGCAAGTATGGGGCCCGGTCTACCCAAACGTAGGCTTCGGCTGAATGGTTCGCCCTGGGACTGACCGGCCCCACGTCTTCTGCCAAGTTACCATGTGGCTTCCCCGCCCCCCCATTTTCCTTCCTCTATGTCTATTCCTGCGCTTTTCATAGAATGTTCCTTCATAAATGAGTTTGGCAGAGTTACTACTGCCCAGGACTCAAAACACTCCCCTCCCCCAAACCTTGCAAACTCTGTAAGTGACAAAACAGTTCTGTCCACAATCAACACAGTCAACAACTTTTAAAGGGAATGAGCTCAGCTCAGGTGATCGTCTCTTATGACTATGACTTCAGTGAACACTTCAGGCAGCTCAGTGCCTCCGTTCAAACATGTCTCTGGTGTGAGCTTGTCACTCGCAGAGTATGCTGCTTGGAGCAGTTGATGTTTCTCTCAGTCGTGGTGTCATTTTTTGAGGTTCGTTGGCAATCTTTGAAGTATTTGTGTTTAGATTCGAATCGCATGGTCTACATGGTCTCTCACAGTGGTCTACTCGTTTTGTCCATTCATCTGGCATAACGGAGTCAAGAGCTTGTTGTCAAATTCTTTTTGTATTCTCATTGGTGTATTCGCCATCCACACCGATCTTATTATTGTAGATTTTTTTCGTTGCAGCCCATATCAACTCTATTGGGTTGAACTGACAATGGTAAGTGGTAATGGAGGGGGGGGGGGGGGGGGGGGGGGGGGGGGAAAGGGTTTCTCTTGTAACCCTTTGTGGATAATTTTCGGTCAAAACAGACCAAGTTTGAAGAAAAAATGTTTTTTTTAATGAACCTAATATTTTACCATCCATCTATTCAAAAGACACTTAAATAATTAACCCAAATGATGAAAAGAAAATTAAGTTTAATAATTTGTAATCGTTTCTCTTGTGAAAAATGTTTGGAGCATCATAAAATAAAAATCACGATTGTTGCTAAGTGAACAGGTTTTTTTATTTTTTATTATGTTAAGTTGTCCAACTTCTTTGAAGACAGCAATGGAATAATATACATTTAATTTGGCATTGTGAAAGCTATGAAACATAGTTATAATATATTAGGACCAAGTGTCAGCTTCACCTGTTTACCTGTGATGACGGGGTGTCCTCCCTGGTGAAATCGTTGAATTCATGTCGTTATGGACTGTCCTAACGAGAACCTTAGACATGTAATGGGACTTAGTAAGATCTCAAGACCCTTCTGGCATACTGTTGTATTTGCTATTGTTTGATAAAGGTGTCTGCAACATTTTTTGGGGGAAATTATTTAATATAATACAAATATGTTGTTACAACCATTAAAACAAGTAATAATCAAAAGAATAAATTTGCACTGCCTTGTGTTGGCTTGTTAATGTAAATGTGGAATAAGATGTGACAGCTTACTCTGACAGGAATGGAAATGCTGCCTTTACTTCCTTGGCAGGTAATTTGTCATTAATAAGAAGGCATTGGATGCAGTATGTCTTCTCCATCCAAAGAGATATGTTTAGGTTACTGTGGTCTGCATTCTCAAAACACTCCAAAAGGGTCTCGCGCATTCTTTGAAAGGATTCCAAGGTTTCCCCTTCTGGAATATACGGAATCGGTTGGCCAGGATACCGAGCGCATTTTCCGATACCCGCCTGGTGCTACTTAGGCGATAATTGTGAATTCGTTCTTCCATAGATAGCCCCCACGGTTCGGGTAAGGTTTGATTAGGTGCTCCGACAAGGTGAATGCATCATTACATGGGGAATTGGTGTAACTCGCTCTGGCAATGGTTTGTGAGGAGGGATGCCAAGCAAGTCTGCATTTATAGCTGTAGCTAGGTCACTGTCTCTGTACACACCTCCATCACTGACCCTCCCATTAGTCCCAACATCAACATAAATAAATTTATAGTTGGCGTCTACGAGTGCCAACAGAACGATGCTGTGTTGCGACTTGTAATTAAAGTAGATAGAACCAGCACTCCTAGGAGCACGGAAATTGATGTGCTTTCTGTCCATTGCTCCTAGGCAGTTGGGATAGTTCCAGATTTCAAAAAAATCATCAGATATTTTGTTCCACTCATCTTCAGAGTCTGGGATCTGTAATGAGAAAATAAACTACAATCAGCTTTGGTATTGCCATTTAGGATCAAACATTTAAAAGTGGGCTAATAAAACTTTTAAAAATTATTTGAAATTGACAGCCTACTGAAGTAAAGGTAGAGCCTACGTCCAATTATTGTAATTGGCACTAGTATAATATATGCCTACGTCTGGTTTGAATGCGACAGTAGGCCTAGGCCTAAGTTTTAATTGTCATACAGCATCATCCCAAGTAACTTTATTTCTTCGGACAAAAGGTTTAACGGTACAAGTTAAATTCATCGCTTGCAAGAACTCCCACCACCCGTACCACATCGATGACCTAGGTTGAGGCCTAGGCCTAGGCTAGCGATTACGGAATTGTCCATAATACCTGGGGTTGAAGTGTAGGTTGTGCAAAGAAGTTTAGGTTTAGTTTAGGCTAGCCTTGGCATACTAATGTAACTTATTTAGGCCTAGGGCCTAGGCCAATGGGTATTGGGAGATATTAAATGTAATTAATAAGCTAGGCTATGTAAAATAATGAGGCTCACCTTTAGGTAGTCTTCTTTCAACTCATCCTAGAGTGCTTGACAGACTACTGGTACTATAATTGATATAGTGCATGCTGGAATTCTTGTTGAATAAGCCAGGCTTTGGTAACTTTCCCCTGTTGCCAAAAACCGAAGTGTAACTGACAACCGGTACCTACTCGATATGCTCTGCCTCATGTTTGTATCGGTTTTTTTAATCTTACTGTCGACTAGTGCCAACAGTTTATTGAATGATGGCTTGATCATCCTTAGGAAGTTTTTGTATGCAGCTAGGTCCTCAACCGAAAGTTCGTCGTGCACTAACCCTAAAGTGCCTAGTCCCAGTTCTCTTTGCGCCACCCACTCCTTCCTCCAACAGCTTCTTCGCTTCTTCTTACCCCTTCCTAATCGCCTTGCTATACGCTTTTAACTGTACAATCGCCAATAAATCCTCCAAATCTGCTATGTCTTCGTCTGATGACATTTTGATCAACGCCTGAGCGTAAGTTAGGTTAGTCTTCACGTCAGTGAAGTTTGGTCTCCCACAGCCTTCCAGACAACAGGCTCACATACCCATCTGTCATTCAGATGGCTGTGCATGGCTGTCAAAACATTGAACCATGTAGATGGCGGTTCAATTTCAATTCAAGATTCTATTCAAGCCCTTGAGCTCAACCCTAGAATTCAAGCCATTGAACGAAACATTGAACCGTCTAAATACAGCTTAAGAAGGCATTGGATGCAGTATGTCTTCTCCATCCAAGAAGGTATGGTTGGGTCACTGTGGTCTGCATTCTCAAAACACTCCATAAGGGTCTCCCACATTCTCTGAAGGGATTCCAAGGTTTCCCCTTCTGGAAGTGCCGCAGGTTGCGTGTTGACGTGCCCAAACACATCCTTCTTGGATTGTCTTTTCTTTCCGGCAACTGGTGGAAATGCACTTCTACGGTTGCAGTTTTCTATCCTGGTTTCCAGTTGCCGGAATAGGTGGTAGCTTGTTACTTCGTTATCCTCACTATAAACATCTGCAAATGTGCAGGGCCAATCCTCAGCAATCTTTTGGGCAATCTGTTTAGGTTGTAGTCTTACCGTTAGCCTGACGTTCTTGTAGTGTCGTGGATTGGCGGCGACTGTTGTTGTCCCCCAGTTGTAGGAGTGTTATGAATGGATGGTATGTGTAACTTGTGTGTGTGTTTCCAACACAGCTCGGGCATACTCTGGGTCTGAAAAATTAAACAACATGAATGTATGATTTTTAAGATTGGCCTTGAAGTTACAGAAAGTAGGCCTACCTAATCTACGATTAACCCTATGGATTTTAAAACGTGAGCCGTGCTTTCGTTTGGCCCTAGACTACAAAATGATAGGGCCTACAATGCTATTAACCAAGCTATTAGGCCTATAGATAGGCCCACGATGAACTTCCCGGCAATATCAGTGATTGCTCTGCGCATAGAGTACTGAATCCTTGCCTGATGTTTGATGTAAATCTTGCAAAACGGTTTTTTAGAGTGTAATATTACCGAGGCCTGGACCTTGACAACGATTTTCAAAGAGGCTAGGTTTAAGGCCGAACTAACTTTAGGCATTAGTTCGTTTAGATTGAACATACAGTTTCTTTCAACTCCCGTGAAGGGCATCACATCTAGGTTGATAAACATTATCCAACAAGCCCTGTTCGGCATTGGTTACCTGCAAAATCATGTATATATGCCTATTTGTATGTTCTAGGCCTAGCCTAGCTAAGGGCCTAGGCCTAGACATTAATGCTGGTTCAAGTGTAGGCCTATAGGCTTACTTGTAGCATCAAGGTTTGATTCAACATTACCAACTAATGGGTGCCCGTAGGCTTCTACCACCAATTGGCGGATAGAAACGTTTCTCTACCGGTTTCCATGTAACTTTGTTGATAACCTGCCCCGTCGCCCCTCCGATCTTCCTTAATAATCTTGACATGTCCTCCCCTGCCTCCTCCCTGTATGTTCCCCGCTTCACTCTCCTGATGTCGTTTGTTCCTACCATTATTATAAGCGCACCTGGTGGCCTATAGTAGAGTTTCAATGTCGCGCGGGAAGTTCGAATTTCACAGACAAACTTTGATATTTACGAACTCGAACTCAAATTAAACCATTCAAACCCGCACCGAACGTTCTCAGAGTTCGAGTTCGAATTTCGTTCGCACAACATTAACGCATTAACGCATTATCACCCGCTCATCGTCTCGATTGGCCAAAGTTGCGAAAATATGAGACGTTAAGCCCCATTAATCAATCAATCAATCAATTTCCCGCCATTACTGGCAATGCTGAACAAAAAAGCTCCAGTAGCTTCAGCATACTGAACTTGCTGGGATAGTAGTAAACGGAACGCTCAGTATAAAGTGCTGGCAGCAATTTTCGGAACGCATCCAGTAAGCTGGCTACTGGTTCAGTAAGTCCAGCAAATAACGGAACCTACCCAAACTATTTCAAAGTTGCCTTAAAGATGGTAATTTGTATCAAACGTACGTTTTACTTCATCCACAAACCACTCAAACTATTTCAAAGTTACATTAAAGATGGCTTAGTGAGTAATTACATATATAAATTAGCAGTGCACAGAAAAATGCCATTCATTAAGTACATTAAAATCTAGAAAATGCAAATACGATACGAATAATGGAACTAAACAATACACACACTTGTCAATTCAACCTCAAGCTTGAACTGAATTTAGTTGAATGTTAAAACAAACAGTAACACACAAGCATAGCAAGCGAGCATTGTTGGTTTTAAAACTAAAGGAAAATCTACATACTTCATTAAGAATAACATTATTATGAAGATCCAAAAAATGCGCACAAGTTTACATTGAATAAGCAGACGGAATGAATCATTCTGCTAAATCCAATGTCTTTCCATGGTCATTCCGTGGTCATTATGATTGATTATACAAACATAAACAAGCATTCAATATATCTTAAAGCCTCGACCTGAGTGATTTCTGATGAAGGCACATACAGTACATGTACCTTCACATCGAAGCAAGCATTACAAAATGCCTCGACATCCCTTACCACAATCTCCTTCGACCTAGCAACATTCCGTATGTGACGTTTTACAACGGCTCCTATGTCATTTGTACCATACGTACAACTTACTTAATCCACAAACCACACAAACTATTTCAAAGTAACATTAAAAATGGCTAAGTGAGTAATTACATATTATATAAATTGGACGTAGTTATGCAGAAAGGAACCAACCCACACATATCTGGAAAATAGTTACAGCGGTTCTAGTATTACTTCTTATGATAAAATCTGCATTAATCCCACGATATCTACAAAATCATGTTAAATAAACTAGTTATATGTAAATTTAAGGAGAAGAAAATATTTCCAAAATATTTGTATTTTGGTTGCTAATACAAAAAATGTTGGTTGGTTCCTTTCTGCTAACTAGGATAAGTCAAAAATAAAATGTGGGTTGGTTCCTTTGCTTTTACTATTTTTGATGAAATAAAGTTTGACAAAAAGTGATGTATTAGGATTTTAAATGAATAGGTAGTAGTTTTTATATTATGTGGATGTATTAAAATATATATTTTTTATTAAAAGATACATGTTTAAATTTGTATCTTGTTTATCTCACGGCTTACAACTTTAAATTATTAGTTCCCAAAATTAATATTCTTTATAATATCAGTTTATAAAAACATGTGAATATTTTATGACAAAAAATGTCCCATAAAATACGTACTGCTGTTTATGAAGAGACAAAGTACGGTGACAAGAAAATTGTATTCTGTGAACATGTTTTTTAAAGAACATTTTTTGTCTGTCTGTTGAAGAATGGTCCTGCCCAGGGACTGCCACCTTATCGTGGTGGGCAGGTTTGCGTGCTTTGTTGATCCCGAGAGCTATGCCGGCGGAAGCGTATGCTTCTGGTAGGGCCACCCTAGCCGGACTGGTCGAGGAGGAGAAGTCAGACGAAGTGCAGTCCACACCCTCAATCCCCTTTCCCCCCACTGTCCCATTGAATATTTCTCCTCCCACTTGGCCCTGCCCTCCCTTGCTGGACTCCCGTATGAAGACTCTCGCGACGTACAATGGATCTGATTCGGATGTGGCTTTATTCTTCATTATCATCTTTCTCATCTTCATTATCACCCGCTCATCGTCTCGATTAGCCATCGTTGCATAAATATGAGACGTTAAGCCCCATTAATCGATCGATCTTGAAGAATGGTTCAAAGGGTCTTATTCCATAGTAAAGTCTTATGAACCAACAAAACTATCAACATCGCCAATAATATTGACAGCTCCATTTAACTTCGGTATTGCTATATCTTTCCCATTTGGCTATAAAGGAACAAGCAAATCAACGAAATCGAAAATGCCTGGACGACCACGCTGATTCCGTTGAACATCAACATCAACATATTCGTCATTAAAAGATGTTGCTTTGGGTATTTCAAACCCAATGATCAGGATCAACAAAAATTCTTCTTTCCTCCACCTGTGCGTGATTAAACACTTGAATGTGTGGCTCGGGTACATTATCGTACAAAACCCCAACTACGAACACATTGTTTGCACTAGGCCTAGCCAAATTTTCTTCATTCAAATGAGATTGTAACAGAGAATTTAACTTTTCAACACGCCATGCTTCCATTTTTGTAACATTAACCTCAATAATTGCAACGGCTTCCTACTCTGCTTTCAACATGAACATCTGGCAGAACTTTGGGTTTATAGATAGATAAGGGATTGCATTCTCAAAACATTCCAAAAGGGTCTCCCGCATTCTTTGAAGGGATTCCAAAGTTTCCCCCACTGGAAGTGCCGCAGGTTTGGTGTTACTCAAGCACATCCTTCTTGGATTGTCTTTTCCTACCGGCTCCCGGTGAAAACGCACTTCTACGGTTGCAGTTTTCTAACCTCGCTTCCAGTTGCCGGAATAGGTGGTGGCTTGTTACTTCGTTATCCTCACTGTAAACATCTGCAAATGTGCAGGGCCAATTCTCATCAATCTTTTGGGCAATCTGTTTAAGTTGTAGTCTTACCGTTAGCCTGACATTCTCGTATTGTCGTGGATTGGCGGCGACTGTTGTTGTCTTCCAGTTGTAATGCCGCTAGAGGTGAATATCATAAAGCGCATGCATGTTCGAAAATAAAAAGTGGCCCTTGTTGGACAAAATGGCGTCTGATCGGTAAACGCTCCTTAATATCCCGTCTTACTCTTCGAATTCCTATTTGGGACACTTATCTTTTCAAAATGACGTTTCCTACATCCGTGTACCTTATGAGTGGAACTATGGCCATTTTGGAGGCGTCTGGCGAAGACAATAGCCCAACGTTGCTTTAAAATGTATGTTTTTCTACGCCTTGAGACATTTCCGGATATGTTTTGACTGTTCAAGCGCGTGCACGTGTGAAAATAAAAAGTGGCCCTTTTTGGACAAAATGGCGTCTGATCGGTAAACGCCCCCTTATATCCCGTTTTACTCTTCGAATTCCTATTTGGGACACTTATCTTTACAAAATGGTGTGTACTCCATCCATGTACCTTGAGAGGAGAACCTTGGCCTTTTTGGGCCCTTTCTGAGGGCGTCTGACTCGCGTACAGCCCCCACTCAGCCCGTCTGACTCAGGATTTTCTATTTGTACTAACATTTCCGGTTCATTTGCCGTCGAGACCTACCATGTACCTTATGAGGGGAACTTGGTCCTTTTTTCGGCTTTTTTGGCCCCCTGTGGGGCCTTAAGCCCCCACGTTGAGGAATAAGACGCGCGTTTTGTTAGTAGAGTAGTTTTTCCGCTCCTATTCCAATTGTCAAAACATATGTACCTCATGAGGGGAGCTTTTATGCTGCTTGCTCTCCGTCTATATACCCCGTTCCCCCCACTCGTTCTGCCCGGGTTCCCCTACTTCTTGTTAATAATATCACTACTTCATCATTTTTTAGAACATTTAAATTGGAAAAATGCGTAGTATAGTTTTCGATTAAATATTCGTCACTAGTGTGTATACTATTTGTAAGATGGGCTTTGCAAAGAATTATTACTTCAAAGTTAGTTTTGAGATCTTGTAGCAATATAAGAAGACTATCGAATTTGCGATTAATACTTCTGATATTGAGGTGAAATATTTTAAATCCCTCTTTAAAAAGAAGTTTTCTGAACTCTGTTGTGCTAGCAACAATATTTGTTTCAATATCTCCAAACTCGTACACATCTTCAGTCCAGTTCATTAGATTATTTTGTTATTATATCCTAAATTTTTAAAACAGCTAATAATATATTTCAATTAATTATAAACTTACTATAATACGACAAAGAAGTGCGAATAAGCCAGAAAAATACTACTACTTACATAAAATGTCCAACTACTGGTTTAAAATTTGATGTTTTTTTTTTAACTTACGTGGCATTAGTGCCATGAAATCTTGTAATTGTCAACGATATGGTGTAGTGATGTAGCCACATGTTTTCGACCGCTTGAATTTTTCCACACTATCCTGCCCTCTTCAGTCCACGTGTTTCGGAAACCGAATGTGCCGATGGCTTTAGCGAGGACTTCCCTTCTTAGCGGGGGGAGGTCTTCATGGATGACTATCCCAGTGTTTTCCAGCCTCGATTTGTTGCTGAAGAGAAGAGCTCTCGTACGATAACTAACAAATGTAATAATGATAGTACGCGGTGCGTTGTTGGTGCGACGACCCGTACGGTGCGACCTATCAATGTCAGCAATATTAATCGTAATTCCCATTAAATCTTCCATTTTCTTTTGAAACAAAAGATCCGTGAAACTAGGCCTAGGCCTAGCCTGCCTCTTTTTTTTGAGCGTTCTAGGCTTTAAGACATGGTCTGACTCTTATTTACCATGTTAAATTCTTATAATCTGAAGATTAACAGCTTCCCGGAATAGGTTATTTCCTTCTTGATCCGTTCTGCCACTTTCTACACCATATACCTGCCGTTTACATACTATTGCGAGTAGATTTCGCCAGCACTGACACACACGCTGTTACCCAATCGACGCCATCTTCTTCCCATCAATCATTCTGCTAAATCCAATGTCATTCCATGGTCATTCTGTTGTTATTATAAATGATTATACAGACATAAACAAGCATTCAATTTATCTTACAACTTCTGCCTAAGTGATTTCTGATGAAGGCACATACAGCACATGTATCTTCACATCGGAGCTCGCATTACAAAATGCCTCGACATCCCTTACCACAATCTTCTTCGACCTAGCTACTTTCCGTATGTGACGTTTTACGACGGCTTCTATGCCATCAACGGCCCCTTTGCCGTGTGACGTTGCGAAAAAGAACCACGTACGTACGTGTACTTAGTCCAAAATCCCGTTTTAAAAGTGATACATTAGAAAAGTTGTAACGGGATTTAAATTGAGCTGCACAGCCATCTGAAAATACATGAAGTGTTTTTGGCCTAAGAAAATTTCGAATATAGTCTTCCAAGATTTTTTGCATAAAAACATCCACACAATAACGATCGTGTGTGATGTTGTCGGCTACAACTGCATACGACTCAAAAGGACTCCTTCCATACCACACAACTCCTGTAGTTTGTCATTAATCAGAAGGCGTTGAATGTAATATGTCTTCTCCATCTAAGAAGATATGTTTGTGTTTCTGTGGTCTGCATTGTCAAAACACTCCAGAAGGGTCTCCCGCATTCATTGAAGGGATTCCAAAGTTTCCCCGTTTGGAAATGCCGCAGGTTAGGTGTTGAGGTACCCAAACATCCTTCACGGATTGTGTTTTCCTACCGGCATCCGGTGAAAACGCACTTCTGCGGTTGCAGTTTTCTATCCTTGTTTCCAGTTTCCGGAATAGGTGGTGGCTTGTTACTTCGTTTTCCTCACTATAAACATCTGCAAATGTGCAGGGCCAATTCTCAGCAATCTTTTGGGCAATCTGTTTAGGTTGTAGTCTTACCGTTAGCCTGACGTTTTCGTAGTGTCGTGGATTGGTGGCAACTGTTGTTGTCCTCCAGTTGTAGGAGTGCTATGAAAGGATGGTATGGGTTTCCGGCTTGAACATAGAGTAGTCTAAATTGGTTATGAGGAGCTTGAACTAATTTTTAATTGTCTGATCAAGGTCTTATTATTATACTTCTAAGGCGTGTTATAACGCCCGGCTAACATTTAGCGGTGGTCCAAATGTTAGCCGGTCGTCGCGTATGCTTCTGGTAGGACCACCCTAGCCGAAGTGGTCGAGGAGGAGAAGTCAGACGAAGTGCAGTCCACACCCCAATCCCCTTTCCTCCCCTTTCCCCTTTCCTCACGCTCCCTCCTACTTGCCCCTTTCCTCCAAACAGCCCCATATTTCATCTTCATATATCACCCACTCATTGTCTCGATTAGCCTCGTTGCAAAAATATGAGACGTTAAGCCCAAATATCATCACCAAAACGTAAGGTAGGTACTTGTGACGCAGCGCAGAATTTCGGGGGCCCCCGCAACTTGTAAATAATCCGACCCACAACAAATCTATCTTTTCAACGTGCTTTAGTGGTTTTTCATTTGTTACATTATCTTGGTGGCGCAAAATGACCTAACTGGTTGAAGCGCCCTTAAACCCAATAAACTCAAATTTTCCATGCTGCTGTCCAGACAAATTCCGAATTGATATATTTAGTATTTACCTAAAATATAGTAGTATATACTGATTTAACAAATACTTTTTTACATACCTGTGGATGAATTCCAGGACTGAAGCAATCTCTTTGGGGTATTGAATATTAAAAAGGTAATACATTGCCAACATCCATAGGATGGCTTTACTCATAGACATTTTTTCGTCTAAAAAGACGCACTTGCCTACAACGACAAATGCCTGGTTATTACATGTGAAGTACAAACATAATTCGTACTAGCATTCCTGCCCAGGGACTGCCACCTTATCGTGGTGGGCAGGTTTGCGTGCTTTGTTGATCCCGAGAGCTATGCCGGCGGAAGCGTATGCTTCTGGTAGGGCCACCCAAGCCGGACTGGTCGAGGAGGAGAAGTCAGACGAAGTGCAGTCCACACCCCAATCCCCTTTCCCCCCCACTGTCCCATTGAATATTTCTCCTCCTTTGGCCCTGCCCTCCCTTGCTGGTCTCCCTTATGACGACCCACGCGACGTACACTGGATCTGATTCGGATGTGGCTTCATTATCATCTTTCTCATCTTCATTATCACCCGCTCATCGTCTCGATTAGCCATCGTTGCATAAATATGAGACGTTAAGCCCCATTAATCAATCATCAATCTCTCGTACTAGCATTAGTACTGGCATAGTCGTTATATAGTTAACAATCAGGCCACATAGGGTACAAACAAGACTGTAAAGTTAATAGTAAATGTATTCATTAGCACAGCATTGGCCGTATAATGCAGGAACCCTTCCTTATAATGCAAACCAGGGAACGCACCGTTAAATGAAGGTACATGTGCCCGTATAATTACCCTGCCCAGGGACTGCTACCTTATCGTGGTGGGCAGGTTTGCGTGCTTTGTTGATCCCGAGAGCTATGCCGGCGGAAGCGGATGCTTCTGGTAGGGCCACCCTAGCCGGACTGGTCGAGGAGGAGAAGTCAGACGAAGTGCAGTCCACACCCCAATCCCCTTTCCCCTTTCCTCACGCCTTCCTATTGGCCCCTTTCCTCCAAAAAGCCCCCTATTTCATTTTCATATATCACCCACTCATTGTCTCGATTAGCCTCGTTGCAAAAATATGAGACGTTGAGCCCAAAGAACCATTGCGATAGTGCAATGTTTTCACGCCCGAAGTGCGCCAGTCTGACACATGAGCGCTTCAATCGATTTCACTAGCGCGCTCGGTTGCCAAACACAGTGCCTATACCTGTTTACATGTGGATTGCACCAATCATGTTTTCGAGTATACCATAATATGTGATTTGGCCTTGCTTCGCCATTATATCCTCTAACCGCCTTTCTTGTTTGGCGTACTCCATCTTCAATTCATTATATTTTCTTATTGCCCGGGTATTATAGAATTCCACCTTGAAAAAAATAATGTAGAGCTAAAAATTTGCACATAGGTCCTAACAAGGCTGCTTATGAACATACTCAAAGTCCCCTAAAATCCCATGTGCGCGTCACTATTTTTTAGGGGTGTAAAGGGTATAAGTGAAAATAATGAGAATTTTACCTTGAAAAAAATAATGTAGAGCTTAAAACTTGCACGTACGTCCTAACAAAGCTGCTTATTAACATACTCAAATTCCCTTAAAATCCCATGTGCGCGTCACCATTTTTTAGGGGTGTAAAGACCATAAGTGTAAATAATGGGGTTGCAGGCTTAAAAATGATAGCACTTGTCTGCAATTTTCAAATAGTTTGGGCTTAAGGATGATTTCAAACTTCACATGTTATTTTTATATACTTCTTGGGTGACAGTGGTGTGTTGGGGCCAAAAAGGATAAGTGACAATTTTGGGGTTGCTTCCTTAAAGTCGTTCCATTGATCAAACTACCAGTTTCAGGCAATGATTTTAATATTTGTTTAAAATCACAAATAATTATTTCTTTGACAATTATTATGTTAAATTACTATAAAATGTAAAATATATTCAGTAATCAAGTAAGAATACTATTTTAAAATCCAGTATTCACACGAAAATGCAGTTATTTATAATGGCATGATTCTAGACACTAGTTTGACTGCAGAATAGCCAATCCCTAAAAACGAAATTAGTTCATCAAAACTCCAAATAGTAGTCAACTTCTTATCTAGCTTTTGGCTTTAATTACACCACAACACATTCACAAATTATAGACTTTATAATGGGTACAAATCTTAATTGATTTACAAAGCCAAGGAAACAAAAAACTCGTTTTTAATATTCATCGACAAAGTATTGCCAACCTCCAATATACTTGGCAACGCTGCAAAGACATTGTTATTGTCAGATCGTGAAAATGGCGTCGAAAAAATACGGAATACGAAGCGGAGGACGTTTTATTACGATAAAAGAAAATGATAGGATTGTATATTTTGTATCGTATCATGTTGTTTGTGCAATTGTTTACCTGACGAAGTGATCTCAAGTAACTTAAGTCCATCTAGGACATGTGAAGGCATGCAATGGATGTAAATTATTTCAAATGCGTGTAGGGGGGCTACATAAATGGTAGGCCTAGGCCTTGCACATGTCAAATGATCACAAAACGTCCTTGAGTGGCCTAAGGGCTTGGCATATTTTCTTTCATATTATACAGATGCCTCCTGGCATACTATACTTAGCATATCTACATTGGGGAAAATGTTTGCGTTTACGGACGTACAATACATGAATTTCATTTCGGATCAGGCAATATAGGCCTAGGCCTAAGTCTAAATAAAGGTGGCCTAGGCTAGGCCTCACGTACCGTATTCAGATATATTCCCGTTTCTAACTGTGCCTTCAATTTGAATTGAGTGCATTATTTGTATGACGCAAAATGTTAATTGGAAATAAGCGACAATAAATGTAAATAAGAAAGCGTCCAGTCACGTCGCATCGTGGAAATGTGACAGCCAGCTCATGTTTTGACGTGATGCGGACGCGGGCTCAAAGAGAAATGACGTCATCGCACGCAGTGCTGCCATAGTTTCACGGCTCGCCCGATTTCCCATCAAATGTTCTTGTAGTGAAGCCAATATTGACCGAAAACGAGTCGAGAGATTGTATTCATACATACATATTTAGAATTGTCGTTCAATTATCTTCAAATTGAGTATAAAATAAAGAAAATGACAAATGTTTAGTATCTACTTAGTCGATGCTTTATATTCGAAAGTGTATGATTTTTGACCGTTTCAATGGTAGGGGATAGGGAAATCGACGGATTTCAAATATTTATATTAAAAAAAGTAGTCGATGAAACTACTTTATTTTTCGCTAATATTAAACATGATATTTAAGTGTATATTCAACATGATTTGTAGCACAATGACAAATAGTTGGATAAACAGTGGATCGACTTTAACAGTTAGCGTACAGGTCTTAAACTTGGAACACAGTTTTTTTTAAGACTTGCTTATGCTTTACATAAGTTGTTTGCATTCTCTTTAGCTAACATGGATTTCTCGTGGAAAATAAGGGCTGAAGTGACCAGTTAAGGAACATGCGATACGGCCTTGAAAAGGTGTGTACAGCAAGAAAGAACTGCTGTTGCAGTAAAGGGGACACGTAAAACATGTTAAGCTTATTCTGGATCATCAGTTTCTTCATGTTGCGCCACTCCGGAACCAAGATGAAATTCAGAATATATTTAGTGAATTTTTTCTCGATACACACTTCTATTGCACAGCGAATACTTACTTGCAAATAGGTCCTCAGTAAGTGTTGTGATCATGCGGCACTTGTCGGCGGCAGAGAGGCCAGCTCAAAAGCTGCTGTCACTGCTTGCCTGGCTAGCGTGCGAGCGTATAAACGGTGACGAAGTCAGTCCAGGCTGGCAAACTACTCGATGCTGTACATATGCATGACGAATTTCACCCCTGCCTTAATAACTTCCTCTTTTATTGCCGATGGGTTGTTGGACACAGCGGCGCAATCTCTCAGCTGTGCTGTCTAAGCTTCCTTTTTGCACATTCCATAAATGGTGGAAGTACTGTCAGAACCTGTGATGGCATGAGACAATAGTAAACTGTCCTTCCTGTTTCCAACCTCTCCTTGGATCTCGGATACATCATATATATTGCCTATCACAGTGCTTATTCCAGTTTGTAGCACCTTGAGATTACTTTCTTCACAAGAGCGAGCTAGTGACGGTGTATGTTGACGCCACTACTATATTTTTATCTGTAGAACACTCTCTGTACCAAGTGCACGATTAGTATGTCCGCATCTCCCTCAGCTTTGCCCAGTGTAATCTCAACTTCTTGTTAACTTTTTGACAGTAAAGCGATGAGACGAACCTTGTTGTGCGGGTTGCTTGGGAAGTCAGCCTGGTTAACCAAAACAAAGGTGTTGCTGTCCAATGCAATAGTGCTTGACGATTTTCGGGAGGCACGTCGACTCTGTTCAGCACCTTTAGTTGTTGTTGTCATGGACTTTATTGGGTACGTTCCGAAACTAGCTGAATATGCCATTTCCGTGCTGAGGCCGTTCCGGCACCTCCTGAATATCATAGGCTGGGCGTTCCGTATCTTCCTGCGCCAGCATATTCAGCATCATGAAAACGCCAGCCGTTCGGGCGAGGGCATCTGCCAGCATTCACAAATCATGGCGGCGTTTTCAAATTGCAATAATTTAAAAGCTCGTCAAATTGTCAGGAATTATATAATTTGACCGTTATTTATACCACGTGTTGCAGGATTTTATTATCTTTCATGATGTATTCGTTATTATTCAGAAACGATTAAAATATTGTTTTTTAAATTTCATTACAAATTTTTAGCGCGCATTTCCTCCATCTTTTCGCTTGTAGGCGTTCCGAAACACTTGACAATATGAGACGCTGGGACGTGCTAGCTGATGCTGGAACCCTATCATTTTCAGGAGGTTTCGAAATGTACCCATTGAGTCATTCAGAAAAGGCGGCATTTGAATAAATGAACTGCTTCGAGTGAACTGATTGCTGGGTACTTATATCTGCTTTACGTAAGAACTTGCTATTTCTAATGTTGTCTGCTATTTTTAATCTTGTTACTTTTAAGTTTTACCTGCCCATGGACTGCCTAGCCTAGGCCTACCGGTAATTATGAGGTTATTCCGAACCGGTCGTAGGCCTAGGCTAGGCTCAGCACAGCTGCCTAGACCTGCACCCCTATTCTATAAAACTCCCGAAATGGATTCGGGCCGAAATGGAAACAATTGAGAAATAATAACAATACTAATTGGAAATTATTGTGTCAGTTATATTGTTGTGGAACTGCAATTGTTTCCATTTCGGCCAAAATTGTTGTAATTTCCGACCGAATCCGTTTCGGTGGAGTTATAGAATAAGGGTCCTGGGGCCTACTACAATATTACCTACGGTTTTCGATTTAAGCAATAACATTTATCAGTGCAACGAAATGTAGGCGGGCTAGGCCTTTCATATAAATGAGACAGGTACAGGGCATATTATGTGCTAGGCCCTAGGCCCTACCTAGGCAAAATGACTTACCTGTGATACATTTGCATACGAGTTGAAAGTACTCGCTACTTTTATCCAGGCTTCCTTTTTTGCTTGTGAGGAATTAGCATCCGTCTTCTTGTTTACAATTACGTTGGCATATTGAACAAGTATTTCCTTTAATACGTCCCTCTCTCCCTGCGTGAACGAAAGGGAACGCGACTTCTTCTCGTCCATTTTTTGGGGTATTTTGTAAACAAAACACAGCTGATCACATCACCACAGCCTTTCACCTTCTTATTTCCTGACGTTTGTGTTCCTGTTCAGGGTCACACCCAGGTAATCCATCATCTCCTTGGTGGTGATCGTCGTCCCCCCGGCTCGGAACCTAGCCTCCGTGACAGTTCTCCTGCCACGTGCGATGATCGCCACCGTCTTGTGTGCTGCGATGGTTATGCCCATGTGCGTCGCCTCTCCAACGATGACTTCCAGGGCCCGACTACCGTTCTCTTCCAGAGTGGTCTTGCTTGTTCCCGTGATGACTGCGATGAGATCATCCGCATAACCCACCAATTTCACGTGTGGGATGCGGCACCTCAGCATCTTGTCGTAGAAGCAGTTCCACAGCGTAGGCCCCAGAATGGAGGGAGCCCTGCGGCACCCCGTAGGTCACCTCGTGGTAGACGCCCGGGCTGACTTCCAGTGTCCTGTTCGAGAGGTAGCTCTTCACGATGTTGACAATGTATGGGCTTATACCCTTTCGAGCTAGGACCGACATGATGCCGGGCCATGGCGCAGAGTTGAACGCGTTCTGTACGTCGAAGGCGATCAGGGCACTCACTGGTTTTCCTTGTCTGTATGTGCCTCTTGCCTCCTCCCTGGTGGCCAGGTGGATGACCCGGCGGACCGCGTCCACCGTGGATCGGCCTTTCCGGAAGCCATACTGGTCCTCGACGAGTCCTTCTCCGTCCTCTAGATCGTGTTCCAGTCTACGGAGGACTAGCCTCTCGTAGACCTTCCCCAAGACGTCGAGGAGGCATATAGGTCTATATGTTAGGGCGTCGGCTTCCGCCTTCTTTTGCTTAGGGATAAGAACCAAAGAGGCTTTCTTCCATTCGGCTGGAAAAACTCCCTTCCGGAGGAGGCCGCTCATTAAAGCCGCCGCGGCCTTCGTCTGCACCCGCAGAAACAGCCTGACCACGACCGGGGGAATCCCATCTGGTCCAGGGGCCTTCCCGATCCTAATCCGGTCTGCCGCAGCCAAGATTTCAGCCTCTGAGAACGGCTGAACCTCCCCAGTCTCCTCCTCCCGGACCCACGAAATGGCGGGTTGGGTCGGGAACAGAGACTGAGCAACCCGGAGTCTTTCCGCCGCGTCGGGGCTCGCCACCCTCCCCCGGAGCTTCCCTGTGACGACTTTGTAGGCCATACCCCAGGGATCCTTATTAACTGACTCCAAGAGTTCATTCCACTTTCCTCTCTGAGCTATGTGGATTGCCCTCTTTAGTGCCTTTTTGGCCACCTTATACCTGTTTCTCGCTTGGCGAACGCCCCCGGTATCCGTGTTCCTTCTTCCGCTTGCCCTAGTAAACCTTCTTCTCTCCCGGAGACAAGTTTTCCGGCATGTCGCGATCTCTTCACACCACCAGTGGACGGGCCTCCTCTTCGAGTTGGGCCTTCGTGACACGCAGTTCCTGTTCAGGATCGCCTGGATTTCCCTGACGCACCTCCCCGGATCATCCGTTGACCCGTCGAAGTTTGCCCTGGCCATCTCTACTGCCATCGCCTCGAGGGCTTCATCATCGACCTTCCAGGATCTCCTGCGGTGTTCAGCCGTGTGATCCTGTCTTCTGTCGGGTGCGGTGAGGCCGAACGTGATGTAGTGGTGGTCACTCAGGTTCTCGATTTCCGTGCGAACCCTCCACCCAATCAGCCTGTCGGTGGTGCCTTGCGACACCAGCGTGATGTCGATCACGGAGGAACTGCCGCCTCTTTCAAAGGTTGGGTTGTCCCCCACGTTAGCGATCGACATCCCCCTGCCCATCAACCATTCGGCAACGATTGTACCCCGATCGTTTTCGTCCCGAGAACCCCAAAGAGGAGACTTTGCATTCAAGTCCCCTGCCAAGACGACTGGCTCCTTGGCGTCCCGGGCCGCTCTTCCTATCTCGTGCAGGAGCATTTCCAGGTGTTGGGCATTCCCGTTTGCCGAGAAATAAGCGCCGATGACCAGGCACTCGCTCGTCTCAAGCCAAACATACCCATTCCCTCTGCCCGTCCGAGTCGGGTGTACCCGCCCGCCAAATGTTCTCACCGCCACCGTCTGACAGGTGTCGAGCGACCATTTATTCTTACAGAACCTGATGTTGGGCTCGCAGACTACTGCAACGTCTATGTTCCACTGCTGCACCGTGGCCAGCAGGAGGTCCATAGCGCCCCAGCATCTGTTGGCGTTTGTCTGCAGGAAATTCAGCGTTCTGAGCTCTATTTCCTTTTTTTTTTTTTTTTTTTTTTTTTTTTTTAGTTTTGATGCTTGCCCCCCTCCAAGGGCTCCAAGGGCGGGAAGACGTTTGTGTAAAATAGACAGAAATGGTGGAAATAGACGAATCTGCTGTGTAAATAAACACATATCTAGGGAAGCCAATAAAGAAGTTTCCCTAGCCGATAAACCTGCCCAGGGACTGCTACCTTATCGTGGTGAGCAGGTTTGCGTGCTTTGTTGATCCCGAGAGCTATGCCGGCGAAAGCGTATGTTTCTGGTAGGGCCACCCTAGCCGGACTGGTCGAGGAGGAGAAGTCAGACGAAGTGCAGTCCACACCCCAATCCCCTTTCCTCCCGTTTCCCCTTTCCTCACGCGCCCTCCTACTTGCCCCTTTCCTCCTTAGAGCCCCCAATTTCATCTTCATTTTCACCCACTCATCGTTTTGATTAGCCTAGTTACAAAAATATAAGACGTTAAGCCCAAATATCAATCAATCCCCAGCCGATAAAGACGTTCCCCTAGCTGAGTCATTGTTGGGAAACGTCTCTGCATTGCATATCAACATTTTTTCTAGGTAACCCCTAGGGGTGCCCTAGGGGATACCCAGCTGGGGGTCTTTTGGGGAGCTGTTAGGTGAGCGACTATGCATCCGGGCCTAAGTCTTGCAATCAAAAAATGATCCCTAAGCTTGCTCCTGCTCAGGGACTGCTACCTTATCGTGGTGGGCAGGTCTGCGTGCTTTGTTGATCCCGAGAGCTATGCCGGCGGAAGCGTATGCTTCTGGTAGGGCCACCCAAGCCGGACTGGTCGAGGAGGAGAAGTCAGACGAAGTGCAGTCCACACCCAATCCCCTTCCCCCCCCCCCCACTGTCCCATTGAATATTTCTCCTCCCACTTGGCCCTGCCCTCCCTTGCTGGACTCTCGTATGACGACTCACGCGACGTACAATGGATCTGATTCGGATGTGGCTTTATTCTTCATTATCATCTTTCTCATCTTCATTATCACCCGCTCATCGTCTCGATTAGCCATCGTTGCACAAATATGAGACGTTAAGCCCCATTAATCAATCATGCAATAAAACAATAAGAAACGAGCTACATTATCTTGGTGGCGCAAAATGACCTAACTGGTTGAAGCGCCCTTAAACCCAATAAATTCAACCTAAGCTTGCTAGCCGCCCTGGTTGTACCAGATACCACCTGCCCAGGGACTGCTACCTTATCGTGATGGGCAGGTTTGCGTGCTTTGTTGATCCCGAGAGCTATGCCGGCGGAAGCGTATGCTTCTGGTAGGGCCACCCTAGCCGGACTGGTCGAGGTGGAGAATGAGACAAAGTGCAGTCCACACCCCAATCCTCTTTCCTCCCCTTTCCCCTTTCTTCACGCTCCCTTCTACGTGCCCCTTTCCTCCAAACAGTCCCATATTTCATCTTCATATATACCCCACATACCCCACTCATTGTCTCGATTAGCCTCGTTGCAAAAATATGAGACGTTAAGCCCAAATATCATGAAGCAATATTGTTTTAGTCCACTTTCTGCAAAAATGGAAGCATCATTCGCACGCCCCGGCTATGCTATATAGGGAATAATTACGTAGTGGTAATGGTAGGTAAAGTTGACGTACAGTAACCTCGAGAATACTTTCATCGTCATTCAATGACGTGTTAACGGTCCCGGCCAATAGACTCGAGTGTCTGAATTAGTTACGGCCGCTGGCTGGCTGCCGCTCACCCACCCCTGACGAAAGCATTACCGAAGTTGTTGTACTTACTTGCCTTTAGATCCAGATTTACAAAATGTGAACAATGTGTTTGATATTAAATACTTGCATGTGGCATATCTTACATAAATTGGTACATATTCATGATTCACTAGTGCCATGAGAACTATGGAATGGTAATTCTTGTAATTTATGTAATCTTCATGGCAGTAAGATGGAGCAACAATCGGAATATGGGAACCATCAAGTGCTCCAATGACTCCAGGAAATATAAATCTTGACAGAAACCCATTGGCAATGAGTTGCCTTTCCTCTGGTGTGATTGGGAATGCAACTACTGTGTCATACAAGTTCTCATTTATAACTTTGCACACTTCATGTAACACATGTCCAACTGAAAGGTTAATTGACAAAACATTATTTATGTATAGTTTTCTCGATCCACATCAGTATACAACTTGATATAAATCATTGTTAATGTTTAAATGAAAATAAAATCTTTCAATTTGGACGTTTTCCTACCTGTACTTTTCCCAACGCCAACAAGATCAGCAACAGTCCATAAATCCGAATTACAGACGAAGTGCAGTCCACACCCAATCCCCTTCCCTCCCCTTTCCCCTTTCCTCACGCTCCCTCCTACTTGCCTCTTTCCTCCAAACAGCCCCATATTTCATCTTCATATATCACCCACTCACTGTCTCGATTAGCCTCGTTGCAAAAATATGAGACGTTAAGCTCAAATATCAATCAATACTCTTTAGCATATACAGTGCAGTGGCTACCCTTTTTGCTACTGGAATTGCATTGCGCATGTAAGTGTCTTGTCTCTTAAGGGGACCCATCCGTCCCCATACCAGCAATGTTAAACTAGCCAACTTTCGGTACCTTTTCTGAAGGAATGGCTAGCCTAGGGAGGCTGATATTTACAACTCTTGTAGACACATCTATTCTTACAAATCGCAGCGGAAAAAAAATTTATATTTTAGTTTGGTTTAAAAATTGCAATTTTTTTACAATTGGCAGTAATTTTGATCAAAATATTGACATTTCCTAATACAAACGACAATATAAAAAATACTTTGAAAACGTTTATCACAATTTCCTGTGCTGCGTTTCTGTAAAACAGTTGTATTTACATGCT
This sequence comes from Isoperla grammatica, assembly GCA_945910005.1. Lineage (NCBI taxonomy): Eukaryota > Metazoa > Arthropoda > Insecta > Plecoptera > Perlodidae > Isoperla > Isoperla grammatica. Next base: position 16,570,326 of record OX246744.1, read on the forward strand.
CAAAAAAAAATCATGAAATTCTGTTTGGTTATTCTCTAGATAAATGTACCGTAGCACAAAAAAAAAATGTTCTGAGATAATCCAGTTTGAAGTGGGACATAGATTTTTCATCTGTTTTAGGGGCCACCATCATATCGCAGCTCCTCTTCTTAACTGGTGCAACCAAATCAGTTAAAATTTTAAACACATCAAGATAAAAGTAAAGTTTATATGAAAATCATAGAATATTTAAAATATTTTAATATTTCAAAATTTAAAAAAAAAAAAAAAATTAAAACTTTTTTTTTTTGTTTACTGTCAAACAGCCTGAGAGCTTTGGGGAATGGGCATATATGTAAACTTAAGCACTACTTCTTCATTGCAGTATGGCAGTATGTTGAGGGGGGGGGGGGGGGCACACAATGGCACGTAATGCACATAATGCTTTTAGCTGCAGCCATTTGCGCTGAAAAAGACCAGATATTGAGGTTATGTTTACGCATACGTGTCTTTAAAAGATAACTGTGAGTTCAGCTATCACTCTATGGCCAAACAAATGGTATCATTGAGTTCAGGAGACATAGACGATTGAATTAGCAATACAAAACAAAAAACACGTAATTTTTAAATTTGCGACGGATGGGTCCCCTTAAGAAATGGTCGCAGTACTTCCACCAATTCATTGAATGAATTGCGACCCAAGCGGAATTTTTTTTGAAAACGTTCGTCTGTTAATTGAGATACTTTGTCTTCCCAGTACCTACAGGACAATATTGAAAATGTGAGTTATCTACTATTCGTAGGTATCCTACAATGAGGACCACATGCATAATCGTTCCTCACGTGCTCCCTAACTCGGCCTTTCCCCAGACTTGCTCAATCACAGTGCATACCTGCCCATGGACTGCTACCTTATCGCGGTGGGCAGGTTTGCGTGCTTTAATGATTCCTTGAGCTATGCCGGCGGAAGCGTATGCTTCTGGTAGGGCCACCCTAGCCGGGACTGGTCGAGGAGGAGAAGTCAGACGAAGTGCAGTTCACACCCCCTTCCCCTTTCCCCCCCTTCCCCTTTCCACCCCCGCCCTCCTATTGGCCCCTTTCCTCCAAACAGCCCCATATTTCATCTTCATATATCACCCACTCATTGTCTCGATTAGCCTCGTTGCAAAAATATGAGACGTTAAGCCCAAATAATCAAATTAATCACAGTGCATAATTGCTATGTGGACTGCTATGTGATTGGGTGAGCCTAAGGAAAGGCTAAGTTGAGGAGCACGCGAGGAATGAGAACGACTAGCCAATGCATTTGACCCTAGGTCTTCATTAGTTGCCTAAAACGGTAATGGTAGCTAAGGCACATTTGCTTGCGTTTTGTTGGGCTATATCTAGAGCCAATGCACTCCATGATGCTGAATTCCCCCGGACCGAGACCCATGTAGACATGAATGAACGATGCAAACAACTTAGTCATGAAGACGATCCTATTGGACTATCTTGTACGGTGGGGGCTCGTCAAGTGGAACCCCGGACCGAGACCCATGTAGACATCGATGAACGATGCAAACAACTTAGTCATGAAGACGATCCTATTGGACCATCTTGTACGGTGGGGGCTTTCATCTTCATATATCACCAACTCATTGTCTCCATTAGCCTCGTTGCAAAAATATGAGACCTTAAGCCCAAATAATCAGATCCCGAGAGCTATGCCGGCGGAAGCGTATGCTTCTGGTAGGGCCACCCTAGCCGGACTGGTCGAGGTGGAGAAGTCAGACGAAGTGCAGTCCACACCCCAATCCCCTTTCCTTCCCTTTCCCCTTTCCTCACGCTCTCTCGTACTTGCCTCTTTCCTCCAAACAGACCCATATTTCATCTTCATATATCACCCACTCATTGTCTCGATTAGCCTCGTTGCAAAAATATGAGACGTTAAGCCAAAATATCTATCTATCAAGCTCTTCTTTTGGCGTTATAGGAGTAAAGATTGCTTTGAGCTTTGATTTATCGGGTACATCATCATCGTCCACGATGTCGATGTATTCTTTAAAATCGTCGTCATATTGCTGAATAATTACGAATGCACCCGGAAACAAATGCTGTAAATGTGCATCATTTAATGCACTCTCTTTCAAACTTTCGATGATGAGTTCCTTATGGGGTTTACCATCACATTTTCCGGTATCAAACCATACTCTCTTTTTGCGTTCTCCGAGGGACAACCACCTTATCGTGGTGGGCAGGTTTGCGTGCTTTTTTGACCACGTGAGCTATGCCGGCGGAAGCGTATGCTTCTGGTAGGGCCACCTAAGCCTGACTGGTCGAGGAGGAGAAGTCAGACGAATTCGCGAAGCTCTGAAATATATATCACGTTCTCCAAAGGGTAAGTTTTTAATTTGTTCGGATAGCATGAGTGGACTTCAAGCAATTTGTATCATGTATTCCGTCCATCTGGAGAAACTCAATTCGAGGAATTATACTATCGAATTTTGCTGGGTACCTGGACACGTGAGAATCGAAGGAAACGAATTGGCCGATCAGGCTGCCTCAGGCTGCAAAGGCAGCCTGTCAACATCGCCATGTTGACTTCGATATCGTCCCTGTTCAAGATGTCAAGAGTGCGTTCAAACAAGTCATTTTAGATAAACGACAAGCTGCTTGGGACCAAGTGCAACTAAACAAGTTGCACAGTGTGATGCCTAAATTAATCAATAAAGTGCGGCCTCCATCTTCCCGTCTTTCTCGCCGGGAAGAGGTTGTGTTGGCACGGGCTCGCATTGGCCACACTCGTTTGACTTATGGCTATCTCCTCACTAGAGGAAAGGTTGTCCCTAAATGTGACACTTGTGACGTCACTTTGACTGTACGTCACATACTGTCAGAATGTACCAAACATGATGTGGACGTTAAGCCCAAATATCAATCTATCAATTGCCCCTTTCCTCCAAACAGTCTCCTATTTCATCTTCATTATCACCCACTCATCGTCTTGATTAGCCTAGTTGCAAAAATTTAAGACGTTAAGACCAAATAACTTAACTTAACTAACTTGAAAACTTAATTAAAGCTTTCCCCGTTGTTGAAGAACTTTTGTCATACGAGAATTGTGATAAACTTTTAAAATTTCTTGTCCGCACACGTTTTTTCCAACAATTTTAAATACAACCAATTATAAATATAAAATAATATAAATTAAATTCATATAAAATTAAAACATAATAACTACTTTCATAGTTACTTAATTACTTAGCTTGCAAAACACTATCTTGGTGGCGCAAAATGACCTAATTGGTTGAAGCGCCCTTAAACCCAATAAATTCAATTCCCTGCCCTCCCTTGCTGGACTCCCGTATGACGACCCACGCGACATACCTGATTATATCTGATTCGGATGTGGCTTTATTCTTATCATCATCTTTCTCATCTTCATTATCACCCACCCCTCGTCTCGATTAGCCATTTTTGCACAAATATGAGACGTTAAGCCCCATTAATCAATCAATTCTTATCTTGTTTTTTGAAATTGGTTCAAACTTTATCTTGGAGGTTTTGCATATGGTTACAGCTTTTGTGTCGGAGCAAGGCGTGGTAAGATTGTGATCCTGTTATCCAAAATAAGATCGCCAGAAATGTTTGTCTAGCAGAGATTCCCGAACCACAGTAGGCTTTGTAAACCACGATATTGAGCAGTTTTCGACCACTATTAATTTTTCGCGCAACATTTCACTCCTAATTCTTATCATACACACTTTCACTAACCGAAACTGACGCGTAAAACAGACTCACGAACTGAAATACGGCGACAATCACAAGTACTCCGGAGCGACCCGCACACATCACACTTCTTACCTGCCATCCTACTTTACCCTTTCCTCCAAACACCCCCCTAGTTCATCTTCATATATCACCCACTCATTGTCTCGATTAGCCTCGTTGCAAAAATATGAGACGTTAAGCCCAAATATATATATATATATATATGATTTCTCAGACTTTGTTGGTTGCAATATGTAAAGAAAGGATACATTGCTAGAGCAGCTACCCAGTGATGTATCGCTGTGGCAGTGTTTTCGTTTTTATATGCAAGTGTTTTTTGGTTGTTGTGGTTTTTTATTTATTTGTTTTTGTATATTTGTATGTCTTGAAAAAGACGACGCTAAAGTCGTCGAAACGTTGACTTATCATTAAAAATAAAATTTAGATTGGTTTAACCGTAAAATGTATCCTTTCTTTATATATATATATATATATATATATATATATATATATATATATATATATATATATACTGCAGCCCGGCACCATCTAGGTACATTCCAAATTTTTTTTCTGCCCCCCAACCACTCCTTGTCATCCCAAAATCCCTCGGAGAGTGTACCATTCAGTTTTGAACGATAACAACAACGATACATATCGTATAATTCTCGAGGGAATGGATTTGGTTATAAACGGTTTGGTAGTGTGTGGCCCGAATGAACAAGATGCATCATATAATAATCCTTAGCTTCCAGTTTTGAAGTGGATCTTGCATAAACACATAAACATTTACGAGCACATCTTGCAGCCTCAGCCATGTACTACGTTGTACAGGAAAGCGATCGGTCATGTGTCAGTCACAATTCGATTTTCGCTTGTTAGGGGACCAACCACGGTCGGTTGCTGGTAGCTGGTAGTCTTACACTCTCACTTATTATACATCAAAACGCACATACATAAAATTAAATGATGTAATGTGTGAGTAAATAATATATAAAACAAAACACACTTGACAAAAAATAGAAGAATAATGAGTGCTAAGAGGATGTCTTAGACAGAATGAATAGCGTGTAGAACTACATTGTGGGAGAGTTTCACGCGTACTGAGGATGACCGCTGAGGGTGGGTGAAGAGACAAATCAAATAACATATACAAAATGAGAATTCAAAAATGTGACAAAAAAAACAATGTTGATTAAAATTACTGTCGTAAAGAAAAACTAAAATAACTAAATACTTTAATAATGTTTGACGTTATAGTTGGGCCAAACCAAATACCACCAATTGACATATTTTCGACCAGCATTCGTTTGCTATAATTAAGCTCATTTATGGAATAATGCAAAGGCCAAATACCGAATTTAGATGATTTAAAGAGGGGTAGTCCATCAGTATACCATGTGAAAGAAATGTTATTTGAGTCAGACAAGAAACCATTATTTTCGAAATGCTTTTTATATATATTACCATCATATCTATCCTCTGGTGAATTTCATTTTTTTTTTTACGGTGCAATCTAAAAAAAAGAAAGACTCTCGTTTAAATAGAGTTTTCAATTGGCCCAATACAGGCATTTCAATAAAATGGGCCAAGTAAATTGCCTTTGCTGGACAATTAGCACATTTGTCGTTACTTGTTGGCAACAGTTCATTACAAGAAAAACAATAGTAATCGTACGTTAAAGGTGAACTCATTGATGAAAACAGTTTCTTCATCGTATATAGAGATTTAATACACGTGTTAACCTTAGGCAGATGTAAAACTAAAAACTCAATAAGAGCAGATAAACACTCCAGTTAGCTTCAACCTAAATGCCAATGTTAAAAGAGCAATTGCACTTTCCCGAGCTGAACCTTCAAAAAGTGGTTTCTCTTGAGGTGTGTTTTCGTCTTTATCATCCTCGCTACTAGTTGCAGGTTGAGCAAAATCGAAGTCAACAACGTTATTGGCATCAAACCAGTCTTCATCCTCATCCTTATTTTGAGTTTCTTCAATCTCTGAAATAGGTAAAAAAAATCAGTTCATGATAGGCCAAAATATTTTGGGGTTGTATTGTATTTTTCTTCATCACAACTTTGCAGTTATAGTTCAAGAGGTTCTCACCTGCTAAACAAAAAAACTATATTTAACTTAGGCTAACTAGTTATGAATTAACCGACTAAAACAAAAAATATCGGGTTCAACATAACCTGGAAACAAATTATCAAACTTGGTAATTTTCGACAGGGACTGCTACCTTATCGTGGTGGGCAGGTTTGTGCGCTTTGATGATTCCTGGAGCTATGCCGGCGGAAGCGTATGCTTCTGGTAGGGCCACCCTAGCCGGACTGGTCGAGGAGGAGAAGTCAGACGAAGTGCAGTCCACACCCCAATCCCCTTTCCTCCCCTTTCCCCTTTCCTCACGCTCCCTCCTACTTGCCCCTTTCCTCCAAACAGCCCCCTATATCATCTTCATATATCACCCACTCATTGTCTCGATTAGCCTCGTTGCAAAAATATCCTGCCCAGGGACTGCCACCTTATCGTGGTGTGCAGGTTTGCGTGCTTTGTTGATCCCGAGAGCTATGCCGGCGGAAGCGTATGCTTCTGGTAGGGCCACCCAAGCCGGCCTGGTCGAGGAGGAGAAGTCAGACGAAGTGCAGTCCACACCCCAATCCCCTTTCCCCCCACTGTCCCACTGAATATTTCTCCTCCCACGTGGCCTTGCCCTCCCTTGCTGGACTCCCGTATGACGACTCACGCGACGCACAATGGATCTGATTCGGATGTGGCTTTATTCTTCATTATCATCTTTCTCATCTTCATTATCACCCGCTCATCGTCTCGATTAGCCATCGTTGCATAAATATGAGACGTTAAGCCCCATTAATCAATCAATCTCATTCTAAACTACTCGAACCGCTCGTAGCAGAATGTCTGGGGCAACCGCACCCCGTTCTGTTTTTCGTTTGTAGTTTCTCATCATCTGCAACATTGTTATAAATTAAATTAGTTATCGATACCCTTGTAATAGGCCTAGGCTTGGGTAGGCTTTAGGTTAAGGTAGACATTTACATATAGGTAGGCCTAGGCCTATCCTATGTCTAAGTTGAGTTGTAGGCCTAGGCCTAAGCTATTGAGGCAATGCCCTAGGCATACAGATTTTAAGTAGGCCTAGACCCAAATGCATTTAGGACTGCGTGGTGTCAAAGAACATTTATTTATTTCATGAAGTGTGTTGACATTTACACTTGGACACTAATAACAACCAGTCGGGGCTAGTTGGCACAGTGTGCCAACTAGCCCCATGTCAACATTGCCAACTAACCCCACAACACATTATTTTGTTTCAAGATCAATGGGAGGCATGCAATTTGAGTGAACGAAATAACACTAAAACTAATTAATCCTAAGAAAATAACTAATGACACGAGTGCATTTCATGACCTAGTAACATTTAGGATACAATAGTAAACATCACATAACCAGAAGCAGTAAAACTTACTCACAGAGTATCAATTTCTTCTTTCATTTGCCAATCCCAAACGATGCATGTCACATGGACGAAACTTTGTTGTGGTCTTGGGCACTGCCTTCTAAACATAATGTATTTTTTCCAGTTTAACCAATACAGAAAACACGAAAATAAAGCATGTTTGCCAACTTACCCCTGTGCCAACTAGCCCCGGTCTCCCTACTTACAGCTCTCCATGTTCTCAAATTTCTTCAACCAGTAACAAAGCCTTAGGAAAAAAAAACACCGCGCCTCATATGTTGCAAAGAAATTCATAACAACTTAAAAAGATAAACTCTCTTCAAGTGCTTTGACAATAATAGAGTAGCACACTCTTCCCATAAAAATTAGAAATGTATTGCGGACAAATAAAACAAAAATGTTCAATCATGTTTTAAAATTGACAACTATAAACAATAACAAAAACAATTGATTGGCAAAAATAGTTACAATAAACTCGCACATGGAACGGAATCCATCAATCGATTAGTTTCAAGTCGATGATCGCGATCAACAATGGATGCACGTTCGGACAGATAATCATGTTCACATCAAATCAGTCACACATTATAAACTATGAAGTAAATTAAAATTACTTAATATAATTACTAGCCGTCCCATGGGTTTGAAGTAGAACGACCTTGACCTCTTCTTGGAAATGACTAATGAGTTGTCTTACTAGCACAGGTTCCGGTATAGGGCACGCTAAATATTTAGCTTGTCTCATTAACCGCTTGAAATATCCGGACATCGTTGAAAATCCCGACGGAGAATATCTACCATTGTATATTTGCTTCATTAATCTACTCTGTTCAAACTGATTCCAATATTTATCAAGAAATACACACCGAAATTCTTCATAAGTTCGCAAGTCATTCTCTCTTAACCATTCCTTCACGGACCCTCCACAACTCTGTATAGCTAAACTGAGTTTTGATTCCTGCGATATTTCATACATGTCAAAACGACTTTCCAAAATAGCCACGAACTCTACTGGATGTAATCCACTCATAGAATTATTAAACGTAATTTGCTCACTGGATAGCTTATCACTCACATATCGCTCATAAACATTGGGTTTGAATTCAAACCCAATGGTCTAAATGCCGCTATCTAGGCATATTATATAACTGTGCAAATACTTACCAGCAATATTCACATTGCACAACACACCGTCATTAGTTATTATTTCGGCATCATCGGACCCCATAATAATATTGGTATTAACCACAGTTACGTCAACTTCTGCATCTTCCAGAGTGACACTGCTAGTCGTAAAAGGCGACGAAAGGAGACCCCCCCTTCCCCCCCCCCCCTGCCCAGGGACTGCCACCTTATCGTGGTGGGCAGGTTTGCGTGCTTTGTTGATCCCGAGAGCTATGCCGGCGGAAGCGTATGCTTCTGGTAGGGCCACCCAAGCCGGACTGGTCGAGGAGGAGAAGTCAGACGAAGTGCAGTCCACACCCCAATCCCCTTTACCCCCCACTGTCCCATTGAATATTTCTCCTCCCACTTGGCCCTGCCCTCCCTTGCTGGACTCCCGTATGACGACTCACGCGACGTACAATGGATCTGATTCGGATGTGGCTATATTCTTCATCATCATCTTTCTCATCTTCATTATCACCCGCTCATCGTCTCGATTAGCCATCGTTGCATAAATATGAGACGTTAAGCCCCATTAATCAATCAATCAATCCCCCCCCCCCCCCACTGTCCCATTGAATATTTCTCCTCCCACTTGGCCCTGCCCTCCCTTGCTGGACCCTCGTATGACGACTCACGCGACGTACAATGGATCTGATTCGGATGTGGCTATATTCTTCATTATCATCTTTCTCATCTTCATTATCACCCGCTCATCATCTCGATTAGCCATCGTTGCATAAATATGAGACGTTAAGCCCCATTAATCAATCAATCAATCCCCCCCCCCCCCCCACTGTCCCATTGAATATTTCTCCTCCCACTTGGCCCTGCCCTCCCTTGCTGGACTCCCATATGACGACTCACGCGACGTACAATGGATCTGATTCGGATGTGGCTATATTCTTCATTATCATCTTTCTCATCTTCATTATCACCCGCTCATCATCTCGATTAGCCATCGTTGCATAAATATGAGACGTTAAGCCCCATTAATCAATCAATCAATCCCCCCCCCCCCCCACTGTCCCACTGAATATTTCTCCTCCCACTTGGCCCTGCCCTCCCTTGCTGGACTCCCGTATGACGACTCACGTGACGTACAATGGATCTGATTCGGATGTGGCTATATTCTTCATCATCATCTTTCTCATCTTCATTATCACCCGCTCATCGTCTCGATTAGCCATCGTTGCATAAATATGAGACGTTAAGCCCCATTAATCAATCAATCGAGTATAAGAGGCCATCTTTGCACAGAGTTTATTTTCGTGTTCCAATGAGCGCTGCACTAGTTGCTCCACTCGTCAAGTGCATTACGTCACTGTGACGTTTCAGTGCGCACTGGTCACGTTTCGAGTGGAGTCCATTCTGTTGAATGAACTCTGTATTCATACCATAGCAGGTGCACTATTCGGGCTGAACCATGCCACTCCTCCTGCCCAGGGACTGCTACCTTATCGTGGTGGGCAGGTTTGCGTGCTTTTGTGATCCCGAGAGCTATGCCGGCGGAAGCGCATGCTTTTGGTAGGGCCACCCTAGCCGGCCGGACTGGTCGAGGAGGAGAAGTCGGACGAAGTGCAGTCCACACCCCAATCCCCTTTCCTCCCCCTTCCCCTTTTCACCCCGCCCTCCTATTGGCGCCTTTCCTCCAAACAGCCCCCTATTTCATCTTCATATATCACCCACTCATTGTCTCGATTAGCCTCGTTGCAAAAATATGAGACGTTAAGCCCAAATAATCATGCCACTCCGCCGTCATTTCAAACCAAGCGCCGAGTGCGCGCTACTCGCCACCGCTGGCAACCGCACGATCGCTTCAGCTTCCCGCTGCCGCTGCGAGAGGCGAGTGCACGGATGGAATCGGAGCGAATAATCTCCCCGTCCGAGTTCTTTCCTGCCCAGGGACTGCTACCTTATCGTGGTGGGCAGGTTTGCGTGCTTTGTTGATCCCGAGAGCTATGCCGGCGGAAGCGTATGCTTCTGGTAGGGCCACCCTAGCCGGACTGGTCGAGGAGGAGAAGTCAGACGAAGTGCAGTCCACACCCCAATCCCCTTTCCTCCCCTTTCCCCTTTCTTCACGCTCCATCCTACTTGCCCCTTTCCTCCAAACAGCCCCAAATTTCATCTTCATTATCACCCACTCATCGTCTTGATAAGCCTAGTTTCAAAAATATAAGACGTTAAGTCCAAATATCAATCATCAATCCGAGTTCTTTCCTTGCCCATAGACTGCTACCTTATCGCCGTGGGCAGGTTTGCGTGCTTTAATGATTCCTAGAGCTATGCCGGCGGAAGCGTATGCTTCTGGTAGGGCCACCCTAGCCCGACTGGTCGAGGAGAAGTCAGTCGAAGTGCAGTCCACACCCCAAGCCCCTTTCCTCCACCTTCCCCTTTCCACCCTCGCCCTCCTATTGGCCCCTTTCCTCCAAACAGCCCCCTATATCATCTTCATATATCACCCACTCATTGTCTCGATTAGCCTCGTTGCAAAAATATCCTGCCCAGTGACTGCCACCTTATCGTGGTGGGCAGGTTTGCGTGCTTTGTTGATCCCGAGAGCTATGCCGGCGGAAGCGTATGCTTCTGGTAGGGCCACCCAAGCCGGACTGGTCGAGGAGGAGAAGTCAGACGAAGTGCAGTCCACACCCCAATCCCCTTTCCCCCCCACTGTCCCATTGAATATTTCTCCTCCCACTTGGCCCTGCCCTCCCTTGCTGGATTCCCGTAGGACGACTCACGCGACGTACAATCGATCTGATTCGGATGTGGCTTGATTCTTCATTATCATCTTTCTCATCTTTATTATCACCCGCTCATCGTCTCGATTAGCCATCGTTGCATAAATATGAGACGTTAAGCCCCATTAATCAATCAATCATCTTCTTTTGGAGGGAGCCCCGCCAGATTCACCACTCAACTCGGAAGCTCGTGCGACCAGAGACGACCCAATCCTGTCGCAGGTCCTCGAAGGAGTGCTGCGAGGGTGGAACCATGCGCATGTCTCTCCTGAGGTTCGAGAATACCTCAAAGCAAAGGTGGGTCACTTTTCGGTGATGAAGGATGCCTATTACGCGGCAACAGGGTAGTGATTCCACTGAAGCTCAGAAGTGCAGTATTAGAACAGTTGCACAAAGTGCATTTGGGCATAGTTAAGACAAAGGCCTTAGCTTGCAGTTATGTATGGTGGACGAACATTGACCAGAACATTGAGTCGTTGGTTTTATCATGCAGGGAAAGCTCCCAATGCAGACCCAACCCTAGCAAATCACCCGTGATTCCATGGTCTGTACCCAGTCAAGTATGGTCTAGACTGCACGTGGACTATGCCGGACCTGTTAATGGTCACACGTTCCTCGTACTGGTGGACGCCAGATCGAAATGGGTCGAGGCGGTGGGCACCCAGGGGTCCATGTCCACAAAAACCACGATCGCATGGCTCAGAACATGGTTCGCTACGCATGGGGTGCCGGATGAGCTGGTTAGCGATAATGGGGCTTTCGCTCAGAGGAATTTGCACAATTTTTAAAAACGAATTTAATTGTTCACATAAAATCTGCTCCTTATAGTCCAGCTTCCAATGGGCAGGCTGAACGTACAGTTCAAACACTGAAGAATCTTTTGAAAAAGTTGCCAGTTGCCGATTGGAGCATACAACAAGCGAACATTTTGCTGACGCTGCGCACCACGCCTAGTCAGTCAACAGGACTCAGTCCATCGGAGATGCTGATGGGGAGGAAGATTCGAACTCTATTTGACAAATTACATCCAGCGACAGCAGTGAGTAATTCAAAAAGGGAGGAAACGGCTGTGGCTAATTCTCAAAAGTCAAGGCAGTTCGCAGTGGGAGACGCAGTCAACTACCGTCACTACGGTCACGGAGAAAAATGGTTACCAGGGGTCGTTGCCCAGGTGGAAGGTCCGCGCAACTTCCAGATTCAAAGACCTGATGGTGGCATGGAGAAGCGACATCTTGATCAGCTGATAAGGCGTGTTCAACCTGTCGAGCCAGCACGATCAAATGTACCAGATGTCCAACCGGTTCCAACCGCAATCCTACCAAGTAACAATAACGCTTCAGTGTCTGAAGAGACTGCTGTTCCCGATGACTCCGTCGAACACAGAGATCCTGACCCTCAAGACCCGGTCCCAGATAAGTTACTGGACGGCCCCGAGGTACAGTCTCCAGCGGCTAGTCCACTGGTCCAGGATACATCGAGTTCGAGTTCCGCTACCAGGTGTTCCCATAGGTAGCGCAGAGTCCCGCAGTATCTGCAGGATTTTGTGAGGCGTTGAAGAAAAAGAATTTTGCAATTCCCCTCATTACTATGTAATATCATAATCAAGTTAATTGTGTTAATCTAAAAGGGGGAGGAGTTGTTATGTATTAGGCCTGTACTGCTTTCTGTAGTGTCCATAGCTGAGTAGCATGTGGAGTGGGCGGTGAACAGGAACCGGATGTGGGGACCGGGAGGTTATTAATGGTGGTTGCTCTGAGAACATGTAGTCTGTTGCTAGTGTCTATTAAAGACTGATTATAACGAAATATCACCGAGTTATCACTGTACCTTCACTGTACCTTGTCCCGGACATAACAGCTGTAAGCCAGGGCCTGGATTCACAAAGATGCGTAACTCTAAGCTGTCCTAAGTTAGGCAAATCCTAGCTAGATAAATCAAGATAAATCATGTTTAGGTATTAATACACATTCACAAATCAAGTATTATTAGTTAAAGTGTTCATATTTTACTATATTTGATCTTTATAACATTGCAGAATGACATATTGGTGATTTATATCACTAAGATTTGCCTAAACTAGGACGTCTTAGCACTTAGGCACCTTTGTGAATCTGGGCCCAGGTTTTTGATATAATCCCAGCCATACAGTTCAGGCCTAGGGCCTAGGCCTACCATGGGTGTAGGCCTAGGCCTAAGGCGTAGGCTGTGGCTGTAAACTCGTGCCTAGCCTACAGCTAAGGTTTAGGCCTAGTCCTAACATATTGGCATTGTGCACATTTTGGTTTTCGTTGTCATAAAGTCCGATGTAGGTCTAGGCCAGACTAGAGCCTAGCCTAGGCCTAGGCCTACCCTAGGCCTACTGGTAATTATGAGGTTATTCCGAACCGGTCTTAGGCCTAGGCTAGGCTCATCACAGCTGCCTAGACCTAGGGCCTACTACAATATAACCTACGTTTTTCGATTCAAGCAATAACATTCATCCTTGCCCAGGGACTGCTACCTTATCGTGGGCAGGTTTGCGTGCTTTTGTGATCCCGAGAGCTATGCCGGCGGAAGCGTATGCTTCTGGTAGGGCCACCCTAGCCGGACTGGTCGAGGAGGAGAAGTCAGACGAAGTGCAGTCCACACCCCAATCCCCTTTCCTCCCCTTTCCCCTTTCCACCCCGCCCTCCTATTGGCCCCTTTCCTCCAAACAGCCCCCTATTTCATCTTCATATATCACCCACTCATTGCTCGATTAGCCTCGTTGCAATCATATGAGACGTTAAGCCCAAATATCTATCTAATAACATTAATCAGTGCAACGAAATGTAAGCGGGCTAGGCCTTTCATATAAATGAAACAGGTACAAGGCATATTATGTGCTAGGCCCTAGCAAAATGACTTACCTGTGATACAATTGCATACGAGTTGAAAGTACTCGCTACTTTTATCCAGGCTTCCGTGTTTGCTTGTGAGGAATTAGCATCCGTCTTCTTGTTTTCAATTACGTTAGCATATTGAACCAGTATTTCCTTTAATACGTCCTTCTCTCCCTGCGTGAACGAAGCGGAACGCGACTTCTTCTCGTCCATTTTTGGGGGTATGTTTTGTAAACAAAACACAGCTGATTACATCACCACAGCCTTTTTAGACTACCATATGCATGGCCTCCCAGTGTTACTTATCGGGATTTCCAGTGGGTCACCAAGGTTCGCAAAGCAGTACCCAGTCTCTTCGAGACATGGTTAATGCACTCTTCCTTTTCAAGTACTATGTCCGGTCCATAAATCTGTTCCTTTGTGAGGTGGTTGAATGTTTTGGCATCCCCATCGGACAATTAGGTAGTGTAGCGCATGCCAAACGATACTGAGCGTCGCCACAAGCTGTCGGCAGCCGCAACTTCCATCGCAGGAGACGAACCGGTGTAATTATTGTGACAAGTACTCTTATGCCCTTCTAGCCACAACTTAAACTCGGGAGAGTTTTTACCCAAGGATGTTCTGCTAGTTTTACATGACTGGCAGTACTTGGACAGCATAATGTTATCAATGACATAACCTGTCAATAAGTCCACTACTGCCGCAATACAATAAAGGGAAGTAAAGCTTCGCTTGTGCCAAGTGCCATCGAAACTCACCCCAATATTAATTAAATCATTGAAGTTCATAAATGGGTTTATGTCCATGTACGCTTGCCTAACTTTTTCTCGTGCACTTGTGAGAAAAGACTGCGAATCGGCTACAACGGTGTGCAAGCATTTAAGATGATTATTGAATACCGTGCCACATATGGGATTCATGTTCATGATGGAGCAAAATTGTTCCATCCCATTGTACCCCTTTCCAATGTGATTGATTGCTGCCGTTGTTTGTCGATTGACGTCAAACACTAGACGTGTTGACCCAGCTTCCAAACGTGATGACGTGTGTACCGATTCATTCACACCCCCACACGAATATCAAGTCAGATCAAATATGTGTACAAACCCAAAAGACTGAGACCTAGTAGCTGTCAGCCCCTTGTGGTGACATCTAGGGCACGATGTTAGCTTTGCCAGCCGTGAAAATGACTTCATTTCAGCAATGATGTTTATCAGGTGGCTCAACTAAAAGATCCCTAGGCTTCACTGGAGTTTCCTGTACACAAGTAGCTGAGTAAAGTGCCTCAATTCGAATGCTCTTTACAGCAGGGCATTCATCAACCCCATCATTGGTGACAGCAACTTGTGTTGTAGGAGTTCCTTGGACTGAATCCTGAAGGGATTCGATTCCAGACATTATGCTGTCACAGTCAGAGTCATCACTAGGCTAAGGCCTAGAATCTACATCTACTGTCAACAAAGTTGGCATCCTGGATGGTCCAGCTACTTCTTTTTCGTCATATGTAGGCATACTTACATATAGGTGTATAGGTGTTGTTAGGTTACGAGAACTAGGGCTAGTAGGCCTTGGCATATCAACATCACTTTTGTACTCATTGTCTCGATTAGCCTCGTTGCAAAAATATGAGACGTTAAGCCCAAATAATCATTGTTCCATTTCCAACGATTGTCACCTACCGTTTTTGCAACTGAAAACTTCCCTACTTTCTTAATATAGATATCAATCTATAATATCAATCTATCAATCGTCGTTCCTGCCCATGGACTGCTACCTTATCGCGGTGGGCAGGTTTGCGTGCTTTAATGATTCCTAGAGCTATGCCAGCGGAAGCGTATGCTTCTGGTAGGGCCACCCTAGCCGGACTGGTCGAGGAGGAGAAGTCAGACGAAGTGCAGTCCCCACCCTAATCCCCTTTCCTCCACCTTCCCCTTTCCACCCCCGCCCTCCTATTGGCCCCTTTCCTCCAAACAGACCCCTATTTCATCTTCATATATCACCCACTCATTGTCTCGATTAGCCTCGTTGCAAAAATATGAGACGTTAAGCCCCATTAATCAATCAATCAATCCTCCCCTTTCCCCTTTCCCTCACACTCCTTCCTACTTGCCCCTTTCCTCCAAACAGCCCCATATTTCATCTTCATATATCACCCACTTATTGTCTCGATTAGCCTCGTTGCAAAAATATGAGACGTTAAGCCCAAATATCAATCAATCTGTGGCATTTGTTTTGAGTTCCTTGCCCAATTTGGCAAGCGCGTACATGTTCGTATACATTGCTGCCGTTTCAAAAAAATCATTGGGGAAGTAATCTTCAAAATATGCCGATGGTGTTCTTACCACAGGAACTTCAACAGGTATATCAGGAAATGTGCTGTCTTCTCTGCGAATGTGCGTTCCGCCAAGTGAAATTTTGTTGCGGCCTCGGTCTAGGCCTAGCAGCTGGGACTGCAGCCTGTCCTGGTAGGCCTAGGCCTGGTACTATTGGGGGCCGAGGATCAAGTATTTGAAGGTCTACGGCACCTTCATCATCGCTACTTGATAAATCATCAGAAAAGTTCTGACTATCACCATCTTCAACATCATTGGGTGGTTTGTATGACACATCCAAGTCATTGTCACTTGAGAAATCTTCTATGTCTGAATTTTCAAGCAGTTCACATATTTCCGCAGTCGATTTAACACCTGTAATTTAAAATAATACCATTTGTAAGTCATATTTGATCTACTAAAGGCGAATCTGACGTGAAGCAAACAAAAAAGTAGGGTAAGTGTTCATTCAATGAGCTACAAAGCAGAGTCCCTGCACTCACAATTGTGCTACTAAGTTTTAAATGAGCAATTGTTGCAAATAAAAACAATATATGAACAGAAAAAATTGTTTATTCATTATTGTGAACGATTAAACTTAATTTACAAGCCGTTCAGTTATTAATAAATGTTGTTTAAACTACAAATAATAAATACTTACTCTGTCGCTGCGTCATGTTTTTGACAGACTTGCAATCCTGGCATTTGCATCCCGCGTGGTGCTATTTGTGTGAGATTCTTCGAACTATACCACCGCTTTCTTGATGCCCGGAACACTCACAAACGTGATGGTCGGGACCAAATAATAATAAATTTCAAATATCTAAGCGGGAAAATTCCAAAAGTGAACGCTTACGATTGTGAGTATAGGGTCTGAAAGGGATACACGTCGGATGTAGTCCTCGTTGGCTCCTGATGATCTTCAAGTACAAGTTGTTGGGGTCGTAATCTATTAAACCTCCTCCTCACTCGTACTCGGAGAGAACAGATGTAATTTCTCCGATATAACTTTGTAATACTTTGAAGGGGTGAAATCAAAATACAGGCCAGCTAAGGTGTCGGTGCTTGAAAACGTAAAGCTTGAAGATTGGATATACCTTGGCCTCTTCCTGCCCAGGGACTGCTACCTTATCGTGGTGGGCAGGTTTGCGTGCTTTGTTGATCCCGAGAGCTATGCCGGCGGAAGCGTATGCTTCTAGTAGTGCCACCCTAGCCGGACTGGTCGAGGAGGAGAAGTCAGACGAAGTGCAGTCCACACACCAATCCCCTTTCCTCCCCTTTCCCACGCTCCCTCCTACTTGCCCCTTTCCTCCAAACAGCCTATTGCATCTTCATCTATCACCCACTCATTGTCTCGATTAGCCTCGTTGCAAAAATATGAGACGTTAAGTCCAAATATCAATCCTTGGCCTCATCGTATACGTCATTGTGCACTGTTGTTTCGGCAGACAGAATTGTTTTATATTTCGAGCTGGTGTCACTCGCAGTTTGATAGGAAAGCGTGTCCATGCCCTGATAATCGGTCACTTAATACGTCGGCGGGCGTTCGTAAGAATCGTCGGCATAATGTTGTCCTCGTTGGCTATACTATAGCTCTATGAAGTTGTGAATGTGGGCATTTTGTATAAAAACACTTTCTTAGTAAATCAATTTGTTTATAATATAAATTGTTTAAATCAATCAAGCCTCTTCCCCCTTTTTCTCTAGGTAGAGTCACTCTTCCTATTGCTGACTTAGGGTGATGAGTGACTTCTGTATTTGGTAGCCCGTCTGGGCCCGGCGAAGAATAGACCCAGAGTGACTCTGCTAGTCGTAAGAGGCGATGAAAGGAGACCCGTCTCGGACCGGGGAAGAATAGGCCCAGAGTGACTCTGCTAGTCGTAAGAGGCGACATAGGAGACCCTGTCCCTTTCCCCCCACTGTTCCACTGAATATTTCTCCTCCCACTTGGACCTGCCCTCCCTTGCTGGACTCCCGTATGACGACCTACGCGACGAAAAATGGATCTAAATCGGATGTGGCTTTATTCTTCATCATCATCTTTCTCATCTTCATTAACACCCGCTAATCGTCTCAATTAGCCATTGTTGCAAAAATATGACCTGCCCATGGACTGCTACCTTATCGCGGTGGGCAGGTTTTTTGCGCTTTGTTGATCCCGAGAGCTATGCCGGCGAAAGCGTATGCTTCTGGTAGGGCCACCCTAGCCGGACAGATCGAGGAGGCTGCTACCTTATCGCGGTGGGCAGGTTTGTGCGCTTTGATGATTCCTGGAGCTATGCCGGCGGAAGCGTATGCTTCTGGTAGGGCCACCCTAGCCGGACTGGTCGAGGAGGAGAAGTCTGACGAAATGCAGACCACACCCCAGTCCCTTTCCTCCCCTTTCCCCTTTCCTCACGCTCCCTCCTACTTGCCCCTTTCCTCCAAACAGCCCCATATTTCATCTTCATATATCACCCACTCACTGTCTCGATTAGCCTCGTTGCAGAAATATGAGACGTTAAGCCCAAATATCAATCAAAGTCAAACGAAGTGCAGTCCGCACCCCAATCCCCTTTCCCCTTTCCTCACGCTCCCACCTACTTACCCCTTTCCTCCAAACAGCCCCATATTTCATCTTCATATATCACCCACTCATTGTCTCGATTAGCCTCGTTGCAAAAATATGAGACGTTCCCCTTTCCCCTTTTCTCACGCGCCCTCCTACTTGCCCCTTTCCTCCAAAGAGCCCCCAACTTCATCTTCATTATCACCAACTCATTGTCTTGATTAGCCAAGTTGCAAAAATATAAGACGTTAAGCCCAAATAATCAAATCAAATCAAATTAAGCACAAATATCAAACCACACCCCAATCCCCTTTCCTTTTCCCCACTGTCCCATTGAATATTTCTCCTCCCACTTGGCCCTGCCCTCCCTTGCTGGACTCCCGTATGACGACTCACGCGACGTACAATGGATCTGATTCGGATGTGGCTTTATTCTTCATTATCATCTTTCTCATCTTCATTATCACCTGCTCATCGTCTCGATTAGCCATCGTTGCATAAATATGAGACGTTAAGCCCCATCAATCAATCAATCTTTCCTCCCCCTTCCCCTGTCCACCTCGCCCTCCTATTTGCCCCTTTCCACCAAACAGCCCCCTCACTCATCGTCTCGATTAGCCTCGTTGCAAAAATATGAGACGTTAACTCGAGAAGTGCCGGAGTCGATAATATCGACTTCCAAAATGCTTTGGAGCTTTGGATGGAGGCAATAAGGTACAGTTTCCTTTTGCTTGACAATCTCGACCGGACAGTGTCCTTAAGAGAAGTATGATTAGAATACAGATGTGATGGTTTTGTTGCTGAAGGCTGAACGTTTGGAAAAAGAATGAAATGGCCCGAAGGCAGAAAGAATTTAGAGTGATATTAGTATGAAATTAAGAAGAGGTTGGGTTTACAACTACTAGGAATAAATAGGTAAGTTCAGGAAGGGTCCTGATGGGAATGAATAGAGGTACTACCTCACCCGTCTTTTCTTGGCAAAGAGGGGAAGGCGAATGTTGCGGTGGCGTCCACATGCCTGTGGGTTGGGAGGCCTGAATTCAAGGGTGTTTATGCTCGCGACTGGACGGAGATATCTATCATGAGGGTTGGGCATAAAGTCCAACTGTGACCTCACGAGAGGGTTTGGGTGCCGTGATAAAGAGTTAAAGAATTTAAGGGATCGATCCTGAACCAACTTGTCTACCAAAGGTAGATCCAGAGAAGTGTGGAGCGGAACGATTGGGGTGTATTTAGGGAGGTGCATCACCACTCGGAGGACAGTATTTTGGAGGCGCTGTAATTTTAGAAAATTAGTATATGATGTGGTGCCCCATATGGGAGCGGCATATAGAAATGTGGGACGGATAACGGTCGTGTAGATCCGAAGACGGTCTTTCTCTGCAATAACTGGAGACCTCAGTATTGACTGAAGAGCAAACATTTTGTTACGACTCTTTTGCATCACTTTGGTAACATGATGGTTCCAGCTAAGATGGCGGTCTAGAAGTGCACCAAGGTACAGATTGGTCTTGGACCATTCGATCGGGACACCGTCCAGAAAGAGGGGAAATTGTTTGAGGGCACGACCAGTGGTAAACATGGTAGCTGAAGTTTTGCCAACGTTGAGTTTAAAACGCCATTTGGCATACCATGGAGATATTAAGTCGAGACCAGCTTGGAGGTGTTTTACAGCAAGCTCCGCGGAGCGGGAGGTGGCAGCAATGGCGTCATCATCTGCAAAGAGATGCACATCAACACCCTTGGGCATTTCTGGCATGTCCGCCGTGTAAATATTAAATAGAGTTGGACTGAGTACTGATCCCTGAGGTACTCCTGCGCGTATTTTTCGTGGTGAAGACAGTGACCCCAGCCAGGATGCCCGAAAACTTCTTTTGTGGAGGAATGATTGGAGAAAGTGAATGATATGCAGGGGGAATTTGTACCGGGCTAGTTTCAATAACAAGCCAGCATGCCAGACTGAGTCGAAAGCTTTGGCAATGTCGAGGAAAGCAACGGCTGTGACTTTCTTGTTATTGAAACCATGGGTGATGCGATTTGTGAGACGTAAAAGTTGATGTTCCGTAAAGGTGTTTGCTACGAAACCAAATTGATACGGGGGGATAATGGTGTTGTCGGCTAAATGTCGCTTGATGCGAGTTAGGACCAGTGACTCAAGCATTTTGGCCATGACATTGAGAAGGCTGATTGGTCTGTAGCTGGACGGGTCTGACGGCGGTTTCCCGGGTTTTAGGATTGAGATAATTTTGGCCATTTTCCAATTTTTTGGGAAATATGACGTAGTGAGGCACCGTTCATAAATATGGAAGAGGACTGCCACAGCTGACCCGGGAAGTTGTCGAATGAGCACCGCTCCTATACCGTCGGGACCAGGGGCTTTACGGGGGTTTAATTTGGAAAAGATGGATCGTAGTTCAAAGGGTTGAAGGTTGTACTCAGGTGGGGGTTCCGGGCACACAGTTTTCGAAAAGTAGATTTTCATTAACCTATCCAAATCAGGTTCGCCAGGAACTGGTGGAATTGGGATGAAGGCCATTTCCAGACTGCGCGAGATTGCCTCGGCTTTGTCCGGGCTACTAAGTGCCCAGCCTGCAGGTGTGAGGATCGGAGGATTGGGTGATTTCGACTTCTGTAGCGTCTTGGCCATCCGCCAGATGGAGTTGTCGTGGTATGAGAGGGTGGAGAGTTTTGCCTCCCACTGCGATGACAAGTGGTCGGCAATATCAAGTGCACGTTGCAGTCTGTCGTATTCGGCCTTGCAGTCTGGCGTTCGGAACGCTTGCCAGCGCCGACGGGCTCGATTTTTCTGTCGCACACATGCACGAAGGGCAGGTGGTAAAGACAGATGTGTTGAGGGCGACGGTGTGTATTTGGGGATTGCAACAGTAGCTGCCTGACGGATAAGAGCCGATAGGAAGGAGATCGACGTATCGATAGCTGAAGATGAGTCGAGAAGTGGAAGTGGGAGGGCAGTGAGGCGGTTATGAATATGATTACGGAAGCGCTGCCAGTCGGCTTTTCCGTATGAGAACCGGGGCGTAGGTGGTTGGTAATTGATTTTGTTACCAATATTTATGAGGATCGGATTATGGTCGGATGTGAGTGCCTGGACTGTCGAAATATCGTAAGATGTGTGGATGTTCCGAATAATGGCAATGTCTAGCACATCAGGAGGGGTAGTGTCCCGATAGTGGTAGTATGTTGGTTCGACAGGCCCAGTGACATTGAGTCTAAGGTTGGTAGACGTGATGAAACGAAGAAGAGCAAGTCCCCGCGTGTTGTTGACAGCCGAATTCCAAAGATGGTGTTTGGCATTTAAGTCACCCGCCAGAACAGTCGGCATTTGTGAAGTGAAGAGGGAATTAAAGTCGGTGCCAGTGAAATGTTTATTTGGGGGCGAGTATGCTGCGATGCATCGCATCGGGCCAGCAGCTGTTTTCACAATTGCGATAGTGGCTTCGACCGCAGAAAGAAGGGGGGTGGGCTCTTGAACGACGGCGGCTGTAGAGCGAGAGAGAATGGCAGTACCACCCCCTCTCGTACGTTTAGACGCTGTCAGTCGATCGTTACGGAGAATTTGGAAGCCAGGAATAGACCAGTTGTCAGAAGGGAGAAGATGAGTTTCGTTGATGAGAATGATGTCTATGGAAAGTTGATGAACTAGGTGGATGAGTTCTGCCGTTTTGCGACGAACTCCTCCATTGGCGTTCCACGCCAGTAATTTCAATTCCAGCTTAGCCATTGTTGGGTGCAGAGATGAGTGTTTTAAGAAGGGTAGCTAGGGTGGAAATGATGGGGTCGCTGGAATAGGCGATGAGGGCATCGGCTATTTGGCCGATGATGGTCCAGGCCGGGTTACGACCTTGGGGAGCAAGTGGAGGCGGCAGCAGTGGAGGCGGCGGTTGTGAAGGTGGTACATGGCCACGTGGACGCCGTGGGGCGGGAACTGGGCCATGGGGTTGAGAAGACTGTGACGGACTGGTGAGTGGTACATCAGTTAGGTCAGGTGGAGACTGTTGTGGTGTCGAGGCCTGGACAGCTTGTGCGTACGAGACTAGTGGGGGAAATGCGGCACTGAAGGTGGCTGCGGGGAAGCTAGCACGCTGTTGTGAAGCTACAGTCGGCGGAGGTGGTTGCTTTTGGCGGCGGTTTGTTACCGGACGGCCTGGCTGGTTTTGGTTGCTCTGTGCTCGGGCATCACATGCATCAAGATATGCCTTGCACTTACGGTACGAGGCTGGGTGGGCTTGTTTGCAGTTGACGCAAGTGGCGGGTGAGTCGGGGGATTTGGGGCAATGCGCTGACTTGTGGGCCTGGGCGCATTTAAAGCACGCCGGCGGAAGATGGCAGAAGGCCGATGAATGGCCAAATTGTTGGCAATTGAAGCATTGCCGTGGACCTGATTGGCCACGGTAACGTTCAAATGTCACTTTGTGGTGGCAGATGATGGTGACTGTATGAAGGGGGACGCCGGTGTCAAAGAGAGAGACGGTGGCAACAAACAAGGGCATGGGTCGACGAGTGGACGGAGAGTCGCCATTATGCAGGATTTGACGGAGGTCAACGATATTGACGCCCTGCTCCGTCAGATCAAGTTTTATGTCCTCGACTGGCACAGAGGAGGAAAGACCGCGAATTACGAGACGTTTCTGTCTCTGTTCGACGGTCGGGAAAGTGTGAAAGAGGAGTTTATTGCCCCGTAAATATTGGAAAATCTCGTCATAGGTTTGACGGAGATTGGGTTTAATGCGGAAGGCTTCCGCTGTGGCCGAGATGGTATATGCCCCTTTGGTGGCCTTGGCCAATAGGGTGACCAAAGAGGAATAGTTTTCGATGTTGTATAAGAGGATGGGCGGGGGTTTCGAGTCGGAGGGGTGCTGATTGGCAGTCCCAGGGTTAGCTTGGTCCGAGGAAGTTGCTGGGGGATGCGTAGCTACCGGCTTATGTATTACGGAGCTGGGACTTGCACGTTGTGCATGGAGTTTCGGTGGCCTGGATGCGGTAGAGCGGACAGAAGACGCGTCTGAGTCGGGGGAGAGCGAGTGGGTCCGGCGACGTTTCGGACGCACCGTTTTGCTGGTCGAGGGTTGAGACTGGCATAGCTCCATCTCGCTTTCAGCGCCGGAGTCTATGACCAGGGAGTTGTCGTCGTCCGACATGATGTCGCAGTCGACATCTAGGGCCAGAAACCTATTTGCGGTGGGCGTTACTGGCCTGTCTGGGACTGGTTTATCGGGTAGTGGAGCTGATGGAGGGACTCCTGCCTCAGTGGAAATAATGGGGAAGGAGTAACGGCCCTTTCGCGGCTCCTTCACCTTCAGTGGGATCTTAGTCCACACTGGAGGTGGTTCAGGAGTGCGTGGCTTGGACGTGGTAGCTGCCATAAGGGGCGGGATTATCGGGGGTAGCATCCCGGTGGAGGTACTAGGTTGAGAATGTTTATTAATTGTAGACCTCTTATGAGGCAAGAATTGGGGAAGACCAGCGGCGGGCGTGGCCTTCGGGTGAAATGGCGGGAAAACCATGGCAAAGATGTGATAGTTTTACTATCTGGGAGGGGTGGGAGGGGGTGAGGAAGGGGAAGAGAGAGGGTTAAACACCCGACACCGCCACTAGCGCGGGGGACAGAACCCTTCCGCGGTCGCGTTGGTGAGCGGGATAAGGGAAGGGAGGGAGGGTGTAAGACCCAGCACCGTCACGATCGCGGGGGAATTTCCGCAATCGCGTTGGTGGTAAGGGGAGAAAGGGGAAGGGAGGAAGGGAGGAGAAGGATAAGGGAGGAAGGGGAAGAAGTTAAAACTTGAAGGAAAAGGACACGGGGTGAGGCCCCTTATTCTTCTGTTCTTCTGCTTATTGGATTCCTGTCTGAGAGTGATCTTGCGTTCGAACCACTCAGAACAGGCGGATCCCAAAGCTGTTTGGTTAATTGCTCCTCGATATATTGCAATCGAGAGGGCAGTTTGATTGAATTGAATTTGAATTGAATGCATAAAATTCTATGAAAACTAACGAATAAATTGATGTACGAAACATTAAAATCTGATGATAAACAAAGTTTCTAAATATTTTTTATAAAATGTCTTGTAAATCCACATTTTAAGCCTGGCACTAGAGGGCAAAGTGGGCTGGCACTTGCCGGGTTAAGCCCAAATATCAATCAATCAGTAAGGAATTAAGTAAGGAGTTCTCTTCAATATGCTCCAAATTCATACGATCAATTAACCTCATAGAAGTCAGACGAAATGCAGTCTACAACCTCCCCACTCCCTTTTCCTCCCCATACTATTAACATCCTTAAACCCTGTCCCTTTCCCTTCAACTGTCCCACTTAAAATCTCCCATTTGGCCCTGCCCTCCTATGCTGGACTCCCCTAACGATGACCTCCGAGATCTTCCGCGACGTCATATGAGTTCAGCTGTTAAGTTCGTCGTTAAGCAACAAATAATCAATCAACCCTCACTTACAACATAATATGAATCAAATTGTGACTATGGGAGCCCGCTCCCTATCTCCCCACTACATAGAACATGGGACGACCGCTGCGAAGTTGTCAATTGCCTGATTACTATCACAACTCCCTCACCCCCAACATATATTCCTTACAACAGTTGCCGATGTTAGACTAATCGGTCTATAGTTTCCCACCTGTCCCCTCTCCCCTCCCTTAAAGATCGGTACCACTAGCCCCTCCCGCCACCCATCAGGAATTTTGCCCTCCAATAGTGATCTCCTACATATGTCCCCCATAAACATCACTATTGCCTCCCCTCCAATCCTCAAAAACCTACCCATTAACCCATCCAACCCCGGGGCCTTACCTGCCCCCATTCCCCTTAACACCTTCCTTACGTCATTGTTTGAAAAAGAATATGAATTCCCCCCAACCTAACCCCGACCCTCCTCCCCCAAACCTACCCATCCATCATCCTGAAACACCTCCCCATAGTACGTGTTCAAAGCCTCCGCTTTCTCTTCATTAGTTACAAAAACCTCTCCTCCCTCCCCCCTTAAAATGGGCAAATCTTCTCTCCCCTTCTGACTTCTTAGGAAACTATACATCCTCCGCCCCTGCCCACCCTCATCATCCATTAGCCTCATCATGTACTCGTCTCTTGCCTCCAACTTAGCTCTGTCCAGAGCTCTCTCCCACTCTTTTAGCTTATCTTTACCTTTTCCAGTCCTTCTATAATTCCTGTACACCCCCCTACATTTTCTCTTTAACCATTTAATCCTTTTATTATAGAACACGGGGTCACCTCCTTCACTCTTCCTTCCACTTGGCACAAACAACTCCAAAAGCTCCCTGTATATTTTAAGGAAGCTTTCCCACATTTCGTTTACCCCATAGTCCCTTCTTGCCCAGTCCTCATATCTGTTCCACAATTCCATTTGCAGCCCCTCTACATTTGTTTTATTGTACCTCCACACCTTTCCACTATCTCCTACTTTAATCCCCATCCTAGCAATCCCCCTCTCCTTGACTCCAAACTCTTGACTCCAAACTCTAAATCCACTATTGGCACCCTATGGTCACTCATTCCATCCACCACCTCTGAATGTATCCACGCTTCCACCGGCCTCACTAATACCACGTCCAAGATGTTTTCCGTTTGTCCCCCGTCCATGATCCTAGTTTCGTCCTAAACAGTCTGAACAAAGCCCTCATTTATCAACCTACACGCCCATTCCTGCCTCCTCCCACCCAAGTCCTCCCTGCCCCCCTCCTAGTGAACGCCAGGCATATTAAGGTCACCAGCAACCACCAACCCACCCTCCCTCCCCCTCATCACCACCTCCTCGATCCTATCCAGCACCTCCCATTCCCCACTATCCTTTGGCCAATACACCCCAACAACGTCCGTGAAAACTCCCCCACCCAGCATTAACCTTACACACATCATTTCAACAACCTCATCCACCCACATTACTCTTCCCTGAACCTCATCTTTACTAATAATCATTACATATTTCAATTATCGTCCATAACTTTTCAAGCCTTCTCACGTTCCTAACACTACGACAATTTATTGTCATCACCCTTACTCCAACCCTCAACCAAGCTGCCCGCCCACCCCCCACCCCTACATCACTGTTCCTCCTCAATTGTCAAGCGAGGCTATTAGCAACCCTTACCAAAAGCTCACCTAACTTCCTCCCTCCCACTCTATCCAAATGTAAACCATCCCCAACCAAGAATTCCCTCCCCACCCACAAACGACTGTTCACGAACGTTCACCCAAGCCGGACTGGTCGAGGAGGAGAAGTCAGACGAAGTGCAGTCCACACCCCAATCCCCTTTCCCCCCCACTGTCCCATTGAATATTTCTCCTCCCACCTGGCCCTGCCCTCCCTTGCTGGACTCCCGTATGACGACTCACGCGACGTACAATGGATCTGATTCGGATGTGGCTTTATTCTTCATTATCATCTTTCTCATCTTCATTATCACCCGCTCATCGTCTCGATTAGCCATCGTTGCATAAATATGAGACGTTAAGCCCCATTAATCAATCACCCTTGCCCGACTGTACCTTTCCTTCACCTTTCTCACAAGACCTTCCGTTTGCCTCGCCACCTCCATACTACTTGCGCCGCTACCTAGATCATTTGTCCCTACATTCAGCACCACCACTTCAACTTCGTCACTTCCCCGCCTACGTTCAACTATCGCAGCCATCTCTCCAATCCTGATTCCTCTATACACCTCGGCTTCCCCACCCTCTGCCTGCCACACTCTTGCCGCCTTTGCGATCATAGAATCTCCCAGTAGAAGTAGCTTACTGACCCTAGACTGCCCCCTACTCTTCCCACCTCCCTCCATCACTTCATCAGCTCTATCCTTCCCCTCCTCATCCCTCCCCCCTCCCGCCAAATCACCAGGCACCACCTCAGTCACAACCTCATTCACTCCCACCCCCCTTACCGCCTGCTCCAGGTTAGCCACCCTTTTTTCCAAACTTTCATTAACATCCCTTAACCCCTCCAACTCCTCCTTTAGCCTGTTCGCTAACCCCACCTCACCCCGCAACCCAACACACATTTCTCTCAACCCCACCAACTCCGCTAACACTCCCTTCCACACCTCCTCCTCAAGTACCACCATTCCCTTCCTCTTCATCCAACTCCCCCTACACTCGGAACAAAACCATTCAAAACCATCCCCCCCCCCACCTCCTCATATGCCACCTCCGAAATGCCCACACAACCTATGTGGTACCATCCCTGGCATTTTCCATCGTAACCAATTCCCTTATCTACCACAAGCTCCTTACAGACTGCACATTTATCATCACCCATTTCCTGCACAACAATGAAGCAATCCAGAATCCTCAACAACAACAATCCTCCGCAACAATAAAAAGAAAACAATACTGAATTTAAACACCCGCTGTCATAAAACCTAACAATCTAAGATTAAAATCAGAATAAAATCAAAAATTTAAAAGACCAAATATTAACCGCGAAACTATAGAAAAACTAAAATGCCCACTTATACTTGGGGTACTTATCTCTGCCTGTCTCTGCCACGCCCCTCGCCACGCATCACGCCACAGTGCCTCTGTCACAGCAACAACTTAGGATGCTCAGTTAGGAAACCATGCTCGTGGCATATCATGGTTTTAGTCTTCAGGTTGATTGCCATAGCATGGGTAGAACTATTAACTACAATAGTTGTTTCTTGCCTAACGCATCTATCTGTACCTATTTTGTCGAACTCCACCATTAGCAACGTTGAAGTGAACCAGTTGTTACTGTAAACAGTAGTTTTAAAGGCATCCCATACATGATTAAACTATCTCCCTATGCATGCAGCAAGTATGGGGCCCGGTCTACCCAAACGTAGGCTTCGGCTGAATGGTTCGCCCTGGGACTGACCGGCCCCACGTCTTCTGCCAACTCACCATGTGGCTTCCCCCCCCTCCCTCATCATCCTTCTATGTCTACTCCTGCACCATTCATAGAATGTTCCTTCATAGGTGAGTTTGGCAGAGTTACTACTGCCCAGGACTCAAAACACTCCCCCCCAAACCTTGCAAACTCTGTAAGTGACAAAAGAGTTATGTCCACAATCAACACAGTCAACAACTTTTAAAGGGAATGAGCCTAGCTCAGGTGATCGTCTCTTATGACTATGACCTCAGTGAACACTTCAGGCAGCTCAGTGCCTCCGTTCAAACATGTCTCTGGTGTGAGCTTGTCACTCGCAGAGTATGCTGCTTTGAGCAGTTGATGTTTCTCTCAGTCGTTTTGTCATTTTTTGAGGTTCGTTGGCAATCTTTGAATATTTGTGTTAAGACCGATCTTATCATTGTAGATTTTTTCGTTGCGGCCCATATCAACTCTATTGGGTTGAACTGACAATGGTAAGGAGTCTATCCAGCGTTTCTCTTGTAACCCTTTGTGGATAATTTTCGGTCAAAATAGACACAAGTTTGAAGAAAAAGGATTTTTTTAATGAACCTAATATTTAACCATCTAGTTAAAAGACACTTAAATAATTAACCCAAATGATGAAAAGTTAATTAAGTTTAATAATTTGTAATCGTTTCTCTTGTGACGAGGAAAAGAATGTTTGGACATCATAAAATAAAAATCACTATTGTTGCTAAGGAAACGGGTTTTTTATTATGTTAAGTTGTCCAACTTCTTTGAAGACAGCAATGGAATAATATATTTAACATGGCATAGTGAATGTAATGAAACATTATAGTTTTAATAGATTAGGACCAAGTGTCGGTTTCACCTGTTTACCTGTGACGACGGGGTGTCCCCCCTGGTGAAATCGTTGTTTCATGTCGTTATGGACTGTCCTAACGACAACCTTAGACATGTAATGGGACAAAGTAAGATATCAAGACCCTTCTGGCATACTGTTGTATTTGCTATTGTTTGATAAAGGTTTCAGAACAATTTTTTTGGCGAAAATCATTTAATATAATACAAATATGGTGTTTCAACCAACAAATACAAGTTATAATCAAAAGAAGTAAACGGAATAGATTTGCACTGCCTTGTCAAGGCTTGTTAATGTAAATGTGGAATAAGATGTGACAGCTTACTCTGACAGGAATGGAAATGCTGCCTTTACAGTGGAAATGCTGCCTTAAGTTCCTTGGCAGGTAATTTGTCATTGATCAGAAGGCGTTGAATACAGTATGTCTTCTCCATCCAAGAAGGTATGTTTGGGTCACTGTGGTCTGCATTCTCAAAACACTCCAGAAGGGTCTCCCGCATTCTTTGAAGGAATTCCAAGGTTTCCCCTTCTGGAAGTGCCGCAGAGAGAAGTCAGACAAAGTGCAGTCCACCCTCAATTCCCGTTTCCTCCCCTTTCCCCTTTCCTCACGCGCCCTCCTACTTGCCTTTTTCCTCCAAGACCCCCAATTTCATCTTCATTATCACCCACTCATCGTCTTGATTAGCCTAGTTGCAAAAATATAAGACGTTAAGCCCAAATATCAATCATTCTCCAAACAGCCCCATATTTCATCTTCATATATCACCCACTCATTGTCTCGATTAGCCTCGTTGCAAAAATATGAGACGTTAAGCCCAAATAATCTTATCTTTCTGGTAGCGCCACCCTAGCCGGACTGGTCGAGGAGGAGAAGTCAGACAAAGTGCAGTCCACACCCCAAGCCCCTTTCCTCCACCTTTTTCTTTCAACCCCCGCCCTTTTATTTGCCCCTTTTCTCCAAACAGCCCCCTATTTCATCTTCATATATCACCCACTCATTGTCTCGATTAGCCTCGTTGCAAAAATATGAGACGTTAAGCCCAAATAATCAATTCTTGCTAAAGTAGTAGTAGCGAGCGTCTCCACGAGACACTTATGGCACTTCGTTCTGTTTTTGTTTGTTTTTTTTTGTTTGTTTGTTTTTTTGTTTGTTTTTATGTCCGTCGATAGCGGTCGAACAGAATATCCGATCAACTTGAAATTTTGACCATGCACAAGCCTCGATGTGGATTGAAGGTGCATAGTTTTGAGGCAAAATCGTTCGAAAAGTTACAACGTTACACCATAGTTACTGGGTAATGTGTTACATTATTATATATTATACATATTGTTTATATATTTATTATTAAAACTGTGAGATGCCTAATTGTTCCGTGTTTGTATGTGCTACCACATCAGATGTAAAAGCAGGATTAGGACCTACATACATACGCGTTTCCTAATTGCGAAAAGTATCCCAAGACATTTGCGGCATTGTCTAGAAGTGTGCATAGGAAGAATTGTGTGCCTAGGGAAAACTCCCGTATCTGTTCTACGCATTATATTGCATCTGTTTTGAACGAATCGGATATAATGAAACATTAGTTGGTGCCAGACGAATTTAAAAAATCTCCGCAATTGAAGAGAGGTGTAATTCCTACTGCTAATTTAACAGGAGACAACTGAGCTATTAAATGCCAAACAGCCTACGTACTCATTGCATCTACAAAAGAAAGCAAATGATGATATGTGATTGTGACATGACATGGTATACCGTCCCATTCAGTTGCGTCAACTTCCAAAGTTCGGGCGGATAATGAGGAGCTAAATATTATTAGCGAATTTCAAGTGTCCAGGAACGTTATTGAAGTTGGAATTCAATGTGAGATGGGTACCGAAATTTACCGGCCAAATAACCCTTGTTTGAAGATGAAATCGTAGGGGATAACTCTGACGGGGAATAAGATTCATCTTACAGTCTCGACTCAGACCAAGAAACAGAAGGAACTGAAGACTCCGATGATCTACCCTAACGAAGGATGATACATCTCGCGCTTATGATCCCGATACGATACGATATTTACGATACTTTACGATTTTTTTCTCAAATTTACTTGAACTTTTTAAAATCTGCCGGCAGTCATCAAGTTAAGCTGGTATAAAGAAACAATGTTATCTATTAGAGCAATGTGTGAATTAGGACCCTACAATATAGCATTCACAGACTAAACAACAAACAATCGCTAGCTAATATTACACTTCTACTCTAATGTTTTCGGGAATAATTGCAATGCATTTCAGACATTTACGGAAACACTTGGACTACAATTTATAGAGAGGGGTGAATCATAAAAACAAATTACAATAATATTACAAAATTCCCATCGCTTTAATTGCATACAAGGACGATCGTCAAATTAAGTGGAAGTTGTACGTAATTTGTTGTCCACATAAGCCTATCATGTTACGTACTCCCCTTCCCCTGACCTTCCTATCTCCCTGAACACATACTTCGTACAATTTAATTACAAAGTTCTTTAAAAAAATTACTTTTTCCGGTAAAAAAGTAAATTGTTATTTAAAAACAAATATAATTTCATGGACTGCCACCTTATCGTGGTGGGCAGGTTTGCGTGCTTTGTTGATCCCGAGAGCTATGCCGGCGGAAGCTTATGCTTCTGGTAGGGCCACCCTTGCCGGACTGGTCGAGGAGGAGAAGTCAGACGAAGTGCAGTCCACTCCCCAATCCCATTTCCCCCCCACTGTCCCATTGAATATTTCTCCTCCCACTTGGCCCTGCCCTCCCTTGCTAGACCCCCGTATGACAACTCACGCGACGTACAATGGATCTGATTCGGATGTGGCTTTATTCTTCATTATTTTCTTTTTCATCTTCATTATCACCCGCTCATCGTCTCGATTAGCCATCGTTGCATAAATATGAGATGTTAAACCCCATTAATCAATCAATCAATCATAGAACAATGTCACACTGACCCTAGCCCAAGTATCGGGTAGACATTAATATTAAATACCTGCCCAGGGACTGCTACCTTATCGTGGTGGGCAGGTTTGCGTGCTTTGTTGATCCCGAGAGCTACGCCGGCGGAAGCGTATGCTTCTGGTAGGGCCACCCTAGCCGGACAGGTCGAGGAGGAGAAGTCAGACGAAATGCAGTCCACATCCTCCCCACTCCCGTTTCCTCCCCTTCCCTTTTCTTCCCCGCCCTCCTACTTGACCCTTTCCTCCAAACACCCCCCCTAGTTCATCTTCATATATCACCCACTCATTGTCTCGATTAGCCTCGTTGCAAAAATATGAGACGTTAAGCCCAAATATCAATCATCCTTCAAACAGCCCCCTATTTCATTTTCATGATCACCCACTCATCGTCTTGATTAGCCAAGTTGCAAAAATATAATACGTTTAGCCGAAAATCAATCATCCTCGTCGTCCTCCAATACCGCTAAATCTTCGGGGTAATGGTACACCACTAAATTCATATCCATATCATCCATTGTAGGAATATAGAAAAAATGTCTACCAAGGTCTCGCCAAAGAACCAAACGGGAAACCGGAAATCCCGCCAATTTTTTTATGAAAGTATGACTGCAGTAGTAGGCTATATTAAAGTAGATGGTTCGTTGACTTGAGATTTTAGTAGCTTGTTTTAAGATTTAAGCGTAAGGTTGGACATTGCCCAACTTTATGACAACGAATAACGCATTAAAACAACGTCTTAAAACTAAAACTTTGTGTGAACGCCAGTACGTGTTTCCTATGATTCACATTATGAAAACCTTAAATCTTATGCTTAAAAATCTTTGTGGACCATCCTTAAATAATTTTGTTTGTATATTTCTCACGGTTTTTTCCTTTTTGGGGGATGTAGCTACCCCACTCTCAGGAGCTGACAGGTTTTGAAAGAAGTATCAACCCGGACTTTTTATAGGCGCCCGTGTGAAAACATATATACGTGAATGCATATTCATAAATTGAGCGGTAATGGTCAATCACGTAATATCGATTATGAAACGATTATTTTGTTGTTTATTTTGCATGTCGGTAATCGCAAACAGTAATCGATAATGGTATTGATTTCTATTTTTCCCAACTAGGACTAATTTAAATACGCCGGCGTTAGAATATTGATTGAGATCCGCATAATTCTATTTAATTCATTGATTTCATTTGAGGTGGGTCACATTTATACAGATAAAAACGCTCAACAATATAGTCGCCAACTGTAAGATGATTAGCAAAACAACAACAACAACAACAACAACAACAACAACAACAACAACAACAATCGTTCATTCGATTAGTTTCAAGTCGATGATCGCAACAATGGATTCGTGTTTCGTAGGAAAAATAGGCGCAAGCTGAAGCTGAGCCTTCAAAAAGTATGTATAATTTCACCGAAAAATATATTGAATTATTCGAGTATTAAGAAGGTTCAGAAGAGAGAAGATGAAGGTAATTACTCTACAATATGTACAGTGTATTTTATTATTATTTTTATTGTTTATGTATTTTCATAAACTTTTTTTCTAATAATAAATTATATAAATGTATATATATTATTTACCACGTCATTGTAGTACATTTCTGCCATTGATACACATTTCCCGACATCACGAGTTGATTGCAGGATGAATACAAACGTTAATCACGCCAGTAATGTAAATTAACAGCTCAATATTATGTAGTAAATTACAATATTATTTATAAACGAAAAATTGATTTATGTTGCCTAGTTGTTCGCTTTTTACGGCCGGTTCCGTAACAAATTTGTATATACTATTTAATTTATATTATATTAAATAAAAATATTATTGAAATGGGAACAGGATGATATTACAAATAACTTGATAACACATATTTACTATTGTTGTATTTATTAATCAAAGTGGGGGGTTGGGGGCCGCGGCAAATCTTGGAGCCCCCTAACCCCACTGATGTAATAATAATAATTGTTTACATTGTGGCCTGTTACATTATGGTGATTGTGTTGGTGTTGGTGTCCTCCTCTTCCGCCACCGCGCGCCCCTCGTTGCTTCTGCCTCCATAGGCGCCGCCGAGCACTTCTATTTTGCCGCTTATTGTTGCCTGTGAAAAAATCACAAATTTTTAAATTTGTATAATAATAATTACCAAGACCTCATCTCACATTCAACCTTAAATTACATACATTTTCTGGTCGAGGAGGAGAAGTCAGACGAAGTGCAGTCCACACCCCAATCCTCTTTCCTCACGCGCCCTCCTACTTGGCCCTTGCCTCCAAACAGCCCCTTATTTCATCTTTATATATCACCCACTCATTGTCTCGATTAGCCTCGTTGCAAAAATATGAGACGTTAAGCCCAAATATCAATCAATCATTGTCTCGATTAGCCTCGTTGCAAAAATATGAGACGTTAAGCCCAAATATCAATCTATCTAAAGCATTCTTCCTGCCCAGGGACTGCTACCTTATCGCGGTGGGCAGGATTGCGTGCTTTGTTGATCCCGAGAGCTATGCCGGCGGAAGCGTATGCTTCTGGTAAGGCCACCCTAGCCGGACTGGTCGAGGAGGAGAAGTCAGACGAAGTGCAGTCCACACCCCAATCCCCTTTTCCCCCCTTTCCCCTTTCCTCCAAACAGCCCCATATTTCATCTTCATGTATCACCCACTCATTGTCTCGATTAGCCTCGTTGCAAAAATATGAGACGTTAAGCCCAATTAATCAAATTTAATCCAGCTGTGTCTCGTCGGAGACGTTCACGTTGCTTTTCCTTCCTTTCAACAAATTTGCTGTAAAAATGTCCTTTTTTTGAGTCATTGAGAGACCAAAAAGCTGAATTAAGTGAAGATCTTTCTCCTGCATTGATTTTTGTCCTGCATCTCAACCTACAAGACTCTTTACATGCGGCGCCTACCTCCCTTGCAGAATGAACCTTGCCCTGAATATTAACGTATGCAGAACCACATTCTCGCTTCCGTTTGCGAATATTTTGTTTCCAGAGTTCTGGGTTGCGGCTTCTCTTCCTGCTTCTGGTTTGGTTGTCACTGTAAACCAAACAACACTGTTAATAATTAATATTGTAATCAAGTTTTGAATTTGTATTAAGATTTAGGCCTATTTTTTACGTACTGGATGGCGTTCTCATTAAGTAGCACATTTTCATTTTCACCAGCATCTTCTTCACCATTGACAGCACCTATATCAGAAATTGCTGCAGTAGCTACATCATGTAGGCCTATGTTTTCATCATTGCCCGGTCACCGACATTACCATTGTCTATAGTAGTATTAAAATAAAAAAGTTTCATGATTTAAACCAGAAGCTACAAAATATGTTTTTGAACATCAATTGTACAATAAGAAACAGTAATTGATAGTAAAAATAATTTGTAAGTAAGCCTTTATGTAGGCCTATATTTTATTGATAGAAATAACAAGAAAGTACCTATTGTAAGTGTATGTATGTACGGTAATAATATCTGGTGAGGCTAAATAAACACAGTCTTATCTTACCTTTTAAACCTCATTCCCCGTTTATCTGTTCGAAATAAAAGTGAGATTGTACATCCACTCATTGTCTCGATTAGCCTCGTTGCAAAAATATTAGACGTTAAGCCTAAATAATTAATCAATCAAAAATTGTAACAGCAAACTCCACAATTACCGACCCAGTGTTGAT
Source organism: Isoperla grammatica (assembly GCA_945910005.1). NCBI lineage: Eukaryota > Metazoa > Arthropoda > Insecta > Plecoptera > Perlodidae > Isoperla > Isoperla grammatica. The sequence goes on from OX246744.1 coordinate 16,606,557, forward strand.
TGTTTGTATTCTATTATTATTATATATTTACGAAAGAAAATTATACTTTGTTTTACTCTACAGGTTGTTATTTTCATAAAGTTTCAACTTAGAAACTTACCTTGAAGTCAGATGACGAATTTGAGAGTTGAAAGTTGACATCGACAAATAACTTTATTAACTATTCAAATAGAAGACAATAGTGATTGCTTTAGCCTCACCACTACCAAATCTTCCCTTCAAATTCCACTATTATAGCATTAACTAATAAATAATGTGTATTTACACTTCATAAATTTAGAAGAAAATGTATATTTTTGTTCAGTTATTTGTTTATTTATTTTGAAGATTGACAACAGTTCTCCAACTAACTCCGCTAGGAGTAAATCCAGTAGACCTTGACTAAATACCTCAAGTATCCAGTATTCTTTGGCTTTCGTATTCCGCCCAGCGGAACTCGCATAGGACCTATGCGAGTTCAATCAATCCCCTGGCGGAGATTCGGTAAACCTCAGACTTGGGAGTTCGACGAGTCCCCGCTAGGGGATTGATTTCAGCGCAGTTTAAAGTTGACCTTGATTAAAACGAAGTCAAACGAACACAGGTCGATGTCAATATCAAGGTCAATATCAATGTTAAGGTCAAGGTTACCAGGGGATTGACGCATCTGCCACAGGATTTAGTAAATGATAGGAAATGCGATAAAATGAGGTCATATGACGCTGGCAATTGATTGGTGGAAAGCGCAAAAAGTAGGAGAGTAGAACGAATGGTAATTCAGAACTGAAAAATACCTTAATGGAATACTTAAAATTCCATTCCATATTAGAATAAACTCTGGCAACAACAGAAGACCTTCCCCCTCCCCACCCCCCACCCCCCACCAGCCCTACCGCCTACACCCACCTGCCCATGGACTGCTACCTTATCGCGTCGGGCAGGTTTGCGTGCTCTAATGATTCCTAGGGGGAGGAGAAGTCAGACGAAGTGCAGTCCACACCCCAATCCCCTTTCCTCCCCTTTCTACTTTCCTCACGCTCCCTCCTACTTGCCCCTTTCCTCGAGACAGCCTCATATTTCATCTTCCCATATCACCCACTCATTGTCTCGATTAGCCTCGTTGCAAAAATATAAGACGTTAAGCCCAAATATCAATCAATCAATCGGTCTACTGCCAAGTGTCGATGGATAGTAACTTTCTGAGCATTAAAATACCTACCTACTCATAGACCTGTATGAGTCTTAAAAGTAAGGTTATACATACGTATATGCCATACATTGTACCTGATATCCACTGGAAGCCACCACTCGCATAAAACCCAAAAGCAACCAGAAGCTGCGTATCTGCAGGAATAGCGTTGTGGCGATTTGTCCTCCTTTCGATTGTGGGCCTCAGTTCTTCGAGCAGTTGTTCAAACAAAGCCCTATTGAGCCTAGTAGTGTGGAACAGCAGTGTATCACTTATGTTGTGAGCCCGTATGCGATTTTGTCACACAACAGATTAACCTATTAATATTACTTATTAGCCGAACAAGGGATGGCGCGAGTTGTACACATGTATTGTTTACATAACTTGCCCTCCTGCATCTGTCACCACCTGCCCTGCTCGCCTTACCAATCACTATAACACCCCTATTAGTTGTGTGGATGTCTGGACTGTTGGGTCACATTCTTATGTGATCTTAGTTCATAATGCATCACTCTCCCTCCTGCATCTGTCACCACCTCCCCTGCTCGCCTTACCAACAACTATAACAACCCTATTAGTTGTGTGGATGTCTGGACTGTTGGGTCACATTCTTGTGTGATCTTAGTTCATAGTGCATCCCTCCTGCATCCCTCCTGCATCCGTCACCACCTCCCCTGCTTCCCTTACCAATAACTATAACACCCCTATTAGTTCTGTGGCTGTCTGGACTGTTGGGTCACATTCTTATGTGATCTTTGTTCATAGTGCATCACTTGCCCTCCTGCATCTGTCACCACCTCCCCTGCTCGCCTTACCAATCACTATAACACCCCTATTAGTTCTGTGGCTGTCTGGACTGTTGGGTCACATTCTTATGTGATCTTAGTTCATAGTGCATCACTTTCCCTCCTGCATCTGTCACCACCTCCCCTGCTCGCCTTACCAATCACTATAACACCCCTATTAGTTGTGTGTATGCCTGGACTGTTGGGTCACATTCTTATGTGATCTTAGTTCATGAGACGTTAAGCCCAAATAATTAATTAATTTCATAATGCAACACTTTCCCTCCTGCATCTGTTCAATTTGGCAATTCCTGTAGGACGCAGACGGAAACAACTTACTGTATGCCAATTGAGAAAGTATAGGAATTCAAATAAATAAAATATACATATTTTAGGCCTAGGAAGATATGGAGGGAATTATTATGTATGTCATAACTGGGTAATGACTTAATATATTTGTTCATATCCAAAGATAAATTGTTTAAAAACCTACCATGAGCAGCAATCGTTATTGAGGGAATACTAGACCTATTTTAAAATATATCTAACTTGGAATTTATTCGTGAGGTAGGCCTACGCCTAGGCCTAGTTATAGTAGGCCTACAAGATCCTTATTTTCAGTAATGTACATATAAAATTCAATCTGTGGGATGTGGCCTGGGGCATTGAGGAAATACACTGACGTATCGTTTCTCATCACACTGCCCTAGGGTTTGGGTATATTTTAAATTTCCTACCCTGAGACATTCAATCACGACCCTACAATGACTCATTGTACTATAAAAAAAAACAGAATTCATAACGACCTATAGCAATCATGCATACATTCGTTAGCTTCTACTAGATCGAGGTAGAGTGCACCTACATGCATGAAATCTGAAAGAATCTGTATCTGTAGCTGTATCTACTAGGCACATGCATAGACCTAGGCCTAGCCTACGTGTAGGTGATGGATGTACTGGCCTAGGCTAGGGGCCTTGGCGTAGGGCCTTGGGCAGTCATTTTAGGCCTACGAGAGGTGATCTAAAATAAATGTCTTTGACACCATGTTGGATATTATTCAAGTAGGTACCAGAGGTACAAAGAACTAAGGTCAGGGTACCGTAGCATTTCCATTTTAATAAAGTAATATTCAGTTAACGTACCGTCTTCCACTGGGTGATTTCCTTCCTAGGGCCGACGCAGCCATGAAGAAGATTTTGAAGAGTTCTCCACAACTCCTGTTGTTTTGCGTTTGTAAATTTACACTTTATTTATTTTGCACCATTTTGGGGTGCTTCGCAATAAACTGGACCATAAGAGACTTCTGCTCGTCAGTTATGTGCCCTGCAGTCTTACTTTCTCGCTAGTGCCGTCCATCTTTCGAAAATAGGTTCGAAAGACCGCGAAAATCGTAACTACGCCCCTTTTTATTACAATGCTTCTCATTGGCTAAAAAGCTTTCACATTCTGGTCCTAGCCGCTAGTGACGGAATGCCACGTGAAAATGAATTTTCACTTCCGATAGTCGGAAATAAAACTCGAGACTACGACAATTCGGAATTGCCATTCCATGCATGGAATCAAAACGTCGAAAGTTGTGTTTCCACGTGGAATTCGAGACTCACCCCCCTGGTCCGAAATCTCCAGAACACTGACGAGTACGGGCAGAAAAAAAAACAAATATTTTGTTTCGAGACGGTGGTCGGTTATAGTCGGCCGTGTTCGGGGGTGTAGCACGGCGCCACGTGACCACACTACTCGGACGAGCAGTGCTCTGCCAACTACGGGCGAGTGAGTACTCTGCAGAGTACGGAGCCAGTGTGACCGTAGCCTTATGCGACGGAACATCACCGTGAGGGTTGTGGGCTGTATTGCATCTCAAAGGCTGTGTGAAAGTGTCACCGACTTACCAGTGTTTCGGACTCATGAATTTTCGTAGTATCTGCAGCCCTGATGGGATGTTTGCTAGCATTCTTTGTAGTGGTCGACTGTAGTAACGATTCCAACCGTTTTAAAATTGCTGAAACGTCAATCAAATCTGGTGTTTACTTTATGTTTTCCATCAATAAAACATGAATGTGATGCTTTGAAACCTGTCTCGCTCAAAATTCAATAAAATAATGAAATATGAAATACATATGGTAGATGGTAGACATATACTCTTTTTAGGGGTGGGATATATAGGCTTAACCTTATATGTCTGATACTGATGTAGTGCTGATGTACTTGGAACGGTGCATGGAAACCTTTCCTCGTGGAAATAAAGCATATTAATTCAACTGTAACGATTAAATGTCAACAACTGCACTTACATTGAGCACATGTTCCCACATGGACTTGTGTCTCTAGGCTTCCTCGCTTCTGCCAGCTCTGTTTTCAGCTGGTGTATTTCTGCCCTCAAGGCATCTTCTATGGAGTTGTTGCGCTGCTGATAAGGCGATACCTCAGGGTTGTTGCTACTTGAGGGTAGTGGTTGTAGTAGTTGCAAGGTGGTGGTAGGAATACATTTGCAAGGGATTAATATCACCCACTCATTGTCTCGATTAGCCTCGTTGCAAAAATATGAGACGTTAAGCCCAAATATCAATCCATCAATCAATGAAAGATTTTGAGTTGTAGTGGGAAGATTGTGTGAGTTGTGTAAAATTAAAGTTTGAATCTTGGATACCTTGCATTTCGACCATGGCACCAACTTGCGTACTTGTGTTGGAGTAAGTAGGTTTGAATGTGGAGTATTGTACTTCTGAAAAAGTGTTCTTGTGCTGGGAGGACAGTATTGGTTATTACTGCCTGCATTGTCGTTGTCTCTAATAACTTGTCCTCACGCGTTTGAGACGTTAAGCCCAAATATCAATCGATCCTCACGATCCCTCCTCTTTGCCCCTTTCCTCCAAACAGCCCCCTATTTCATCTTCATATATCACCCACTCATTGTCTCGATTAGCCTCGTTGCAAAAATATGAGACGTTAAGCCCAAATAATCAATCACTTAGTTTTATATATTATTATATATTTATATATATAATAATAATAACTTTAACCATGAGGACTACATAAATTACAAGAATTACCATTCTATAGTTTTCATGGTTTTAGTAAATCATGAATACCAATTTATGTAAGATATAGGTCAAGTAGTTAACATAAAACACAAAGTTCAGGTCTGGAAAACTTACTGGTACAAATGTATTGTATTTATTTTCACTCAATACACAGTTTTTATTTAATATCACCTTCTTCGTGCATTGTAAAAACCTAATACCAGAGTCGCAAATAAAAATTCATATGTATCTACCTGCGTACTGTATGATTATTTGTGATCTCAAATTACAAAAAATGCCTGGTGTATGACTAAATAACTTGTGGCCGTGGTGTGTCGTTTATTATCACGTTGTTGTGTAGGATTTAAAAAAACAATAGATTTATTTTATTTAAATCATAGTGTTGTGTTAACACAAATGATGTAGACCAGTAGTGCATACACTCATAAAACTAATTACATTAAATTAATATGGATATATATTTCCGATCGCGTTACTGTTTCTCGGCCTAAGGCTGCAGCTGGCCGGAGGCTTAGGCCTCCATGCTTAATGGTTCAATCTGCTCGCTTGTCACGTCCGCCAGATGTTGCTGTTCCTTGGTGGATACTTCATCCTTAATGAACTCCATAATATATAATACTTTAAATTTTGTACCTATAATTAGGCAGAAAATGGTGGGTGCCTCTGGCAGCTGGCCTAGAAGGATGTTAGCTAATTTGTTTCTTGTTTCTATGGTAACTACCGGGAAACAATGTGCAGAACGAGGCAGTCTCGCTTACATCTCGGTCCCAGCGGAGGCTCGTCAAACTTCCGTATCATGGTAGTAAATCCATTTTATTCTCACACCAGCCCAAATATCAATCAATTAATCCCCTTCCCTCCCCTTTCTCCTTTCCTCACGTGCACTGCTACTTGCCCTGCCCATGGACTGCTACCTTATCGTGGTGGGCAGGTTTGCGTGCTTTGTTGATCCCGAGAGCTATGCCGGCGGAAGCGTATGCTTCCGCCACCCTAGCCGGACTGGTCGAGGAGGAGAAGTCAGACGTTAAGCCCATATATCAATCAATCCAGAAACCCCTATTAGTTGTGTGGCTGTCTGGACCCCCTTTGCCGGACTGGTCGAGGAGGAGAAGTCAGACAAAATGCAGAGTACATCGTCCCCACTCCCTTTTCCTACCCTTCCCCTATCCTCCCCGCCCTCCTACTTACCCCTTTCCTCCAAAAAGCCCCCAATTTCATCTTCATTATCACCCACTCATCGTCTTGATTAGCCAAGTTGCAAAAATATAAGACGTTAAGCCCAAATATCAATCAATCCCTTTCCCCTTTCCTCACGCGCCCTCCTACTTGCCCCTTTCCTCCAAAGAGCCCCTAATTTCATCTTCATTATCACCCACTCATTGTCTCGATTAGGCTCGTTGCAAAAATATGAGACGTTAAGCCCAAATATCATCATCATCTCATAAACCTGCATTAACCATTAACGTATTACTATAACTTAAGTTTAATGCAACTTATTTTCTATGTAATATCACTAGATTTACACATTTCCATTAAAAACGTTACGAAGTTTAGATAGTAACAGTATTACATGCAAATCTTGACATCTCGTTCACTAAGCGTTTGAGCTTATTCTCTTGTACACTGTGAATGAATGCATTGTCCATCACTATCACACTTGGTTCCTCTAAATTATTAACCATGTTTACCCGTCTGTGCCCGGGGAAGAATAGGCCCAGGGTGACTCTGCTAGTCGTAAGAGGTGACAAAAGGAGACCCGTCTCGGCCCGGGGTAGAATAGGCCCAGCGTGACTCTGCTAGTCGTAAGAGGCGACAAAAGGAGACCCTTCCCCCCCCCCCCCCCCCCCACTGTCCCACTGAATATTTCTCCTCCCACTTGGCCCTGCCCTCCCTTGCTGGACTCCCGTATGACGACCCACGCGACGTACAATGGATCTGATTCGGATGTGGCTTTATTTTCATCATCATCTTTCTCATCTTCATTATCACCCGCTCATCGTCTCGATTAGCCATTGTTGCAAAAATATGAGACGTTAAGCCCCATTAATCAATCAATCAATTAACCATGTTCCTGCCCAGGGACTGCTACCTTATCGTGGTGGGCAGGTTTGTGTGCTTTGATGATTCCTGGAGCTATGCCGGCGGAAGCGTATGCTTCTGGTAGGGCCACCCTAGCCGGACTGGTCGAAGAGGAGAAGTCAGACGAAGTGCAGTCCACACCACAATCCCCTTTCCTCCCCTTTCCCCTTTCCTCACGCTCCCTCCTACTTGCCCCTTTCCTCCAAACAGCCCTATATTTCATCTTCATATATCACCCACTCATTGTCTCGATTAGCCTCGTTGCAAAAATATGAGACGTTAAGCCCAAGTAGCAAAAAAAATTGACGCTAGTCGACTAGGCATAGCCTAGTGACTAATGTAACAATTAGTGACAGTTAATTACAACAATCATTGATTGTTGTATAAGTGCACTAGGTCTAGACCATTGAGATAATGCCCGTACACATTACACAGGTAGTAGCCTTTGCAAACCAAATAATTGTGAAATATGATATTTCAGAACAATAACAAATTATTGTAAGCTTACCTTGATTCTTACCTTGATTCTCCTGCCCATGGACTGCTACCTTGTCGTGGTGGGCAGGTTTGCGTGCTTTAATGATTCCTAGAGCTATGCCGGCGGAAGCGTATGCTTCTGGTAGGGCCACCCTAGCCGGACTGGTCGAGGAGAAGAAGTCAGACGAAATGCAGTCCACATCATCCCCACTCCCTTTTCCTCCCTCTTCCCCTATCCTCCCCGCCCTCCCACTTGCCTCTTTCCTCCAAACAGACCCCTAATTCATCTTCATATTTCACCCACTCATTGTCTCGATTAGCCTCGTTACCAAATATCAATCTATCTTACCTTGATTCTTCGCCAGGGTCTTCCATATTTACAGAATCTGCTTGTTAAATCTTGATTTCAAATCACTCTGAAGAACAATCCAGTACACGATGCGCCATGCAGCACGGTCGAAACAAGAGTGGTGGTAGTGGCAAATACTGTTGGTCGTCGCTGAGGTATAGCCCGAGGTTCGCGGTCATCTTTAGGCGTGCCTTACCCCCACCCCCTCCCTTAAACTACCGAACCGCCGGATTAGTTTGTTGGCGGCAAAAATTGACACTTCTCTAAGCAGTTGCATATGACTAACGTGGGCAAGAACACAGGGGCCCCATCCAACGGGGTGGGGGGGAGGGGGTTGGCTCGAAGACAGGATGCAAGTTGGAAAATTTTCATAAATTTGTCCAGTTTATGTATTGGCCACGAAAACCACCATCAGAATGGATAATTTCTAGAAGCCTTCATTTATTTATTAACTAAGCGAGCGTAACCATTCGACTCCTATGGGCCTAGGGATGACAAGTACTGACCTTAAGACAGTGACTGGTCGACCTGTACAACTACTTTACTCGGCCCATGGGGTTGAACCATCAACTCAACAAGGCCGACTGCTAGCTCTCTACGGGTGTAACTCGATCTTCTTACTGTGGTCTGTTATTAGACTCTTGGAGGAACATTATCATACCCTAGGGATGATAAGTAACGACCTTTAGACAGTGACTGGTCTACCTGTACAACTACTTTACTCGGCCCATGGGGTTGAACAATCAACTCAACTAGGCCGACTGCTAGCTCTCTACGGGTGTAATTCGATCGACTTCTGCTATGTGTTTTTTTATGCAATATTAATGAAACACTGTCATAAATCAACCTAGGAGGTCACACAAAATTCCAGATCGTGCATAGATAATTTCTAAGATTCAAGCAAGAAATCGACATCGGCCTATCTGCCACCATTCAGTATCAGCCTTTTAGTAAATTATTTCTCAGACAGCCAGACAACTTAGGACTGAAGGATAAATACAACCAGTATTAAAATTATTTACCTTATCTGCTAAAACAAACACACAAATCAATTTGATAAGAATCAAATATCTAAAACGAAATATATAATAAATAATAAATATAATTATAATATATACTTTTTCACAGATATTTTGTAGGCAAATGGCCTAGTGTATGATGTCAAACACAACCAACAACATACACATTCCACACACAATGGACAATAGACATATACCAAAGCAGTGAGTGATAGTGAAATAGCACAAGGTATTGACGAATTGAATAGTAGTGCAGCACCAAGAATAGATCAAATCAAATCTTCAACAATACAAATAATTAACTGTTTAAAACACATTGGTAATACAAGTTTTACTGCAGGTATTTTCTTAGAAGGCTACAAAAATGCAGTTTCCATACCAGTGCATAAAAAAGGTAACCAAGACCTTTTAAAATGTGCAAAAATGAAAAGACATTGTTTTTAATTTTTATAAAATGTTTTTCATATTGATTAACTATATAGTATTAAAACTGATCCCCCGACTGGACGATAAACTTGTAAGTTAAAATTTTAAGTGGGATCTGTTTCTTTCTGCCTCTTCTGTTTTCCTTTATCTCGCCTTGCTTCGTTTGGGCCTCAACGATAAAAAGCGGATCTCGAATTGTCAACCCTCTTGTTACTCGTGGGTCCGCAATTTCGGGAAGAACACATTCTAGATAATACCGCTTCAGACTAGGCAGCATTTTACTTTTCCAAAGTAGCTCGTTTATCAAAATTCTCTCGCAGTGGTAGTCATTTTTGGCAAAGACGATGAGGTCACAGAAATGGCGCCCAGTTATGTTGAGTTGCCCCTGAATTTGGTAAAAATACTCGTGGGTGAGTTTAAGCGCAAGGCTACCATCTTTTACTTCCAAGCAGATGTTATGCTTTTTACTGTTGATTGTATCAACAAATTTTATATCCCCGATAGAGGGTATACATTTGACCTCGACGAGGCCAGTCTCTCCAACCAAACCGTCTGGAGACGTCGCCAGATATGGGAACTCCATATCCACGAACATCCCTGAGCTCTCAACATGGTTACCTGTTCTCCGTGTATATTCTGTAATGGCAACGGCTTCGTTTTCAATGCCGAATTTTACGTATTTGTTTTTGGACAGATCGTAGGTCTTATACAAAATATTCTTTACCATGTTGTGACAGGAGGTGGTATTCTTGCGTTTCATTACCTGTGTACAAAATAATAACATTAAATCGGTACCGATACACGAATAGGTCATTTCATATCACAAATACTCCCAAGCGCCTTCTCCTCACTTATATTGACATTGATAAAATTTAGCAATACAAGTTACATACAAACGTTATTGGGGTTTCAATGAACCTATCAACAAAATTGAAAGATTATGTTAAACGTTAAATTTAGAAAGGCCTATTTCCAATATATGCACTAAATTGTTACGTAATAGCAGTTTACCTTGCCGAAATTCGATGATGTTAGTCTGTTTATCCTGGATTCTCTCCAAATCTTGTTCTTATTTTGACCCTGTGAACAATAAAGTTAAAGATTAATTTTCTATTAAAGTGTTATATTATACAACATATAATTTCAAAATCTATTGTAATTTAGATTACCTACCCTCGTTTTGCGTTCGAAATCATCTCGCATTTCTACTGTCAATGCATCATTCCTTAGCTTTATGAGTATCTTTTCTTTTGCAACTTCTAGTTCTGCGTTGGTCTTGTCTTCGGGTACATCAATGGCAGTAGCAAGAAGAAGTCCAGGCGTGTAGTCTTGGTCAGGTCCTGTTGGTTTAGTACCGTGTCTTCTCTTTTTGTGAGGTCCTTCTAGACAGCGCCGAGCTCGTTGAGAGGTTACCCTCTGCCTTCTGATCCATTCTCGTCGTTGTACTAAGCCAGGGCTGTTGCCAGTCATCCTTTTCCAAGGGCTTGTGTGCCAACCTGGCCCACTCATCTGAGCGAGACCAGCTCCTTCACAGCGCATACTGTATGCGCCTTTCTTGGAGTGATCGACTCGCTTTCCACCTGTGAATTTAGCTACCAAACTATTATAGTTCTCTGCTAAATTTGTAGTGAAGTTTTGAACAAGTCGATCCGCATTGCGCACCATTACATCTACCAGCTTGTATATTTCTGCCAGTACATTAGACTCCTCTACGACGGGCACTTCGTTGACTTCCCCTTCATTGGGCTTACAGAAACCAGCCTCTTCGCGGCATCGGCCGTGGTCTCCAAACACGTGTCGAGGACCATTTCGTAGATCTTGACGAAGAGTCTCGACGACACCGTGTTGTCCCGCTTGGCGGATAGCCCCGCGTGCAGCTTTTGTAAGTCGAGGGATTCGTGCCGCAAGCAGTTTCCTGACCTTTATGTCGTACTGCATGTTAGACTTGAGCGTATGAAGACGACTTGTGTAGCATTTTACCATGTGATTAGCACATTCGACTTTTTCAACATGCCGTCCATATGAGCATTTTTCCTTTATTTTAGCAAAGACGCTAGAGTCTCCATCCCCTAGAAAGAATAAATTATCACATCATTTCTGTGGACCAAGATATTTTATTTTGCTGTAAACAATAATAGTAGTAATAATAAATGCTTTGTCAAACAGATTATCTTCATAGGCATAACCAAGTTGCAAACATTTTACATAAAAAATTAGCCATAAAGTATATAAACTTATAAACACAACCACTGAGTATTACAAAAACAAGCCTGAAAAGGTATTAGATAGTAAAGACTACAAATTATATTACGACCGGGCAGTTATAACAGACCAAACCATACATCACAATAGACCGGATATTATATTAATTGACAACAAGAAACAAGAAACGATTTTAATTGATGTTGCCGTCCCTTTATGCCACAATGTAGAGACAACTTGGCGGGAAAAGATACACAGATATAAGGAGTTATCTATTGAAATAAAAAGGTTGTGGAAGCAGAATAATGTAACTATTGTACCGTTAATTATATCAGCAAATGGCATTGTTCCGCGTAAACTCCATGACAGTATCAAACTAATTGGTCTCCAACCGAACATATACATCGAGATGCAAACAGCAATAATTTTGAACCCGTGTAGGATAGTGCGAAAATTTTTGAGAAGAATGACGACTTCAAGAAGTTCTCCATCCTGATAGTGGTTTTCACCATACGAAGAGCGAATGCTGGGATGAGTACAAATCGGCCACGACCGTACATAGCATTCACAGTTTGTTTTGGAAAAAATAATATGGACAATGATATATTTAATTAGTTCTAAGTAGATTTTAATAAGGTAAACACATGGAAATACTTGACATTTATGTCCGTACAACATGTTTACGCCGGTTTTGACCGAGTTCATATGTATTGCAACAATAAAATAATAATAATGTCACTAGACTTACCCACGACATATTTATAGCGAAGGTTGTGTTGCGATTCCCTACAATTAAATGCCTCGATAATTACATCTTGTTGCATGGCAGTTGATGTACCTTGATAATTCAAGAAACATCTGTGGGTACGAGGAGCTTCGCCTTTAGGTGTTTTGGAACACACGTAACAGTACTTGTTACGAATGCCCAAAAAAAGTAATTTCTTGGTTTCTATACCAATTACACAGGCCTGGAAAAAAGCATGTAGGGTATTAGCTAATTTATTGAGGTCATTGCTATAATAAAATACTACATTTAAAATTTAATTACTAAAAATGGTTTAGAGATTAATTATGAAATTAATTTCCATTGAAATGTTTGATTGATTACTATAAACAAAATATGTATGAAGATGGGTTCAATTGTTTTCTATTGTTTTTATTTTTCCTTTGCGGTTATAGCCAGCACTTACCACTCCTGATTTAGCATTATAGTCATGTCCAAAGGTTCTCATACACCAAGCACCATCCACGATTACTGTGGTATGTGCAACGCCATCTTGAAATTGTTTTTTTGCAACTGCGATGGCCAATTCTTCAGCACCGTTTTTGGAGATTTTATCAGTCAGATGTTCATGCCAAGTCTACAGAGAGAAAAACAATTGTCTTGTTCAAAAGGATGGTAAGTGTACACGTTGACCGACTTACCGTGATGATAGGCCACTGATGGTCAGTGTTTAAGAGATGTGGAAAACGTTATTACGTGACGTGTCAAAATAAAAATAATTTAGTTCTTGATCACGATATTAAACTGAACTTGATTTAATAAAAAATATGACTACCCTGTGAAAATATTTGTCGGACTATTTTCTTAGCTGTGATTCGTCGCGGAGCGATTACGGATGATTATTGACGATTATTGATGATTACAATTACTAAAAGAAGTATTTGCGTTTGGTACTCAAAAATGATACGTAGGCCTAATTACTTTTTCTCAATTAATTTACAACACTGGTTGTTCACATTGCACATTTTAATATTACATAATAATTAATAATCCACTCACTAAAATATTTTGACATATCTTACCTCTGCTACTCGAGCCTCTGCCTTTTTATAGGATTTATCGGACATCATAGGTATTCCAAGAACTGTCAACATCTCTTGGGCCTGAGAATACCCTATTCCAACAGAAGTTGCTCCCCACACGAGTGCTTCGTTCATATAAGCTGGAGCTTGTCCTGGTCGTGTTGTTGTCACCATAAATGTTTTGTTGCAGTTATCACACTTGAATACCAATTCACTTAGGAGACCGTTCCTCTTTTCTTTGAAAAACTTATAACGTCCGGTAGTACAATTTCTAGGATGCTCTCCTAATCTCAACAAACTTTCGGTAAAGTGCGCGATATCAACAATTCTGTTACCGGCCAACATATTTCCGAGCAAGTCTTCGGGATTAGGTGGTACAGTCTCAGTGACTAGATCAGGGTAGTCGCTGTCACAATCGCTGGAGTCCAATAATGGCGCACTTTCAAGCTTCCACGTACTGAAAGGTAAAATAAAATTTGAGTAGAGGCTGAAAAAATCGTAATTGATGCAGTTGTTGGAGATAAGATAGATAAGTCATTGATGGAGATAGATTGCAATCAATATAAACTCGTCTTCTTTAGATGGATGTCGGCCTATCATGAATAGATACATTCTATTTATTTCGTTATACAACAATAACACGACTTTGACAGCAGACATACCTGTCCAAGGCAGGAGTCGTGGGAATGTCAGGTTCTTTGCCTCTTCTATAGGTTTTACTGACTCGACGAACTTGATATTGGACACCCGAAGAACTAAAAATATGTAAGGGTTTCTGTTAGCGCATTTCCCATAGTAAAATAATCTCCAATTATTCGTAGTAAATTAATACCTTACCTAGCGAGAGGATTATCACTGTCACTGCATTCGTCAGTCATAATAGTATGCGATGAACAAGTGGGAGTCATATTGTTGATCCTGAAAAAGATTTATACGTAAGTTACACTCGTTCCAGAAAAAGTGGTCAGCTTATTAGCTACTCTTGTTAGCTCCTGTTAGCGATACAGCAGGGGGGGGGGGGGGGCTCGAGGCCCGTCGCCCCCCCCCGTACTCGGCGTCTATGGCCATAGCTGCTTTCTGATTGGTTTGTAAGTAGTGAATGGAGATGGTCGATTTTGCACCGAAATGGATTGTCGTGTGAAACAGGTGGCAATAATAGGTAACCAACCACATATCCAACTCATTTCTAATGAAGATTGGAGATGGTAAGTTTTGCTTCTAACCTGCTCATATAGTCATCCTAGACAAGAATGAATGCGACGACAGTGTCATGCCCAGTCAGCAACGAACAACCTACCCCGAGTAATGTATGTTAAACAAAAATGTGAACATGTGGTTCTTTTGTTTGGTATGTAGAGCCAAACCAAAAATTAGGACATGCCAATTGAGGTACATCGCTTCGCTGTAGGTAGGTACCGGTACGCATAACAAAAATAAAACACTAATCATATATACTTACGATGGGGAAGAATGAAGTATCGATATTCCAGGTTCATCTTCGTGTTCTTCTATTACGTTATCACAAACGACTATATCACTGGTTGCATTGCATTCTAGTTCTCGCTTATCACTGTAAGACTTCCTTTTAATTTTTGCTCGTCTGGATTGTTTGGGTTTCTTAGACGGATGAGGTCGACTTTTCGGCATAGCTGCACTTCAATAATACAAATTAGTTGGTACACAAAAAAAATAGAGTTATCAAATAACAATGCAACCACCTCGCCCGCCTTGCTACAAAGCCGGCCGGTCTGGCTGGCGGCTGGCCCGTTCGTATTCGTTTCGCGGTAGCGCTACTACTTAGTTCACGTTGGCGGCACGGCGCCACCAGTCAAGACTCGAAATCCGTCTCCTGCCCGGCTAGAAGGACGTAATTTCGCTCCTTCGTTTTGCTTATTACATTCAGCTCGTATTTGATGCATCATAACGTTTGAGGTATCGTTGGATTCAGAAACATTTCGTCCATGCCTTAGTATAGTGTTAATGCAATACTGACATTTTTGTGGGAGATATGACTAGGGAAATGTCGGGTTCTATTATTGTCATTCAGACGGTCAGGGAAAAAAAATCGTGTATGAACAATGAGTGTTATATTTGCAACTGGAATTATTCTAAAGCATGCGGTAAGGTTAAACACACACATACACGAAGTTTGACATTTCTATCAAACACGGTCACTAAATGCAGTAGGAACACAATTTGTTTATATTCAAACACGTTTTTCCTTGATTTACCCTGAAATATTGCTCAGAATTTTTTTTTTATAATTTTTTTATTCTCTTTAAACACGTTTCTTATGAAACCCTTCAAAATAAGAGGTTATTTTTTGCGTCATGAACAGCCTTAAGAGGTTGGTACGGCAGACCTCTTATTTCATTGGTCAACCCTGTTTGGTTGAAATTTATCTCTTTAAGGTCGATTATTATTCTCTATGGGGAATATTTTTCGCTCGTTTTAGCCGTTTATTTTTTTAACCCCAAAAGGTTAGTTAAGGACTAGCAAGGTCGAGCAGTCGACCCCTAATATTATAGAGCGATTAAAATATTCTTAGGGTTACTTTTTTAAACCTTTTAAAACCAGTTTCTACTCCTGTAGACCTAGTTCTACCCAAGGGTTGAAAATTGTACCTGTATCTGCCCCAATCGACCCTTCAATCGACCCCTTTCGACCATTTCGAATTACAGTGTAGTGGGTGGGTATCTCGTTCAAGCAAGGCCTTGTACAGACTAGGGACGAATACCAAATATCTTTTTTTTCTATTTTTTTTCATTGGTTTTTCCAAGGAATGTGTACATTTGTATTCACTTGTCAGTAGGGAATTCTATCTCCTCTTTATTAGCCTCGTTGCAAAAATATGAGACGTTAAGCCCAAATAATCAATATGCTCCGAATTCATACAGTCAATTAACCTCATAGACAGGATTAAAGAGGACAGATGGGCACTGATAACCCAGATTTTTTGTGCCTTAAAACCACAACAATAATAATATTAATATCGTTTCTGTTGGCGTCGTGTAGTGAGCCCTAGCCGTCTCCAGGGAGTGGCTGATGCTGTCTGCTACCTAAATTCTTGATGAGTGGTCGATGCCTAGCTCGTCTCCCGCTGTTACTAGTGCTTTGCGGACGTCCGTGCATGCATATTTTTTGCCCGTGTATTTAAGAAATAATCTGCAAACGTGTTGTGTTGCTAGTTAGTCTGGTTTTCCGGCCAGGGTCAAGAGAAAGTTTTGTTCTGCAGCCCCAAACATCCTGTTTCTGATGTTGAAATATCGAACGTAGGCACTGATAACCCAGATGTTTTTTGCCTTAAATCCACAGTAATAATAACAGTAAAATTAATTCAATATGCTCCAACAGGTCGAGAAGGAGAAGCCAGACGAAGTGCAGTCCACACCCTCCCTACTGCCTTTTCCTCCCCCTTCCCCTTGCCTCCCCGCCCACCCACTTGCCTCTTTCCGCCAAACACCCCCCTATTTCATCTTCATATTTCACCCACAGAATCTGAAATTTGGCTGGACCCGTCTGGGCCCGGGGAAGAATAGGCCCAGAGTGACTCTGCTAGTCGTAAGAGGCGACAAAAGCAGACCCGTTTCGGCCCAGGGTAGAATAGGCCCAGAGTGACTCTGCTAGTCGTAAAAGGCGACAAAAGGAGACCCTGTCCCTTCCCCCCCCCCCCACTGTCCCACTGAATATTTCTCCTCCCAGCCCCTTTCCTCCACCTTCCCCTTTCCACCCGCCCTCCTATTGGCCCCCTATTTCATCTTCATATGTCACCCACTCATTGTCTCGATTAGCCTCGTTGCAAAAATATGAGACGTTAGCCCAAATAATCAATCAGTAAAAACAATCAGTAAAAATAATTTGTAAGTAAGCCTATATGTAGGCCTATATTTAATTGATAGTAATAACAAGAAAGTAGTGTAAGTGAATGGTGCCTATGTACGACAATAATATCTGGTGAGGTTAAATAAACACAGTCTTATCTTACCTTTTAAACCTCATTTCCCGTGTATCTGTTCGAAATAAAAGTGAGTACAAAAATTGTAACAGCAAACTCTACGATTAGAAGTCAGACGAAATGCAGGCCACATCTTCTTACTCCCGTTTCCTCCCCCTCTCTTTTCTTTCCCGCCCTCCTACTTGACCCTTTCCTCCAAACACCGTCCTAGTTCATCTTCATATATCACCCACTCATTGTCTCGATTATCCTCGTTGCAAAAATATGAGACGTTAAGCCCAAATATCTATCTATCCCTACCGACCCAGTGGGGGAGGTTTTCACTATCTGGATTTTACAACGAATTATTTATTCTCATGTCACTTACCCACAAAAAGAAGAATAAACTCAGCTTTCATCATAAGCTTTCCTGAAAAAAGAGAACAAGTTTATTGGTATTGAAGTTTGTTTCTGATCATTATTAGATTATTATTATTATTATTGCTATTGGTAAAGCTTACACGAGTAGTTAACTTACCTAAAGTACGCTTAAAAAAAACTTTTCGCAGTGGACGTATAACGTCCATAGACGTTACAGGTACACGAGCTAGAGTGAATCTACCTGTGCAGTTCCATAACAGCAAGCTGGTCTTCTGTTGGCCACTTTAATTGTTTCATAAAATTAAAAATATGATTCTTGTTTGATTGTTGTTTAATTCTTTGCTTGTCAGCCATTCTAGTATTTCACCTTCTCGCCAGGCGGTCGTCGGAATCTTCTCCCTTTTAACCGAATGTTAAGGAGCATTCTCCATTACCAAAACGGCACCGGGGTCCAACTTTGGTAGGACTTTGTGCTTCTGGTAGGGCCACCCTAGCCGGACTGGTCGAGGAGGAGAAGTCAGACGAAGAGCAGTCCACACCCCAATTCCCTTTCCTCCCCTTTTCCCTTTCCTCACGATCCCTCCTACTTGCCCCTTTCCTCCCAACAGCCCCATATTTCATCTTTATATATCACCCACTCATTGTCTCGATTAGCCTCGTTGCAAAAATATGAGACGTTAAGCCCGAATAATCAATCGTTACCACTGTGGAATATTACCAAACGATCTCCTTTTCCAGTCGGATCTTTTAATCCACTCTTCAGACTCTCCAGGAATGCCTGACGAAAGGATTTCAAAGTTGTGTCGGTCCAAACTTTGGATTTGGTGTGACCGGCATTACACCAGGTCTCATCCAAGGAAGTTTTGACCATGAATTTCAATGGGGTTTGATGCCAAGTCCCCTGCTCCACTGCCATTTCTGCTGCAGCTTTCTTTTCATTCCGCGGTTCTGGATCTGGCAACAGAGCATTTATAGCTTTATATTGCAGGATGGCGCCTAACGGCTTTCTCAGGGCTGTAATGCAAGCAGCGATGTCGCAATAGACATCGCCAACGAGCTAAAGCAGCCCAAAACTACGCTCAATGCAGCATCGGGCTCTACAGTGGGTCATGCTATAATATTCCTCAGGTGTCCTATGCTCTGCATGTAGAATTGGTAGCAGTAGCCACGGCTCATTGCCGTATCTAGAGTCACCTGAAACAAATAGGGAAGGTCGAGGAGAAGTCAGACGAAATGCAGTCCTTAAACCTCCCCCCTCCCTTTTCCTCCCCCTTCCAATTTTTCACCCCGCCCTCCTACTTGCCCCGTTCCTCCAAACAGCCCCCTATTGCATCTTCATATTTCACCCACTCATCGTCTCGATTAGCCTCGTTGCAAAAATATGAGACGTTAAGCCCAAATGTCAATCAATCAATCTCCAAACAGTGCCACATATTTCATTGTAGCTTCATATTTCACCCACTCATCGTCTCGATTAGCCAAGTTGCAAAAAAATGAGACGTGAAGCCCAAATATCAATCATTCAATGTTTTCCAGCAGTTTGTTGTTTGCTGTGGTGTAAATTTGTAACCGACCTTTGCCAATTCCTCGCCAATGATTTCCCACGATTTCTTTAGTGATTTCAATTTCATACATTTGCCAACTTTTGGCCAATTTTCTTTGTATAACTCAATCAGCAGTTTTGTTTGATCTGAATTCCTAAAGCATTTGTCTTTAACACCATCCGAAGCCGTATTGCAGCAGTCGGCCTGGTTTTCTTAGCTACCATCTAGTACCGATACATCACGTTTAATTGGCATGTAGCCTACCTATTATTATTATGATCCAGTAGGCTATCAAAACCATTGTCTTCTTCACTCTCAATAAGTTCTGTGGGATGAATGTATTCATGACTTGGGCTTATTACCAAATGAATAAGGTGGCCATCTTCTGAAAAACTCTCTTGGGAATCATTGTTTAGGTCAACTGATTCGGTCAATGCCATGGCATACTCATTTGTATCTGCAAAATACTTTTTTTAAATTTTTAATTCCACTTTTAAAATTGCTAATTGCAATTTATTTCGCCTTTCTTCAAACGTTTGTCTTCTTTCTTCGTCGCGTTTCAGAGTTTCTAGCTGGAATTCAGCAAGTTCTTCTTGAAACTTTCTTTTTCGTTCTTCATCACGCTGTATAACTTCACTTTATAGCTTGACCAAGTCGTATTTTGATTCTGCCAGCCTGTCGTACATGGCTGTTACAGCTGTAGTGGGAGGTTGTGATATTACGGTCAACACTTTTACCTTCTTCTCCTCGTCCAGATGCATCCGTGGTTCCTGCCTATGGACTGCTACCTTATCGTGGTGGGCAGGTTTGTGTGCTTTAATGATTCCTGGAGCTAAGCCGGCGGAAGCGTATGCTTCTGGTAGGGCCGCCCTAGCCGGACAGGTCGAGGAGGAGAAGTCAGACGAAATGCAGTCCACATCCTCTCCACTCCCGTTTCCTCTCCTTCCCTTTTCTTCCCCGCCCTCCTACTTGACCCTTTTCTCCAAACACCCCCCTAGTTCATCTTCATATATCACCCACTCATTGTCTCGATTAGCCTCGTTGCAAAAATATGAGACGTTAAGCCTAAATATCATCATCATCATCATCATCATCAAAAACTAAAGCTAAAAGTTACTAAGTTTACATTGACAACACGAGATAGCGCGTCTGGTACTATGTGGTCTTTGCCCTTCCGGTGTGTGACTTCAAAGTCATAACCTTGTAGTTTCAGACACCATCTGGCCATCATCCCAGTGGGTTCCTCAAGTTTTAACAACCAGAGCAGGGAGAAATGGTCTGTAACTACCTTAAAGTGCGCACCCTCCACATATCCACGGAACTTTTGATTCCAGAAATCACTGCTTGGCATTCTCTCTGCGTGACGGAAATATTGCTTTGGGACTTAGTCAACATTTGGCTAAAGTTGAGAAACTGTAAGAATGACGGCCCCCTCCATACCTTCTCCACAGCTACCCGACCCCCCTCAACTCCGTGGCAACCTGACAAAATGAAATACGTAACTGAAAACAGTTTGTTTCAGTTGTTCAGTTTGTTGTTTTACGGAGTTGAGAGAGGTCGGGTGGCAGTGGAGGGGATCAGGTGGATGCCGTCATTCTAACAGTTTCTCAACATTAGCATAAGCAATAACCTGCTCTCCTTTATTACCTTGCTGAGTAAGTACGAACCCTAATCCCATATCAGCGGTGAACCCATATTGTAGGCGAAGAAGTTTGTTAGGCTGCACTAGCGCAATTTTGCGGTAAGAATGCTACTGCTAGTCAATAACGGCCAATTTCCAGATAATTTTCCGCAGCAAATTTAACACGGTGATAAACCATCTTCCCTTGTATGTAATCATTGGTAATATCACCCATAACTTAACAATAATTACTCAAGTAGACCCTTACCTAGTCACTGAAACTGAGGGGTATGCTACCCTACATATTTTACAGGTGCATTTGGATTGAAATAGTAACAACGCTAGGCAAGTTGGAACTCATCTCGGTATACCACCCCCCAGCAAGCACACTGCTACCAACCGACCTTACAGCACTACTAGATACCCCCTCCCCCCGAATAGTGGCGGGGGATCTAAACGCCAAACACCAAGATTGGAATTCCCGAACCACAAATCGTTCAGGACGTACCCTGCGGCAACACGCCCGTGCCCACGCGTACGAAGTGGCGGGACCCATCAACCCAACACACTTCCCAGGAAACCGGGACCACAAGGCAGACGTCCTGGACATTATGCTCCTTAAGAATATCACGACAGCCTTCCACGTCGCGACAGAAGCAGAGCTAACGTCGGACCATAACCCCATAGTCATCAGGCTGGATATGGACGCCACGCCGGCAATACCGCTGAGACGATATAACTATCGCAAAGCCAACTGGACTTGCTTCCGAGAGACGATACTCGCCAGTTTACCCGCAGAGAGCTCTCCTTTACAAACCACCGAAGAGACTGATCATCTAGTTACAGACCTCACAGCGGCAATCCAGGCTGGATTAACCAAGGCTGTCCCACTCTCTTCAGGCAACAAAACCACGCTCTTCACCCTCCCGCCTGGCCTGGCTCGGTCAGTAGCCCTAAAGAACGCGGCTCGTCGCCTATGGCAGAGGCATAGGACGCAAGACCTCCATACCATATACAACAGAATGTGCCACAAGCTTGCCGATGAAATCGCAGAGTACCGCCAATCCCTCTGGGAGGAAACCATGGAAACGCTCAATGACCCCAAAGACACCAACAAGTTGTGGAGAATAGCTCGCAGCCTACAAGCCAAACCACGGTTAGAGTCTCCCCTGAAGACTCCGCAGGGCTTAGTACACTCGCCCACGGCACGTGCTGAAGCCTTGGCAGATTCCCTACAGAGCCAGTTCATACCCAACCCGGCAACGCCAGAATCGGCAAACATCGAACTGGAATTCACCCTGTGCAAAGCAAACCATAACACCCTGGTCCAATTCTCAACATCAGACGAATGCACCATTCAGGAACTGGCAAACATAGTGAGTAAACTACCCAAGGCAAAGGCCCCAGGGTTCGACACCATCGGGATGCAGGCCATCGCAGAACTTCCCCGCCAGGCGGTCGATCTCCTGGTAGCCATCTTCAATGCGGCTATGAAACAACAGCATTTCCCAGCATCTTGGAAACATGCTAAGGTGATCGCGATCTTAAAGCCGGGTAAACCGCCCACAGAGCCGTGCAGCTATCGGCCGATCAGCCTACTCAGCACGCTGGCGAAGCTATTCGAAAGAGTCATACAGGCTAGACTCACCCGTGCCATGGACGCAGCCAACGTCCTCCCAGAATTCCAGTACGGCTTCCGGCCTCAACACTCCACAGTCCACGCACTGACCAGAGTCACCGAGTTCATCACCACCGGGTTCAACCGATTCCAGGCCACCACAGCCGTCTTCCTGGACGTGGCTAAAGCGTTTGATAGAGTGTGGCACTCCGGACTCATCCTCAAGATGTACAGACTAGGACTACCTGCCTACATCATAGGCTTGATGACATCTTATCTTCGGGATAGAACCTTCAGCGTCTCTGCAAGTGGCGCAACATCCTCCAGTAGACCCATACTCGCTGGCGTGCCGCAGGGGTCGGTCCTGGGCCCGGCTCTCTTCGGGATCTTCACCCACGATATACCCCATCCACTACCAACTGAAGATACATTAGCCTCACTCTTTGCCGACGACTTCACAGCCATGTCGCGCGCATCACATCCAGCACTAGCCCTGCGCAAACTGAAAACATACATGGCTAGGGTTCTCCCATGGTATGCAACATGGAGGATCTCTCTCAACGCGGATAAGACAACGGCCACCATCTTCACGCGCCTAAGACGACCTAGGCATGCCACGCCGTTCCGGTTAAGAGGCGTCGATGAACCACCTCTATTGGTTAACATGGTACCGGTCAAGTGGACCCCAACTAGCCGCAGCCTGGGCGTCCTCCTAGACAGGAGGCTGACTTGGACGCCACACCTGCAGGAAGTCGCGACGAAAGCCAGCAGTAAATACTATCGCTTGCTACCACTGCTCCGCTCAGCCGGGATGGCGCCAGTGACAAAACTCCGCATTTACAACGCCGTCATAAAACCTACCTACACATACGCAGCACCGATATGGGCTGGGGCACGTAAAACCCCTCTCAGTCGCCTTCAAATCCTACAGAACCGGGTGTTAAGACTTGTAACCGGGCTACCCCGGTGCACGCCAGTACTGGAACTCCATCAGGCAACAGGTGCACAAAAAGTGACCGCCTACCTCCACGCCGCTGCGGCGAAGTTCTACCATAAGACATCCCAGTCTAAACACAGGTACATAAAGAAGCTATCCACGATTGCCGTTCTCCCGAACGACCATTTTGACCGCCCCATAGCCTCTATGGGCGACCAATACCGGTGCTCTCTGGCTAAACGGCCAAAACGCACATAAACTCCCCCCCCCCTCTACCCCCCCCCCCCCCAACCAACCCTCATTCTGTCTGCTTAAACAGACCACATACTAGAACAACACCACCTAGTTCCTTAACCAACAAGCCTAAGTTATGACCCTCACAGTAGAGTCGGTACTTGCATACATGTCTGTACTTCCAGAGTCAGGCCCAAAGACTACGACGAGAGGTGCATTTGGAACATACTCTCAATACTAAATATACTGTGTAAATGTTACTCTATAGGCCCATCAGCAATTTTTTTGAAAAACATCCAAGAAAAATTCCTGCATTTTCATCCGCTCTTTGTGACGAATTTCTTGTTCTTTTTTGTATTTTGTGCAAGATTATAGCATAGTCTTATGACTGAGGTACTATTTTGCATATTATTTTATTACTGACCATTGACTTAGGCTGCATTGCCACTTCCTCCTCGATGATATCAAAGCACTGTTTCGCACGTTTAACGACATTGCGTTGTTAAGCACTGTGCTCATTTCTTGCTTGTGCCTTTGCCCTACGTGGGGATGTACGTAACAAGTCAAACCCTTTTGGTGTAGCCGGTAAATATGTTTGTCTGTTGGACTTCGGCCTAGGTTGGACTGTTTGTTTGGCAGGAGATTTTTTTTAAGGTTTTGCAGTCCACACCCCAATCCCCTTTCCTCCCCCTTTCCACCCTGCCCTCCTATTGTCCCCTTTCCTCCAAACAGCCCCCTATTTCATCTTCATATATCACCCACTCATTGTCTCGATTAGCCTCGTTGCAAAAGTATGAGACGTTAAGCCCAAATAATCGATCAATTTCTCATGAAGAAATGTACTAAGTTCAGCCTTATCTGTAAAATAACAATCATCTGTGTAGATCTACACACATTTGAAAATAACATATCTTTTTTAACGTGAAATAAAACCAGTATTGCTATTAAACTATACAGAATTTTCACAATTTACTTGAAAAATAAAACAACGTAACTGTTGAAATTGGACGAACTGGCATTTAGTCCCAGAATTCCACAGAAATCAATTACCTGGGGGTCATTTTCATGATTTTCGAATACACATTTTGGTATTATCTAATAAAGCGTTTCAATACCTTTCATAACATGTGCATTTTATTGATCACACGTGTACCAGGATGTACCGGTAAGCTTTTGATCGTTAGGAAACGTGCCAGAATTTCAACTTTGTTGTTTTTGAACACCCAAAGTACGAAATTATTATGAATTTTTACAGATTTTAAGACGTTAAGCCCAAATATCAATCATTACTTGCACCTTTCCTCCAAACAGCCCCATATTTCATCTTCATATATCACCCACTCATCCTGCCCATTGACTGCTACCTTATCGTGGTGGGCAGGTTTGCGTGCTTTAATGATTCTTGGAGCTATGCCGGCGAAAGCGTATGCTTCTGGTAGGGCCACCCTAGCCGGACTGGTCGAGGAAGAGAAGAGAAGTCAGACGAAGTGCAGTCCACACCCCAATCCCCTTTTCCCCCACTGTCCCATTGAATATTTCTCCTCCCACTTGGCCCTGCCCTCCCTTGCTGGACTCCCGTATGACGACTCACGCGACGTACAATGGATCTGATTCGTATGTGGCTTTATTCTTCATTATCATCTTTCTCATCTTCATTATCAACCGCTCATCGTCTCGATTAGCCATCGTTGCATAAATATGAGACGTTAAGCCCCATTAATCAATCATGCAATAAAACAATAAGTAACGAGTTACATTATCTTGGTGGCGCAAAATGACCTAACTGGTTGAAGCGCCCTTAAACCCAATTAACTCAAATCAATCAATCAATAAGACGTTAAGCCATAAAATCTATCAATCCAAGCCTAGCCTAGCGCCTCTAGGCCTACCTAGGCCTGGATATGCATAGCCTAGGCCTTAACTATGTATTGAAATGCAATTAAAATATGTTCACAAATGTAGATGTTTGACCACAGGCAAGTGGTAAATAAGAGATGACATGTCTGGATACCTCCACATAACCTCATAACCATTTGTTTACAATACGATGATACACTAATTTTTCAGTTTAGCGCATGAAGCGTCAATGTGTTCCATTTCTTCCACAATGTAGGCTCTTGTGGACATTTTTTTGAGTGGCTGCCGAAGTTTACATTAAATCCCTTCCAAAAAGACAGCTTAGTGGTCTGGCTTTCCCGGCCAAACGAAAGCGTTGTCATTCCGTTTCATAACCGAAATTTGGAGCAGATTAGCTGTAACAGATTCTACTTTCCCTGTAATAAGAAAACAAACAGCATTGTTTTTATTTCAACAAAGTTTAAATAAGTTGAAATCGATCATAGGTACATCGATCTGGGGAGAGGCGATAAACAGGGGGTGTACCTAATGCCACCCACCTGCCGCACAGTCGCCTACCAAAAATCTGTTTACAATAGAGCTGCCCTTGCCTGGAACTCATTACCTAATAGTATACGCCAATTAAGTGCTTCACCCCCCCCCCCCCCTTTTAAATCAGCCATAAAAAAAAATATTTTTCATAACCCTGCCAAGACATACCAGATAATAATAAATCCCATATAACAACTGCTATACACACTAGGATCACGATTTGGACATGGACTGGACTCTGGCAGCTTTTTAACTTAAGTAATATACATTATGATAGGGACCCCTCCTCGACCAGTCCGGCCGGCTAGGGTGAACCTACCAGGAGAAGTCAGACGAAGTGCAGTCCACACCCTAATCCCCTTTCCTCCCCCTTCCCCTTTCCACCCCGCCCTCCTTTTTGCCCCTTTCCTCCAAACAGCCCCCTACTTCATATTCATATATCACCCACTCATTGTCTCGATTAGCCTCGTTGCAAAAATATGAGACGTTAAGCCCAAATAAAAAAAAAAAAATGATAGGAACCCATCGCATAAGTGTATCAATATAAATATTCATAATCATCACTCATTAGAAACTAGAATATAGCAAGGGGACAGGACATTATCTGTATGGGCCGCTGTGGCTCGTTTCCTGTCCCCTCTCTGTAATAATTGCAGTAACACACACATTGTATTCTAATGGTTTAACAGAAAAAAAATAATAAAAAATAATAATAATAATATTCACAAACTCACACAAACTCATCATACCTGGATACCACGTTACGTCGTACAATACCGCGACCCAGTCACCAGGTACAGTTACAGTTATCTCTAGGTCACTTGACCACGTTACGTCGTACAATACCGCGACCCAGTCACCAGGTACAGTTACAGTTATCTCTAGGTCACTTGAGTTGGGATCAACGGCAGACATTATGAGCTCATCGCTATTAGCTCATTTGTGATGTTCTGGTAATGGTGTCCTCCACATCGTCATTGACTGATTTTTAACGTAATTGAATACAGAGTCAGCAATGTTCTTTTCCGTTGAGGTTTGATAGAGCCGCATATCTGGAACTAGCTTTGCATAGAATCTTGCATCTACCTTTTTTAACCCTCTTCATTCATTCATTATCACCCGCTCAATCAATCAGTACCCACTCATTGTCTCGATTAGCCTCGTTGCAAAAATATGAGACGTTAAGCCCAAATATCAATCAATCAATCGTCTCGATTAGCCATCGTTGCATAAATATGAGACGTTAAGCCCCATTAATCATCTTTCTTTACTGCCACTACACAATCCTTGGTAGCTACAGTATGGTTAGGGTAATGCTATTTCACACGAGTGGTAAAATTAATGTTGACGTCTAACTTTTATGTGTTGTCTAAGAATATAAATAAATTGTAATTGAGAAGTCAGACAAAGTGCAGTCCACATCCCAATCCCCTTTCCTCCCCCTTCCCTTTTCCTCACGCGCCCTCCTACTTGCCCCTTTCCTCCAAAGAGTCCTCAATTTCATCTTCATTATCACCCACTCATCGTCTTGATTAGCCTCGTTGCAAAAATATGAGACGTTAAGCCCAAATGTCAATCAATCTATAACTTTTCGAATACATCAATCATTTTGCTATCGATTTGTACATGGAATCTCCTGGTAAAACGTAGTGCATCTATTAGCACATTCAATGGACACCCCTTCATGCATGCATTTGTGTAGGCCTACGCAAAATGTTGACAAAACCACCCTGTCTTTGTATGTTAAATTCGTGGTCCAAAATAATTTTCTATTAAATACTGGCCACAATTTGGCATCTCCAATTACATCTTAAATCAAAAGCCAAGGATTCATCAGATTACCATTCATCTGAGATCGCCCGCCACGATGGTAGGGGTAGGGCTGGAAGTCAGAGCGGTGAGGTCCCCATCAGTGAGTATCCCAGAGGGGGGGTCTGTAGACCGAGAAGAGGCGGAGAGGTCCACTAGGGAGTCGAACTCCGATGGCCGTCGCTTCTACGTGGCGCAGCGGTGGGACCGGCACCTCAACGTGTTGGACCCGAGAGTCGACCAGGATCGCCGTCCCCCCGCCACAGTGGCGCTGCGGCCCTTGTCAGTCGGTGCGGTAGACGACATGATTGGCCACCTTCCAAACGATGCCCGGGTGAAGATGTGTCTCGGAGAGGAGGACAATGGACGCCCCGTGCTCGCGCATGAAGAGCAGGAGTTCTGGAGTTTTCGCCTTAACACTGCCATTGGCATTCTAGGCAACGATGCGGAGGCCAGGTCACTGTCTAGGGGGCATGGCTGAGAAGTTGGTGCTGCGCAAGGGCCTGAAGCATGCCCATGCATGGTGGGATTGTCAAACATGTGGTCAATGTTTAAAATCATTCGTTGCACCATTATTTTTTTACAGTGCATTTTTGCTGCACGAATGATGCCCTGGTCTAGCCGTTGAATGACTGCTGTACAATTAGGCGGAAAATATGCGAGTTCGATATTTTTCAAACGAGGCATATTATTGTGGGCGGAGGGAGAGATTATCCATGATAGTACAATTTATCTTATGCTTAGCTTTTATCATTTTGACATAGTGTCTGAAGCCACTTCCCCAAAACAGCTTTGACGTCATCCACGCCTTTTTATTTGACCCGTAGTCGCACGACAGCGAGTGTAGCGTACATTTTTGAAGCACCGTGGCTTAGCTGATTTGCCAATCAAATATGAGACGTTAAGCCCAAATAATCAAATCAACAAGAGGTTTCATTTTTTCTGTTCCCTCCGCATTACAACAAAACAGGACAGTTATCTGTTGTTTACTTTTTTTTTTCACCTTTACGACGCTCACCCTTGGTGGCAAGGGTCTTTTCCGGTGGCAGGTTGTAAAACATACCTGTTTCATCACAATTGAAGATGTCGGCCGCTTGGTATTTTACCAGTTGTTGTGGTATTTAAGGAATTTAATGTTTCTAGAATGATCCTATTTAAAGTGAACCCCAGTGTTGGTAGGTGGCTAACGTAGTTAAAAAACGTCGACCTTCATCATAGGAGGCGCAAACAGCCAACTTGTTAAGCACATCAATTACCTTTCTACTTCCCACTGAGTGGTGAACAAATAATGCCGAGCACAAGGTTATCATGTCAGACAGTTGAAGAATGAGCTAAGACTATTGAGCGACAGATTGTGAACGCTTTGAAATTTACTTTATCATCGGAACTTTCGTCCGTCATTAAAAACTCTTCTTCGTCTACTGACCATAAAACAAATTGATAAAGTTGACGCGGAACACAATCCTTACATTTCTCGATAGTAATGCCCGCAAATGATATATATATATAATATATATATATATATATATATATATATATATATATATATATATATATATATATATAATATATCGATTACTTTGTAATATATGTTTGATATCATCCATCATTATATACCTCAATATTTCTGGTGCTGAATGCAATTTTGTATGTCACTTTCAGTTTCAGATTGTCATGCTGCAGGATCAGTGGGCAGATTAATGTAGATTGGCCTGATAGCATCAATCGCAGATGTCACTCTGTGGATTACTCGGCACGTGGTTGACTTGCTAACTCCAATGAAATCTTCTGTCGTTATCATTTGGCTGCCAGTAGCATAGAATCGCAGTGTGAGCAGGAGCTGAATCAGAACCTGTCTGGGCCCGGGGAAGAATAGGCCCAGAGTGACTGCTGGAGGTAAGAGGCGACGAAAAGAGACCCTATCCCTCCCCCCGCCCCCCTGTCCCGCGGAATATTCCTCCTCCCACTTGGCCCTGCCCTCTTTTGCTTGACTCCCGTATGACGACCCACGCGACGTACAATGGATGTGATTCGGATGTGGCTTTATTCTTATAATTATCTTCCTCATCTTCATTATCACCCGCTCATCGTCTCGATTAGCCATTGTTGCATAAATATGAGACGTTAAGCCCCATTAATCAATCAATCAATCTCACTAGTCCTATAACCCGCTCCACGTGTAACGTAAGCCTACAATTTTTCTCGTTTCATTAACGTCAGAAATGGACAATTGAGACTTTCCTCTTGTGAAGGCTTCTTGGTATTAAAACTTTGGCACACATGAAACCAATGCTATTACTGATATCAAAACCACGATCAGCTAGGATAACATCCCCTGGCAACAAGTTTCGTAATAGTCCACAATTTTCGGTGATGTACTTGTCACTTGCTTGTCCTCCCCAGCTTTGTGACCTGCCCAGAGACTGCTACCTTATCGTGGTGGGCAGGTTTGTGTGCTTTAATGATCCCGAGAGCTATGCCGGCGGAAGCGTATGCTTCTGGTAGGGTCACCCTTGCCGGACTGGTCGAGGAGGAGAAGTCAGACGAAATGCAGTCCGCATCCAGTCGATGTGGGTTCCTCTCCGAGGTGTCTGGCGGACACAAAGGGGGCTCTCAAGCATATTTTTTCCTTTTCACATATCACCATTCCATTTTCATATCTTTCTATTACATCCTCTCTTCCCCATGTATGCTGGCCCCCTTTGTGCCCTAATCGCCCACCGCTGTGTTTGCCGTGCAGCGCGACCCGTGTCGGTGGAAAGGGGGATCCTGGCTGTTGAGGGAAGTGCTTCCCGCGGGTGTCATGGACCAACACGCAGCTTTGGCCTCTGCTTCATCTAGACGGGTGGTACAGTTTCAGCCCGAATTGTATCAATCGGCAAGTATCAACTCACGTTGCATATATTGGGTTAGCGCTCCAGCTATATCTCTTGCGTATCCCTGGCGTTGGAAGTTCCGCGTCCCAAATTGTGGCTCCATGGTGGGTGGGGAGCGTAGGGGATGAATCGAAAAAACCACTTATGGATAATCCTAACCAAAAACCAAAAGGCAGTAATATTAAAAGAAAAAAGGCGGTGTCATCTGATGATGAGGCACAGGGGGAAAACATCCACAGCAATGTGGATGTAGTTCCCCTGTATTTAGTTGTGAAATCAAGCGATGATAAGAAGAAATTTACAAACGTTAATCCGTTGTTAATTCAAAAATCGTTAGAAGAAGCATTGGGGGTTGTTTCCTCCACGAAAAAGTTGCGCGATGGTACTTTGCTGGTCCATTGTGCAACTGATAAACAAGCAAAAAAATTGTTGGGGAAAACAGGTCTATGTTCTCTCCCAATAACTGTTCAAGGGCACCGTTCTTTGAACGTGTGCACCTGCCCAGGGACTGCTACCTTATCGTGGTGGGCAGGTTTGCGTGCTTTGTTGATCCCGAGAGCTACGCCGGCGGAAGCGTATGCTTCTGGTAGGGCCACCCTAGCCGGACTGGTCGAGGAGGAGAAGTCAGACGAAGTGCAGTTCACACCCCAATCCCCTTTCCTCCCCTTACCCTTTTCCTCACGCTCCCTCCTACTTGCCCCTTTCCTCCAAACGGCTCCATATTTCATCTTCATACATCACCCACTCATTGTCTCGATTAGCCTCGTTGCAAAAATATGAGACGTTAAGCCCAAATAATCAAATTCATATATCACCCACTCCTTGTCTCGATTAGCCTCGTTGCAAAAATATGAGACGTTAAGCCCAAATATCAATCAATCAACGTGTGCAAAGGAGTTGTCTCTTGCTTTGATCTCTTAAACTCAACTGTTGATGAGATCAAAGAGGCTTTAGTAAGCTATAAAGTGGTTGAAGTAACAAGGATCTTGAGTAGGAAAAATGGAGCTTTGTCTCCCACACCAGCTTTGATTATATCCTTTGCCTTGCCTGCTCTACCGGCAGACATAAAAATTGCCTATTACAATCTTAAAGTAAGACCATATATACCAAATCCGATGCGCTGTTTTCGGTGCCAGTTGTTTGGCCATCCACAGTCTCGTTGTAATAAGAACGAAGTATGTCCAAACTGTGGTTTGCCAGCACACGAGTCCCCATGTGTGGGGGAAATGTGCTGTGTAAATTGCAAAGGAAAGCACTCGGCTCGCTCTCGTCAATGCCCAATGTGGAAGCGAGAGCAGGCGATAATAGAACTATCGGTTATTTCAAAAATGTCGCCAGCGGAAGCTAGACGACAGATAGGAACGGCAACCCCCGTAACACCGGGACTTACTTTTTCATCCGCAGTCATGATCAGTCAATGTTCTCAACGAGAGACTGAACTGCTTAATGATAATAGAGCTTTAAAAGCGTCTGTGCAAAATTTAACTGCAACTGTGGCACAACAAGCCACACAAATTCAAAACCTTACACAGCAATTGAGTGAGCTCATTTCCTTGTTGAGGAAGCCAACGCCTCCATTGGTTCCGTCAGTGGTGGTGGATGATGATGTGTCCCCGGTGGCTTCCATCATGTCCTCAACAACAACTCGAGCACCCCAAGAGATTCATACAAAACAAACTCCCTTGAAAGCACCCTTAAACTTAATAACTTCAAAAACTGTTAAGAATAAAAATTAAATAAAAATCAACAGGGTTTCGATCCCTGTTGATCATCCATCAACATCATCTGTCACCAACGACTTGGTGACAGACGAGTTGATGGATGAAAATCCTTTTATGCTCCTCCGGGAGCATACTAAAAACAATAAATTCCATAAAACCTAACAGTTGTTGTTATGAAACACTGTCCCTCCAAACTCACATAAAGCACAAAATAATGGCAAAATTTATTTCATGGAACTGTCGTGGTTTCTATACAAACCGAGAACAACTCCAAATGTTACTCCGTGACAAACATCCCCTCGTTGTCTTTTTGCAAGAAACGTTCTTCAAACCTAGCGATCAACCAAAAATTAAAGGTTATTCGTTATATAGAAAGGATTTTACTGAGGGTGATCGTGCACGGGGTGGAGTTGCCATTTTGGTGCACGACTCTGTGTACGCCACCAGTATCAACGTTACGTCTCGACTTCAGGTCGTTGCTGTCTCAGCGTATATCCCAAATCCCACCACCTTTTGTTGTATTTACATTCCACCTTCATTTGCTGTTACTAGGCACGATCTGGAGACAGTTTTCAACCAACTTCAGGGACCTTTGATCTTGGCAGGTGATCTTAATGCTCACCATGTTGACTGGGGTTCATTGGTTTCTGATCCACGAGGGTGTATTGTCACGGATTTCATACAGCACAACGACATTTCCCTTTTAAACACGGGCCAGATGACCCATTTTACCTCCCATTCTGGTAATTTTTCTGCCATTGATCTTGTTATGTGTACGCCATTACTGTGGCTTGATCTTGAGCTCGATGTGTTGGATGATCTGCACGGAAGTGACCACTTTCCGATGCAAATTACATTATTAACTTACGTCTCACCGTACCACCTGGGGCAGGGTTGGCGATTGGCGCAGGCCGATTGGGGAAAGTTCCAGGAACTAAGTGAGGAAGCCTTGTTAAAGGTGGACTTTACTTGTTCTCGTGACCCCAACGTCCTTGTCAGTGAAGTCAGCAGATGTATGCTTGACGCAGCATCTGCCAGTATACCCGTGACTAGCTGCAAGCCACGTCGACATCCTGTCCCGTGGTGGAACAAGCAATGCGAAGTTGCAATAAAAGCCAAAAAAGCGGCTTTCAAACGCTTTAACATCTATCCGACGGCATGTAATTTAGAAATACTTCGACGTAAAAGGGCTCAGGCCAGACATACTGTCAAGCACAGTAAAAGGCGTTCCTGGAGAGACTATGTGTCTACGATCAACCATTGTACTTCTTCCACCACTGTATGGAAGAAGATCAAGGCGATAGTGGGCCGTCAAGTGAATACCATCCCCGCCATTCGGGGTAATGGCCAGCTTGTCACCACTCCATTGGATGTGGCATCGGTGCTAGGCACTCACTTTGCTTCTGTCAGTAGTAATTCCCGGTACGATGTGGATTTTCTCAATCGAAAAAAACGGTGTGAGTCGACGAAACTGAATTTTCGTTCGGAAAACACAGAACCGTATAATCGAGCCTTCACATTGTGGGAGCTCCGATCAGCCGTAAAGTGTCTCCGACCCACGTCAATGGGTGGGGACAGGCTGCACAACGACATGTTTGTTCACTTGACGGACTCGTCGCTAGAGGTTGTTTTATTGTTTTTTAATTTTTTATGGTTGTCTGACACTTTTCCTGATGAATGGCGTAGTGCCATTTTGATTCCGCTCCTTAAGCCTGGTAAAGACAAATCCATGCCGGTATCGTATCGACCCATCTCTTTAACTAGTTGCTTTTGTAAATTATTTGAGAAGATGATAAACAAACGTCTCATGTGGGTCCTTGAAACACGCGGATTGTTGGCGAACGTCCAGTGTGGCTTTCGTCAGCGTCGCAGTACCATCGACCACTTGGTGCGTTTGGAAACTTACATACAGGAAGGATTCGTGGCAAAACAACACGTCGTAGGTGTTCTCTTTGACATTGAAAAGGCTTACGACACCACTTGGCGTTATGCCATAATGCAACAACTTCACACGTGGGGCTTCCGAGGGCATATGCCCAAGTTCCTCGAGAATTTCTTAAAAGACAGGCATTTCAAAGTGCGGGTTAACAACTTGCTTTCCGCTCCCTTTGATTTGCAAACGGGTGTGCCGCAGGGTTCTGTCCTCTCGGTATCCTTGTTTGCAATAGGTATCAATAGCGTTATTGCATGCATACCAAAAGCATTAATGTCGTGTTTATTTGTTGATGACCTTGGGGTTTTCTACAGATCTGTGAATCTCTCGATTGCAGAACGACAAGTGCAAAAAGGTTTAAATAATATCAGTGACTGGGCTCGAGCTCGGGGAACTAGATTCTCTCCCGAAAAGACCCAGTGCATTCGCTTTTGTCGCCTTCGAGGACTTCATAATGATCCAAAACTGACCTTCAACGATGTTGAGCTTCAGTTCAGGCCCCATGTCCGTCTTCTCGGTATGGAGCTTGACGTGAAGCTCAACTGGCATCATCATATTGTCCAATTGAGAGAAGTCAGACGAAGTGCAGTCCACACCCCAATCCCCTTTCCTCCCCTTTCCCCTTTCCTCACGCTCCCTCCTACTTGCCCATTTCCTCCAAACAGACCCATATTTCATCTTCATATATCACCCACTCATTGTCTCGATTAGCCTCGTTGCAAAAATAGGAGACGTTAAGCCCAAATAATCAAATCAAAACGTTGCATGTTAGCCCTCAACATTTTAAAAGTTCTGAGCAACACTAAATGGGGTGCAGATCGCACCTGTCTGCTACGCGTGTATGGAGCGTTGATTAAATCCAAAATGGATTACGGTTGTTTTGTATACTCTTCCGCTCGTGATACGACTCTTAAATTGCTCGATACCGTCCATCATAGTGGCCTTCGCCTTGCGCTAGGCGCATTTCGAACAAGCCCCGTCGTAAGCCTCTATGCTGAAGCAGGAGAGTCCTCTTTGGCAGAGCGACGAAACTACTTGATGGGCGCGTACGTTATGACGATCAGAGCTATACCAAATCATCCATCACATCAGATTCTTTTTAACGACAGATTTGTCAGACATTTTGATAGTAAACCGTTGGCTACATTCCCAACGGGCTTGCGTGTTTTACATTTATTCACATTTTTAGAATTTGATATGCCAAATCTTTTCAACTCGGTTTTTGGTACTAATCCACCTTGGATTATACCGCAACCGGTTATGAGATTTGATCTTTGTCGTTTTGATAAATTTTCTACTTCGGATTTAAAATTCAAAATTCATTTTCTGGAAATTTGCCATGAACACCGTGGGTTTACCTTGGTGTTCACAGATGGCTCCAAAATTGACAACAAGGTAGGATGTAGCTTTTATTGCTCCGCCTTAACTGAACAATTCAGGTTACACGACATGTGTTCAGTTTTCACCGCAGAGTTGGTCGCCATTCGCGAAGCTCTGAAATATATATCACGTTCTCCAAAGGGTAAGTTTTTAATTTGTTCGGATAGCATGAGTGGACTTCAAGCAATTTGTATTATGTATTCCGTCCATCACTTGGTCCAAGACATTCAGTTTTATCTGGAGAAACTCAATTCGAGGAATTATACTATCGAATTTTGCTGGGTACCTGGACACGTGGGAATCGATGAAAACGAATTGGCCGATCAGGCTGCAAAGGCAGCCTGTCAACATCGCCATGTTGACTTCGATATCGCCCCTGTTCCAGATGTCAAGAGTGCGTTCAAACAAGTCATTTTAGATAAACGACAAGCTGCTTGGGACCAAGTGCAACTGAACAAGTTGCACAGTGTGATGCCTAAATTAATCAATAAAGTGCGGCCTCCATCTTCCCGTCTTTCTCGCCGGGAAGAGGTTGTGTTGGCACGGGCTCGCATTGGCCACACTCGTTTGACTCATGGCTATCTCCTCACTAGAGAAAAGGTTGTCCCTAAATGTGACACTTGTGACGTCACTCTGACTGTACGTCACATATTGTCAGAATGTACCAAACATGATGTGTTGAAAACACAATTAAAGCTTTCCCCGTTGTATGAAGAACTTTTGTCATACGAGAATTGTGATAAACTTTTAAAATTTCTTGTCCGCACACAGTTTTTCCAACAATTTTAAAAAATACATTACAACCACTTAAAAATATAAAATAATATAAATTAAATTCATATAAAATTCAAACATAATTACTACTTTCCTAGTAACCTAATTACTTAGCTTGCAAAACACCATCTTGGTGGCGCAAAATGACCTAACTGGTTGAAGCGCCCTTAAACCCAATAAATTCAATTCAAACATGTAAGAATAGACATTACACACACCAAAGTGGTGTACTGGGCTATGCTAATAATGGAATATATAGCTATTGTTAAGCTATTGTTAATTTATTCAAGCCTAGAATAATATTTCCGATCGCCTTACTGTTCCTCGGCCTGACGTTGCTGTTCCTTCGTGTATGCTTCATCTTGAGAGTCCATCATATATAATACTTTCAAATTTTGAAAAGCAGTGCAAATTATACGCGAACAGATTTCGTCACTAGTGTCACTTACATCGTGATACTGATAGGTCATAATATTACATGTAATATCTTGGGCTGTATGTAGGATTCATCTTAGTAAATAATCAACCACAATATATATGGATAAAGATACGATTTATTATGATAACTTGAGAGGTACAAAGGCACCACTGTTCTACGGGCAAGAGAGTCTATGTAAGCCATCTCAACTGTTCTCGTTCTCTTGACAAGGTCCGCCTCTTGCGTGCCTTTACCTACTGAGATTTGTTGTAGGGAGCGTGTGTTGCTAAATTTTCCAATGTATTTTTCGCGAACACCGCAGTTGGAACAACTATAAATCTTGTTTGCCAGCCTTGGATTTAGTGGAGTTAGAGTGGACAAGTCTTGAACAAGAAGTCTTTGAACTTCATCCGTATTAGTCTCAAAGTATGGTTTTACTGCTTTATTTTTGATTATCTCCCCAAGATTGTCTTTGACAAGATTTCGTATCAGGCTCTCTGGTTGAACTGGAAGTTGTAAAGGAAGACTTTGTGTGTCTTTTATCAGAGACAAAAAATCAGGGTTCCTTTGAGGTGCAAGAGAATAGAACCAAGTAAGTTGTGTCTGATACTCATGGATAGATGCCATTGTCCTCAACAGATGGAGGGTGCTAGTCAAGACGTCCTGGGTTGCACGCATAGCAAACTGAGAGTACAGAGTAGTCCACTTGGCAACACTCTTGTTTACATCAATGCAAGGATAGCCAAAACACTTCCAAAAACCCGCCAACTCAAGCCCAGGTGCCACCAGTTCGGGTCGGATGAGTGATCGATTCATGGTTTTGAATAAGGGATCCTGTTTTAAGGTTTCTGGTACCTCCCTAATCAAAGTTGAGTTGAATTCAGAATTGTTCTCGAGTCCTCTCAGAACCTGGCTGATGACGAGAGAAGGCCAAAGTTTTAAGATTTGATAAAGCCTATCTCCTCTCCTCTTGTTTCAAGAGCTGTCTTACCAAGAAGGACTCCATTGGTCACTTCATGGCACCAATCACATCCTGGATACTTCTTCGGACTTAGAGAAGCAAGGAGAAGTACATCAATCCAGGAGATGAACAAGTCACGAATCCCGGCCAGGTGCGAATGTGAGATAACTCCTCTTTCATTTTTATATTGGTAAGTTCACATGTTTCCGTAAGACTTTAGAGTACATTTTCCTAGTTGAAAGTTCTGTGTGATTTTATCAGAATAGGTTGCTCCCCCTTCCCCTTACCACCCCGCCCTCCTATTTGCCCCTTTCCTCCAAACAGCCCCCTATTTCATCTTCATATATCACCCAATCATTGTCTCGATTAGCCTCGTTGCAAAAATATGAGACGTTAAGCCCAAATATCAATCAATCAATCAAAAATCTCATCAAGTTGACTCTTTATATTGTATAATTGTGATAGAAATGGAGTTGGATGAACCGTCAAAGTGTTGTCAGTACCATAGAAATCTAGATTCCCTACTCTTAATGTTTCTGAAGAAATGGCAAGTAACTCTCTTAGTTCTCCATCTGATTGGGAGATTTGGTGCACCAGTTCTGGGACATGAGATGAGAACCACCCATAAGCTTGCGAAGGTGGAAGACATACTTTATCTCTAATGGCAGCAAGTAGGGCGGTGTGTTCCTGCTTCAAGGCTTTTGGATTGTCTTTATGGTCATAAATATAGAAGAGTTCCGTGTAGACCAATGCGGAGGATAAGTGATGATCTTTCCTAAATAAGAACTTCTTTGGGAGAGGTCTTGTTTCTAGGTCAGGTAGTTCTTCATGGTCGTAGTTGTACATACTTTAGATAACATTTAACATTTATCAGTGCAACGAAATGTAGGCTGGCTAGGCCTTTCATATAAATGAAACAGGTACAGGGCATATTATGTGCTAGGCCCTAGGCCCTACGTAGGCAAAATGACTTCCTCGACCTGACTGATAGATCTCTCTCTCTCTCTCCTCTCTCTCTCGGGCCACCCTAGCCGGACAGGTCGAGGAGGAGTAGTCAGACGAAATGCAGTCCAACACGTCCCCCCTCCCTTTTCCTCACCCTTCCCCTTTCCACCCCGCCCTCCTACTTGCCCCTTTCCTCCAAACAGCCCCATATTTCATCTTCATATATCACCCACTCATTGTCTCGATTAGCCTCGTTGCAAAAATATGAGACGTTAAGCCCAAATAATCAGTCCCCTTGCCCTTTCCACTCCGCCCTCCTATTGGCCCCTTTTCTCCAAACAGCCCCCTATTTTTTCTTCATATATCACCCATCCATTGTCTCGATTAGCCTCGTTGCAAAAATATGAGACGTTAAGCCCAAATAATCAATCAATCTCCACAAAACTTTTTCAAAATTCCCACTGGTATGTTGAATGTTTGTGATATATGTAGAATATTTCGTGTTGTTTATCTTAACATTGATCCCCACACTATGCCGACCTCTGCTTTGTTCTGCGGACTAGGATTCAATTACTCAATATGACGACTAACGCACTGTTTTAATGGTACAACGATTAAATGATCCCCATATATCGACCATGGCTACACTGTTTTATAAAATCGTAAAATTACTGCAAATGTTTATGAAATGCTATACTGAATATATGTAGTTTTCCCCAGTTACTGGAAATGTTTTAGTAAATCTCCACTATACCAACAACAGTAAATTTAATAATTAAAGCAACGTAAATAAAATGCAATATCAGGTAAAAGTATTACAACGGCCCCAGACAAAAAGAGCACTACAGTCTCGGAATTTAACAATAATATGATTAAATATTTTACTTAAACATAAGCTTTTTGAAAGACATAATTATAGTAGAAGATCATAAACTTTTTGCATATCTACTGCAAAAGATCACTTTATTGTACGAACATAGTGTGCCTTGATTTTACTGTGGTTAATAAGAATATTATGAAATATTCTTAGTTTATAAACAAAATCGACCCGTCTTGGCCCGGGGTAGAATAGGCCCAGAGTGACTCTGCTAGTCATAAAGGCGACAAAAGGAGACCCTGCCCCTCCCTCCCACTGTCCCACTGAAGATTTCTCCTCCCACATGGCCCTGCCCCTCCCTTGCTGGACTCCCGTATGAAGACCCACGCGACGTACAATGGACCTGATTCGGATGTGGCTTTTATTCTTCATCACCATCTTTCTCATCTTCATTATCACCCGCCAAAACTCACCCTCTGTGTCAGTATCATCATCGGTATCTTCTTCCTTGTTGTACTCTTCATTAGGTGGTTGAGCAGGGGCTGGCGCAGCTGGCAATAGAAGTACGTAATGTGTTAATTCCACTTAGTTGCCGGAAGCAACACTGTTTTTCAACTTGTTCTTTCTTTACAAAACTCACCCTCTGTGTCAGTATCATCATCGGTATCTTCTTCCTCCTTGTACTCTTCTGGAGGTGGTTGAGCAGGAGCTGGCGCAGCTGGTAATAGAAGTACGAAATGTGTTAATTCCACTTAGTATCCGGAAGCCACACTGTTTTTCAACTTGTTCTTTCTTTACAAAACTCACCCTCTGTGTCAGTATCATCATCGGTATCTTCTTCCTCGTTGTACTCTTCTGTAGGTGGTTGAGCAGGGGCTGGCGCAGCTGGCAATAGAAGTACGTAATGTGTTAATTCCACTTAGTTGCCGGAAGCAACACTGTTTTTCAACTTGTTCTTTCTTTACAAAACTCACCCTCTGTGTCAGTATCATCATCGGTATCTTCTTCCTCGTTGTACTCTTCTGGAGGTGGTTGAGCAGGAGCTGGCACAGCTGGTAATAAAAGTACGTTATGTGTTAATTTAGTTCCTTCTCTACATTGCCGGAAGCAACACTGTTTTTCAACTTGTTCTTTCAATACAAAACTTACCCTCTGTATCACTGTCCAGGAGGTACTGTATTTCCGTGTATAGTGGACTTTCCAGTGTAGATTGTAGATCGTCTGTTGAATATGAGTCGTTTTATTGTTACATACTTTTTGATAGAAAGTACATGGTTTTGTTTTTATCTTAGTTGGGGCCTGCTATATACAGTACTATATTAGTTACTACGTACATACATTATTCTTTTACTTTCGCCGTTCTTTCAATACAAAACTTACCCTCTGTATCACTGTCCAGGAGGTACTGTATTTCCGTGTATAGTGGACTTTCCAGTGTAGATTGTACATCGTCTGTTTAATATGAGTCGTTTTCTTGTTACATACTTTTTGATAGAAACTACATTGTTTTGTTTTTAAGTATACAATATAAAAAGGCTTCCTTTTAACTTTTAACATTTGATTCACGGTTAGAATGTTATTACAAACCATCGTTATTTGGAATATCCATGTCCTCTGGAAGGGTTGAGGCATTCATTGCCTCGGGACCATTGTTCTGATTTTCATCTGTGCAAACCAACAAGTCTTTATTTTATACAACTCCACGTAAGTGATAAACTAATTTCAGATGTTTTATGATTTAACTGAAGTATTACTAGGTAATAATATGATCTTATACCCGCACCTACTGGGTGGGACAAAGAAACGTTTTTATATCCATGATGACTTTCGTTTATAAACCCTTAGCTTAGTTATTTTATTTTTAAACGTTCATGAACATATTAACATGCATGTCTCATCATCTTTCTCATCTTCATTATCACCCGCTCATCGGATTCAGGATCCCCAGCACCTGCTAGTCTGCCCAAATCGCGACGTACAATGGATCTGATTTGGATGTGGCTTTATGCTTCATTATCATCTTTCTCATCTTCATTATCACCCGCTCATCGTCTCGATTAGCCATCGTTGCATAAATATGAGACGTTAAGCCCCAATAATAATAATAATAATAATAATATAGCAAATGACAAAGCCATAAAAGTGGCGGATTTTTGGAAATTAGTTGTCTAGAACGGTGTTCCGGACACGGAAACGAACGAACGATCGTCTCGATTAGCCATCGTTGCATAAATATGAGACGTTAAGCCTCATTAATCATCATCATCATCGAAAGTTAAAGTTGTACATAATTAGTACGTTACTAATATCACAATCCAATAACGTAAATTCATAAATAAAGCTAGATTAAAAAAGTATAATTTTAAATTTTGTACTTTTTCATTACATACCATCATGTTGTGTCGTCAACATTACATTAACTACTGATGTCATGTTGTGAGACATCAGGCGCAGAAACCCGTAGTTGGTGTACTTGCCTGTAGTAAGGTTTATCGAAGCATTCAACACCTTACGATCTAAGGCTACCTGTCTTTGACACACACGCTTTAGCAAAACGCCATTTTGTCTGCGTTTGTAGTCCATTATGTGTTTGTTGTCGAAAAAGATCATTTTCTCTGATAAAGAGTAATATTTATTATTAACAACTCGTAAGTTTGCCCTCTGCACCTGCCCAGGGACTGCTACTTGCCCCTTTCCTCCAAACAGCCCCATATTTCATCTTCATATATCACCCACTCATTGTCTCGATTAGCCTCGTTGCAAAAATATGAGACGTTAAGCTCAATTAATCAATCAAAAGTAACACGACGCAAAGAATATCATATCAATATACAGTATATATACTATGAACAAGTACTAATAAGTCAGTAATGACTGAAGTTGAACAAGGTACCTCATGGAAATACTTGACATTACATCCGTATTGTCCGTATAACATGTTAACACCGGCTTTGACCGAGATTGATGACTGTTAAAAGTAAAACAAGTAACATGTGATTAGTGAAGTTAAATAAGGTATACACATGGAAATACTTGACATTACGTCCGTAAAACATGTTAACGCCTTAGACCAGTAATATAGGTAGACGGAGCAAGCCGATGGTAGCGACCGGCCGCGAGTGAGACCAACATTGAGACCACGTGATGTGGGGACAGGATACGCGGGCAGGGTCGTTTGAATGTGACGCGTTAAAAAGGTACCAAAATCGTCAAATGTAGACTCGAAAATTTTTCTAAGGTTAACGCCGGTTTTGGCCGAGATTGTATGATTGTGATACATTCAATAAAATCATAATAATAATAATGTAGATCATACATTAATTATTCAAAATATATTAATGAATCTGTTACCAAAAAAGGAAAAGAGCAGTGCAGAAGTGAGAAAGCAAGCATAAGAAAAGAGTGAACAATCTGATATTTTGCTAAAAAAAAAAGTCGAAAAATAAGTTTTTTCCGTCCAACTATACGGGTCAAGAGTGTGTGAATGCACTATCGATTCTTTCAATATAAAGAGACATTACAAAGAAGATAACCTATAACCGCATCATAACTAGGAGTTGCTGAGAAAAAAGCCATTATAAAAATATCGACGTTGAAACTCGAGACCGTAGATTTTTGGCCATATAGGCGCCACCCTTGTTAAAACGCCCCTGGTTGCCATCAGAATAAGAAAATAGGAAAACACATTTTTCGTAAACCAAGGTAGTTATTAAATGGTTTCGGTGTTGCTGCATAAAGAACACTTCACTTACAGACATGTCACATGGACCAATTATTGTCACCACTATTTGTGTAAGCCTATGTGCTTGAGTACTTCATTGTCATCTTTCTCATCTTCATTATCACCCGCTCATCGTCTCGATTAGCCATCGTTGCATAAATATGAGACGTTAAGCCCCATTAATCAATCATTGAGTACTTCAAAGAAGGCTAACGAACATCAATCGTATATACTTACGGATAAAGACCCAAATATTTGGGTGTATTTGGCCTACAAAATCTAAAAAGGTGCGATGCCATGCCTCCATATGGTTGTTGTTACGCCGAGGCATACCGAACACCGACAGTTTGCTTGGACCAACTTTTCCAATCAAGACCCTACTTTTTTTGTGGTCTCACACCCCAAAAATCTTTCACATTCTTTCTTACATCTGTTTTTTAACACTTGACCAAATTATTTCCACATGTTACAACAGTTTGAAACCCTCTTGTATGAACAACAAATAAATGAATGGCTCAGGCAATAATCGATACAGTTTACATCATGACTCCACAACCAGTTACTTATTTACCACTGCTCTGAGTACACTATGATAGCACCTGTTAGCGGTACCCACGAAGAAAAACACCACCAAACGTACGCTATTCCAATAACTTACATAGGTACTCGTAAAGACACAAAGATTGTTCATAAAAACTAAATCTCAGTACGGCCTCTCTACCGGTGAGTGCAAGAAAAGAATCTGTTGGCACAAAAATGTAAAAACGCACGCTTTACACTAATAACCACTCAACAGTCTACCCATAGTTACCCACGAACAGTCAAAAACAATTACAACTTACTCACAGAATTGACGTTAAATGAACACAACTCAAGTACCACCAAATAAAACTTAAATGACCTTCACACAGCACAGCTAAGGTGTCCGTACTTGAAAAGGTAAAACTAGAATTTTAGATATAAAATGGCCTCTACCTAAACGGGTTTTCAAACAGTTGTAATTCGGCCGAAAGTATTTTTTTACAAATGGAATTGGCGTCACTCGCCCTTTGATTAAAACGCGTGACTTCCCATGGACTCGTTGTCTGAACACCCGAGTCTTTAAGGTATAAAAATGTCATCCAAATCTTTGACTTCGTCATCTGATAGGTCAATATCTGAATTGTTCCCATCATAATCCAAAAGAGCAGCTCCAATTTCGCCCGCGTCTAGGCT
The DNA here is from genome assembly GCA_945910005.1 of Isoperla grammatica. NCBI lineage: Eukaryota > Metazoa > Arthropoda > Insecta > Plecoptera > Perlodidae > Isoperla > Isoperla grammatica. Next base: position 16,651,139 of record OX246744.1, read on the forward strand.
TAAAAATAGAAAAAGTAAAAGCGTAATAATTTGAAGTTAAAAAATGTGAGAAGCCTTGAGACCCGATGTCCCTCAATAGGAACAGAGACATATTTCACATGGTAATATTACCATCTAAGTAAACTACAGTAATTGGATCTTGATAAAAGTATGTTGTAGTATTCTTATCATATTTTCAGTATTGCATATCTATATAATTAACATAAACTATGGAATACTGACTATTACGCGGTTTTGCTGCGTCCATTTTCACGAAAAGTCATCTGGGTACCTAAAGTCATGGGAAAATAGCATGAGTAGTCATTTAAAACAAAAGTATTTTCAGTAGCTGCCATCTATCGGCAATAAAAAAAACTTACCACGCACCTGGGAGGCCCCGCTGGCTCTGTCAATAAATTAGTTTCCATAGCTATGTTTAGTGTCCTTCACACAGTACGCGGGGTCTGAGGAAGTTAATGACATCTTCCTTATATCCTACCTCCTAGACATATTACTACAAAAGGTTAATTCTAAAGCAATGAGCCCTCCCCAATGAGCTATCCCAATGCCCCACATATAACATTGTTGCAATCATACCTGAGCTTGTCCTTTTCAGAGGACGTAAAGTCGACATCGTCCGATTGATGATTGATTAATGGGGCTTAACGTCTCATATTTATGCAACGATGGCTAATCGAGACGATGAGCGGGTGATAATGAAGATGAGAAAGATGATAATGAAGAATAAAGCCACATCCAAATCAGATCCATTGTACGTCGCGTGAGTCGTCATACGGGAGTCCAGCAAGGGAGGGCAGGGCCAAGTGGGAGGAGAAATATTATGGGACAGTGGGGGGGAAAGGGGATTGGGGTGTGGACTGCACTTCGTCTGACTTCTCCTCCTCGACCAGTCCGGCTAGGGTGGCCCTATCAGAAGCATACGCTTCCGCCGGCATAGCTCTCGGGATCAACAAAGCACTCAAACCTGCCCACCACGATAAGGTAGCAGTCCCTGAGCAGGGACATCGTCCGAGCATTCCACCTCAACTTCAATTACATTTCATAAATCAGTGATAAATGAATGGAAGGTACATTTCTGATTAATTACCTTTGACTGTATCTATATTATTATAATTATTTCATTTCAACATAAATATAGTGATAACCTTTACATAATGAAAATATTGAAAAATACATTACTACAAAAAAAAAAATTTCATTATCTTAAGAACCAATTTAACGTCCCTTAATTGGCCCAGCCCATACAGGATATCGTTTTGGACATACTTTGGTGTAGCCTTGAACTATTTGTCATTTTAGAATGGTGTATCAGAAAGTGCAAGATAATAGCATAGTCTAATGATTCTGATACTGTTTTGCATATTATTTTATTACTGACCATTGATGTTAGGCAGCATTGCCACTTCCTCCTCGATGATATCAAAGCACTGTTTCGCACGTTTAACGACATTGCGTTGTTAAGCATTGTGCTCATTTCTTGCTTGTGCCTTTGCCCTACGTGGGGATGTACATAACAAGTCAAACCCTTTTGGTGTAGCCGGTAGCTTTGTTTGTCTGTTGGACTTCGGCCTAGGTTGGACTGTTTGTTTGGCAGGAGATTTTTTTTAGGTTTTGCAATTTCTCATGAAGAAATTTACTAAGTTCAGCCTTATCTGTAAAATAACAATCATCTGTGTAGACCTACACACATTTGAAAATAACATATCTTTGTTAACGAGAAATAAAGGCAGTATTGCTATTAAAATATACAAAAGTTTAACAAGTTACTTGAAAAATAAAACAACGTAACTGTTGAAATTGGACGAACTTCCATTTAGCCCCAGAATTCCACTGAAATCAGTCAAACGAAGTGCAGTTCACACCCCATTCCATTTCCTCCCCTTTCCTCCAAAGAGCCCCCAATTTCATCTTTATTATCACCCACTCATCGTCTTGATTAGCCTAGTTGCAAAAATATAAGACGTTAAGTCCAAATATCAATCAATCATTTACCGTGGGGTCATTTTCCTGATTTATCGAAGGAATGTGTAGATTTGTATTCACTAGGCAGTAGGGAATTCTATCTGCTCTTCAATATGCTCCAGATTCATACAATCAATTAACCTCATAGACAGGATTTAAAGAGGAGAGATAGGCACTGATAACCCAGATGTTTTGTGCCTTAATTAAAACCACACTAATAATAATATTAATATCGTTTCTGTTGGCGTCGTGTAATGAGCCCTGGCCGTCTCCACGGAGTGGCTCATGCTGTCTGCTACTTGTAGTCTTGCTTAGTGGTCGATGCCCAGCTCGTCTCCCGCTGTTACTAGTGCTTTGCGGACGTCCGTGCATGAATATTTTTTGCCCGTGTATTTAGGAAATAATCTGCAAACGTGTTGTGTTTGCTAATTAGTCTGGTTTTCCGGCCAGGGTCAAGGCCACTTTGATAACAACCCCATTTTGGTCTATATCACCCACTCATTGTCTCGATTAGCCTCGTTGCAGAAATATGAGACGTTAATCCCAAATATCAATCAATCAATCGACTTATATCCTTTTAACAATAAACGATTCAATTGAAATTATTCATTATAGCATGAAATAATAAATCTTCATATATCACCCACTCATTGTCTCGATTAGCCTCGTTGCAAAAATATTAGACGTTTAGCCCAAATATCAATCTCTTTAACAAACAACGCTTATATTTAAATGCACTAAAAAGTAAAAAATAAATTTACGCCCAACAAATTTTTGCCTCACTCGGAAAATAAAAGCGTTGGGCGCTTTTCCTGCATTAACAGCAGAATACTGCAATCTATGTCAATACCGAAAGCGCCCAACGCTTTAATTTTCCGAGTGAGGCAAAAATTTGTTGGGCGAAAATTTATTTTTTACTTTTAAGTGCATTTAAATTTAAGCTTTGTTTGTTAAAAAAATTATTTTTTTCGTGTAATATTATTTTATACTTTTTAGTCTTAAAGAATCTTGCAATCGAATATATGCTCATTGGACGTGTCCGAATTTAGAAGACTGCATACTTGTGTACTTGTATTTGTTAACTTTACTCGCAAACTAGCGTGCTCGCATTGCAAACTTGAATTTCGGACAGTTCCGTACATGCACGATCCAGCGATCGGCCAACAATGACATTCTTGCTGCATAGAAACATATCCGATGCTTTCGTCACGGATATTTGAGTCCCGAACAACCAGCGGTAATTCCGATGCCTGCATGTGGTTGGCCCATCCTCACTAGCTGTGACTAATTTCGCTGGGCCCGGGAAAGAATAGGCCCAGGGTGACTCGGCCAGTCGTAAGAGGTTGACCCCCAGCCAGATTGGGCGCGGTCAAACCCAGCCCGGCGGAGCTTGGGGTAGAATAGGCCCAGAGTGACTCTGCTAGTCGTAAGAGGCGACGAAAGGAGACCCTGACCTCTTACCCCCCCCCCCCCACTGTCCCACTAAAGATTTCTCCTCCCACATGGCCCTGCCCTCCCTTGCTGGACTCCCGTATGACGACTCACGCGACGTAAATGGATCTGATTCGGATGTAACTTTATTCTTCATTATCATCTTTCTCATCTTCATTATCACCCGCTCATCGTCTCGATTAGCCATCGTTGCATAAATATGAGACGTTAAGCCACATTAATCAATAATACGCTGGTAGTCGTCAAACTGTCAGAACTGGTACTGGCAAAGAGCTTTGAAGAGGCGGTTTGTATCTCCGGGGTCGGCGACCTCCATGGATGCTACACGCGACGTCATCTCATCGTCGCCCTCGGCCTGGTATTCCTAGATTACACCGAACACATACATGGCACTGGATGTTCTGCTGGTGGGTTCGGCGGCCATCTGTGGCACAACATTTCCCCTCTTTATAATTGTCTCGATTAGCCTCGTTGCAAAAATATGAGACGTTAAGCCCAAATATCAATCATATAGCCCCTCTCGCTGTGGACGGGGTGTTCAAGACGACACTGTCTCCGGATGTCGATGATCGATCTGAGATGCGTCCGCTCTGGCAGGGTGGCAACGAGGCCTCCACAACTGCAGACTTCCTCTTCCTAGTACGACGTGTTCGAGTGACCGTCGTTGCTTCGTTGGCGACCGGGGCCTGCCCATGGACTGCTACCTTATAGTAATGGGCAGGTTTGAGTGCTTTGATGATTCCTGGAGCTATGCCGGCGGAAGCGTATGCTTCTGGTAAGGCCACCCTAGCCGGACAGGTCGAGGAGGAGAAGTCGGACGAAATGCAGTCCACAACCCCCCTCCACCCCCCCCTCCCTTTTCTACCCTTTTCCCTTTTCCACCCCGCCCTCCTACTTCCCCCTTCTTCATCTTCATATATCACCCACTCATTGTCTCGATTAGCCTCGTTGCAAAAATATGAGACGTTAAGCCCAAATAATCAATTTCTTACCTTTAATGTTTTCTGCCTCCGCGCAGCAACGCAAACAACAAAATAATATTGAGCATATGACTAACATTATTATTGTCACTTGATTTGACTCTGCTAAATATTGTTGTAATACTACCTACAACATAAATTTAGGCTAAAAACTACACAACAATTACAAAATCGAGCGTGGCCTGGTCCACCTAGCTATTCAGAACGAATGTTTCAGGCATAGGCCTAGGCACAAGTAAAATAATTACTAATTAACATCTACTCACAACTGAACAATAAATGTAGTTTATAATCATGTACACATACACTTGCACATCAATTATTGCTGAGTCTTGTTAATTAATATTAAGATTTGTAACAGCAATGAACAAATTTTAGTCGAAAATAGTATATATTTTTATAAAATATTACAATGGATCTGATTCGGATGTGGCTTTATTCTCATTATCATCTTTCTCATCTTCATTATCACCCGCTCATCGTCTCGATTAGCCATCGTTGCATAAATATGAGACGTTAAGCCCCATTAATCAATCAATCTACATGTACAACATTTTTTATTCTTTTTTATTATTATTTTTCGTTCCAAAGATGGGATCGTTGTGCCACTCTGCGCCGATGCTGTGATCACTTGCACAGAGCTCCAATACAGGACTCGTAGTACATTCGCTGCCTTGCAAATGTAAGTCGCTTTGCTGGCCAGAGCCATCACCAATCTCAGCAACAACTTCTAATTGCTGGATGCCGATCTGAGCTACTTTGTCAGGTGCCCGAATAGTGGCGGCACTCGCCGAATGTAACAGGTTCAAGTGTTCCCTCCATCTCGCAATCGGTATCGCTTTCTGTAAAGAAAGAAGAAGAAACGATAGAAAACAAACAAGAGAATCGGAAGAGTAGGTGGGGAACAGAAGCCGGAGAGGAGCAAGTTGAGCAAAGCTAAAAGGAAGAAGACTAAAAGGAGAATGGAGATTACACTCTCTGTGGAAAATTCCTAGCTCGATGGAAAAATGTAAAAGTATTAGGTCATTAACGAAAGCTTAGCGGATATAGGAACACGTGTATACAAGTGAGCATGGGTGGCGTGGTATAGTTAAATGATGTAGTGAAACCAAAATAGTGTCTCTTTTCCTTCCACGTGCACTCTGGCTCCGTGACGGAGTGAATGTCTAACTAATCTGTGTTCTTATTTAAAACATGAATTACCTGTGAATTCATGTGAAACACTAACAGGAAGTCCTTCAGCAATTGTCTGCCGTCATGTCCAAGTTTTCTGCGTCCCAATCTGCGCAGTATCACGTCGTAGGCAAACATTGTTGTGCTGTGAAAGAAACACTCTTCATGGACAGAATAATTGTTTAGGTACATGCGAGCTCGCCACAAAAACCTTCCGCAAAATAAGCACTTATGCATGATTTTTTTTTTTTATTTAGCGTGTTTGGTCTTGATCTTCTTCGCATTTCGCGGGACTGCTACCTTATCGTGGTGGGCAGGTTTGCGTGCTTTGTTGATCCCGAGAGCTATGCCGGCGGAAGCGTATGCTTCTGGTAGGGCCACCCTAGCCGGAAAGGTCGAGGAGGAGAAGTCAGACGAAATGCGTTCCTCATCCTCCCCACTCCCGTTTCCTCCCCTTCCCTCTTCTTCCCCACCCTCCTACTTGACCCTTTCCTCCAAACACCCCCCAAGTTCATCTTCATATATCACCCACTCATTGTCTCGATTAGCCTCGTTGCAAAAATATGAGACGTTAAGCCCAAATATCTCTTATCGTGGTGGGCAGGTTTGCGTGCTTTGTTGATCCCGAGAGCTATGCCGGCGGAAGCGTATGCTTCTGGTAGGGCCACCCTTGCCGGACAGGTCGAGGAGAAGTCAGACGAAGTGCAGTCCACACCCCAATCCCCTTTCCTCCCCTTTCCCCTTTTCTCACGCTCCCTCCTACTTGCCCCTTTCCTCCAAACAGCCCCATATTTCATCTTCATATATCACCCACTCATTGTCTCGATTAGCCTCGTTGCAGAAATATGAGACGTTAAGCCCAAATATCAATCATGTCCTTTCGTTGTTGTGATAGATAAACCAGTAGTCTCTAAAAACCTGCCCAGGGACTGCTACCTTATCGTGGTGGGCAGGTTTGCGTGCTTTGTTGATCCCGAGAGCTATGCCGGCGGAAGCGTATGCTTCTGGTATGGCCACCCTAGCCGGACTGGTCGAGGAGGAGAAGTCAGGCGACGTGCAGTCTACACCCCAATTCCCTTTTCTCCCCTTTCCTCTTTCCTCACGCTCCCTCCTACTTGCCCCTTTCTTCCAAACAGCCCTCTATTTCATCTTCATATATCACCCACTCATTGTCTCGATTAGCCTCGTTGCAAAATATGAGACGTTAAGCCCAAATATAAATCAAACAAAACATGCCACACAATTGACACCCGCTTCACTTTAAGAGCGGTAATTTTTTAGCAAAAATGAAACAGTAAACGCGATTCACAGTTTCTTTATAATGAAATTACTATTATGAAGAAAATAGACAAGTCAATTAACACGATTGACTCAGCTGTATTACAGAAATAAATCATAACATGTATATTTACTAAACATACAAGCAAACAACATTGTCAGCTGGTTGACAATCAAATTACTTGAAACCAATTAGGTACCACTTATTATTTAGACCTACCAATGTCCTGAGTGTAACAATATATAATAAACAAACAATACTTGCAAGATTGCTAATTAATGAACATAATAAACACAATTGATAGTTTACTTTATAATGAGATTAATTAATTAATACAAAATAGACAAATCAAAACAAACACAATTTACTCAGTTACATTACTAACGACAAACAAGAAGTATATCTATATAATAGACATGCAAACATTGTCTCGATTAGCCTCGTTGCAAAAATATGAGACGTTAAGCCCAAATATCACTATCATACAACACAATTATCCGCTAAGTCTACAATCACAAAACTGAAATGAACAGATTATTTTGGAAAATATGGCGTTTACAATATTTCTTGAGAAGGTGTGGACTATTGACATACTGCTTAACAGTACTTATAATGATAACAGATTAACAGTACTTGTGATGATCGGGCACACTCTCGTTGCAAAAATATGAGACGTTAAGCCCAAATATCATCATCATCGCGAGCTGTCGTTAATGCCTGTCTTCGGTTGTTCGGTTCGGTTGTTGTTTGCGCTTCTCTTGATTTTGAGCCGAGTGTGTCTGGCGGGTGTCAGTACAGACGTCCTACGACAATCCTGCCCAGGGACTGCTACCTTTAAAGTTGGCCATTTTGATTATTAATAGCAAAAAAATTAATTTAAGTTACAAATTTGTTTTAGATCTAGGGCTTTATTTCAAAAATTGATTAGTAAGTTACATTTCTATGACAACCTGGCAGACCGATAAACAATGTCTTGGAAACAAGTCACGGTCTACAATGGACTTAAAATGTAGACAATAACCTGTCAACAATAGCAATGCTATGCCGGCGGAAGCGTATGCTTCTGGTAGGGTCACCCTAGCCGGACTGGTCGAGGAGGAGAAGTCAGACGAAATGCAGTCCACACCCCAATCCCCTTTCCTCCCCCTTCCCCTTTCCACCCCACCCTCCTACTGTCCCCTTTCCACCAAACAGCCCCATATTTCATCTTCATAGATCACCCACTCATTGTCTCGATTACCCTTGTTGCAAAAATATGAGACGTTAAGCCCAAATATCTCTTATCGTGGTGGGCAGGTTTGCGTGCTTTGTTGATCCCGAGAGCTATGCCGGCGGAAGCGTATGCTTCTGGTAGGGCCACCTTTGCCGAACAGGTCGAGGAGAAGTCAGACGAAGTGCAGTTCACACCCCAATCCCCTTTCCTCCCCTTTCCCCTTTTCTCACGCTCCCTCCTACTTGCCCCTTTCCTCCAAACAGCCCCATATTTCATCTTCATATATCACCCACTCATTGTCTCGATTAGCCTCGTTGCAGAAATATGAGACGTTAAGCCCAAATATCAATCATGTCCTTTCGTTGTTGTGATAGATAAACCAGTAGTCTCTAAAAACCTGCCCAGGGACTGCTACCTTATCGTGGTGGGCAGGTTTGCGTGCTTTGTTGCACCAATTCTAGTGCCTGTGGCCAAAAAACTTATCAGTTAGGAGATTAAAGGCACGTTACGATCATTATCTGTGGAGACGTGCAGGATGTCGTTAACAAAATACGGTTCACGAACCGAAATACAAGGATCATCAACAATAATCAATAACTCTTGGATGACATTTCTCAAGAGTGGAGATGCACCGAGGCGTGATGATTACTGTGAAAGAAAGGGCATAGAGACACTCAAATCGCGAAACCAAGCAAGGTAACAATACCCTGGTGGTGGCGGGTCCATAATGGACGTGTGTAGTGTACAATGTAAATTGGCGATGTGGAAGAGGCGGTAAAGTTTTATACAGTAAAAGTATGAATTACTGTATAGTGTTTATCAGGATCAGTAAAGAACTATGTTTTTTGGATTGACAGGTCAGTTATTTGTTCTTTCCCCCCCTTTCCTCACGTGCCCTCCTACTTGTCCCTTTCCTCCAAAAAGCCCCCAATTTCATCTTCATTATCACCCACTCATCGTCTTGATTAGCAAAGTTGCAAAAATATAAGACGTTAAGCCCAAATATCAATCAGTTAACAGTTGTAAAATTTTCCATTTGTAAGCGACTCGAGAATAAATGATTGACCCATTACCTCGTCACCGTTTTAATCACCTACAACTGTCTGGGTCAGAATTTTACGTGCTTCCGCTCTTTCCCCGCTACCACAGCACTAAGGCTTGGGTCCCTCACCCATAACACTATTGCTGTTTTGTGTTGTTGTATGAAGTGGAGTGGGTGATGTGAAGGGTACGTAAGTTGATTTGGAAAGAGAATCGTAAAAACAGAAGAAGTGGAGGTAGATGAGACTGAAAAATCATAAAAAAAATAAATTCGGCGCAATCCAGTGATATTTAGTCACGGGATGGGGGGCGTGATGATGCGGCTGAGATGCTGGAGCTGGTAGATTGTGTAGGGGAGACACTGGGCATATTTGAAAAAGTAATGGATGAATCGATCATGGTCGGTGGGTTAATAATGTGGCGGTCACCGAGAATGGCATCCATAGCGTCGACAAAGGGCCACGAGGTTAGCCCTATATCGCCATCTTCTGGACTCAACCCAGAACGTGGGGTTTTTAGTGCCTTATATTTTATTGTCATGTTGAACCATTTTTTTTTACGGATTCCCATCCCGTCTCATGGCCTAGTTGCTTGGCCACCTTCACCCACCCTTCTTTCGCACACCCCCTTTGGCCAGTGAAAGGTCCAGCAAATTGTGTCTGCAGGGTCAGCATTTTGTTAATCAACTCTGGTGTCCCTTAAAAAAAAAAAAATACAATGAAATTTCAGCCTGCCCAGGGACTGCAACCTTATCGTGGTGGGCAGCTTTGCGTGCTTTGTTGATCCCGAGAGCTATGCCGGCGGAAGCGTATGCTTCTGGTAGGGCCACCCTAGTCGGACTGGTCGAGGAGGAGAAGTCAGACGAAGTGCAGTCCACATCCCAATCCCCTTTCCTCCCCTTTCCCCTTTCCTCACGCTCCCTCCTACTTGCCCCTTTCCTCCAAACAGCCCCCTATTTCATCTTCATATATCACCCACTCATTGTCCCGATTAGCCTCGTTGCAAGAATATGAGACGTTTAGCCCAAATAATCAATCAATAACTATGGGGAACATGATCTGAAAGAATGCTAAAAACGGCCACGTCTATACGTCCGACGGAATGCCGGGCGTACAGCAGAGTTTGCGCATAACGTCCGACGGCGGACGGCCAAGGAACGCATAACACAATACGTCCGACGTCCGACAACGTTGATAACTTGATTGGTCGATGAATTTTAAACTACTCTGTCGACTGACATAGGAAATTAACAGAGGACACACATTTCTTAACAAATGTTTGTTTTTTGTTTTACCATTTAGCTCAGTTGAAATGTAGCTCGCCAGTATTATTTTGGAGATTATAATTTGTTCCTATGTGGGCGACGGGCTGCTGGTGTCGTCTCCACCGTCGGCGCCTAGCAGCACGACATTCATGCTTCTTCGAGCCTGTGGAAAAGTCACAAACATTTCAATTTAGTAAACAGACGAAGTGCAGTCCACACCCCAATCCCCTTTCCTCCCCTTTCCCCTTTCCTCTCCTTTCCCCTTTCCTCACGCGCCCTCCTACTTGCCCCTTTCCTCCAAACAGTCCCCTTTTTCATCTTCATTATCACCCACCAATCGTCTTGATAAGCCTAGTTGCAAAAATATAAGACGTTAAGCCCAGAAACCTATCTATCTGTAACCATAGTCTTTGGTCCACACCCCAATCCCCTTTCCTGCCCTCTCCCCTTTCCTCACGTGCCCTCCTACTTGCCCCTCTCCTCCAAAGAGCCCCTTATTTCATCTTCATTATCACCCACTCATCGTCTTGATTAGCAAAGTTGCAAAAATATAAGACGTTAAGCCCAAATATCTATCTTTGAACTTAATAGCAATCTTTTTCTATATATTTTTGTTTGGCTGCACAGCCCCATATTTCATCTTCATATATCACCCACTCATTGTCTCGATTAGCCTCGTTGCAAAAATATGAGACGTTAAGCCCAAATAATCAAAAATCGATTAGCCTCGTTGCAGAAATATGAGACGTTAAGCCCAAATATCAATCAATCATGGACTGGAAAGCTCCTTCATTTTCTTTATATTGAGATATTATCAACATAGTTTTTGAATCAGACCATCGTTTGATTGAAGTCACATTGCCTTCTTCTCTGTTTTCTGCAATAACCTCACTGGGCTGGGCTGGGCTGGGCTGGGGCTGGCCCAGTGTTTTCCGCCTCATCTCCAAAACCTGTAATGAGTGGTTCGGGTCAACATGAGTTCAAACCATGCCTCATATACAGGTTAGGTTATGTTGTGCCAGATGTTGATTGTGGGTCAATAAGAAAATTTAGAAAGAGATGGACCTGCCCATGGACTGCTACCTTATCGCGGTGGGCAGGTTTGCGTGCTTTAATGATTCCTAGAGTTATGCCGGCGGAAGCGTATGCTTCTGGTAGGGCCACCCTAGCCTCACTGGTCGAGGAGGAGAAGTCAGACGAAGTGCAGTCCACACCCCAATCCCCTTTCCTCCCCTTTCACCTTTCCTCACGCTCCCTCCTACTTGCCCTTTTCCTCCAAACAGCCCCATATTTCATCTTCATATAGCACCCACTCATTGTCTCGATTAGCCTCGTTGCAAAAATATGAGACGTTAAGCCCAAATAATCCAAAATTATCGCGGTGGGCAGGTTTGCGTGTTTTGTTGATCCCGAGAGCTATGCCGGCGGAAGCGTATGCTTCTGGTAGGGCCACCTTAGCCGGACTGGTCGAGGAGGAGAAGTCAGACGAAGTGCAGTCCACACCCCAATCCCCTTTCCTCCCCTTTCCCCTTTCCTCCAAACAGCCCCCTATTTCATCTTCATATAACACCCACTCATTGTCTCGATTAGCCTCGTTGCAAAAATATGAGACGTTAAGCCCAAATATCAATCAATTATACCTCCTAGATCTATCGTTACTCCAGTTCAAATCACATCCTCCATTGCTCCTTCTCCATGCGGTGCACTGCTTTCTCTGCTTTCGAAGCGCAGCGCTACTTGGGCGCAACATTCAAACTCCATGTTCAAACCGTAAAACTGTAATAACTAATAACATTATTAGGCTACGTTAAGTTGTATACCATAAAGCGTAAATTATCAATATTATGTTCTTTAGTCTGCCGTGTAATAGCCTATGCATAAGAAGATGAACTTACCCAATTATGTTCCGATCGATGCCCGATAAATGTCCAAACTTGATGAACACAACCGCCTGCTCGTATGTCAATCAATGCTTTGTATTTTAACCATAAGGTGGTGATTCACACGTTTTTGACAGACATTAAAACATAATTTGTATGCACATTAAATAAATTCAATTTTATTTATTATTGTCTTACACTCAACTCACTCAGTAAGACATGATTTTCAGTGGGGGACATATTTTACACATTTACTGTCATCGTTCCATTGGTCGCTGTGATGGCGGCGGCGGGGGGGACTGCTTAATTTCCGTCGACGGGCCAGGAACACCTACAAACAAAGATACAAACGTTGTTGTTGTTGTTGTACAAGTTAAATTCAACATTCATTATTATAATGAAAACCACATCATTATATTTGTTTACATACCACTTTGCCCCCTTGGCGCATGGGGTGGCGGCGACGGTGGAGATGGAATAGGAGCCGTCGACATATTCGCTACGCCTACAAAGAAAGAGATACTCATGTTTGTTGTACAAGTGAAATTCCACATTCAATACTATACTAAAAAAAAGAGACAATCATGTTTGTTGTACAAGTGAAATTCCACATTCATTACTATTATAAAAACAAAGAAAGAGACAATAATGTTTGTTATACAAGTGAAATTCCACAATCATTACTATAATAATAACAATATAATTATAATTGTTTACATACCACTTTGCCCAAAATATAAGAATTAAAAACAAGAACAAACAATAAATTATAAATAGCTCATAAGCTAATGTTTTACAATCATGCCGTTTCGCAGAACCAGTCCTTTTCGTCAGATTTTGTCCCTGTCTGATCTTCCAAACACTTCATATGAATTATTACTCCACATTTAGAGGCACAAGGATTGCTTTGCGTACGTTTGCCAACGTTTAACTTGCAAATAGCACACACCGAAATTTCCCTTCCCACACCTTGCGACGCCATCTTTGTGTGGCCTAGGCCTAGGCGCCTACGAAAGTGATGAATTTTATTTACTTAACGAACATACCTTTAAATGGACAGGAATTGCATTCCTGCGAGGTCGTCGGGTTAAATGAGGGCGCAGAACACGAATTACATCGCGTGCTGCTTCGTTCGACAGCCGAAATAGCTCGACAAATCGACTGTCTGCTATTTCAAAGGGATTGAATGTATCCCTTAAATACCTTCTGTGCAGTTGCAGATACTGCCTCTCCTCCTCGTCTCCCTGATTCATTACTTGCAAAAATATAAGACGTTAAGCCCAAATATCAATCAAAACGTTTCTTTTTCATAGCATTTTTGGTTCTATTCAAGTATGCGATTCGCACCTCCGTCTGCCGTTTCAATGTGCTCTAGCCATGGAGAGATTCTGAGAAACTATTTAACTTGCTATTGACGTGTAAACTTTGTCACTCGAGTAATTCGTTACGGTGTAAATGTAAACTGGGTCCCGGACCCTCCATAACTAGCAATGGGAGTGTGCAAATCTTCTCTCCATAAGCAATTTGTACTTGCATTTCACCACGGTTTGGTAACTTTTCCCGAGACCAAGTCTGTAGGGACGGTAGGGACTCTACTAATTCGTGTCCATTAGGCCATATTTTCTTAAATGTTTCGAAGCCTATCAATGAGCGTGACGCTCCACTATCAATGTCAAAACGTACTGGGCGACTATCCACGAGCAACTGCACACAGGTAGGGTCTGTATGAGCACAGTCTGTTTTAACAAGATTAGCCTTGATTAGCCTAGTTGCAAAAATATAAGACGTTAAGCCCAAATATCAATCACCATGCCCTGATAATCGGCCACTTTATACGTCGGCGGGCGTTCGTGAGAATCGTCGGCACATTGTTGTCCTCGTTGGCTGTACTATAGCTCTATGATCTGACGAGAATCTGGCAAGCTATCCCTTTGAACGTAGCTCCCTGGCACTGTTTTACTGCTGTACTTGAGGGGCAACAATTTTTATGTCTAGGCCTTTTTAAAAGGTATTAATCACCTCATAGAGTCCTGCTAGAAGTAAAACATAAAGATTAACCGTGCTTTGATGCAGTGAAGTCTTGCCCCACTCTACGCTGGTAGCTGCCACTAGCATAAGTCTTGCCCCACTCTACGCTGGTAGCTGCCACTTGCATAAGTCTTGCCCCACTCTACGCTGGTAGCTGCCACTTGCATAAGTCTTGCCCCACTCTACGCTGGTAGCTGCCACTAGCATAAGTCTTGCCCCACTCTACGCTGGTAGCTGCCACTAGCATAAGTCTTGCCCCACTCTACGCTGGTAGCTGCCACAAGCATAAGTCTTGCCCCACTCTACGCTGGTAGCTGCCACTAGCATAAGTCTTGCCCCACTCTACGCTGGTAGCTGCCACTTGCATAAGTCTTGCCCCACTCTACGCTGGTAGCTGCCACTTGCATAAGTCTTGCCCTTTTCTACGCTGGTAGCTGCCACTAGCATAAGTCTTGCCCCACTCTAAGCTGGTAGCTGCCACTTGCATAAGTCTTGCCCCACTCTACGCTGGTAGCTGCCACTTGCATAAGTCTTGCCCCACTCTAAGCTGGTAGCTGCCACCAGCATAAGTCTTGCCCCTTTCTACGCTGGTAGCTGCCACTAGCATAAGTCTTGCCCTACTCTACGCTGGTAGCTGCTACTTGCATAAGTCTTGCCCCACTCTAAGCTGGTAGCTGCCACTTGCATAAGTCTTGCCCCACTCTACGCTGGTAGCTGCCACTTGCATAAGTCTTGCCCCACTCTAAGCTGGTAGCTGCCACTAGCATAAGTCTTGCCCCACTCTACGCTGGTAGCTGCCACTAGCATAAGTCTTGCCCCACTCTACGCTGGTAGCTGCCACTAGCATGTCTTGCTCCTTTCTACGCTGGTAGCTGCCACTAGCATAAAAATTTTAAGTTGCCAAAACCTGTAAGAAGAGTTTAATTACCCCGAGATTTCAGTTGATGCTCGTTCGACTAGCTCTCAAACTATCTACAAATTTCAAGGTGTAATCAAGATACAGCATCAACTTTCCATTTTAACTTGAAATGACAAAAGGGTACAAATTTAAGCCCCTAAAATATTCATTGTAGGTTTACAGCGACATGCAATTCCATCGTTCATGCAGTACGCCTAATTTGTATACTACATAGGCATTATCTTACATAGTCAGATTCTAAAAATCTAACCCACTCCTGCTATCGAAATAGCTAGGCTATTCTATTCTAATATTTTGTTTTAGAATCCTACGATGGAACAGCCAATGTGGCAGTAGGCCTCCATTAAAATGCTCAACGACGGAATTGCATACATCGCTGCAAGCGTACAATGATTGTTTCAGGCCCTTAACCTCCGAAGAGTGACTTAGGTTGGAATTCATAGTCGGCCCCTACACCTAGGGGCACCCATTGTTGCTATGGATTTGTTTTGTTTATGGGAAATAACATGCAAACAATTGTTACCTTGGTAACAATGGGCGCCCCTAGGTGTAGGGGCCGACTATGAATTCCAACCTTAATCCTAGCATAGTTTATTTGACATGAAATTAAGATTCGTTGCAAAAATATGAGACGTTAAGCCCAAATAATCAAATCAAATCAATTCTCTGATATTACACCATCTACACTCACTGTAGATCAATCGTTGTGTACAGCAGAAACCTCAGTTTAACTTATTGTCTTTAAGCGGGCTCTACAATGCCCCAGTCCCCGTCTGGGCCAGGGGAAGAATAAGCCCAGAGTTGACTCTGCTAGTCGTAAGAGGCGACAAAAGAAGATCCGTCTCGGTTGGGGTAGAATAGGCCCAGAGTGACTCTGCTAGTCGAAAGAGGCGACGTAATGAGACCCTGTCCCTTCCCACCCGCCCCCCTTCCCACTTTCCCACTGAATATTTCTCCTCCCACTTGGCCCTGCCCTCCCTTGCTGGACTCCCGCATGACGACCCACGCGACGTACAATGGATTTGATTCGAATGTGGCTTTATTCTTCATAATCATCTTTCTCATCGTCATTATAACCCGCTCATCGTCTCGATTAGCCTATGAGACGTTAAGCCCCATCAATCAATCAAATTTTAAGGTATAACGTCCTGCCCAGGGAGTTTGAGTGCTTCGATGATTCCTGGAGCTATGGCGGCTCAAGCGTATGCTTCTGATAGGGCCACTCTAGCCGGAGAGGTCGAGGAGGAGAAGTCAGACGAAATGCAGTCCAAAACCTCCCCCACAACCTCCCCACTCCCTCTTCCTCCCCTTTTCTCTATCCTCTCCGCCCTTCATCACCCACTCATTGTCTCGATTAGCCTCGTTGCAGAAATATGAGACGTTAAGCCCAAATATCAATCTACTTGGCCCTTTCCTCCAAACAACCCCCTATTTCATCTTCATATTTCACCCACTCATCGTCTCGATTAGCCAATTTGCAAAAATATGAGACTTTAAGCCCAAATATCAATCAATTAATCATAAGTTGCATACCACCAGGCTGCATAGTTATTTTTCCATGGAGCTCTGTTGGTTTGCTCCGTTATATTTCTTGTGCCTTGCTATACATAGCCAAATCTGCAGCAACAACAATGTGGCTCTGAAATAAATTTAGTAGCTATTGACACTAGTTGGCTCAAAGATGTTAAAATAATTGAGTAATCTGAGGGAGAATTATTTATGAAGTGGAAATACCTCAGTGCCAACTGATGAGCATTAAAATCTGCTCAACCTGGAATAACTGCACCATCTTTTATGTAGCGCAGTACCTTCCATGTAGAGTCCAAGAAAAGTGCCAACTTGTGAGCATTAAAATGTGTCCAACCTGGAATAACTGCACCATCTTGTGTAGCGCAGTACCTTCCATGTAGAGTCCAAGAAAAACGCCAACTTACGCGAGTCAGGGATGTTTCTATTTTGGGTTGATTGATTAATGGGGCTTAGACATCTGCATCTGGAATCAATACTGGCTCTGGTCTTGCAAATGTCTTATGATATAGTTTGAAAGTTGTTTTATTGGTTGTCATGTCATCATCAGCAATATCTAAAACTTTGTTTTCATTCTTTTTGTTTGTACGACTGACTTAGAAGTTATTTGCCTTCTGATACAGCACCATTGCCATCATGTGAGTTGTTCCTTTCCCATCTAGAGTTGCTTCGTTTTGATCGAAATTGTGTATAGTTGCGGTTATTTGGTCCCCATTTTCAGCAATGTCTCATATTCCGTTTGGTATGAAAGTGCTGTCATTTTTTTTTGTTCGTAGGTAGCTAACGCAGTTTAAAAAAAAATCCACATTCATTATTATTATAATAATAATATCATTAAATTGGTTTACATACCAGTCTGCACCATTGGCAGCTGTGGAGGCGGCGGCGGGGGAGTTGCTGTAGAGGCCGGCGACGGCCCCGCAACGCCTACAAACATCGAGACAAGCGTTATTGTACAAATGAAATTCCTGCATAGGAAAAAAAAAATTATCTATGGAGGCTAATTGCAATAGTGTAGTTGGCAATCATAAGCAAATATATCGAGGACTATGACCTACTCCTCGATATATTTGCTTATAATTGCAAGAACTTCCTGTTGGCATTGCAAGCGGCGTTGGTTAGATGGAATTTGCGACATCAACGTCGAGACAAACTTTGAAAAGTGTTCATTACAATTAGCAGGTGATGCTGTTGCTTTTTGTATTTCTATTAGGTTGCCCATTGCACTTGGATGATTCTTAAATTGATCCCGCAAGAAGCTCTCCAGAGAGTCACACTTCTGTTTTTTAGAAGTGTGGAAACGGTCTGGAGAGGTCATGCGGGAACTCGGGGCAAAGGTAGATGGTCTTGCCCGTTTGCTTGATAGGTGGTTGTTGTCCATTTTTTGGGGTATGTTTTGTCAACAAAACACAGCTGATCCCATCACCACAGCCTTTCACCTTCTTAATTCCTGACGTTTGTAAGCCTGTGAGTGGTGAAAAAAGACATAGAAATGGTGGAAATAGACGAATCTGCGGTGTAAATAAACATCTCTAGGGGAGCCGATAAAGAAGTTTCCCTAGCCGATAAAGACGTTCCCAAGTGCAGTCCACACCCCAATCCCCTTTCCCTCCCTTTTCCCCTTTCCTCGCGCGCCCTCCTACTTGCCCCTTTCCTCCAAAGAGCCCCCTATTTCATCATTATTATCACCCACTCATCGTCTTGATTAGCCAAGTTGCAAAAATATGAGACGTTAAGCCCAAATATCAATCATTCTCTACTGTATTTTCACTTTTGCGCTTTCTTCCAATCTTCTTTGGCCTGCATAGCATCGTAGTATGGCCAATCGAGTCTGCCACGTCCAGTCTTTTTGTGTGAATCAATAAGTGTTTTGTATTTGTTTCTTAGATTTTTCAGTTTACTTTCACACTTTTCTCCAGTGGCACTGTAACCATAGTCTTTGAACTTAATAGCAATCTGTTTCCATATATTTTTGTTTAGCTGCATGGGCTAGAAATTTCCTAAATTTTCTTTATATTGGGATATTATCAACATAGTTTCTGACTCAGATCATCGTTTGATTGAAGTGACAATGCCTTCTTCTCTGCCTGCCCAGGGACTGCTACCTTATCGTGGTGGGCAGGTTTTCATGAAAATGGCAGTGACTACTACTAGCTATGTATTGACTACACGCTGGCTACGTTAAAACGGTACCAATTACGTGTTGACTCCCCATAGGCTACCATTTGAGTATCCAAATTTTCTTTGAAGGTACTGACGTATGTAAATACACGGTGTCATTCATTTCATTGTGTTCATATTTGTTTTATCATTCAACGTCTAAAACTACTTCATAATGCGAACCGCAAGCATTAGTGATATACACTCCCATACTTTGTTCTCTGTCTAGTATGCGTTGTGGGTAAAAACCATGTCGACCGAAAATTTGCCGCCGCAAACCTGCCCCATAACGACCATATGCGCATATGTTCGTATGCAACAGAGATGCCCTGGCTTTTATCTCAACATCGGTTGACCACACGCCATTGTCATACATGTTGCTAAGTAGAAGATAATTTTGTCTGTTAGCATAGCTATCCACTTTATGTTGGAGGTTTTTCATATGGTTACAACTTTTGTGTCGGAGCAAGGCGTGGTAAGATTGTGATCCTGTTATCCAAAATAAGATCGCCAGAAATGTTTGTCTAGGAGAGATGCCCGAACCACAGTAGGCTATGCAAACCACGATATTGAGCAGTTTTCGACCACTAGTAATTTATCGCGCAACATTTCGCTCCTAATTCTTATCATACACACTTTCACTAACCCAAACTGACGCGTTAGACAGACTCACGAACTGAAATATTGCGACATGTGGCTTTATTCTTTATCATCTTTCTCATCTTCACTATCACCCGCTCATCGTCTCGATTAGCCATCGTTGCATAAATATGAGACGTTAAGCCCCATTAATCAATCAATCAAGTACTCCGGAGCGACCCACACACATCACACATTACTGCAGCCCGGCGCCATCTTGGTACATTCCAAATTTGTTTTGTGCCCCCCAACCACTCCTCTCCCCCCCCCCCCCCCGCCCCTCCCCCCGTCATCCCAAAATCCCTCGACGAGAGTGTACCATTCAGTTTTGAACGATTACAACAACGATACGTATCGTATAATTCTCGAGGGAATAGATTGGGTTATAAACGGTTTGGTAGTTTGTGGCCCGAATGAACAAGCTGTATCATAATATTATCCTTAGCCTCCAGCTTGCGGCTCCATCTTGGTACCTTCCAAATTTTTTTGTGCTCCCCAACCACTCCTCCTCCCCGTCATTCCAAAATCCCTCGAGAGTGTACGATTCAGTTTTGAATGATTATAACAACGATACATATCGTATAATTCTCGAGAGAATAGATTTGGTTATAAACGGTTTAGTAGTGTGTGGCCCGAATGAACAAGATGTATCATAATATTATCCTTAGCCTGTTACCTTATCGTGGTGGGTTTTTGATCCCGAGAGCTATGCCGGCGGAAGCGTATGCTTCTGGTAGGGCCACCCTAGTCGGCCGGACAGGTCGAGGAGGAGAAGTCACACGAAATGCAGTCCACATCCTCCCCTTCCCTTTTCTTCCCCGCCCTCCTACTTGACCCTTTCCTCCAAACACCCCCCTAGTTCATCTTCATATATCACCCACTCATTGTCTCGATTAGCCTCGTTTCAAAAATATGAGATGTTAAGCCTAAATATCTATCCATCTCATCTTCGTATTTCACCCGCTTATCGTCTCGATTAGCCATGCTGCAAAAAAATGAGACGTTAAGCCCCATTAATCAATCAATCAATCTAAAAATACTTGAATCGCCCTGTAAGCCATAACTTCCAATATACACAAATGTGAATCGGCAATTACTGTCACAAGCAGCCATTCGTATAATGCTATGCTGCTTTTGATAACAGAAATATTGCGTTCCTCCGAATTGTGGACATTGTATTATAATGTGTTTTCCATCTATGGCTCGTAAACAGTTCGGGTAGCTCCACCAGATATCCGCAATTGTCACAAACTGGTATTTGGTAGGAGGTGCCAAGTGGTAGGCATTAGTGCCATCCATATTGCCCTGCCCACGGGACTGCCACCTTATCGTGGTGGGCAGGTTTGCGTGCTTTGTTGATCCCGAGAGCTATGCCGGCGGAAGCGTATGCTTCTGGAAGGGCCACCCAAGCCGGACTGGTCGAGGAGGAGAAGTCAGACGAAATGCAGTCCACAACCCCAATCCCCTTTCCCCCCACTGTCCCATTGAATATTTCTCCTACTTGGCCCTGCCCTCCCTTGCTGGACTCCCGTATGACGACTCACGCGACGTACAATGGATCTGATTCGGATGTGGCTTTATTCTTCATCATCATCTTTCTCATCTTCATTATCACCCGCTCATCGTCTCGATTAGCCATCGTTGCATAAATATGAGACGTTAAGCCCCATTAATCAATCAATCAATCAACAAACTGGTATTTGGTAGGAGGTGCCAAGTGGTAGGCATTAGTGCCATCCATATTGCCCTGCCCACGGGACTGCCACCTTATCGTGGTGGGCAGGTTTGCGTGCTTTGTTGATCCCGAGAGCTATGCCGGCGGAAGCGTATGCTTCTGGAAGGGCCACCCAAGCCGGACTGGTCGAGGAGGAGAAGTCAGACGAAATGCAGTCCACAACCCCAATCCCCTTTCCCCCCACTGTCCCATTGAATATTTCTCCTACTTGGCCCTGCCCTCCCTTGCTGGACTCCCGTATGACGACTCACGCGACGTACAATGGATCTGATTCGGATGTGGCTTTATTCTTCATTATCATCTTTCTCATCTTCATTATCATCTTTCTCATCTTCATTATCATCCGCTCATCGTCTCGATTAGCCATCGTTGCATAAATATGAGACGTTAAGCCCCATAAATCAATCAATCAATAATAATAATAATATTAATAATAATAATAATACAGTAATAATATTTATCGCTTCTCTTTATTCCAACATGTCTGTATCCCTAATGGAAAAAACATGAAAATTTTGAAAAACAATTTTTTATTAAACTTATAGTATAGTACTTACAATACAATATTAACTGGATCTTCTTCAAAGACAAGAAGTAATACATTTCAATTAGGCGAACATTAAGTACAGTATCACATCGCAGTTGTGATGCAAATACACTCATTTAAATTTTACACTTTAAAACCACTTAAATGTATTAATCACGATGGAAATAAATAACATCTAACAGTATTCGTTTGATGCGAAAGTCCAATATTTTGTATGTTTCTTTTTAGTGTTAAAGTTAGTTGAACAAGTCATGTTTCTTAACTCGTATTCATAATACAAAACCATATACATACACGTATATATGTTATAAATTAAGGTTAGGCTGAAAAAAACTAAAAGATGATGTGGCCTAGCCCAAGCATCTCCGACAACTGTCCCGCCCCCGCCGCGCGCCCGGCTTATATAGCCTGGGCTGTTGCTCGTCGGGTGTTGTCCTCGTTGGCCCCTGATGATCTTCAAGTACGAGTTGTTGGGGTCGTAATCTATTACACGTATAACAACCTCCTGACTCGTACTCGGAGAGAACAGATGTAATTTCTCCGATATAACTTTGTAATACTTTGAAGGGGTGTAATCAAAATATAGGCCAGCTAAGGTGTCGGTGCTTGAAAAGGTAAAGCTTGAAGATTGGATATACCTTGGCCTCTTCCTATACGGGTTGTCACGGTCGTCAGTGTGCACTGTTGTTTCGGCAGACAGAATTTTTTTATATTTCGAGCTGGTGTCACTCGCACTTTGATTGGAAAGCGTGTCCATGCCCTTATAATCGGCCACTTTATACGTCGGTGGGCGCTCGTAATAATCGTCGGCATAATGTTGTCCTCGTTGGCTATACTATAGCTCTATGAAATTGTGAATGTGGGCATTTTGTATAAAAGTACTTTCTTAGAATATCAATATGTTAATAATATAAATTGTTTAAATCAATCAAGCCTCTTCTTCCTTTTTCTCTCGGTAGAGTCACTCTTTCTATTGCTGACTTAGAGTGATGACTTCTGTATATGGCGAATGTTGTGCGGATGAGAATTTCCAGGGCATGAATTTCTGTCTATGCCAATTAATATTTCCGAATGAATACGTAAGTTCCGGTAAAGAATAAGTGTTAGTTGCGTTGATCTTGTTTTTACCATTTAGTTGTGTTTTTAAAATGTATCCTATTCGTTTCTTGCACGCAGAAATTAATTTACTTTTCATCAGTTTATGATCAATTTGTTTAGCCTGCGCAAATCCTAGATATTTGTATGTCTTCATGTCTTCTTCGTCCATTGCTCCTGCCCAAGGACAGCTACCTTATCGTGGTGGGCAGGTTTGCGTGCTTTGTTGATCCCGAGAGCTATGCCGGCGGAAGCGTATGCTTCTGGTAGGGCCACCCTAGCCGGACTGGTCGAGGAGAAGAAGTCAGACGAAATGCAGTCCACAACCTCCCCACTCCCTTTTCCTCCTTCCACTATCCTCCCCGCCCTCCTACTTGCCACTGTCCTCCAAACAGCCCCCTATTTCATCTTCATATATCACCCTCTTATTGTCTCGATTAGCCTCGTTGCAAAAATATGAGACGTTAAGCCCAAATATCAATCTTCGTCCATTGCTCCAATTCGGTTGTCTTCGTCAATTTCAAACTCTTCTTATTTCGTTATCTTTCCTTTGATGACATGCAGTGACTTACATTTATCAATTCCATAATCCAAACATATATCTCTACTTAGTTCTAACGTTGATTTAAGTAGATTCGTTATGTGTGTCGCATTTAAAGCATATAACTTGAGATCGTCCATGTAGGATAGATGTGACAATGTGTGGCATACCGTATAACCATCCTTGATCTTGAAACCATGAGTAGATTTGTTAAGTATGTGAGATAATGGATTTAATGACAGACAAAAACATAACGCATTAAACGAGTCACTTTGAAAAATACCTCGTCGGATGTTTACTGGGTCAGTACATATCTGCTCTTTTCCTACGTTTAACTTAAATGTTGTTCTCCAACTCGTCACGGCCCGGGGTAGAATAGGCCCAGAGTGACTCTGCTAGTCGTAAGAGGCGACAAAAAGAGACCCTGTCCCTTCCCCCCCCACTGTCCCACTGAATATTTCTCCTCCCACTTGGCCCTGCCCTCCCTTGCTGGACTCCCATATGACGACCCACGCGACGTACAATGGATCTGATTCGGATGTGGCTTTATTCTTCATCATCATCTTTCTCATCTTCATTATCACCCGCTCATCGTCTCGATTGGCCATAGTTGCGAAAATATGAGACGTTAAGCCCCATTAATCAATCAATCGTCATTGCTGTCCGCAAAAAGTTAACTATCAATGGGTTTTCTATATAAATTATACGTCATCTCTTTTGATGACCTCAAAGGCCAACCAATGCTTGGTGTACTGGACGAAGTAGCACAAATTTCGTCTAGTCACATGCAGTGGGCCTTGGATTTGGTAATATTATATAGCTAGATGTTGGCTGTAACAAAAGCTTACCAACAACAATGTCACAGTAGCTTATGTGAAAGGTAATAAAACATGAATTTATTCAAAACAAGTTAGTGTATTTGTGTCCATATTTATTTAATTTATGTCCACTTCAGTTTGTCCCTCTAATCAAGTAAAATTACCTTCTTATTGCGAATAGCTTCATCTGGAGACAGGTAAGGGTCCGAAGATGATGGACACTTCACTTCTATAATGGCGTCCTTGCCCACTAAACCATCTGTAACAAGTAACTTTATAAAAAAAATCATAATTTCTTTAGACACACAAAAAAAAACATTGAAACATTGTGCATGAAAGAGGTGGTATATAAGGATCTGAGGTAACGCGACTTATTACGTTGGGAGAGATATAACACATGAATTAGTTACTGTGTTTGCAAAAATATTAGACATTAAGCCCAAATATCAATCAATCAATCTTTACTTACTACACCCGTAACACCCATAACACAATGTAATCGGATTAAGAGCGTTCGGCAGGGAAGGGCGCTGTCAATTTCTGCGGTGACTATTGGAAGTAGCCACCCTAAGGGTCGGTAAAGTAATAGTACTACTTTACTGACCTTGAGCCAACGCACTCCTCACATCTGCCCCCTCCCACCCCTAGCCTACACGTACGATCAGGACAAAACCTGTCCAGTCTACCTGGCATGGCGACAGTCATCGCGCTCCACTGACCTAACATCCCAATTATCATTTCTAAAGACGGACCAGAACAACATTTTCGTATTTCATAAATCTTTTCCTCCTTCATCGCCAGGAAAACAAATCATAATAAATGAGATATTTGTAAAGCGGTAAGTACTGTTCCATGCGTGCTTGTAATAATTCTACTTTATTCTTTAGCAGTTGTCGATGGTATTATTATTAATGTTGTTTTTATTATTATTATTATTATTATTATTATTATTATTATTATTATTATTATTATTATTATTATTATTATTATTATTATTATTATTATTATTATTATTATTATTATTATTATTATTATTATTATTATTATTATTATTATTATTATTATTATTATTATTAATATAATAATTATTATTATTATTTGTTATTACAATTATTTGTATTTATTGCCAATATATCTGGAAACTTTTCAATACACATTTGTAGACTAGCATACTTATTATTTTAACTAATATATCAGGCTTACGCGTTTCACACGGTACTCTTCACGTGGTCACCGCTTCGATACCTGCGCCCAGCAATCTTGACTAGAGGGTAATTACAAGCGTTTTCTGATAGCCAAAGAAATGGCGAATACTGGGATTGAGTCGTACAGATAGAGAATTTGGATATTGCCTCCCCACTATTATCAAACCTTATATCTCATTTAGTCACCTGAATACAGTAAGTTCTCCTATGGCAAGTTTCCCACATACAATTAAATTCTATATCGAGCTCGAGTAGACCTATAAAAAAAAAGTATCATATAATTAATATAAAATTCATACAAAACAGTATCATATAATACATATCAGCATAAGCAGGACTTATTTTGTGAGCTTACCAAATGCAATTCAGCAATCAAGAAATTAGTTACTGGACTCAAGCGATGATAATCCTGTAGCACAAGCGTGTAACAGTACGTTACCACGAACACTGTACCCAATATACACGCCTGAACTGTCACTAGGCCAATATGTACACAGTACACACAGTAACCGAAGCCGAGGGTGGCCGAATAGTACGTCACCACGAACACTGTACCACAATATACACGCCTGAACTGTCACTAGGCCAATATGTACACAGTACACACAGTAACCGAAGCCGAGGGTGGCCGAACAGTACGTCACCACGAACACTGTACCACAATATACACGCCTGAACTGTCACTAGGCCAATATGTACACAGTACACACAGTAACCGAAGCCGAGGGTGGCCGAACAGTACGTCACCACGAACACTGTACAACAATATACACGCCTGAACTGTCACTTTAGGCACACAACAATTTTAGATTTTCCACAACAATTTTACGTTTCTACTATTGAAACACCCCCTCCACCCCTCATTTATTGAGTTTCCTAATCTCGCATACTGATACACCGATGTAATTACTTTGCCCTCTTCCAGAGCTATTTTTCTCTTATCTGTCTACATAGAAGACACGATCTGTATATTTCTAGGAATGCGTTCTTTTGACACGGTCCAATTTAAAAGCACTGGAAGTCAATTTCACAAAACAAGTTATTACGATGATACATACTTATCTTGACAATAGAAATTCGTAAATGTAATGCGATTCCTTATTTTTATTTCTTATAATTTTTTTTTATTGCAATATGAACTCGTTCAATACAGACCATCTAAAAATATTACATTAGTTTTTAAAATCCAAAATACCAAAATACATACGCCGATGTTGGAAGTAAAACGCCGTGTGTGAGAGTCATAGGCGTGCGTGGGGCAGGGGTGGGGGGGGGGGGGGTCTTTTTCTTTCTTCTTTTTATCACAATGAGGCTAGAGGGGGCATCTATTATTTTGACCATAAGTAGCCTTTCACCACTAACAAAATGAACACAATTCCCAATTATTTGTTGACAAAAATAATTCAATCATGAACAATTTTAAAGATATCAAAAACGTGATAATAACATCAAAAGTTCATTTATTTCAAGGTGACCATATACGTCTCGGATTCTCCGCGACAGTCCGTTTTCTTAGATTCTATCCCGGCGTCCGAAGGACTTTTTGAAAAGCACTCAAATGACCCGCCAAATGATATACGTATTTGTGGATAGTGTTGCCATTAGACATTGTGATAAGCCCCATTTGAAGGCGGGTTTCAGCTAACCAGCCTAACCTCGCCTGTTCCCTACCGCCCAGATTTTGACTTTGCGACTAACCACTTCTTTCCGAGTATATCAATGATTTTATTGCAATAGTATACATTCATAATAACAGTTGGTTTATTTTTGCATCCAATGCAGAATATCCAGAGTTCGATTCCTGGTTCGGGATGGGTTTTTTTACGTTCGGAACTTGACTTTTAATACTCGTGTTCATGTAAAAGGTGGCTTAGTAGCCGTCAAGGCAACAAAGCACATAATAAATAGTATTTACTGATAACACTGAAAATCAGTACTTAATTGTAACTAAGCGGGTAGACTAAAAATACATTGTTTTTTAAGTATCCACAAAGAATTCTGTGAAACTATCCCAATCAAGAGAAAATCTTACTCCTAAAATTTACACTTACTCACGTTTTTATATTGCATGTTGTGCTATTATGTGGGGGGCATTCTCTCCCCCCCCCCCCATTGATGCCTTCTTCAAGTGTCCAGAAAATAATTGTGCCCCCCCCCCCCCCCCATTTATAAGCCTCTGTGACTATGTAAGAATAATAGTAAAAACCAGAACATAAAAACAAACCCCGCTAATAATCGAACACATATCAGGCGAATGTAGGTAGAGGTGGCTTGGGTGTAGTGTCACGAAAGAACATCGCACAAACACTCACCCACTTGATTTTGAGCTACAACAAAATTTCAAAAAGTTTTGTTACCGTCTCGACGAGATATTGAGATCAGTATTAGCTTCATTTTCAAAATCGAAAATAAATTAATCATGTTACGACACCCAATTAATATTCATCCTTTTTCATGGAGTCCCACTGTGTCTCGCAACCCTTGAGATGCAGGTAGCCACCGCAAATTAGTAACGGTCTGTTGGGAGGGGGGACCTTCATCTTTTGTTTGGTGAGAACGAACTACCGTGGAGCTATCTGTGGCAAAGTCTTGAACTCGGTGGAGAAAAACCTCGCGTAAACTGTCATATTTGAGGAAGTGCAGACATGTGGGAGTAAACCGATAAAACACTTAATTTTTATCATCATGTGTGCAAGAATTTATTTCACTATTGCCAACAATATTTTCTAGGCAACACAAAATCGATTTTTATTCTAGCTCACGTCAAACACCCACAAGCTGTAATCAAAGTTACAAAGAAAAGTCAACAATTTTGACAAAAGCAAAATTTTCAATATTTTTTATTAAATTTGTGGTTTCACTTTTCATGAATATTCGTTTAACGTTGCCTGGATCTAATATTTCTCTATAAATAGGTGTAAATTTATGAACATCCCATTATTAGTTTTCGAGTAATCAGTTTACTGCCAAACATCTGTTTACGGCAGAGAAAACAGGTAAAACCACTCCTTCCGAACGCTCTTAAAGCTGGTTACCTGGACTCTCATAGCGCAGTAGATCGCAGTCTAGAGTCCATGTTTTGTTTCGTGTGGGACCAGCTGCAATGAAAAATCCAGTTGGTTATAAGAGAGCCGTTTTAATAAACAAATATGCTAGTTTATAGACTCAACCAAATAATATGGAGCATGCACTATTTACGTGCCATCTTTATAGTGAATGCCAATATTATAACAATAAGCGAAATATGTTATACCCATCGTAATTATACATTGTCAATATAAAAAAGTGGTAAAATAATAGTAATAGGTTGTAAATTTAAATATTAACATGTCTTCCATAGAGGAGGATTGGATTGGTGGAGTGAATCGCACCTAACCTCAGCTGCTAACAGGGGCGAGGATGGATGTTAACTTCGACCTACAATGCCAGTATTTACATGTCTGCCGTAGAGGATTGGTGGAGTGAAACCCGTCTCGGCCCGGGGTAGAAAAGACCCAGAGTGACTCTGCTAGTCGTAAGAGGCGACAAAAGGAGACCCTGTCCCTCCCCCCCCCCCCCCTTTGTCCCTCTGAATATTTCTCCTCCCATTTGGCCCTGCCCTCCCCTTCTGGACTCCCACATGACGAACCACGCGACGTACAATGGATCTGATTCGGATATAAGTTATTCTTCATCATCATTTTTCTCATCTTCATTATCCTGCCCAGGTACTGCTACCTTATCGTGGTGGGCATGTTTGCGTGCTTTGTTGATCCCGAGAGCTATGCCGGCGGAAGCGTATGCTTCTGGTATGGCCACCCTAGCCGGACAGGTCGAGCAGGAGAAGTCAGACAAAGTGCAGTCCACACCCCAATCCCCTTCCCTCCCTTTTCCCCTTTCCTCACGCGCCCTCCAAAGAGCCCTCAATTTCATCTTCATTGTCACCCACTCATCATATACCTCAACCAACCTCTCCCCCAACTCATTCTGTCCCATCGTCGTCGTTCATGTCACCAAAAGGATCCGTGATTTCCGAATGACTTATCTTCACTGCCAAAATCGGTTCCTTGCTGCCCCTTGATTTGCCCGTTCGACTTCTTCAAGTATAATTAAATTTCTCAAAGCATCCATTTGACCTAAAAAAAGGAGATGACCGTCTTTATAATGTACTAGGTAGCTTTCCCATATACTTACGCCTATCAACAGCAGCTTGCTAATTGTTAAGGTTTAAGTCCCTAGGGCCTAGCTTTTTAGCCTAAGCTTATATTTATACAAAATGTTGACTTACCTTATTACTCATCCTGCCCAAGGACTGCTTCCTTATCGTGGTGGGCAGGTTTGCATGCTTTGGTATGGACTGCTACCTTATCGCGGTGGGCAGGTTTGCGTGCTTTAATGATTCCTAGAGCTATGCCGGCGGAAGCGTATGCTTCTGGTAGGGCCACCCTAGCCGGACTGGTCGAGGAGGAGAAGTCAGACGAAGTGCAGTCCACACCCCAATCCCCTTTCCTCCCCCTTCCCCTTTCCACCCCGCCCTCCTTTGGCCCCTTTCCTCCAAACAGCCCCCTATTTCATCTTCATATATCATCCACTCATTGTCTCGATTAGCCTCGTTGCAAAAATATGAGACGTTAAGCCCAAATAATCAAATCAGGTGGCTCGAGTGACATCACATCAGGGAGCAGGGTGCTTTGTATCAAATATTCGTTTGCGATTTTTATTTTGCCAACCCAGACAGGATCATTAAACACTGGAGCTGGGTGAAGGGTTTAAACTCATCTGAACTTACAAATTGAGTATGATTCACAGTTGAAGGCACACAGGGAATATCTTCTTCATCCTCGGACGAGCTAGGCCTAAAGCTGTCAGAACCCTAAAGTGATGTTTGGTCGGATTGATGATCAGGGATATCACTCTCCGAGTCACTATACAGAACAAGTGTTCTCTGTCTGATATTCCTGCCTAGGGACTGATACCTTATCGTGGTGGGCAGGTTTGCGTGCTTTGTTCATCCCGAGAGCTATGCCGGCGGAACCATATGCTTCTGGTAGGGCCACCCTAGCCGGACTGGTCGAGGAGAAGTCAGACGAAGTGCAGTCCACACCCCAATCCCCTTTCCTCCCCTTTCCCCTTTCCTCACGCGCCCTCCTACTTGCCCCTTTCCTCCAAAAAAACCCCTATTTTATCTTCATATATCACCCACTCATTGTCTCGATTAGCCTCGTTGCAAAAATATGAGACGTTAAGCACAAATAATCAAATCAAATCAACCCAGACAGGATCATTAAACACTGGAGCTGGGGGAAGGGTTTAAACTCATCTGAACTTACAAATTGAGTATGGTGAACATCGGTGAACTTCGTTGATCTTCGTTATTGCACACACAACAGAAAACCTCAAGTTCTCACGCTTTGCTCCCGTAACATAATTATACTTGGCAACAATTGCTCTAGAACTTGTCCCTGCGAACAGGTACGCTGTCATGCTCATGCAACAGTTGTCACTAACAAAGTAGATAGTTATAGTTATTTAGGTATGTAATTGACAACCATCCGACAATCATGATCACCTCACCAGAGAATTAACATTAAAAAATATTTGTATTACAAGTACTGCTACATGTATAGAATATAAACTAGAATTTAACATGTGTATGGAGTGACGATTATAGCAGGATTTATGCAAATCAATCCCCAACACAGTTCTGCTAAAATTTCTTAGTCCAAAACAGTATTGAAGATGGTTTAAAATCAAATAGGTACTCTTATCTAAAAAGCAGTATTTCATAAACTTTGAAATTCATGGGAGCAAGGTACAAGTCAAAGTATTTTTCAAAAGCGGATTCCCGCCAAAGGGGTATTTTTAATTTTAAAAAATTTAAAATTTAGAATTGTATACATGTTCTCTACATACCCAAATAGTTTCATCATGGGATGGCAATGAAATCAGGAGTTTTGGAATTGTTACAGTACCAATGTGTATTATAGTCGACATTTCTTAGCCCTAAGAAAAGGGACAATACAAGTAACTATGTATGCATGAGCACAATAAATTATATGACCATGTTATGATTATGTGTTGATGTTAGTTGAAAGCCCCATAACCTCGCCAAGGTCTCAACTAACTATGGGGTCTTTTTTTGTGGAAAGGTTAAACCACTGTGAAAAATGGTTCAAAAGGAAATTAGGCAGAACAAAAATCAAATGAAAGAGCCACAAAATAACATAGTACTAGCTTCAAAAATTATGTGACAAGATTTACAAGGAATACATCTTTAAGCAGGCAGTTTCTTCCAGCAATTTAACTTTAAGCTTGCATCTTCAATCTTCTTGCCTGCCCAGGGACTGCCACCTTATCGTGGTGGGCAGGTTTGCGTGCTTTGTTGATCCCGAGAGCTATGCCGGCGGAAGCGTATGCCCAAATATCATCATCAAAAGGTAAGGTAGGTACTTGTGACGCAGCGCAGAATTTCGGGGGCCTCCGCAACTTGTAAATAATCCGACCCACAACAAATCTAACTTTTCAACGTGCTTTAGTGGTTTTTCATTTGCTGTCACCCGCAATACCGAGCTTGAAACTACTAACTCGGATATATGCCTTTATAGGGTTACTTAATAGGGCCTAGCCTTGGCCCATATTTGTAAGCTTGTATAGGCCTAGACTTTTGTCTGATGTTGTTATTGTCTGCCCATGGACTGCTACCTTATTGTGGTGGGCAGGTTTGTGTGCTTTGATAGTTCCTGGAGTTATGCCGGCGGAAGCGTATGCTTCTGGTAGGGCCACCCTTGCATGACTGGTTGAGGTGGAGAAATCAGACGAAATGCAGTCCACACCTCAGTACCCTTTCCTCCCTTTCCCTTTTCCTCACGCGCCCTCCTACTTGCCCCTTTCCTCCAAAGAGCCCCCTATTTCATTTTCAAATTTCACCCACACATCGTCTCGATAAGCCAAGTTGCAAAAATATGAGACGTTAAGCCCAAATATCAATCATTGTTGTTAATATTATTCTCTACACTGTTGGCCGTACGCCGGTGGATAAAAGAAGATAGGTCCAGAAGTAGGTATATCCTTTCTGCAAGGATAATTTAATGATTGCCTTTGTTTTTTCCATATTAAAATAATACTGTAGATATTGACTTACCCTAGTGAGTCTGAATATCAAGTGATGAAGCACGTGAAGGCAGCTCCTTAAACTTTGACAGCTCTTCTACTAAATCTAATGCTTAAGGTTTGTTAAACCTAAAATATTTTATGAATTAAGTATCAGAGAGAGATTCAAATGGATTGATTCTTTTACAGAAACGATCTTGCATATTTGCAACTGCGATTCCGGCATCTTGAAGATCTGCAGACGCATCAACACGTCATCCATGATGTCAAGTGGCGCGCCCCAAGTCTCCAAAAACGCCCAACTCACATTGAATAATCTCGTGGTTTTAAACGTGAAAAAAAATTGGTTTCCAGTCGCACCGCTAGTCGCGCGTTTGTGTCCAAGACTACCTTTCTAATGCTTTTGACCGACTTGGCTGGATTTCGCGAGTCGGAACGAGTGGTGAGTTGAAACGAGTGGTTTCAAGACTTGGCCGCCAGGCCCGTCTGCTTCTTCCGGGCGTACGTGTCGATCACTCTACTTATCATACTCTCTGACAACATGTCTGGTCCTTCTATGCTTATGCGCATACACTGGTCTAGCGTGTCTTCTCGCATTCGGTTCCTCAACTTTGTCAATATACAGTTCATTGTTGAGAAGGACAGTTCGACTCCCGCTGTTGTCACCGGAACGCACATTACTAGCTTAGCTAACCTTCTCAGGTTATCGTAGCCTATATGTGGCGTTAAACAGACTGTTGATCGGCGATGTCTTTGGGTCTTGCTTCGACGCAAATAAGCAAAACGATTTATAGTCGGCTATTATGCCACCCAGGTTTAAACCCAGTCCTTCAAAACAACCACACAGGCTTTCGAAATCACTCTCAGACGCGTTACACAGTGAGTCGAGTTTTTCGAAAATGGCAGAACCATGGATCATTTTCATTGCTGTGTCGTTGAATCGACGGTTTATTTCGTAGGTCATCGCATCTACAAACTTCTTAACATCATTGAACGAAGAAAGATCTCTGTCGTCCAGAATGGTTCTAGTTGACTCTGCTTTCATGGTTATATTATTGACACAATTAATGATTGTATTTTTGTCTGACTTTTGATTTGAACATTCAAGCGATATTTGTTGTAGATGTGATGTGTTTGATTATATTATATTATTGATGGTAACATTGAAATCAAATGCTTGTTTTCAGGGCTTTGTAAAAATTCAAGTAGAGCTACACTCATATATGAATTTCGGTTTTGTGGCACACATGCGTCTGACCATAATATTATTCTCGTCACTGATGGTCTGTCTTTTATGAAGCTGAGTAGCACGAGTATGTTACTTACTTAAGCACGCTTGAAATAAAACTTTTTCGCAATATAAACTGTTAAACGTCTAGACGTTATCAGTACACAAGCTAAAGTGAATCTACCTGTGCAATTCCATGACAGCAAGCTGGTCTTCTGTTGGCCACTTTAATTGTTTAATAAAATTAAAAATATGATAGGCCACTGTCCATTGTCAACAATACTCATCAAAATATCATATGTAGGATATCCTACATGGTGAAGTCCCGTGCCAGTACGAACTCAACAGAGGATATGCACCTAACTGATATCTGTTAGGTGCATATCCTTTGTTGATGAGTTCGTACTGCCATGGTACTTCACCATTAGGGGTTAAGAAGTAATCTGTTAGGACATTGCGAACAATCACAGCCTCGAAACCCCCATTATTGGCCCACAACCTTTGTACATTTCTAACGGCTCCAAAATTTCTAATATTTGCCCTCCAGTTGCCATCAATGACATTCCCACCAGCATGTTCATGATCCATGAATTGTTGTGGGCAATATCGACGATTTTGGGCTGGTATCAGATGTTCGTCCGACTTCAAATAATTATGAAGGCATACAGTCGCCTTTACAATTGCATCAATTGTTTGTGTGGACGCTATTATAGGCCTAAGGAAAATGCGCCAGCGGGAACTGAGGATCCCGAACGCATTTTCTATGGTCCTTCTTGCACGGGAAAGCCTATAGTTAAATATTATTTTAGACTCGTTGAGAAGCCTACCAGGATAAGGACGCATAATATTACGGCGGATAGGGAAGGCTTCGTCGGCAACAAAGTAATGGGGAGTTTCCTGGGCTGTGTACGGAAGGTTAGCATCGTCTGGCACATCCAGCTCTTCGTTGATGATCGCTTGCCCAAAGTCCGACGCTCGGAATATCGCGAGGTCTCCTTGAGATCCATAGCCTCCTATGTCGACCATGATAAAACGACAATAGGCATCGAAAGCTGCCATGAGAATTATGCTGTAGGTCTTCTTATAATTGAAAAACTGTGTACCTCCTCGTTGGGGACATTGAATGGTGATGTGTTCGATAGAGAAAAAAATTACAATTCATAATTCACTTGTTTGCCACGTGACAGCTGGGGCGTTTGGCTTCCAGGGGTGTCCAAAGTTGAGATTTTCAAAACTTGAATTTGTCACTATTCACAAAGTATTTGTAAATTTGTAATTATTCTTTTAAAAACTGATGTATAGTAGCATTGTCTTATTTTTAGTACAAAAAACAAAGATAATTTTTAAAGGGGTGTCCAAATAAAAATATAAACATTTTTACCACTGTATACAACTGTTACATGCAATTTTTGGCACATCCTGAATAAAAAAAGATCCATATGGAAGTATAATTATTCATACAATGTATTAAAAACAGATGATGAAGAATTTTTTTAAAGGGGTGCCCAAAATGCTGGATTTCTTAAAAGGTTTAGTATGTAAACAATGTAAAAAAACGAAATATATGTATGGATGGTACTAAAATCATTATACCTCTTTATAAATAAGCATATTACATTTAATCCATAACGTTTACATAGTCAGGGGTGTCCATAATTTAATGTTTTAATCAAATCATTGCCTAATTATGTTACTCGATGGTAAAATACTGTCAGAGTTTTGTCATAATCGAGTCGAAATAAAATACAAAATCAGAACTATTTTATTTTTTAGATAGGGTTGTCCAAAAGTTCAATTCAAATTAACTTCAATTTACATGGCAATAAATAAACCGTCACTTTCTACGTTTTAAGCGACGATCTCCTAAAATGCACGAAGTTTTGTAGTTTTTCTAAGAGTGGAGTATTACTGGGATATTTGTATATAGACGAATAATCATGGAATTGGTTTGCACACTTTCACACTGTTGTTGTAGGTACTTCTTGAAACTCGCAGTTAATTCGATATCATATTGTCTAACTAAAAGCATAAAGCAGCCAAAATTAAATTAATAAGGAATTCCGATTGAAAATCAAGGAAAACGGTTTAACTAAACCCGGGTGTTTGTTGTAAACGGAAAATTTGTTGTGAAGGGAGGAATGAAGTGTGTCCAGTTTTGTTTAATTTATGTTATTGGCTTATTGCTCATTGTTTCAATGGAATCTGTTCCTTCATTCTCTCTCTCTCCCTCTAGCTACTCGTATTCGTCAAAGTACAATGCCATTTCTTGGTAATTGCCAACTTTACTGAGCTCATCTACTTCTTCTTCGGCATCATCACCGCCAGCATCACCATTATTGGTGTTCTCACTCAACATATCTACAAATACTTGTGGCATAATGACACCCTCAGTTCAAGTATACTCAAGACATTCGAATTAGGTCCACGGATATCTGGTTTAGCTTCCATTGCCCGATTACAAACAAGTGACTCGTGGAGGAGGACCCCGACGTCATAGGCGGCCGCCTGACGAAAACCTAGGTTTTTTTATAAATAGCTGACTTGTTCGAGCCGATGCCCTGCCCAGGGACTGCTACCTTATCGTGGTGGGCAGGTTTGCGTGCTTTGTTGATCCCGAGAGCTATGCCTGCGGAAGCGTATGTTTCTGGTAGGGCCACCCTAGCCGGACTGGTTGAGGAGGAGAAGTCAGACGAAGTGCAGTCCGCACCCCAATCCCCTTTCCTCCCCTTTCCCCTTTCCTCACGCGCCCTCCAAAGAGCCCTTTCCTCCAAAGAGCCCTCAATTTTATCTTCATTATCACCCACTCATCGTCTTGATTAGCCAAGTTGCAAAAATATAAGACGTTAAGCCCAAATATCAATCGAGCCAATGCCCCCCGTAGAGAACGCCGACCCAATAGGCCCTCCTGCTCTCGACGTGGCCCTGCCAGCAGTGATCGCGGAGCAGGTGGAAGAGGACCCGGAAGAGGTGCGATCGGCAAACGTCCTATCCCCAGGGACTGCTACCTTATCGTGGTGGGCAGGTTTGCGTGCTTTAATGATTCCTAGAGCTATGCCGGCGGAAGCGTATGCTTCTGGTAGGGCCACCCTAGCCGGACTGGTCGAGGAGGAGAAGTCAGACGAAGTGCAATCCACACCCCAATCCCCTTTCCTCCCCTTTCCTCTTTCCTCTCGCATATATCACCCACTCATTGTCTCGATTAGCCTCGTTGCAAAAATATGAGCGTTAAGCCCAAATAATTAATTGACGCGTTTGCCTCGACAATCCGCGGCAACTACAGTGCATGCCGTGCCGACACTGCGTACTGTATTAATTATAATGTCATATGTCTTGTTAGTATAGTTTTATCTGTGTTTTCATGCCTGTATTGAATGTATTAATTATAGTGTCATATGTCTTGTTAGTTTAGTTTTATCTTTTTACCATTCCTGTATTTATTATAGTGCCATATGTCTTGTTAGTTTAGTTTCATCTTTTTACAATTCCTGTATTATTAATTATAGTGTTATATGTCTTGTTAGTTTAGTTTCATCTTTTTACCATTCCTGTATTAATTATAGTGCCATACCGGTATGTCTACTTAGTATAGTTTCATCTGTTACCATTCCTCTATTTATTATAGTGTCATATGTCTTGTGCGAACACCTCTGTTACCAAACTGTGTGCAATTATGCTCATTGTATTGGTGCGTTAGATGGCAAACATGTGATGATAACTGCCCCACCCAATGAAGGAAGTACATTTTTCAATTACAAAGGACACCACAGTATTGTTCTCATGGCATTAGTGGACGCTCAATAAACAAACAACTCATAATCTCGATTAGCCAAGTTGCAAAAATATGAGACGTAAAGCCCAAAAATCAATCAATTTACGTAGACGTACATACTTAAAAACCACGCTGATCCATTAGAATAAAAGGAAAGATATACAAAATGTAAAAGGTAAACAAAGCATGGTAAACAAAACATAAAATAGCCTCTTCCTAAACGGGTTCTCAAACAGTTGTGATTCGGCCGAAAGTGTTTTTTTATAAATGGAATTGGCGTCACTCGCCCTTTGATTAGAAAGCGTGTCTTCGGCCAAGTCCACTGCTGCCCGC
Organism: Isoperla grammatica; assembly: GCA_945910005.1. Taxonomy (NCBI): domain Eukaryota; kingdom Metazoa; phylum Arthropoda; class Insecta; order Plecoptera; family Perlodidae; genus Isoperla; species Isoperla grammatica. The sequence continues at coordinate 16,689,016 of OX246744.1, forward strand.
GGGACTTAAGTGTAACACGTTTTTTTCTACTACCACTTCAAATTTATCATCTGAGTTATCGAAAGACGGTCCTGTGTTCAGGCTACCAGTTAGTCTATCCTTTATAGTGTTACAACAACCCCAACACTTCACAACACAACACACCACAACTAACACCGTCGGCGGGCGTCGGTCCAACGGTGACGTGTCCGTTCGAACCATGTAAACTAACATGGCAGCGATTCCACATACCACTCTAATATAAATAAGAGTGGCCTCCCATGAAGATTGGAAAGCTGGGCCTGGATTCACAAAGATGCGTAACTCTAAGTTGTCCTAAGTTAGGCAAATCCTAGCTAGATCGCCCGTCTGGGCCCGGGGAAGAATAGGCCCAGAGTGACTCTGCTAGTCGTAAGAGGCGACGAAAGGAGACCCGTCTCGGCCCGGGGTAGAATAGGCCCAGAGTGACTCTGCTAGTCGTAAGAGGCGACAGAAGGAGACCCTATCCCTTTCCTACCCCCCCACTGTTCCACTGAATATTTCTCCTCCCACTTTGCCCTGCCCTCCCTTGCTGGACTCCCGTATGACGACCCACGCGACGTACAATGGATCTGATTCGGATGTGTCTTTATTCTTCATCATCATCTTTCTCATCTTCACTATCACCCGCTCATCGTCTCGATAAGCCATAGTCGCATAAATATGAGACGTAAAGCCCCATTAATCAATCAATCCTAGCTAGATAAATCAAGATAAATCATGTCTAGGTATTAGTACACATTCACAAATCAAATATTGTTAGTTAAATTGTTCATATTTTACTATATTTTATCTTTATAACATAGCAGAACGACATATTGGTGATTTATATCACTAAGATTTGCCTAAACTAGGACGTCTTAGCACTTAGGCACCTTCGTGAATCTGGGCCCTGGTGCACATCCAAGAACAAACGTATTTTTTATTTATTGTGTAAACAACATGCACGTCGAGTCTTTAGTCGCCTTGTAGGAGAGGCAGCGTTCCTGGGCACATTCTAACCCGGTTCCAGACGCGACACATTCGGCCAAAGAATAATAAATTGCTTACAATAATTTAGGGAACCCTCTTAACTCCCGTTTTAACTCTTCAACGAATTACCAATTGCGATTGAGATCCCAATGCCGACAAATCGTGTGCATGAAGAACTTTTATCATACGAGAATTGTGATAAACTTTTGAAATTTCTTGTCCGCACACAGTTTTTCCAACAATTTAAAAAATACATTACAACCAATTATAAATATAAAATAATATAAATTAAATTCATATACAATTAAAACATAATTACTTCTTTCATAGATACTTAAGTACTTAGCTTGCAAAACACTATCTTGGTGGCGCAAATGACCTAACTGGTTGAAGCGCCCTTCAACCTAATAAAAATAAAATACAAAAATAAACATCCCCCTATTTCATTTTCATATATCACCCACTCATTGTCTCGATTAGCCTCGTTGCAAAAATATGAGACGTTAAACCCAAATAATCAAAAAATTAATCAATCAAATAATGTTTAAGTATTAGGTTATTAACGAAAGCTTAGTGGATATAGGTACACGTGTATACAAGTGATCATGGGTGGCGTGGTACAGTTTAATGGTTTAGTGAAAACTAAAAAGTCTCTTTTCCTTCCACGTGCACTCTGGCTCTGTGCCGGAACCGTGACGGAATGAATGTCTAACTAATCTGTGTTCTTATGTACTAGGAAAACGCTCTGTTTGACGCGTTGATAAGCGAGCGCGTCCATATCTACGAACGTTCTGGCGAAAAGATCTCAAAGCTTATAAAAACAACAATTAACAACAATTCAAGAATGTGCATTTCAAAATTTTTTCTAATTTCCATAGCTATTATACTTCCCGATATTGTTGAATGCAGTGCAATATGCGTTGCTTAGAATTTTCGTTGTCATGCTGTCTAGTGTTTTCGCGGCGGTCCGCCACCGTTACTAACAGTTATTGAGTGTAACTTTGTAACTTTTCGAACGATTTTGCCTCAAAACTATACACCTTCAATCCACATCGCGGCTTGTGGATGGTCCAAATTTCAAGTTGATCGGACTTTCCGTTCGACCGCTATCGACAGACATAAAAACAAAACAAAAAACAAACAGCATGAAGTGCCATAAGAGTCTAGTACACAAAAAAAAAAAAAAAAAAAAAACACAGAACGAAGTGCCATAAGAGTCTCGTGGAGACGCTCGCTTAAAAACATGAATTACCTGTGAATTCATGTGAAACACTAACAGGAAGTCCTTCAGCAATTGTCTGCCGTCATCTCCAAGCTTGCTGCGTCCCAAACTGCGCAGTACCTCGTCGTAGGTACGGCACCTGGGTCGAACTTTGGTGGGACTTTGGAAGGACGCTCCCGAAACTGGAGACCGTTCATCTCGTCGTGGTGGTCGCCGCTGTCAATTTTGGCGCGAAACACCAGACAACTACCATCGACCCATCCATTCTCGTTACCAATGTGGACTATTACCAAACGATCTCCTTTGCCACTCGGATCTTTTAATCCACTCGTCATACCCTCTAGGAATAACTGTGAGACGGTACAGGCTTGTCCCACACGGCTTGAGTGTTCTTAGAGCCATATGCGCGTCAAGTCAAGGGAAACCTCTCAGAAGGGTATCAGTTTTCTAAATTATTTGACATTTTTAATGACGGTCTGGTATTTGTCTTGGAGGGGAGGTCAGAGTTTCTTACCACGCCGAGGGTGAGAATTTCCACTTCAAGGCTAAGTACCAGGCTAGTCCATTTTTTAGGCTACTACACCCCCCTAGTTAGGGTAAACCAAATTCAAAATCTTCCATGACGTCACTAATTAAGAGCCTTCTGATTGGTCGCCCTAAGAACACAGGGGCAAGTTTGTAGCCGGAGTCCTGAGGGACGTGTGGGGAGAAGGAAGACGGCCGCGGGACGGCCGCGGGCCGAACAGGTCGTGGGGCAGAACAAAGACGGCCTTTGGCCGAATAGGTCGGTTTTTTAGGCGTACGACGGCCGCGGGCCAAGGTGTAAGGAGAGACAATGGCCGGGTTGGCCGAACGTGGTCGGGTGTGAGTGAAGTGTAGTTTTTAGTACTAAGTAATCATCATAATAAGTAATCAGTAAATATAAATTAATAAGTATTAAGTAACAACGTATGAGACAACGAACGGGACACAATAATAACAATACAACAACAAGAGACCACCACAACTCCAACCCATAGACAGTTATAAACACCCACGCTCTCCGGCTGCATGAACCTAATCGTCAACATCATCAATATCACCATCGCCATCCGTACATCAAGCCATCTCCAGCCAGCGCTACAACAGGTATCGTTATTACTTTTTTTACCTATACTATGGCCATAGGGAGGTAGATTAGTATTAACGATATTTATTTCAGACTTTTGTTTTCATTCATTCATTTTGTTTAATTATGTATTTCATTTTCATTTTTGTGTATCTTTTGTGTCATTTGTGTTATTAATTAAACATTAAGATTTATATTTTATACTATTCTATTTTTTAATTCCTATTATCCTACAACCATAATCTCATATTTTATTTAAGCAACAACAACTTTTCATATATTTTTTGTGCTCTACCAACAACCCAAAGTTGAGCTAGCTGAGGGTTTGTTTTCTTTTATTTTCATTTTTATCATGTTTTCATTTATCAGTACTGTCTCAACTGAAGAGAGGATTTCAAAGTTGTGTCCGTCCAAACTTTGGATTTGGTGTGACCGGCATTACACCAGGTCTCATCTTAATAATATATAGGCCTGTCCTCACGCCGGTACATGAGAACATCTCGTAGATATCTTCGCCGCCAAGACTGAGAGACAACTTATCAGACGAATCCAAAGTAATCAATAACATATTTCGTTTTCTGCAAGATAATCGATCACTGAGATTTTGTTGAGTCAACCTGTTTTTGTACGCTCATCTAACAGTCAAGTCATAAGCATCCGATTAACATGGAGATTTTTTTTACAAATTTTTCGAAAAGTTACTTTAAACGTTGAACACTTGCATATCAATGACATGCAATCCACATGAAGATAAATCTTTAGAAGACGACCATTTTTCTGCAATAGATAATTGCATAGCCAAATGCAGCTAGATGCATGGTGTTGTTTTAGAAAAAATCTCCTCCTGTGTCATTAGCCTATAAAAATAATTCTCTGAAAATAAATTTTGCGGGAACTTTTTAAACGGAAATCTCCTTGTGTATCGGGCGCTTTAACGCTGTACCCATAGACGCTGCAAAACTTGCTGTCTTACACCCCTGGCATGTCCAAGGACGTTTTGACCAATGTCAATGGGGTTTGGTGCCAAATCCCCCGCTTCCATTGCCATTTCTGCTGCAGCTTCCTCTTAATTAGCGGTTCTGGATCTGGAAACAGAGCCTCGATAGATATATTATGCAGGACAGCGCATGCATTAATAATGATAGCGGCTTCCTCAGGGCTGTAATGCAAGCAGCGATGTCGCAATAGACATCGCCAACGAGCTTTAAGCAGCCCAAAACTACGCTCAATGCAGCATCGGGCTCTACAGTGGGTCATGCTATAATATTCCTCAGGTGACCCATGCTCTGCATGTAGAATTGGTAGCATTAGCCACGGTTTATTGCCGTATCCAGTGTCACATGAAACAAATAGGGATGGCAATGGGCAGGCCTACTCAATTCCTAGTTGACTCCTTTTTCCAACAACTACTCCACTTCTAGACTAATATATTACTCGAAGTAGAACATTACCAAGAATCCATTCGCCTCGCTCCCCCGCATTGTATCTTCGAACAAGTTCCCATTCGACAAGCGAGTTCCTTCTCAACTTCAATTACATTTCATAAAGTAGTGATAAATGACTTGAAGGTGCACTTCTGGATAATTACCTTTGACTGTATCTTTATTATTATAATTATTTCATTTAAACATAAACATAGTGATAACCTAACATAATGAAAATATTGAAAAATACATTACTACAAAAAAATTTCATTACCTTTAGAACCAATTTAGGCTCTCTTAATTCCCATACAGGAAATCGTTTTGGACATACTTTGGTTAAACCTTGAACTATTTGTCATTTTAGAATGGTGTATCAGAAAGTGCAAGATGATAGCATAGTCTAATGATTCTGATACTGTTTTGCATATTATTTTATTACTGACCATTGATGTTAGGCAGCATTGCCACTTCCTCCTCGATGATATCAAAGCACTGTTTCGCACGTTTAACGACATTGCGTTGTTAAGCATTGTGATCATTTCTTGCTTGTGCCTTTGCCCTACGTGGGGATGTACATAACAAGTCAAACCCTTTTGGTGTAGCCGGTAGCTTTGTTTGTCTGTTGGACTTCGGCCTAGGTTGGACTGTTTGTTTGGCAGGAGATTTTTTTTAAGTTTCTGCAATTTCTCATGTAGAAATTTACTAGGTTCAGCCTTATCTGTAAAATAACAATCATCTGTGTAGACCTCCACACATTTGAAAATAACATATCTTTGTTAACGTGAAATAAAGGCAGTATTGCTATTAAATTATACAAAAGTTTCACAATTTACTTGAAAAATTAAACAACGTAACTGTTGAAATTTGACGAACTGGCATTTAGCCCCAGAATTCCACAGAAATCAATTACCTGGGGGTCATTTTCCTGATTTTTTCAAGGAATGTGTAGATTTGTATTCACTAGTCAGTAAGGAATTCACAATCATAATAATAATAATATTAATATCGTTTCTGTTGGCGTCGTGTAATGAGCCCTGGCCGGCTCCACGGAGTGGCTGATGCTTTCTGCTACCTGCAATCTTGATGAGTGGTCAATGCCTAGCTCGTCTCCCGCTGTTACTAGTGCTTTGCGGACGTCCGCGCATGCATATTTTTTGCCCGTGTATTTATGAAATAATCTGCAAACGTGTTGTGTTGCTAGTTAGTCTGGTTTTCCGGCCAGGGTCAAGAGAATGTTTTGTTCTGCAGCCCCAAACATCCTGTTTCTGATGTTGAAATATCGAACGTTGGCACTGCTAACCCAAATGTTTTCTGCCTTAAATCCACAGTAATAATACCAGTAATATTAATTCAATATGCTCCAACAGGTCGAGAAGGAGAAGCCAGACGAAGTGCAGTCCACACCCTCCCTACTGCCTTTTCCTCCCCCTTCCTCTTGCCTCCCCGCACACCCCCTTGCCTCCCCGCCCACCCACTTGCCTCTTTCCGCCAAACACCCCCTATTTCATCTTCATATTTCACCCACAGAATCTGAAATGTGGCTGGACCCGTCTGGGCCCGGGGAAGAATAGGCCCAGAGTGACTCTGCTTGTCGTAAGAGGCGACAAAAGAAGACCCGTCTCGGCCCGGGGTAGAATAGGCCCAGAGTGACTCTGCTAGTCGTAAAAGGCGACAAAAGGAGACCCTGTCCCTTCCCCCCCCCCCCACTGTCCCACTGATTATTTATCCTCCCAGCCCCTTTCCTCCACCTTCCCCTTTCCACCCGCCCTCCTATTGGCCCCTTTCCTCCAAACAGCCCCCTATTTCATCTTCATATATCACCCACTAATTGTCTCGATTAGCCTCGTTGCACAAATGTGAGACGTTAAGCCCAAATAATCAAATTCACCCACTCAAGAAGTCAGACGAAGTGCAGTCCACAACCCAATCCTTTTTCCTCCCCTTTCTCCTTTCTCACGTTTCTCCTGTTCCAGATGTCAAGAGTACGTTCAAACAAGTCATTTTAGATAAACGACAAGCTGCTTGGGACCAAGTGCAAGTAAACAAGTTGCAATTGTGATGCCTAAATTGATCAATAAAGTTCGGCCTCCATCTTCTCATCTTTCTCGCCGGGAAGAGGTTATGTTGGCACGGGTTCGCATTGGCCACACTCGTTTGACTCATGGCTATCTCCTCACTAGAGAAAAAGTGGTCCCAAAATGTGACACTTGTGACGTTACTCTGACTGTGCGTCACATATTGTCAGAATGTACCAAACATGATGTGTTGAAAACACAATTAAAGCTTTCCCAGTTGTATGAAGAACTTTTATCATACGAGAATTGTGATAAACTTTTAAAATTTCTTGTCCGCACACAGTTTTTCCAACAATTTTAAAAAATACATTACAACCAATATAAAATATAAAATTATATAAATTAAATTCAAATACAATTAAAACAAAATTACTACTTTCATAGTTACTTAATAACTTAGCTTGCAAAACACCATCTTGGTGGCGCAAAATGACCTAACTGGTTGAAGCGCCCTTAAACCCAATAAATTCAAATTCAAAATTCTGTTCCATTTCCACATCTGTAAACATAATGAACAGTATGGGGTTCAGAAACTTTCAAACCATCTTGTATAGTAATTATGCAAACAAATATTTTTGTCTAGTTAGTAGGCTAAACAGTCAGACGAAATGCAGTCCACAACCTCCCCCCTCCCTTTTTCTACCCTTCCAATTTTTCACCCCGCCCTCCTACTTGCCCCTTTCCTCCAAACAGCCCCCTATTGCATCTTCATCTATCACCCACTCATTGTCTTGATTAGCCTAGTTGCAAAAATATGAGACGTTAAGCCAAAATATCATCAGTTAACACCAAGAACTGAAATTAAAACTTATAAATGAAAGGTTAATAAAATTGAAAACACTTCGGGCTATTACGCCACGTCCCTTTCCGTAGGCCATATGCCGACGTTTCAAGACCAATATCGGTCTTGTCCTCAGGGCAGATCGAGAGCTACTGGCGCACCGTGGTCGATCGTATCCGAGATCACAAGGGTAATGTTAAGAGGGGCGAAGTCCACCACTCTGCGATAGCCAAACACATTGTTGACAACATAGGTAACGACGCCCATGCTATAGATTTTTGCAACGTAAAGCTATTAAAACAAGAACCCAAGTTTTGGCCGCGCTTTGTACGCGAGGCACTGGAGGTTGCTAAAAATCCCAACAACATGAATGCTGATGACCATAAGTGCTTATACAATCTAAGTGATACGTGGGCACCATTAATAATAAATAACCATCACCAACAACAAACTCAGCAACATCAACAGCAACAGCAGCAACAACAACAACAACAACAACAACAACAACAACCACAGCAGCCATCACGTCATCAACCTGCTAATAATTCTAATCTATTTGTGACAACGGCTAATAACCATAAGCCTTCTACTAAATATCGTGACAAGGGTAACTATTCAGGCACAGATGATAGGTTCAATAACCCCGGGTGTCACGTTCGTATTACGCGCGCTATGTCAAGAGCGAGATTACGAAGCGACCCCTCGAACCTTCGAGATTTTCGAGACACACCCGCCAATGACGCAGACGACAGCCAGTAGCTCTCGATCTGCCCTGAGGACAAGACCGATATTGGTCTTGAAACGTCGGCATATGGCCTACGGTAAGGGACGTGGCGTAATAGCCCGAAGTGTTTTCAATTTTATTAACATTACATCTAGCCACGAAAGTTTAAATTCAATTATAAATGAAAGGCTGAAAAGTCATCATCGTATAAGAAGAAAAAAATAAAGACCATCAAACATGCAAATAAATGATAGAACTTATAGAAAAGATGTACTGTATTGCGGTAGGCCATGTCTATACGTTCGCTTAATAGAGAATATGTAATATATTTCTATAATATAATAATAACACCACCTGCCCAAGGACTGCTACCTTATCGTGGTGGGCAGGTTTGCGTGCTTTGTTGATCCCGAGAGCTATGCCGGCGGAAGCGTATGTTCTGGTAGGGCCACCCTAGCCGGACTGGTCGAGAAGGAGAAGTCAGACGAAGTGCAGTCCACACCCCAATCCCCTTTCCTCCCCTTTCCCCTTTCCTCACGCTCCCTCCTACATGCCCTTTTCCTCCAAACAGCCCCATATTTTATCTTCATATATCACCCTCTCATTGTCTCGATTAGCCTCGTTGCAAAAATATGAGACGTTAAGCCCAAATAATCAATCTACGCTGGTAGCTGCCACTTGCATAAATCTTGCCCCACTCTACGCTGGTAGCTGCCACTAGCAAAAGTCTTGCCCCACTCTACGCTAGGATCTGCCACTAGCATAAGTCTTGCCCCTCACTACGCTGGTAGCTGCCACCAGCATAAGTCTTGCCCCACTCTACGCTGGTAGCTGCCACTTGAAAAAGTCATGCCCCACTCTACGCCGGCGGAAGCGTCTGCTTCTGGTAGGGCCACCCTAGCCGGACTGGTCGAGGAGGAGAAGTCAGACGAAGTGCAGTCCCCACCCTAATCCCCTTATCCAAACAGCCCCCTATTTCATCTTTATATATCACCCACTCATTGTCTCGATTAGCCTCGTTGCAAAAATATGAGACGTTTGGGGGGGGCTTTGATGTTTATGAGCGTTCCATCTACCCAGCCAATAACATTTAGAAAGTGTGCCAGCTCATAGAAATCTAAAAAAAAGCATACATCAGAAAATTAATTACATTGCTTAGCGTTCCATCTACCCAGCCAATAACATTAAGAAAGTGTGCCAGCTCTATCACCCACTCATTGTCTTGATTAGCCTCGTTGCAAAAATATGAGACGTTAAGCCCAAATATCAATCAATCAATCATAGAAATCTAAAAAAAAATGCAAACATCAGAAAATTAATAACATTGCTTTGGCCTAGGCCTACATTAATGCTATTCCTAGTAATTTGTTCTAGCAAATGGTTACCTGACTTGATTCTTGCGATAAGGCTGGCATCTCCAAACACTGTCAACACGCGGCTACAACTGGACTGGGATATGCCAGCAGTACTTGCCAGGACATTCTGAAATGTGGCTGATGCCAAGTATCGGAGACCCACTAACCTCCCTCCTACTCGCCCATTTCCTCCAAACAGCCCCGTATTAAATCTTCATATATCACCCACTCATTGTCTCGATTAGCCTCGTTGCAAAAATATGAGACGTTAAGCCTGCTCTTGGTGACATCTTCGTCGTCCGTGGAAGATACTCCCGAAGACTTTACGTAAGGTGACCGCATGCTACATGTAATGGGCTCGACCTTGCTTGTCATTACTTTCATAATTCACCCACTCATTGTCTCGATTAGCCTCGTTGCAAAAATATGAGACGTTAAGCCTGCTCTTGGTGACATCTTCGTCGTCCGTGGAAGATACTCCCGAAGACTTTAAACACTGACCGCATGCCACATGTAATGGACTCGACCTTGCTTGTCATTACTTTCATAATTCACCCACTCATTGTCTCGATTAGTCTCGTAGCAAAAATAAATTATGTTAAGCCCAAATATCAATCAATCAATTCCCTTCCCTCCCCTTTCCCCTTAACTCACAGTTCCCTCCTACTTGCCCCTGTCCTCCAAAGAACCCCAATTTCATCTTCGTTATCACCCACTCATCGTCTTGATTAGCCATGTTGCAAAATACAAAGACGTTAAGCCCAAATATCTATCCATCTATGAGGAACTCGTAGGAACCGGGGCGTTCACGTAACGGTACGTCTCGTACGTGGTTACCTCGTCGTAATCGAAGGTAGCGGCGGCGGGGTCGGTCGGCTCTGTCATAGGGACAGAGAAGTGTGACTCCTCTGACGCCGCGGAAGCTTCGGAGTCAAAAGATTCGTCTCTGTTGGACTCTGTGTCGCCGTCAATACTCTTGCAGTCGGCTGCGTTGTTCCTCCTCCACCTCAACTCTAGCACCACGTAGTAACCGTCCATGTGGTTCTGTCGGACAATGCCAGAGAGCAGCAGGTGGTTGTTCGGAGCATCTTCGCCTTTTCGGTAACACTGCAGGTTCCATATTACCGCCGTGGAATTTAGTTGTCTGTGCACCTTCAAGTTAAGTTCTTAGATTTGGGCAAAGGCTCTTGCCTCCATCTCGGTACCGTACACGCTCTCCTTGGGCATGTCTAGGTGATACTGCTGCACGTCGGTGTAGATGTTTTCGTAGACGCGCATGAAGTCGGCCCAGTTGATGCACACTTCCTGCCCAGAGACTGCTACCTTATTGTGGTGGGCAGGTTTGCGTGCTTTGTTGATCCCGAGAGCTATGCCCTGCCCATAGACTGCTACCTTATCGTGGTGGGCAGGTTTGAGTGCTTTGTTGATCCCGAGAGCTATGCCGGCGGAAGCGTATGCTTCTGGTAGGGCCACCCCAGGCCGGACTGGTCGAGGAGGAGAAGTCAGACGAAGTGCAGTCCACACCCCAATCCCCTTTCCTCCCCTTTCCCCTTTCCTCACGCTCTCTCCTACTTGCCCTTTTCGTCCAAACAGCCCCATATTTTATTTCATTAAATCTTCATATATCACCCACTCATTGTCTTGTCTCGATTAGCCTCGTTGCAAAAATATGAGACGTTAAGCCCAAATAATCAAAAATCGATTAGCCTCGTTGCAAAAATATGAGACGTTAAGCCCAAATATCAATCATCAATCAAGAAATCTCCACTCTCACCAACTGGCACGGTGTCAGGTTGCCAGAAGACACATCCATATTTGTCCTTTTTTGATGCCCTCATTTTTTTTTTTGCTTTTCCTTCTCATCTTCATCTTGAAAAATATTTGAGAGACGTTTCTTTTTCATAGCATTTTTGGTTCT